>OX451736.1:1196357675-1196957675 GCA_948472305.1 Vicia faba
GTTGAGAGACATCAAATTGACGTGTCTATATTATTGGCTAATAATAATGTGGACAAAGAGCATGATGAAGAGTTTGAATTCGAGGACAATATCACATCAGATGATGAGAATGATATGGATGACGAGCATGAAGATTTAGAATAATGAACTATTTACTGAATGTGTTAATGAATATGTATTGATGAGAATAATGAATCATCTATTGGATGTGTTAATGAATATGTATTGATAATGTGATGCGGTGGGAGAACTGATTTGAGGTTTTGCGTTTGTGTTTGCAAATATTGCGGTTAGCAAGAGTCGCCACCGACTTTTCTTTTATCCAAAAAGAAAGGTAAAAAAGCACAGGAAAGACCTTTGAGATGTTTTCTTGAGTTCGGGGGGTAGATTATGAAAAGGGAAGGTGCTAGCACCCTTTTCATCCATGGTTTTCCATGGGCTCTTAGTTACTTGTTTAGATCACTTTCTTTGCTTTTGAAATGGTGCTTTGTGTGGTTTTGAAAGTATTTTGAAAAAAGGCCTTTGTTTTGGAAATTTTTGTAATGATTCTCGTTCGTAAGAATGTATACAAAGATGTTTGTCTTTTGAAAATATTCCAATGTTTTGAAAGTTGTTTTGAAATGTGTGTGTGTTTGTTTTTGAAAATAGCAAGGATTGTTTTGAAATTGATCAAGTAACTAGAAGTATTCTACCTACTCAAAAGTCTTTCTTGTGCATTTTTATTCCTTTGATATTGTTGATTTACCATTGATTTGGTAAACAACCCTATCTTTGGATGTTAAACGGGACGAGCGTGGGTCATCGTATGACCATGATAGCAATGTTGCCAAGTATCTTAGCATGTTTGAGGGACCAAGATCATCTTTGTTTAGGCAACCTTTTGATAGCGTCATCGAGGGACTATGATCTTATTTTGTTTTGTTTTTCCAAGATACTTCGCGTGCGTAACATGGCCATTTTTATTTAGGCAACCAAGTGGGAGAAACCCTAAGGGTGCTTGTGTGTAATGTGTGTCATTTTTCATGCATTTGTCTTGTATTAGGTCTTTTCTATTTGTTTTGTTTTTGGACTTTTCATACAAACCCTAGTTTACTAAACATGGTATAAATGCGATAAATTGCGTAAAATAAACTAAGCTATCACAACAATTATTATGGGAGGGGGGATACAAGTTTTTGAATGGGGATATTGCACAAAATCAACCCTAAAATACTATTACAACCCAATTGAATATTGTGTGCATTAAATAAATAAACAAGTATTTAAAATGCAATGCAAATGTATTTTATGTAAAATATGTTTTGTACTTGTTTTTTGTATGAGAAAAATGATTTATTTAAGCCCTAAAAATAAGAGAAAAAATATTATTATTTTGAAAGGGTGGAAACCCTAATTTTTTTATTAAAGAAAATATATGTTCTATATTAATTAGTTTTTCCATTTTTGTACTAGAAAATAATAAATAATATTATGTACAAATATTAAAAATTAAAATATGTATGAAAAATAAATATTTAATGTGTATAAATATTATAATAAAAATAGTAAGTATTTTTTATAATTTACAAGTTATTTTAAGAAAATAAAGTATAATATCCTAATAAACTATTTTTTATGCAAAAAATAATAGAAAAATAAAATAAAAATGCAAAAAATAAAGAAATTATTTTTATGATTTTTTAATGTTCAGAAAAATAAATAAAAGCAATAAATATAAAAAAAATGAGAAATTATGAAAAATATAACAAATAAAGTCAGGGGGTGCAAATAGTGGTTATGGGGGGGTGCAAAAATCAAAAACAACAAGCCCAAGGCGCTAAGGCCTAGAACTTCATCCCTGTCCTCCAGCTTCTTCTCCTTGCGCGCGTTTTTCTTCAAAACCTGTAACTCTCAGATGCTTGCATAAAAACAAAAACCCATAACATGAAACTTATAGCATTTAATCTCACGATTCCAATGATATAAAATTTGTAACCTAACTCTCAAAGATCAGGGAGAATTTTAATGGCCCTAAATCGTGACCTAAATATTTCAGCAACTTCAAGCTTCAAATTCTCTTAGCTCAGTTAATATAAATGACAAGTATGCATATGTACAGCTTCACCATGTTAAGGACTACATTTTTGCTTCACAAATCATGGCTTGAGGATGCATAAATAGAGAGATAGAGTTTTGAAAAATACCTCCTTCAGCTGGATTTGGATATGACAATGTGGGGACTTTGAGTGAGGCCTGAGGATCGTGTGAGCTTCCTTGAACTTCCTTCAAGCTATTCCAATGATTAGCTTGCTTTGTGGATGGCTAGAACTCTCTGTAGAAGTCAAGGTGCAAGCTCCAAGTTTGAAAATGGCAATGGCAGAAACAGGTGTTACAGCAACAATGTAAAGGCTGGGATAGCTTTAGTATGATGTGTGGAAGATGTTTCAAATATTAAAGGGCAAAATGCACGAGCCAAAATGAAGTTGGCAATGATTTTGCAGAACTGCAATGTTTTGGCAGAAATTTGTGTTTTTTTAGCTTGAGAGTGTTTTGGATGCTATCAATTCGTGTCTTGAGTTGTGACAAGTTTATGGATATGTATAGAATGGATACAAAGTCCACTCTTCATCAGATGTGCAAGCCTTTGGACTTTTGCAACTTTTCTTGCTTTTGAAGAAAAGTGAAGTGACCACACTAAACATACTTGTACTGGCTGGCTTGCTAGCTGCAGAGAGTTGGTATATATTGCTTGATATCTGTGGAAGTTGTTTGTACCAAAGGAACAAGTCCATGGCTCAAGGTTGATAAAGTTACAAAAGCTTGCCTTTATGAAAATAACAATGTGCCCTTTATGCCATTAATGGAATTATCTCTTGTACAATGTTCCAAAAGCCAAAATAAAGCCTTTATCTTCTAAGTTAGAATTAAATTATGGAGTGTAGAATGATTTTAGGACCTGTAATGCAAGGTACAAGCATCCAAGATCAGATTTGCAACTTGATACTTTGTGAAAATGGCATGAACAATAGTGATAAAATGCCAATTTCTTTTCTTCGATTCTCCCTAACCACAAATGATCTTGGAGAGTTCTTGGACATTTTAGAAAGCTTGTAATGTACTCTATAATCCATATTTCTAAAGCATTTTGAGATACCTCTTGGAACTAGGTGAAAAATGTCCATGAAGTTGGGTCAAAAAACTGCCTAAATTAGGGCAAATTTTCACTAAGTTATTTAGTTCATGGACCTATATTCACAAATTCATAACTTGAGATCCAAGCATCCTTTGGGAAAAGTTTGTGAACAAAAGTTGTATATTTCATGGAGGACTATAACTTTCATGTTGGAAGTTTTCTTTGAATCAAATTGCATCATGGTTAAAAAGTGGTGGAAAGTTGGGAAAAAATAAGAAAATTTCCATACTTAGAAAAATTCTAAGTTATGAAAATTTTCAAATTCAAAACCCTAATTTGCAATTTTGAGTTTCTTGGTGAACAAGTTTCATATTTTGACATATCTTGATGAATTATGACTCTTGGAACTTGATTTTGACCAAAAAGTCAAAGTTTGACTTTTCAATGTACAGTTGACTGCAAAATTCATCTGTCAATCCAATGAACTTGAGATCTTTTGAACCATATAGTTAGGTCAAGATGATTCCATTGGACTCTTCAAATCATGTTTGAACTCAATTGGTCATTGGCTAGATTAAAAATCAGAAATTGCCCTTTCTCAGTCAAAACCCTAATTTTGACCATTTTGCCCTTTTGATGATTTGATCAAATTTCTTGAGGAGTTGTGATCCAAACTTGATCAAATGGTACATATGAGTCTAAAATGTTGATTTGGATCAAAAATTATGTAGTTTGACTGTAAATTGGCCATGGTTGACTTTTTCTCCAATACAGCTGCTTTTTAGGTCAACTGTCCAATTGACTGAGCAAAAATGTGATTCAAGGCTTGAAACTTGAAATGAGCAATCTTAGGGGTCCAAGATGGTGTATGAAAGTCACATGAAGCATTGGTGATCCAAAAATCCTTGTGCAAACTCAAACCTTAATTTTGGGTCATCAGTGCAAGATGGGATGTCCTGAGCTGAGCAAACCCTAATCTTGTCTTGAGTCCAAGAAGTCTTGTGGGAAAAATCTTGATAAATGAGAGGGAAAATTTTGGGGTACAACAGCTGCCCCTGTTCAATATTCTTGAACCTGAAGAGTTAGATTGGCGAGTTTTGCCATTCGTGACTCGAAGGTAAAAGATGATTGGACACTAGAGTGCCCATAAATTTGCACTCGACAAAGTGTAGTTGAGGGAATGGGCTTAAAGATGCCATTTGGAGAGGTGATAGAATCTTGTTGGAGATGGGCTTGCAGATGTCTTCCAAGAGTGTTTGCTGAGTTGTAAGTTGTAAGTCAGAAGAATAAGTATCAGAATGGTATCTGCGTATGGAACGTATCTGAGCTATATCTGGAGATTTGAAATCTGAATGAGAAACAAAATAGAATCCGTGTCTGGAGCATATATGAACTGTATCTGAAAGTTTGAGGTCTGAATGAGTATCAGAATGACATCTGTGTCTGGAGCGTATCTAAACTGTATCTGAGTAAGGGCCAGAATGACATCCGTGTCTGGAGCGCATCTGAACTAGAATCTGAATAAGTGAAATAATGACTTCCGTGTTTGGAGTGTATCTGAACTATATCTGAAAGGTGAATCTGAATGAGTAACAGACTGACTTCCGTGTCTGGAGTGTATCTGTATTGTATATAGAATTTGAAATCTAAATAAGAGTCAGAATGACATCCGTGTCTAGAGCGTATCTGATCTTGAAATTTGAATGAGGGCCAGAATGGCATCCGTGTCTGGAGCGTATCTGAACTAGAATCTGAATAAGTGACAGAATGACTTCCGTGTCTAGAGCGTATCTGAACTGTATCATGATTGCATATTGTTAATCGGTAACTTTTAATCTTATCCTGAAAAGGGTAAAATGTTAGTTGAACACAAAGTTATGTTGCATGAAATGTATGATGCAATATATGTGTTTTATCAATGTTTATGATATATGGATGTAATGTATGCGCATGTAAGCTGATTTGTTGTATTGCTGAGGAAAATAAGTCATTGACTGCTGAGGATAAGAAATCCTTGGCGACTGTTGGGGATATAGGGATCCTTCATGTCTTGAAGTTGGAGTATTGACAAAAAATTCTATTGCGAGCAATGTCATATACTGCCTGAGTAACCTACTTGGGTAGTCCAGAGAATTTGATGGCTTCTACTGGGGATTACACAATGGGAAACCCTTATTCTGCTGGGGAATAAAGAAAACTTTAATGACTTCTGCGGGGAATTAACAAAGAGAATCTTCAATCTGTTGGGGAGCAATGAAAACTCTGTGGGGAAGAAGGCTTACTGTTGGGGAGTAGGTTCAGGAGTTTGGATTGTCTGCCATTCTACTGGGGAGTTATCCTAGGTTGGGGAGAGACAAAAGTTAACTGTTATCTGGTTGATTTTCAAACTTCAAGATAACTTGCTGGGGAATTTAGAGAAACTGAATGGCTTCCGCTAGGGATTGATAGTTAGAAGTTTTGGCTCTGCTGGGGATTGGGAGTTTGAAGTTTTTAACTCTGATGGGGATTAAGATGATGTACTGTAGGGATTGCTCATGGAATAACCTAAAGACGTTTTCCTATCCTTTCAGTCTGTCAGTAATTGTTCTTTTCCATCCTGTTTATTTGTAAACGGTAATTATATTCAAATGCATATGTTCATTAATGAATCATTGGACGTTTTTGCAAATAAAAACACAAGTGTAAAAGAAAAAGGCAAATAGTTTTCAGTACTTTGAAAGAGATATCTTTGTATTTACTTTAAATAAGTGTTTTGTACAAAGGATACAGACATCCTAGTAAGAGGATGGTGTCATAAAAATAAGAAAAATTTATACAAAGAAAGATAGCTATGTGTAAAAATCCCATGGGGTTCCCATTCCGCTATAGCCTTCATATCTCCGAATATCTTGTCTATCCATTGCTTCGTCTTAAGATGATTGGATTGATCAGAAGCTCAGAGTTTGTCTGTGAAGAGATTGTCCTTAAAGTGATCCGACGAGACATAGTCATACGCTTTAATTCCCTAACTTTTTCCTGGACCGCCCTTTCGGGTTTTCAGCCCACCGGGAAACCCTTTTTTGCCCAAGTCTCCCTTTCGGGTTTTCATCTTGCCGGGTATACAAATTTTTTTATTTTATCCCTAATTTTTGCCCAAACCTTTTGGTTCGCCTGGATGCCCTTATTTTGCCTAGGTGTGTCAACCTAGCGGGTCTCTTATGCGTAGTATCTTTTGACTATGTCTGCGTTCGCAGGGTGTGGCAGGTCGTCACCGTCCATGGTGGTTAAGATCATTGCCCCACCAGAAAAGATGTTCTTGATTACTGTGATACGGTGGGAGAGAACTGACTGTTTTTGGAATGCTGGTTTGCGTTTTGCGTTTGTTTTTGCAAAATGTCACGGTAAGCAAGAGTCGCCACCGTCTTTTATTTTATCCAACAAGGAAAGGAAAAAAGCACAGAAAAATTCCTTTTTCGAGATGTTTCTCTGGTTCGGGGGGTAGATTATAGAAAGGGAAGGTGTTAGTACCCTTTCTATCCGTGGTTATCACGAGCTCTTAGGTACTTGCTCAAAGTGTTTTCAAAATTTGCTTTTCTTTGTGTTTGTGGGTTTGAAAAAGGTTTTTGTTTTAAAAGTGTAAGTGCGAAAAGTTTTATTTTGTTTTGAGAGAGCAAGTACTTAAGAACCATCTACCTACTCGAAAAAGGAACCAATCTGTACAAATGTCCTTTAGACAATGCTATCCCATTATTGATGAGTAGGTAGCATCATCGTTGGATTTTTAAGGGTCAATTCGATTAAGGGACGTGTGGTCACTAAATCAATGTTAGGACGCCTTAGCGGTAACCCTAATGTCTTAGATCATTTTTCCGAGGCAACCGTTTCGAGGCAACTATGATCTTTGGACAAGAGGGCGACCTCTAAAATTTCCTATACTCAATGACCACGTTCGAAGGAAACCAAGTGAGGTGTACCCTAAGAGTGCGCATGTGTGAGTGTGTTATTTCGGTTAATTTTATCTTTATACATGTCATGGGTGAGCTATGTTGATTTTAAGTTCATACATTTGATCTTGTCATGCATTCCCTATTACCAAACATCTAACAGTTTATAGATTGCGGAAATTAAATTTGCGGAAATTAAATCTAAACTATTACAAGGCGTCGAGTATTTACATCGCCAAAAACAACCCTTTAATTTAAAATGTGAAAAATAAAATAAAGCGATAAAATAATCATAGGTCCTAATTAAAGCTATTACATACCGGGAAACAATTACAATATTGGAATCAAATGGATCGCGTGCGGGAAAATTAAATCGAGCGCATTTTTTAGGGTTTTGACCCTTTAATTATTAAAGACAGAATTTTTTTTTGTTATTTTTTGAATTAAAAGGGAATAAACTAAGTTAATTAAATAAATAAATAAATTAATAAAAAAAGATTTTTTTTTTGGATTTTTGGATATTTAAAGAAATAAAATAAATTTGATTAATGTTAGTAAAACCTAATTATCTACGTTGATTTTAAATATTGCAAAAATATTAAAAGTTAAACCTAATTAAAACTAAATCAATTGAAATAATTTATTTACAAAAATAAAGTGATGATTTTAATTTTAATAAATAAAATATATTTTTGTGTTTTTGATTTTATTAAGAAAAAAAAGATTAATTGGTTAGTGATAATAAAAATAATTAATGAAACAAATAAATAAAATAAGATAAAAAATAAGAAAGAAATACTCAAGGGGGGTGTTGGGCCTGATTTGGGGGTGAAATTTGCAATTTTCCAAGCCCATTAACGTGCAGGCCTGGGTTGACTCTCTGATTCCATGTGACACGTTGACCTTGGAATATGGTGGATGTTCAATCTTGACCATCAGATTTGGTCTGGAGGCCATCTGGCGCCTGGAGATTTGAAGGTGTATGGTGCGTTGCAAGGCATGAGGCACATTGGAACACTTGAAAGAAAATAATAGAAAATATATGGGGGACCTGGGACTCGAACCCAGGTCCTGTTGGACTATGCACTAACGCCTTCACCACTGGACCACTGTGTTTCTTTTGTTAGTGGAATAAGCATCAAATATAATATTGGAAAAAACAACAAATGCCAGAATTATAAAAAATAAGCGCGAATGTTTGAATTGCCCAATAGGAGGGAGACACACCTTCGTCTTCCTCGTGGAGACCTGGTTATTTTACCTGCGGATTTTCATCCGCAGCTAAATGCGTAGGTGTCTTCTAAAATCAATTTTAGGCCATTAAAACTCAATCTAAAAACATAGCCATGCTCGTCTCCTTTCCCTGATCACGTCCATGTCCATTGTTTGCATCAATTTTGCCTGAAACTAAAACGCCTAAAAACAAGAACCAAAAACTCTAGTTTCGGGTATGGCATTACAGGCTATAAAAACACAATCAAATATTGCAGAAAGTTTAGAAATCATACAAGGATCAAGAATATGTCCATGGTTTGTCAAAAAAATGCAAGAATGAGAGGTTTCGATTTCAGATGCAGGGCGGTTTCCAGGGATACTTACAACGCGATTGGGGATGTGAATGGCCTTGCTTTTGATTGCTACAGACTCAGTGGATGTCCAGCAATAGAACCACGTTGAGTTTTGGCCTTGAATTGGACTCTAAGGGTGATTTCAGTTTTAAGCTTTTTCAAGCTTTCTTCAAGTTTTTCTTTTGTGATTTGGCAGCCTCTATGTTCTGATTTTCGTGCCTTTGCATTGTATATGTATAAGGCATTATATTAGGTCAAGTTTTGGACTTTGAATCTTTATGCATTGATGATTGAAGATGTGATTTGATTCTCCATTGAAAAAGCTTCCAAATTTGTCAAAAACCAATATTTTATGCATGATATGGCTTGATACGAGTTTGATCCTGTCCATGATGATAAATAAAACCTGTATCAATCAAAAAGATACCAAGTTATCAATATTTAGATTTTATTTGGATTTAAATTGATTTAAAATGAATTAATTCAATAAAAATCAAATAAAATAGAAAAATTAATAAATGGACACAAGACTGAAGATAGGACACGTGTGTGGTGTGACAAGATCAAATCAAGTGGAAAAAAGTGGGCCCTTTTGGCAAAATTTGAAGTTTTGGGGATAGTTGACTTTTGGCAATTTTGGAAAAATGCCCAACTTCAACAATGTATAACTTCTTCAATTTTTAACTTTTAGAAGTGTTCTTGGACTTTTTAGAAACCTTGAGATGTCCTCTAACAAGCCCTTTTGGTCTTATCTCATTTTGATATTCCATGCTCAAGTTATAAGCTTTGGAAAAAAAGGTGTTTTTGTTGACTTTAAAAAATGACCTATAATGTCCAAATTTGTAACTTTTTGTAATTGCATCCTCTTCAAAATGAGATTTGTATGGGTCATTTCTCATAAAGTATGAGAAAGTTATGCTTGGTCAAAGTTGAGTTGACTTTTCCTGTAAAACCCTAATTTAGCAACTTTTGAGTCTTGATGATTTTTGAGAAATCCTTGATGAATCATGATCAACCCTTGATCAAATGATGAATTATCCTTAAAAATGAGAATGTTGATAAAAAATCTTGAAGTTTGACTGTATTTAGGTCACAATTGACTTTTGCCCTAGCACAGTCGATTTTTGGACCTTTTGAGCAATTGACTGACCAAACTTCCTCTGCAAGGCTTGAAATTTGACATGGATGACCTTGAGAACATATTAGAACATTAGGGAGAACTTGAGGTCATTTGGATGCAAGGACCTTGGTGCAACACAAAACCCTAATTTTGAATTAACTGCCTTAGGTGATAGCTTGACTGTCCAACTCTTGAGCAATCTTGAGCCACTTGGAGATTATTCTTGCAATGTCTTGAGAGATATGGGAGGGAAAATTTTGGGGTACAACAATTACAAATGGTCCTTCATAGGTAGGAGTCCATTTGCCCCTGGGATCACTTTGTGGCAAGAAGATGCGCTTGATCACTAGATCCCCAACTTGATATACCTGGCATCTGACTTTCTTATTGAAAGCCTTGATCATTCGTTTTTGGCACGTCTGACCGTGGAAAAGAGCAGTAAGTCTCTTCTCATCAATCAAGTTCAGTTGATCAAGCCGGGTCTGGATCCAATCGTCTTCACTCAAACCTGCGTCCTTCATGATTCTCAAGGAGGAAATCTGAACCTCGATAGGTAAAACAGCCTCCATGCCATAAACCAAAGAATAGGGTGTTGCCCCAGTTGATGTACGAGCCGTGGTACGGTACCCATGAAGAGAAAACGGTAACATCTCATGCCAGTCCTTGTAGGTGACTGTCATCTTTTGTATGATCCTTTTGATATTTTTGTTAGTAGCTTCGACTGCACCATTCATCTTTGGCCGATAGGGAGATGAATTGTGATGTTAAATTTTAAACTGCTCGCACAAGGCGGTGATCATAGTATTGTTAAGGTTTGTAACGTTATCAGTGATGATCCTTTTGGGGATACCATACCGGCAAATAAGATTCTGCTTGATGAAGCGGGCAACAACATTCTTAGTAACAGATGCGAAGGAAGCTGCTTCGACCCACTTGGTGAAGTAGTCGATGGCCACCAAAATGAAGCGGTGTCCATTGGAGGTTGTAGGCTTGATCTCCCCAATCATGTCGATTCCCCACATAATCATGTCGATTCCCTACATAACAAAGGGCCAAGGAGCTGTTAGGATATTTAGAGGAACCGGAGGCACGTGGACCTTGTCTGCATAAATTTGACACTTATGGCAGGTTCGGGAGTGTTGATAGCAGTCAGCTTCCATGGTAGACCAGTAATAGCCTGCCCTTAGAATCTTCTTTGCCATCGTATGCCCACTAGAGTGAGTGCCAAAGGTACCTTCATGCAATTAAGCCATAATCCTTTCAGCTTCAATCTTGTCCACACAACGGAGCAGAACAGAATCATGATTGCGCTTGTACAAAATGCCATTACTTAGGAAGAACTTTGCCGAGAATCTCCTTAAGAACTTTTTGTCATTGACTGAAGCTCCTTCTGGATATTCTTGAGCCTCGAGATACCTTTTGACTTCATGAAACCACGGCTGGTCCACTACTTCTTCGGCATTAATCTCGTGACAATGTGCTGGTTCGTCCATCCGTTCAATGGTAATTTGGGGAGCCTCATTGTCCCAATCAAGTTTAAACATAGACGACATTGTAGCTAGAGCATCTGCTAGCTGATTTTCTTCTCGCGGGAAGTGCTCGAAGGTAATCTGCTTGAAATGTGGTAACAATGTTAAAACATGTTCTTTGTAAGGGATGAGGTTTGGATGCTTAGTGTCCCACTCTCCTTTGATCTGACTGATGACCAAAGTTGAGTCCCCAAACACATCTAAAGATTTGATTCCCAAGTCTATGGAAGCCTTGAGACCAAAGATGCATGCCTCGTACTCTGCCATGTTATTCGTGCAGTTGAAGCAAAGTCTGGCCGTGAAAGGAGTATGGAAAACTTCCGGAGATATAAGCACAATGTCGATACCGTTATCGAGTGCATTGGATGCCCCATCAAAGTACATGGTCCATTGGGATCCTTGTTCAGGTCTGTCATATGGTCTGATCTCTTCGCAGTTGTCCAATGTCATGATGTCTTCGTCAGGGAAGTCAAACTTCATGGACTGGTAATCTTCTACAGCTTGATGGGATAGATGATCAGCCAACATACTTCCCTTTATAGCTTTTTGGGTGTTGTACTGTATGTCGTATTCCGTTAGGATCATCTTCCATCTGGCTATCCTTCCGGACAGAGCAGGCTTCTCAAAGATGTACTTTATCAGATCCATCTTAGATATCAGCAAAGTGGTATGAGTCAACATATACTGCCTTAGCCGGAGAGCAGCCCATACCAAAACGCAACAAGTTTTCTTGAGCAGTGAATATCTAGTTTCACAGTCGGTAAACTTTTTGCTAAGGTAATAAATGGCATTCTCTTTTTGTCCAGACTCGTCATGTGCCCCAATACACACCCCATTGAATTCTCTAAGACGGTCAAATACATGATTAGCGGTCTTCCTTCGACGGGTGGCATCAGGACAGGAGGTTCTAGCAAATACTCCTTGATTTTATCGAAAGCAACTTGACATTCGTCGTTCCATCTGACCACTTGATCTTTCTTCAACAGCTTGAAGATTGGTTCACAAGTAGACGTTAGGTGAGAAATGAACCTAGCAATGTAGTTTATGCGTCCCAAAAAACCTCTGACTTCCTTCTCAGTGCGAGGAGCAGGCATTTCATGTATAGCTTTGACTTTGGCAGGATCAACCTCGATGCCTTTGTCGCTGACAATGAAACCTAAGAGTTTACCAGACCGGACTCCGAATGTACACTTGTTTGGATTCAATCTTAGCTTGTATTCCTTCAACTTGACAAACAGCTTTTGCAAGTGATCAAGGTGTTTTTCTTCAGTTTGTGATCGGGCTATCATGTCATCTACATAGACCTCTATCTCATGATGTATCATATCATGAAACAAAGCTACCATGTTGCATTGATAGGTTGCCCCGGCATTCTTCAGTCCGAATGGCATCACTTTGTAGCAGAACGTACCCTACTGTGTGACAAATGTAGTTTTCTCCATGTCCTCAGGTGCCATTTTGATCTGGTTATAGCCTGAGAATCCGTCCATGAAAGAAAATACTTTGTCCTGAGCTGTGTTGTCAACCAGGATGTCAATGTGTGGAAGTGGAAAATCATCTTTAGGGCTGGCCCTGTTTAAGTCTTTATAATCCATGCACATTCTCACTTTGCCGTCCTTTTTAGGCACGGGAACAATGTTGGCCACCCATTGAGGATAGGAAGTAACAACCAGAAATCCAGCATTGAACTGTTTCATAACTTCTGCTTTGATCTTCTCTGACATGTCAGGTCTCATGCGGCGGACCTTTTTTTTCACTGGTGGACAATCTTCTCTTGTGGGTAGACGGTGTACCACAATGTCTGTATCGAGTCCCGACATGTCTTCGTATGACCAGGCAAAGATTTCAACATAATCATTCAACAGCTGAATTAGGCGCTCCTTGACACTCGGATCTAGATTGGCACCTATTTTTATTTCCTTCTTATCATCCTCAGTACCCAAGTTGATTGCATCCAACTGCTCCTCATGAGGCTGAATTTCTCTTTCCTCTTGCTGTAATAATCTGGCCAATTCCCTTGGCACCTCACAATCTTCCTCACCTTCGTATTCGGCTTGGTAGATCAGATCTTCAGAGTCACTGAAGGCTATAGCAGTATCGTTACCCATGGGATCCGGAATGGAAGGGTACCTGCATTTGTGAGTGTGGGTGTGTGTAAGGGTATAGCCATCTTAAAACAATAAAATGTAAAAGAAAGACAATGAGCATAAAAGGTTTATATGTGAAAAAGCGTCCATGATTCATTGAATGACATATGAAAATGAAATAAAAACCCTTACAAATGGACCATTGTGCCTCAGGTAAGACACAAGGTTTTTAAAGTACGAATTGCTTGTGAATTATTACAGTCCAACAGAAATGTAAAAGATAAATTACTGCGGTATGAAAGTTATCGGAATAAAGTCTTTGGCTTCCCAGTTGCAAAGTCCCCCGCTGACAGTAGGAAATATCCAATCTTCCAAGTTGCCCTCCTCTTCATTGTCTTCTACCACACTGACGCTTTGGTTGGTAATCTTCACAGGTGGCCCCCCAGCACGGGCACGACGCACAGCCTTCTGACCAGTCGAAGTAAACCCCAAGCCGAACTTGTCTGATTTGTAAGGAATGTCTGGAAGCTGACCCCAGATTGTGCACCGCCCTTCTTCCACTACTGCCCTTGCATCCTTGAGAGATGACATCCAAGATGGAGGTCTTGTAATCTTTGTAATTGAATACACCGCCTTGGTTGCCGCTATTTCCTCAGAGACTTCTTCAAAATGTTGGAAAGGGGTCTCTATGAACTCGCCATCTAACTCCACATAACGGAAGGAATTCATATGACTAATCATATACTCCTCCTCCCCATGGACAACTATGATCTTCCCTTGGACGGGGTACTTGAGCATTTGATGCAAGGTGGAGGTTACAGCACCGGCGTTGTGGATCCAGGGGCGTCCCAACAAACAAGAGTAAGAAGGACGGATGTCCATCACGTAGAATGTTGAGTTGAATACTTGAGTTCCCACCTTGATTGGGATGTCCACCTCCCCATGGACCATCCTCTTAGACCCATCAAAAGCTCTAACCACTATGTTGCTGGGTTTTAAAGTCAACCCCTTGCAGTCCAATCTATCAAGGGCTTTCTTCGACAAGATGTTCAGAGATGATCCAGTATCGACCAAGACATGAGCTAGGGTTGTTCCTCTACACTCCACTGAGACATGTAGCGCATCGTTGTGTTTTCTCCCTCGGGGTGTCAAGTCAGCATCGGAGAAACCCAGTCCATTATCAGCTGTCAAACTGGCCACACAGTCCTCGAACTGGTCAGCAAACGTCTCTTGCGGCACATGAGCTTTCTTCATAAATTTTACCAGTGCTTTGGCATGTGCTTCAAAGCAAAGCAGCAGGGCTAGCATAGAGATCTTGGAAGGGGTCTGCCCCAATTGTTCAACCACATCATAATCACTTTTCTTAATGATCCTCCGGATTTCTTCCATATCCTTCTTGGATGTTTCAGGAATAACTAGTGATTGAGCCTTCGTCAGGACAGGCTCCTCTTGAACGTTCTTTCCTTTATTCTCAGCAGTGGAAACAAGGATAGGAACGTATTGTCTTTGTTGGTAGGTACACTTGTAGGTACAATCACTGGTACAAATGTAATCTTCGGAATGGCCACGGGTCCAAAGACTGCTATTGGAGGAGAAATCTCTATCGAAAAGATTCTTCCACTACGGGTAACCTTGCTTGTTTTGGCAATGTTACTGATGTCGGAATTGTCCTCTTCGGAGTTTTCTTCTTCGGCAGTCTGTTCAAGCTATTTAATACCATGGTAGTAGATTTCTCCACCATAGTTCCATGGTAATGATTTATCTGATTTGTATGGGGCAGGCCCGGGCATTGTAATCTTAAGCAGAGCAGTCTTCAGAGTAGGTGTAATCCTAACGGGTCTTTTAGGGGCCCTGGAAGGATTGGCGTAGATGGTTATTATCGAAACTTCTTTCACTAGAACGGGTGAAATAGGAGCTTTCTCAAACAAAATTTCTTGGTTATCAATCAATTGTTGGATTCCTTTCTTCAACAGAGGGCAGTCAAATGATGAGGACATGCAAACATGACAGTCTTGGTCACAACCTGGGAAGATGCCAGCTTTTAACAAATTCAACTTGATGGTAGGGAGCGAAGTTAACAGTTCATCCACGGTAGCAACAAACAGATCTTCTTCAATAGCGTTGGCATTGTGACCATGCCTCAGCATTGGGGCAGAAATAACATTCGGTTTCTTAGGCGCTTCAAATTCAACTTCCTTTGCGTCTATCAGATCTTGAATCTTGTTCTTCAGAGCCCAACAGTTGTTGGTGTCGTGCCTTGGACTTTCATAATGGTACGCGCATCTGGCGTTGGGATGGTAGTGTGGAGAAGTAGTATTAGGATTTTTTTGGGCCTCTTTTAGAGTGGCTAGATTCAACTTCAAGAGATATGGTAGTACATGGGCTGGAGTCATGTTAATCTTGGTAAATTGCCGTACTGGCCTTTCTACCCTTTGCTGATTAGTTCTTGGCTGGTCTGATGCAGGCTTCGGAATCATTACGGCCCCCACTGTTGGTCGGCGCTCGATTCTTCCCTGATTTCTCTGTGAATAGACAACAAATACTTCCTTTCTTCTCGTGAAGGGCTTTTTCACAGCAGCTGAGGCAGATGCGTCCTTATGGATTTTCCCATTTCTTATACCGGCCTCCACTCTTTTGCCGGTCAAGATCAATTATGTAAACTCTGCAGAAGAACTTCCAATCAGATGATTAAAGAAAGGGCCTGAAAGAGTTCCCAAGAACATGTCCACTAACTCTCTTTCAGATAAAGGTGGTTGCACCCTTCCGGCAAGATCTCTCCACTTTTCGGCGTAGTCTTTAAAGCCCTCATTGGAAGCCATAGCCATACTCTATAGCTGAGTACGGGTCGGTGCCAAGTCGGCGTTGTATTGATACTGTTTATAGAAGGCTGCTGCCAAGTCTTCCCAATTATGAACATCTGACCTCTCCAACTGGTAGAACCAATCAAGCCGCGTTCCTGATAAACTGTCTTGGAAAAAGTGGACCCACAGGTCTTTGTCGGCAGAATGTGGTTGAATCTTCCTGACATAGGATCTGTGGTGCATTTTGGGACAAGATACCCCATCATACTTAGCAAATAGTGGAACTTTAAATTTTGGAGGGATTACAATTCCAGACACCAGCCCTAACTCCTCAAAATCTAGCCCTGGTACTCTCTGGATTTCCATAGCGCTGAGTCACTCTTCAAGGTGTTTATATTTGTCATTGGCCGGAGGGTATTGTTGTTCCGAGTAGTCCTCTTCTTCCTCTTCTTCTGCTTCAGAATCTGATGGCACTGCCGCTCCTTTTACTTTTCCTTCCCCTTCTTCAAATGTTGATGGGAATTCCAAGGTCCTTCTGGCTTGTCCCTGAAATCTTCGGCCCATGATAACCACACCATCTGGCTTCTTTTTCTTTTTCTCTTTTTCTTTTTCTAGCAAAGTCTTCAACTCCTCCTGCACCTTGGCTAAGGTCATGAGAAACTGTTGAAATTGTGAATTCTGAGCTTGCAAATCTTTGACCGTTTGTTCAATATCCATCTTGCTGAAATAAACAGCAGAGAGATGAGGAAACTTGGTGTGAAGACTTGTTTATGCTTATGATGAATGATATGTATTCATGCAATGCATTCAAGGATTCAGAAATTCAAATTTGTTTTAAACAAAAAAGAAACACACGTCATATTAATAAGATAGAATTGTAAGTACATTAATGCCCCTTGGGAAAAATAATACAGAATTCTAAGGTAAAAAGACGTAGCGCATTCTCTTTGGTGCAATGTAGGTGTTGAGAGTCTGCTCTTCATGAAGTAGCCGAGTGAGTTCCAAAAACTTCTTCTCGCTTGCGTAGAATTGGGCTTTGAAAGTATCGCGCTCTCCCTTGAGTTGTATCCAACTCCTTTGTAGGTCTTCGAGTGATGTTGGCATGTCAGGATGCAGGATGGTGTATGGAACCTCTCCTTCCTTAACAGGCTCTATAATCACTGGGAGAATGGAGGGATAAGGCATCATAAGACTTTGGACGCGGGTTCGTACCCACTTGAGGTAAGGCTCAAGAGGGATGGAATTCTTGTGTCCCAGAGTCTTGCTATCCACTTTGTTGGGCATCCTCCAAGCTCTGATGAATCTCTGACGGAGTCCTTGGTTGTTGTTGTCGTAGTCGAAAACCAATCCTTGAATCAGCATATCACGTGGGCCGTCCCTTCGGGCATAACCAAACTGTCTTAGAGCCAAGCACGGGTTGTAGGTGATGCCTCCCATAATGCCAAGTAGAGGGACATTAGGGAATTCCCCACAACGGTCAACAATGATGACATTCACTTTGGATCGAGAACACCAATGAATATCTGAATGGTTAAGTGTCATTAACCGTTGTGACCACCTCAAACCTTGCTCATTCTTCAAGACTGATTGGGGAAGATGAGAAATAAACCATCTTGCCAGAAGAATAGTGCAACACATAAGAACACCTCTTTTCCTCATTGTGCGAGTGTGAAAAGAGTGGAGGATATCCCCAAGTAATGTAGGCACCGGGTTGCGAGACATGAAGATTTTGACAACGCTTACATCTATGAGTTGATCAGGGTTAGGGAACAAGACCATACCATAGATGAGAAGAGCTACAATCTCCTAAAAAGCTTGCAAGTCTAAGGAATTCTAACAGCTTTGGGCCTTCTCAAACATAAACTTTGACAAGAAGCCTTTGACACCACTTCTAGTTTCCCAATGTGTTGTGACATCAGATGAGTGCAAGTGCAAGGCTTGAGCAATCTCTTCTGGCTTTGGATCTCTTTCCGTACCGTTGAAGGGTAGTTGATTGAGAATAGGAATCCTCAAAAGTTGAGAGAATTCTTCCAAAGTAGGCACAAGTTGATAGTCAGGAAATGTGAAGCAATGATGCAAAGGGTCAAAGAACTGGAAGAGAACTTTCAGCATATCCTCCTCTGTGTTGGAAGTGACCAAGTTGAGTAGACGACCGTATTTCTCGGTGAATGGATTATTCTCAGGAATCCTTGAAGCTAGCTCCTTGAGTTGTGGAGGAATTCTTACAAGGTTGATTTGGATAGTTTTCCTGCGAAGTGAATACATAACCTACAAAACAAGAACAAAGATGAATCTCCAAAATCCTTGAAATGGTTAGTGGATGCATATGATGTTTATGATGTCCATGATGTTACTCACAAGTATATATGTACAAGCAAATCACACAAGTTCCTAGTTTAGGCTTGCATGGGGTTTCATACGTAAGTACCCTCTTGAAGTTTAGTTGGCTCAACCTGTCCTAGTAAAAGTAACCGGGTTCTAAGGAGCTCAATATCACTGGATTGTTTCCTTGTTTATTGTTTCAATTCAAGCCTCTTTACTGGCGACCGAAATATTCCAAGGAACCAACCCTCAATGAGTGTAGTATCGAGTATCTACCAACTTCAGACTGCACCAAAGCCGGTCATCTCACTACATCCTAAAAGGCCAAGTTGGTCAAGTAAAGGTTATAGAAGTTCATTAGTGCTTCATGACATCACTCAGCGTCCCCGTATTCTCTTTAATTGACTCAAAGGCTACCGGTACCCACAAATATGTCGCACTAATATAGCCATTGCTTAGACCATGTCGGTATACCCTGCACAGTTTCCACAATGTATTGCTATTTACCTATAATGTTTCCCAAATCCAGGTAGAGGATTCAAACCCAAACAATAGAACCAAATTTAAAGCAAATAAGTCAAACAAGGTAAGCATGTAAATGTGATCTAAAACCCTAAGGTAATCCCACTTTTCTTTTTCCCCAGCAGAGTCGCCAGTTCTGTGATACGGTGGGAGAACTGACTTGAGGTTTTGCGTCTGTGTTCACAAATATTGCGGTTAGCAAGAGTCGCCACCGACTTTTCTTTTATCCAAAAGGAAAGGTAAAAAGCACAGGAAAGACCTTTGAGATGTTTTCTTGAGTTCGGGGGGTAGATTATGAAAAGGGAAGGTGCTAGCACCCTTTTCATCCATTGTTTTCCATGGGCTCTTAGTTACTTGTTTAGATCACTTGCTTTGCTTTTGAAATTGTTTGAAATGGTGCTTTGTGTGGTTTTGAAAGTATTTTGAAAAAAGGCCTTTGTTTTGGCAATCTTTGTAATGATTCTCGTTCGTAAGAATGTATACAAAGATGTTTGTCTTTTGAAAAATATTCCAATATTTTGAAAGTTGTTTTGAAATGTGTGTGTGTTTGTTTTTGAAAATAGCAAGGATTGTTTTGAAATTGATCAAGTAACTAGAAGCATTCTACCTACTCAAAAGTCTTTCTTGTGCATTTTTATTCCTTTGATATTGTTGATTTACCATTGATTTGGTAAACAACCCTATCTTTGGATGTTAAACGGGACGGGCGTGGGTCATCGTATGACCATGATATCAATGTTGCCAAGTATCTTAGCATGTTTGAGGGACATGGATCATCTTTGTTTAGACAACCTTTTGATAGCGTCATCGAGGGACTATGATCTTATTTTGTTTTGTTTTGCCAAGATACTTCGCGTGCGTAACATGGCCATTTTTATTTAGGCAACCAAGTGGGAGAAACCCTAAAGGTGCTTGTATGCAATGTGTGTCATTTTTCATGCATTTGTCTTGTATTAGGTCTTTTCTATTTGTTTTGTTTTTGGACTTTTCATACAAACCCTACTTTACTAAACATGGTATAAATGCGATAAATTGCTTAAAATAAACTAAGCTATTACAACAATTATTATGGGAGAGAGGGTACAAGTTTTTGAATGGGGATATTGCACAAAATAAACCCTAAAATACTATTACAGCCCAATTGAATATTGTGTGCATTAAATAAATAAACAAGTATTTAAAATGCAATGCAAATGTATTTTATGTAAAATATGTTTTGTACTTGTTTTTTGTATGAGAAAAATAATTTATTTAAGCCCTAAAAATAAGAGAAAAATATTATTATTTTTGAAAGGGTGGAAACCCTAATTTTTTGATTAAAGAAAAATATATGTTCTATATTAATTATTTTGTCCATTTTTGTACTAGAAAATAATAAATAATATTATGTACAAATATTAAAAATTAAAATATGTATGAAAAATAAATATTTAATGTGTATAAATATTATAATAAAAATAGTAAGTATTTTTTTTATTATTTACAAGTTATTTTAAGAAAATAAAGTATAATATCCTAATAAACTATTTTTTATGCAAAAAATAATAGAAAAATAAAATAAAAATGCAAAAAATAAAGAAATTACTTTTATGATTTTTTAATGTTCAGAAAAATAAATAAAAGCAATAAATATAAAAAATATGAGAAATTATGAAAAATATAACAAATAAAGTCAGGGGTGCAAATAGTGGTTAGGGGATGCAAAAATCAAAAACAACAAGCCCAAGGCGCCAAGGCCCATAACTTCATCCATGTCCTCCAGCTTCTTCTCCTTGCGTGCGTTTTTCTTCAAAATCTGTAACTCTCAGATGCTTGCATAAAAACAAAAACCCATAACATAAAACTTATAGCATTTAATCTCACGATTCCAATGATATAAAATTTGTAATCTAACTCTCAAAGATCAGGGAGAATTTTAATGGCCCTAAATCGTGACCTAAATATTTCAGCAACTTCAAGCTTCAAATTCTCTTAGCTCAGTTAATATAAATGACAAGTATGCATATGTACAGCTTCACCATGTTAAGGACTACATTTTTGCTTCACAAATCATGGCTTGAGGATGCATAAATAGAGAGATAGAGTTTTGAAAAATACCTCCTTCAGCTGGATTTGGATATGACAATGTGGGGACTTTGAGTGAGGCCTGAGGATCGTGTGAGCTTCCTTGAACTTCCTTCAAGCTATTCTGAAATTCTGGCAGCAGATACTCAATGTCACAGTGAATGTTATGACACCGTATCTGACTTTCTATAAGACAGTAAATAAAAAAACAGTAAAGAACATAGTCAATTGTTTACCCAGTTCAGTGTGAAACAACACCTACTCTGGGGGCTACCAAGCCAGGGAGGAAATCCACTATAAGAGATATTAATTCAGGAATAAACCAACCAGTTTATCTCCTTCACTTAAGACCTACCCAATGCAACTTCAATCTAAGTTCAACTTAAACCTGAGTTCCTACTCACTCCCCCTCAATCACAGCAGTGATACTAAACAATTGACTAATGAATTAATGAAGACACTCTTCAGAACATACACTTGATTATGCTTCACAACTTTTAATCAAGTAACACAACCACTCGTGCTTCAAAGCTTTGAGTGATACATAAACCTAACTTGACCTTGCTTCAAAGCTTTAGTCAAGTGACACAAACACTCTTGCTTCAAAGATTTGAGTGATACACAACCCTTACAATCAAAACCTACTCCATGTCACTTATCACAATGATACTTGCTTGGATTGCAGCAGTTAAAACTATACAGCCCCTAATTGATCTTCTGTCAAAGAGTTAATTTCCAATCAGCTTTCCTGTTGAATATATATGCAGCTGTTTCTTGAGTTAGGGCTTCCACGAAAAGATAGGGTTAATTAGGGTTAACCTCAAGACTTGTTCACAAGACTTTATCAACCAGATTAGGGTTGAGCTCAGTTAACCTAAAGTCCACGTGAGATTCTGTTCTGGAATGTACGAACCGAATTCCTGAAAAATCTCAGAATTAACCAAACTACATAACTCTTAGATCAGTACAGGATGTCTTAACATTTGTTATGACAACAAAAATCCTGTTTACTAATTTTGGTAGAAAGTAATAAATGTGATCATTGTAAAATGCTCAGATACACACTCATAAATAGAAGCTTCTGTATGCCATTATTTTTCTGCATAAAGTACCTAATAACCCAGAATGTTATGACATCAGTCATGACATTCACACACCTGGTTTTACCAAAAATACATGCCAATAACTAAACACTTACAAACTCCCCCTTTGGCAAATTTTTGGCTAAAACCCCTAAGCAATCAGAGAATAGAGAGCAGCAGAATGAATATGTCTGCAGAAAAAAGTAATGTCTACCAAGTAATTAACACAAAATATCTCCCTCTCTTTAGCCACAAATAGGCCAAAGATACATGTACTTATATGTTATACAGTCATCCAAAATGAGTAATAAAATAACAAAAATGAAATCACTTGCAGCAACAGGAATCAGAAGCAAGCTTGACAACTCCACCAAACTTCAAGCACTGTCATCTTCAGATGAGGCACTTTCTTCAGCATTAAGCTGATCTTCAGCAGCATCCTCTTCCCTTCTTTGTCCTTAAGTCTCCTCCTGTTCTAATCTGGCAATTAGGTTCTCAAGAGTCCTTTTCCTTGTCTCCAGCTCTTTGCAGGTTTCTTTCAGCACAGCTATAACATCAGATGTCTTGGACTGGGTTTTGACAGATGATGTCTCAGCTGATGTCATGACAATGTCAGGAACATGAGTTCTTTGAAATAGCTTATAGTGCAACCCAAGAGTAGGGGCTCTTTTGCATACAATATCTCTTTCCACTAGGATGTCAGGATACTGAGCAAGGACAATACCACATAGTAGGGAGGGAAAGGCAATAGGGCCTTTAACAGCATAACTTCCAGCATGTTTTAAAGTTTGATCGAAGATATACCTGCCATAGTCAAATTCTGTCCTGGTTCCAACAACATAAATGAATCTTCCCAATCCTGTGGAGATGGTTGATTTATGGTTGGTAGGAACCCAGTTGGCTGCACCAATCTTGTGCAGGATGGCAAATTTCATGCTTAGCTTGCTTGCATTCAGCTTTCCTTTTAAGGGCCAACTCCTTACTTGATTTGCAGTGATGGTTTGGCATACTTGGTTGTCAGTAACCTCTAGTTCAGGGCAAGCCTCATCTGGTCTTCCAAGGAATTTGTTTATTTCAGAGGGAGAGAAATTAACTTTTCTTCCTCTCACATAGACACATTTAAAGTCAGTTGACCTTCCATCAGCACATCCATCAGATAAATTCACTATGAATTCTTTGACAAGATTTTCATAGCATTTGGTAAACTTTACCACAGTATTCATTAGTCCAGCAGCTTTGATTAGGTCCATGATTTCCCTACATTCCATGGCCCCATTGTTCAGTTCTCTTTCCAAGGCTATTCTTTTCAAGCAAACATACTTCCATCTGTTGGCATTTTCAGGGTGGTGAAAAGAAATGTTGTCAGTGGGGACTTCAGGAACTTTAGCCATTTTGCTTGAAGGGAGTTTCCTTCTGAGAGGAATGTCTTCAGCATCAATTTCAAATTCTGATTCCTCATCAGAATCAGAGGGTTCAGGATCTTTCCTTTTCTTTTCTATTGGTTGTCTCACAGGCTTTGAGAGACTCCCAGCACGTACTCGGGTTTTCACCTTCCCTTTGGACAGTCCAGTCTTCACAGTTTCTACACCAGTCTTGCCTTCAGACCTGGTTTTCTTGTGAGCAACATCAGCAATCTTCTCTTTGGCCAGACATTTTGCAGCATCCTGCTTGCCTTTTCTGTTCATCATTCTGCTAGCTATGCTAGGGTTGATAGTTGCAATTAGGTTATTGTCAGAGTAGTCTTCATCCACATCAATAACCGGGGGTTCAACATCCTTCTTTGAAGGGTTCTGGAGATCATCAAGATTTTCAGATGATTTCTGAATGTTGTCATTTGGTGTCTCAACATTCTAAGAGACATCTGGATTTATTTCAACATTTGGACTTGCTGATTCTTGATTTAAAGGAACAGAAATGCCGGGTACAAAGTGGTTCTCACTCAGAATTCTTGTAACAAGCCTAGCTATTGCTTGATGAACATAAGCTGAGCCTTCCCTATTTGGAACAGAAGATGAAGGTTGAGAGGGATTACCGGATGAAGTAGCTTGAGACCTTCCTGCATGCCTTGTTCTCAGCTTTTTAACCTTAGAGGGGTTAGTTGCCAGTACTCTAAGAGGAGTAATCTCCAGGACTTCAGAATCCATGCATGATGTGATTGCCCTAGAATCTCGATCAGAGGAAGCGGATGAAACAGTCGTCTTGGAAGAGGATGATGTTTGAGACATTTTGATAGTCTTAGAAAACCAGTAGCAACGAGAGAGAAAACTTTGATTGAGAGAATGGGATTTGTTGCAGAGCTGAGAGAGGAAGGAGGTAAATGAGTGTCTATTCAACTTCTTAATAATTTTGAAAGAAATGGGAAAACATATGATTAACCCAATCAAAATAGACTTAACACAAAAAACTCCTTCAACCTTTGTTTTAAGCAAAATTAATTGCTACATTTCCTCATGTTGGCAAATACCCAACTTGCCCCTCAAATTTTCAAATTGATTTGCATCAAGTGCCTTGGTAAAAATGTCAGCCAGCTGTAGCTCAGTGGCAACATGTTCCAGTTTAATCGTCTTCTCCTCTACAAGGTCTCTGATAAAGTGATGTCTAATGTCAATATGCTTGGTCCTGCTATGCTGAATAGGATTCTTGGAAATGTTGATTGTACTCAGATTGTCACAGTACAATGTCATAACATCTTGTGTGACATTATACTCAGTAAGCATCTGTTTCATCCAGATCATTTGAGAACAGCTACTACCAGCTGCAATGTATTCAGCTTCAGCAGTAGAGAGAGACACACAATTCTATTTCTTGCTGAACCAGGAGACCAGATTGTTTCCTAAGAAGAAACATCCTCCAGAGGTGCTTTTTCTATCATCAGCACTTCCAGCCCAATCAACATCACAGTAACCAGTCAAAGTTGGTTCACAACCATGAGAGTATAGAAAGCCATAGTTGTAAGTTCCACTTACATACTTCAAAATTCTCTTCACTTGGTTGATATGACTGACTTTGGGATCAGCTTGGTATCTTGCACAAACTCTAACTACAAAAGCAATGTCAGGTCTGCTGGCTGTTAAGTACAACAGACTTCCTATCATGCTTATGTACAGGCTTTGGTCCACCTTAACCCCACTTGAATCTTTGGATAACTTTAAATGAGTAGGAGCAGGAGTCCTTTTGTGACTGGCATTCTCCATACCAAACTTCTTGACAATGTTCTTTGCATACTTGCTTTGAGATAGAAAAATTGAGTCTTCCATCTGTGTGACTTGCAGTCCAAGAAAGTAGGTCAGTTCTACCATGAGGCTCATTTCGAATTCAGCCTGCATTTGGTCAGCAAAATGTTTAACCATTCTATCTGACATTCCCCCAAAAACTATGTCATCAACATATATTTGAGCTACCATTAACTTCCCTCCTTCATTTTTGACAAAGAGGGTTTTATCCAAGCCTCCTTTTCTGTATCCTTTGTCTGAGAGAAATTTTGTTAACCTGTCATACCATGCTCTAGGAGCTTGTTTCAGGCCATATAAAGCTTTCCTCAATTTGTAGACATGATCAGGGTAGTTTGGATCCACAAAACCTTTAGGCTGTTCCATATAAACTTCCTCATTTAAGTACCCATTTAGGAAGGCACTTTTTACATCCATCTGAAATAACTTGAACTTCAGGAGACAAGCAATTCCCAATAGAAGTCTGATAGATTCCAGTCTGGCTACAGGGGCAAAGGTCTCATCAAAATCAACCCCTTCAACTTGAGTGTATCCTTGGGCAACAAGTCTTGCCTTATTCCTGGTGACAACTCCTTCAGCATCTGATTTGTTCTTGTATATCCATTTTGTGCCAATGATGTTTGTTCCCTATGGTCTAGGAACTAACTCCCATACTTCATGTTGCTTAAATTGGTTCAATTCATCTTGCATTGCACCAATCCAGTATTCATCAGTTAAAGCCTCCTTAACATTTCTTGGTTCAATTTTAGACACAAAGCAAGAGTTTGAGATGATTTCTCTAGATCTTGTAATGACTCCACTGTTAGGATCTCCTATGATGAGTTCTTTAGGATGATCCTTCTGAATTCTGATGGAAGGGATTTTGCTAGCTTCCTTGGATTCAGAGTCTGCTGCAGTGGTGTTAGGTAGGTCATTCTGTTGAGTTTAAGTCTCAAAGAATGTCTCAACATTACAAGGGACATCTGTTTCCTCATGATAATCATCAACTATGACATTTATTGATTCCATCATGACTTTGGTCCTGGAATTGAATACCCTATAAGCTCTTCTATTGGTGGAGTATCCTAGAAATATTCCTTCATCACTTTTAGGGTCCATCTTTCTCCTTTGTTCACGATCTGCCAGAATATAACATTTGCTACCAAATACATGGAAGTACTTCATAGTTGGCTTTCTTCCTTTCCAGAGTTCATAAATGGTGGATGAGGTTCCCTTTCTCAAAGTGACTCTGTTATGGACATAACAGGCTGTATTCATAGCTTCAGCCCAAAAATGAATAGGAAGTCTTTTGGCATGTATCATTGCTCTGGCAGATTCCTGTATGGTCCTATTTTTCCTTTCTACAACTCCATTTTGTTGAGGAGTTATAGGAGAAGAGAATTCATGACTAATTCCTTCTGAGGAACAGAACTCATTAAACTTACTGTTTTCAAATTCCTTGCCATGATCACTTCTGATTCTGACAATACACCCTTCTTTTTCTCTTTGAATTCTTTTGCACAGTTCTTTAAACACTTCAAATACATCAGATTTTTCCCTAATGAAGTTAATCCAGGTGAATCTGGAAAAATCATCCACAACAACATAGGCATATCTTTTTCCACCAAGACTTTCCATCTGCATTGGTCCCATCAGATCCATATGTAGGAGTTCTAGAACCTTAGAGGTGGTCAGATGTCTTGACTTTGGATGTGACATCCTAGTCTGCTTACCAACCTGACATTCACCACAAACTCTCCCTTCATCAATTTGCAGTCTTGGAATCCCTCTGACTGCCTCGATGGATATAATCCTTTTCATTCCTCTTAGATGAAGATGGCCAAGTTTTTGGTGCCACAGTTTCACCTCTTTTTCTTCTTTGGAAATAGAACACACATGGGAGTAATTAGTGTTCTCAGGCTCCCACAAGTAACAGTTGTCTTTAGATCTGACTCCTTTCATTACAACTTCTTATTTCTCATTAGTTACAAGACATTCAGATTTTGAGAAGTTGACCTTGAATCCTAGATCGCATAATTGACTGATACTAATGAGATTAGCAGTCAGGCCTTTTACCAATAATACTTCATTTAGATTTGGAACTCCAGGGCAGTCCAAGTTACCAACTCCTTTGATTTCTCCTCTAGCACCATCTCCAAAGGTCACATAACTAGTGGTGTGAGGTTTAACATTATTGAGAAGGTTCTTGATTCCAGTCATGTGCTTAGAACACCCATTGTCAAAGTACCAGTCTTCCTTTGCAGAGACTCTAAGGGAAGTGTGGGCTATCAGGGCAGTAGCCTTTTTCTTCCACTGTGGAGTATGTGGTACCTTGTTAGACTTAGGTTTGACACATGGGTTCTGATTAGGGTATCCATACAATCTGAAGCAGAATGGCTTTATGTGACCAAACCTCCCACAATGATGACATCTCCATCTTTGGTACTTTTTCTTCATATTTCTCTGTTCCCGATGTTGAGTGCTATATTGTGACATCTGCTTTGACATTTGTTTATCAGACCTGATCTTCTTGTCTGCACCAGATTTCTTTGTTGCCACAAATCCTAGACCAGACTTGTTTCCCACATTTTGTCCAACCTGAAGGATTTCTTCCAATTTGTCAGTTCCATTTGTCAGCATCTTGACAGATTTGGTCATCTGGTTCAGTTTTGAGTTCAACATTTGAACTTCCCCTTCTAGATGACTTATAGTTTCAATGTCTGCCCTTTTCTCAGCCTCCAACTTTATTATGAGTTTTGTTTGTCTTTCATTTTGCTGACAGACTTCAGCATTTCTGATACATAATTTCTTGTAGGTATCAACCAGTTCTTCAAATGTCAAATCCTCATCACTAGTATCACTTTCAGAGGTACAAACACCAGTTAGTGCAGTAACTAGTTTGGCAGATTCTTCTTCAGAATTACTTTCTGAATCACAGTCAGACCAGGTAACAGACATTCCTTTATTTTGTTTCTTAAGAAAGGTAGGACATTCAGCTCGAATGTGCCCATATCCTTCACATCCATGGCATTGAATTCCGCTGCTTTGATTTCCCTTCTCTTCAGACTTTGGTCTTCAGCTGGAGTCATAAGATCTGTTAATGTCAGAAGGAATGTTCTTAACATTTGACCTTGACTTTGGATCCATTCTCTTGATGAGTTTGTTGAATTGTCTTCCAAGCATGGCTATAGCTTCTGAAATATTTTCTTCTTCATCCTCCTTGTTTTCATCTTCAGTGTTGGATACAAGTGCTATGCTCTTGTTTTTCTTGTCAACATTGTCACTGATCCCCATCTCAAAGGTCTGAAGAGACCCAATGAGTTCATCTACCTTCAACTTGATGATATCCTGGGCTTCCTCTATAGCAGTTACCTTCATTGCAAATCTTTTAGGCAAGGATCTGAGAATCTTTCTCACCAGTTTTTCTTCTGACATCTTTTCTCCCAATGCTCCTGAGGTGTTGGCAATTTCCAAGATGTTCATGTGAAACTCATGAATGGTTTCATCTTCCATCATCCTTAGGTTCTCAAATTTGGTAGTCAGCATTTGAAGCCTTGACATTTTTACTTTGGATGTGCCCTCATGGGTAGTTTTGAGAGTGTCCCAAACTTCCTTGGCCAGTTCACATTGATGTACTAGTCTGAATATGTTTCTATCAATTCCATTGAACAAGGCATTTAATGCTTTGGAATTACCCAGGGCTAACTCATCTTCTTCTTTGCTCCATTCTTCCTCAGGCTTCAGACTGATTGTCCCATCTTTCTCAGTTATGGTGGGATGGTTCCATCCTTTGTCAGCAGCTCTCCAAGCCTTTTTGTCTAGTGATTTTAAGAAGGCAATCATACGAGGTTTCCAGTAGTCATAATTTGATCCATCCAGAATGGGTGGTCTGTTTCCAAAAACTCCTTCTTTGTCCATAGCGCCAGAAAGTGATATCCCTAGATCTCACCCAGTAAGACAGGCAGGGTGCCTGCTCTGATGCCAATTGAAATTCTGGCAGCAGATACTCAATGTCACAGTGAATGTTATGACACCGTATCTGACTTTCTATAAGACAGTAAATAAAATAACAGTAAAGAACACAATCAATTGTTTACCCAGTTTAGTGTGAAACAACACTTACTCTGGGGGCTACCAAGCCAGGGAGGAAATCCACTATAAGATATATTAATTCAGGAATAAACCAACCAGTTTATCTCCTTCACTTAAGACCTACCCAATGCAAATTCAATCTAAGTTCAACTTAAACCTGAGTTCCTACTCACTCCCCCTCAATCACAGCAGTGATACTAAACAATTGACTAATGAATTAATGAAGACACTCTTCAGAACATACACTTGATTATGCTTCACAGCTTTTAATCAAGTAACACAACCACTCGTGCTTCAAAGCTTTGAGTGATACATAATCCTAACTTGACCTTGCTTCAAAGCTTTAGTCAAGTGACACAAATACTCTTGCTTCAAAGCTTTGAGTGATACACAACCCTTACAATCAAAACCTACTCCAAGTCACTTATCACAATGATACTTGCTTGGATTACAACAGTTAAAACTATACAGCCCCTAATTGATCTTCTGTCAAAGAGTTAATTTCCAATCAGCTTTCCTGTTGAATATATATGCAGCTGTTTCTTCAGTTAGGGCTTCCACGAAAAGCTAGGGTTAATTAGGGTTAACCTCAAGACTTGGTCACAAGACTTTATCAACCAGATTAGGGTTGAGCTCAATTAACCTAAAGTCCACGTGAGATTCTGTTCTGGAATGTATGAACCGAATTCCTGAAAAATCTCAGAATTAACCAAACTGCATAACTGTTAGATCAGTACAGGATGTCTTAACATTTGTTATGACAAGAGAAATCCTGTTTACTGATTTTGGTATAAAGTAATAAATGTGATCATTGCAAAATGCTCAGATACACACTCATAAATAACAGCTTCTGTATGCCATTCTTTTTCTGCATAAAGTACCTAATAACCCAGAATGTTATGACATCAGTCATGACATTCACACACCTGGTTTTACCAAAAATACATTCCAATAACTAAACACTTACATATTCCAATGCTTAGCTTGCTTTGTGGATGGCCAGAACTCTCTATAGAAGTCAAGCTGCAAGCTCCAAGTTTGAAAATGGCAATGGCAGAAACAGGGGTTACAGCAACAATGTAAAGGCAGGGATAGCTTTCGTAAGATGTGTGGAAGATGTTTCAAATGTTAAAGGGCAAAACGCACGAGCCAAAATGAAGTTGGCAATGATTTTGCAGAACTGCAATGTTTTGGCAGAAATTTGTGGTTTTTGAGCTTGAGAGTGTTTTGGATGCTATCAATTCGTGTCTTGAGTTGTGACAAGTTTATGGATATGTATAGAATGGATACAAAGTCCACTCTTCATCAGATGTACAAGCCTTTGGACTTTTGCAACATTTCTTGCTTTTGAAGAAAAGTGAAGTGACCACACTAAACATGCTTGTAATGGTTGGCTTGCTAGCTGCAGAGAGTTGGTATATATTGCTTAATATCTGTGGAAGTTGTTTGTACCAAAGGAACAGGTCCATGGCTCAAGGTTCATAAATTTACAAAAGCTTGCCTTTATGAAAATATCAATGTGCCCTTTATGCCATTAATGGAATTATCTCTTGTACAATGTTCCAAAAGCCAAAATAAAGCCTTTATCTTCTAAATTAGCATTAAATTATAGAGTGTAGAATGATTTTAGGACCTGTAATGCAAGGTACAAGGATCCAAGATCAGATTTGCAACTTGATACTTTGTGAAAATGGCATGAACAAAAGTGATAAAATGCCAATTTCTTTTCTTCGATTCTCCCTAACCACAAATGATCTTGGAGAGTTCTTGGACATTTTGGAAAGCTTGTCACGTGCTCTATAATCCATATTTAAAATTAATTTTGAGATACCTCTTGGAACTAGGTGAAAAATGTCCATGAAGTTGGGTCAAAAAACTGCCTAAATTAGGGCAAATTTTCACTAAGTTATTTAGTTCATGGACCTATATTCACAAATACATAACTTGAGATCCAAGCATCTTTTGGGAAAAGTTTGTGAAGAAAAGTTGTATATTTCATGGAGGAATACAACTTTCATGTTGGAAGTTTTCTTTGAATCAAATTGCATCATGGTTAAAAAGTGGTGGAAAGTTGGGAAAAAATAAGAAAATTTCCATACTTAGAAAAATTCGAAGTTATGAAAATTTTCAAATTCAAAACCCTAATTTGCAATTTTGAGTTTCTTGGTGAACAAGTTTCATATTTTGACATATCTTGATGAATTATGACTCTTGGCACTTGATTTTGACCAAAAAGTCAAAGTTTAACTTTTCAGTATACAGTTGACTTTTGATCAGTTGACTGCAAAATTCATCTGTCAACCCAATGAACTTGAGATCTTTTGAACCATGTAGTTAGGTAAAGATGATGCCATTGGACTCTTGAAATCATGTTTGAACTCAATTGGTCATTGGCTAGATTAAAAATCAGAAATTGCCCTTTCTCAGTCAAAACCCTAATTTTGAGCATTTTGCCCTTTTGATAATTTGATCAAATTTCTTGAGGAGTTGTGGTCCAAACTTGATCAAATGGTACATATGAGTCTAAAGTGTTGATGTGGATAAAAAATTATGAAGTTTGACTGTAAATTGGCCATGGTTGACTTTTCCCCCAATACAATTGATTTTTAGGTCAATTGTCCAATGGATTGAACAAAAATGTGATTCAAGGCTTGAAACTTGACATGAGCAATCTTAGGGGTCCAAGATGGTGTATGAAAGTCACATGAAGCATTGGTGGTCCAAAAATCCTTGTGCAAACTCAAACCCTAATTTTGGGTCATCAGTGCAAGATGGGATGTCCTGAGCTGAGGAAACCCTAATCTTGTCTTAAGTCCAAGAAGTCTTATGGGAAAAATCTTGATAAATGAGAGGGCAAATTTTGGGGTACAACAGCTTCCCGTGTTCAATCTTCTTGAACCTGAAGAGTTAGATTGGCGAGTTTTGCCGTTCGTGACTCGAAGGTAAAAGATGATTGGACACTAGAGTGCCCATAAATTTGCACTCGACAAAGTGTAGTTGAGGGAATGTGATTAAAGATTCCATTTAGAGAGGTGATAAAATCTTGTTGGATATGGGCTTGCAGATGCCGTCCAAGAGTGTTTGTTGAGTTGTAAGTTGTAAGTCAGAAGAATAAGTATCAGAATGGTATCCGCGTCTGGAACGTATCTAAGCTATATCTGGAGATTTGAAATCTGAATGAGAAACAGAATAGCATCCATGTCTGAAGCGTATCTGAACTGTATCTGAAAGTTTGAGGTCTGAATAAGTATCAGAATGACATCCGTGTCTGGAGCGTATCTAAATTGTATCTGAGTAAGGGCCAGAATGGCATCCGTGTCTGGAGCGTATCTGAACTAGAATCTGAATAAGTGACAGAATGACTTCCGTGTCTGGAGTGTATCTGAACTATATCTGAAAGATGAATCTGAATGAGTAACATAACGACTTCCGTGTCTGGAGTGTATCTGTATTGTATATAGAATTTGAAATCTAAATAAGAGTCAGAATGGCATCCGTGTCTGGAGCATATCTGATCTTGAAATTTGAATGAGGGCCAGAATGGCATCCGTGTCTGGAGCGTATCTAAAATAGAATCTAAATAAGTGACATAATGACTTTCGTGTCTGGAGCGTATCTGAACTGTATCATGATTTCATATTGTTAATCGGTAGCTTTTAATCTTATCCTGAAAAGGGTAAAATGTTAGCTGAACACAAAGTTATGTTGCATGAAATGTATGATGCAATATATGTGTTTTGTCAATGTTTATGATATATGGATGTAATGTATGCGCATGTAAGCTGATTTGCTGTATTGATGAGGAAAATAAATCCTTGACTGCTGCCAGGGAAAATAAATCCTTGACTGTTGAGGATAAGAAATCCTTGGCGACTGTTGGGGATATAGGGATCCTTCATGTCTTGAAGTTGGAGTATGGACAAAAAATTCTGTTGCGAGCAATGTCATATACTGCCTGAGTAACCTGCTTGGGTAGTCCAGAGAATTTGATGGCTTCTACTGGGGATTACACAATGGGAAACCCTTGTTCTGCTGGGGAATAAAGAAAACTTTGATGACTTCTGCAGGGAATTAACAAAGAGAATCTTCAATCTGTTGGGGAGCAATGAAAACTCTGTGGGGAAGAAGGCTTACTGCTGAGAAGTAGGTTCAGGAGTTTGGATTGTCTGCCATTCTACTAGGGAGTTATCCTAGGTTGGGGAGAGACAAAAGTTAACTGTTATCTGGTTGATTTTCAGACTTCAAGATAACTTGCTGGGGAATTTAGAGAAACTGAATGGCTTTCGCTAGGGATTGATAGTTACAAGTTTTGGCTCTGCTGGGGATTGGGAGTTTGAAGTTTTAACTCTGATGGGGATTAAGATGATGTACTGTAGGGATTGCTCATGGAATATCCTAAAGAAGTTTTCCTATCCTTTCAGTCTGTCAGTAATTGTTCTTTTCCATCCTATTTATTTGTAAACAGTAATTATGTTCAAATCCATATGTTCATTAATGAATCATTGGACGTTTTTGCAAATAAAAACACAAGTGTAAAAGAAAAAGGCAAATAGTTTTCAGTACTTTGAAAGAGATATCTTTGTATTTACTTTGAATAAGTGTTTTGTACAAAGGAGACAGACATCCTAGTAAGAGGATGGTGTCACAAAAGTAAGAAAAATTTATACAAAGAAAGATAACTATGTGTAAAAATCCCATGGGGTTCCCATTCCGCTATAGCCTTCATATCTCTGAATATCTTGTCTATCCGTTGTTGCGTCCAAAGATGATTGGATTAATCAGAAGCTCAGAGTTTGTCTGTGAAGATATTGTCCTTAAAGTGTTTCGACGAGACATAGTCATACGCTTTAATTCCCTAACTTTTGCCTGGACCTCACTTTCGGGTTTTCAGCCCACCGGGAAACCCTTTTTTGCCCAAGTCTCCCTTTCGGGTTTTCAACTTGCCGGGTGTACAGATTTTTTTATTTTATCCCTAAGTTTTTCCCGAACCTTTTGGTTCGCCAGGATGCCCTTGTTTTGCCTAGGTGTGTCAACCTAGCGGGTCTGTTATGTGTAGTATCTTTTGACTATGTCTGTGTTCACAGGGTGTGGCAGGTCGTCACCGTCCATGGTGGTTAAGATCATTGCCCCACCAGAAAATATGTTCTTGATTACAAATGGTCCTTCATAGTTAGGAGTCCATTTTCCCCTGGGATCACTTTGTGGCAAGATGATGCGCTTGATCACTAGATCCCCAACTTGATATACCTGGCGTCTGACTTTCTTGTTGAAAGCCTTGATCATTCGTTTTTGGTATGTCTGACTGTGGAAAACAATAGTAAGTCTCTTCTCGTCAATCAAGTTCAGCTGATCAAGCCAGGTCTGGATCCAATCGTCTTCACTCAAACCTGCGTCCTTCATGATTCTCAAGGAGAGAATCTGAACCTCGATAGGTAAAACAACCTCCATGCCATAAACCAAAGAATAGGGTGTTGCCTCAGTTGATGTACGAGCCGTGGTATGGTACCCGTGAAGAGAAAACGGTAACATCTCATGCCAGTCCTTGTAGGTGACTGTCATCTTTTGTATGATCCTTTTGATATTTTTGTTAGCAGCTTCGACTGCACCATTCATCTTTGGCCGATAGGGAGATGAATTGTGATGTTAAATTTTGAACTGCTCGCACAAGGCGGTGATCATAGTATTGTTAAGGTTTGTACCGTTATCAGTGATGATCCTTTCGGGGATACCGTACCGGCAAATAAGATTCTGCTTGATGAAGCGGGCAACAACATTCTTAGTAACAGATGCGAAGGAAGCCGCTTCGACCCACTTGGTGAAGTAGTCGATGGCCACCAAAATGAAGCGGTGTCCATTGGAGGCTGTAGGCTTGATCTCCCCAATCATGTCGATTCCCCACATAATCATGTCGGTTCCCTATATAACAAAGGGCCAAGGAGCTGTTAGGACATTTAGAGGAACTGGAGGCACGTGGACCTTGTCTGCATAGATTTGACACTTATGGCAGGTCCGAGAGTGTTGATAGCAGTAAGCTTCCATGGTAGACCAGTAATAGCCTGCCCGTAGAATCTTCTTTGCCATCGTATGCCCACTAGAGTGAGTGCCAAAGGTACCTTCATGCAATTCAGCCATAATCCTTTCAGTTTCAATCTTGTCCACACAACGGAGTAGAACAGAATCATGATTGCGCTTGTACAGGATGCCATTACTTAGGAAGAACTTTGCCGAGAATATCCTTAAGAACTTTTTGTCATTGACTGAAGCTTCTTCTGGATATTCTTGAGCCTCGATATACCTTTTGACTTCATGAGACCACGGCTGGTCTACTACTTCTTCGACATTAATCTCGTGACAATGTGCTGGTTCGTCCATCCGTTCAATGGTAATCAAAGGAGCCTCATTTTCCCAATCAAGTTTAAACATAGACGACATTATAGCTAGAGCATCTGCTAGCTGATTTTCTTCTCGCGGGAAGTGCTCGAAGGTAATCTGCTCGAAATGTTATAACAATGTCAAAACATGTTCTTTGTAAGGGATGAGGTTTGGATGCTTAGTGTCCCACTTTCCTTTGATCTGACTGATGACCAAAGCTGAGTCCCCAAACACATCTAAAGATTTGATTCCTAAGTCTATGGCATCCTTGAGACCAAAGATGCATGCCTCGTACTCTGCCATGTTGTTCGTGCAGTTGAAGCAAAGTCTGGCCGTGAAAGGAGTATGGCAACCTTTCGGAGATATAAGCACAACGCTGATACCATTACTGAGTGCATTGGATGCCCCATCAAAGTACAGGGTCCATCGGGATCCTTGTTCAGGTCTGTCATATGGTCTGATCTCTTCGCAGTTGTCCAATGTCATGATGTCTTCGTCAGGGAAGTCAAACTTCATGGACTGGTAATCTTCTACAGCTTGATGGGCTGTATGATCAGCCAACACACTTCCCTTTATAGCTTTTTGGGTCGTGTACTGTATGTCGTATTCCGTTAGGATCATCTGCCATCTGGCTATCCTCCCGGACAGAGCAGGCTTTTCAAAGATGTACTTTATCAGATCCATCTTAGATATCAGCAAAGTGGTATGAGTCAACATATACTACCTTAGCCGGTGAGCAGCCCATACCAAAGCGCAACAAGTTTTCTCAAGCAGTGAATATCTAGTTTCACAGTCGGTAAACTTTTTGCTAAGGTAATAAATGGCATGCTCTTTTCGTCCAGACTCGTCATGCTGCCCCAGTACGCACCCCATTGAATTCTCTAAGACGGTCAGATACATGATTAGCGGTCTTCCTTCGAAGGGTTGCATCCGGACAGGAGGTTCTAGCAAATACTCCTTGATTTTATCGAAAGCAACTTGACATTCGTCGTTCCATCTGACCACATGATCATTCTTCAACAGCTTGAAGATGGTTCACAAGTAGACGTTAGGTGAGAAATGAACCTAGCAATGTAGTTTAGGCATCCCAAAAAACCTCTGACTTCCTTCTCAGTGCGAGGAGCATGCATTTCTTGTATAACTTTAACTTTGGCAGGATCAACTTCGATGCCTTTGTTCCTGACAATGAAACCTAAGAGTTTACCGGACCGGACTCCGAATGTACACTTGTTTGGATTCAATCTTAGCTTGTACTCCTTCAACCTGACAAACAGCTTTTGCAAGTGATCAAGGTGTTCTTCTCCAGTTTGTGATCGGGCTATCATGTCATCTACGTAGACCTCTATCTCATGATGTATCATATCATGAAACAAAGCTACCATGGTGCGTTGATAGGTTTCCCCGGCATTCTTCAGTCCGAATGGAATCACTTTGTAGCAGAACGTACCCCACTGTGTGACAAATGTAGTTTTCTCCATGTCCTCAGGTGCCATTTTGATCTGGTTATAGCCTGAGAATCCGTCCATGAAAGAAAATACTTTGTGCTGAGCTGTGTTGTCAACCAGGATGTCAATGTGTGGAAGTGGAAAATCATCTTTAGGGCTGGCCCTGTTTAAGTCTCTATAATCCATGCACATTCTCACTTTGCCATCCTTTTTAGGCACGGGAACAATGTTGGCCACCTATTGAGGATAGGAAGTAATAGCCAAAAATCCAGCATTGAACTGTTTCATAACTTCTGCTTTGATCTTCTCTGACATGTCAAGTCTCATGCGGCGGACCTTTTCTTTCACTGGTGGGCAGTCTTCTCTTGTGGGTAGACGATGTACCACAATGTCTGTATCGAGTCCCGGCATGTCTTCGTATGACCAGGCAAAGATTTCAACATAATTACTCAACAACTGAATTAGGCGCTCCTTGACACTCGGTTCTAGATTGGCACCTATTTTGATTTCCTTCTTATCATCCTCAGTACCCAAGTTGATTGCATCCAACTGCTCCTCACGAGGCTGAATTGCTCTTTCCTCTTGCTGTAATAATCTGGCCAATTCCCCTGGCACCTCATAATCTTTCTCACCTTCTTATTCGGCTTGGTAGATCAGATCTTCAGAGTCACTGAAGGCTATAGCAGTATCGTTACCCATGGGATCCGGAATGGAAGGGTACATGCATTTGTGAGTGTGGGTGTGTGTAAGGGTATAGCCATCTTAAAACAATAAAATGTAAAAGAAAGACAATGAGCATAAAAGGTTTATATGTGAAAAAGCGTCCATGATTCAATGAATGACATATGAAAATGAAATAAAAACCCTTACAAATGGACCATTGTGCCTCGGGTAAGACACAAGGTTTTTAAAGTAAGAATTGTTTGTGAATTATTACAGTCCAACAGAAATGTAAAAGATAAATTACTGCGGTATGAAAGTTATCGGAATAAAGTCTTTGGCTTCCCAGTTGCAAAGTCCCCCGCTGACAGTAGGAAATATCCAATCTTCCAAGCTGCCCTCCTCTTCATTGTCTTCTACAACACTGACGCTTTGGTTGGTAATCTTCACAGGTGGCCCCCATGCACGGGCACAGCGAACAGCCTTCTAACCAGTCGAAGTAAACCCCAAGCCGAACTTGTCTGATTTGTAAGGAATGTCTGGAAGCTGACCCCATACTGTGCACCCCCTTCTTCCACTAATTCCCTTGCATCCTTGAGAGATGACATCCGAGGTGGAGGTCTTGTGATCTTTGGAATTGAAGATACCGCCTTGGTTACCGCTATTTCCTCAGAGACTTCTTCAAAATGTTGGAAAGGGGTCTCTATGAACTCGCCATCTAAGTCTACATAACGGAAGGAATTCAGATGATTAATCATATACTCCTCCTCCCCATGGATAATTATGATCTTCCCTTGGACGGGGTACTTGAGCATTTGATGCAAGCTGGAGGTTACAGCACCGACGTTGTGGATCCAGGGGCGTCCCAACAAACAAGAGTAAGAAGGACGGATGTCCATCACGTAGAATGTTGAGTTGAAGACTTGAGTTCCCACCTTGATTGGGATGTCCACCTCCCTATGGACCATCCTTTTAGACCCATCAAAAGCTCTAACCACTATGTTGTTGGGTTTTAAAGTCAGCCCCTCGCAGTCCAATCTATCAAGGGCTTTCTTCGGCAAGACGTTCAGAGATGATCCAGTATCGACCAAGACATGAGCTAGGGTTGTTCTTCTGCACTCCACTGAGACATGTAGCGCATCATTGTGTTTTCTCCCTTGGGGTGTCAAGTCAGCATCGGAGAAACCCAGGCCATTATCAGCTGTCAAACTGGCCACACAGTCCTCGAACTGGTCAGCAGACGTCTCTTGCGGCACATGAGCTGTCTTCATAAATTTTACCAGTGCTTTGGCATGTGCTTCAGAGCAAAGAAGCAGGGATAACATAGAGATCTTGGAAGGGGTCTTCCCCAATTGTTCAACCACATCATAATCACTTTTCTTAATGATCCTTAGGATTTCTTCCACCTCCTTCTTGGATGTTTCAGGAATAACTAGTGATTGAGCCTTCATCAGGACACGCTCTTCTTGAACGTTCTTTCCTTTATTCTTAGCAGTGGAAACAGGGATAGGAATAGTATTGTCTTTGTTGGCAGGTACACTTGCAGGTAAAATCACTGGTACAGATGTAATCTTCGAAATGGCCACGGGTCCAAAGACTGCTGTTGGAGGAGCAATCTCTGGAGAAAATATTCTTCCACTACGGGTAACCTTGCTTGTTCCGGAAATGTTACTGATGTTGGAATTGTCCTCTTCAGAGTTTTCTTCTTCGGCAGTCTGTTCAATCTGTTTAATACCATGGGGTGATATGGTGGGAGAACTGACTAGAGGTTTTGCGTTTTGTTCGCACTTGTGCGGTTAGCAAGAGTCGCCACCGACTTTTCTTTTATCCAAAAGGAAAGGTAAAAAAAGCACATGAAAGACCTTTTGAGAATTTTCTCGGGTTCGGGGGGTAGATTATGAAAAGGGAAGGTATTAGCACCCTTTTCATCCATGGTTTTCCATGTGCTCTTAGTTACTCGTTTTAGATCACTTGCTTTTGTTTGATTGTGTGCTTGTGGTGTGGTTTTTGAAAGTATTTTGGAAAACTGCTTTGTAATGGTTCTCGTCTCTATAAGAACGTATACAAAGATTTGTTTCAAAAAATGGTTCAAAGATGTGTTTGTGAATCGTGTTTTGAAAAGTGTTTTGAAAAGAGGTTTTGCAATGATTCTCTTCTCTATAAGAACGTATACAAAACGTTTTGTCTTTTGAAAATGTTTAGAAATGGAAGTGTTGGTGTGAAAGTTTTTGTCGTGGGCAAGCGAGTAACTAAGAGAGAATCTATCTACTTGAAAAGTCTTAAGTTGTTCTTTTCTTCCTTTTAATGGTGCTATCTTACCATTGATTTGGTAAGAAGCCCCATCCTTGGATGTGAAGGGACAGACGCGGGTCAATTTTACAATCATTGAATGCAACTTGTGAGACGCTCTAGCAATTTTTTGTAAGGGACGAGATCGTTTTATCGAAGGCAACATCGAGGGTCATCGAGGGACTACGATCTTTGTTTATCAAAGGGTCATTTGCTAGAGTGTCTCATATTCGAGGGACATGATTGTATTTCCGAGGCAACAAGCGAGGTTACCCAAGAGGTGCGCGTGTGAGAAAGTGTGTTGATTTCAAGTTATTTATTCTTGGATTAGGTCATCTAGTGATTGATTTTTGAATCTTGCCATACATGCCTAATTACTACACAATATATAGAAAGCAATAAATTGCGGGAATTAAAATTCTAAGCTATTACAAAAGTATCCGGGAATGGGGGTACAATTATTACAAATGGGGATGAATCAAATAAAAAATAACAATGTCCAAATATCAAATAAAACAACCAAATCGAATTGCTGTGCGATTTAATACAAAGCTATGACAATTTACGAAAATAAAATCAACAAAGTATGAAATGTATGTATTTACTTGAAAAGAGAGAAATAAAATCTATTCTAAAAAGAAAGATTAAAATTTTTATTATTATTATTCTTTTATGTATTTTTATTAATCATGTAAACAAACTTTAAAGAAAGAAAATAAATTAAGTTAAAATTTGATGTTTTTATTAAGGGTGAGAAAATTAATAAAGACAAATTAATAAAAATAAAATGATAAAAAGAATTAATTTCAAGACTTAAATTAAACTAATGAAAATGTTTTTTTAAAGTTTTAATTAGTAATTTTATATAAGAAAGAGACAAATTAAAAACAAGCAATAATGGGCTTAAAGAAATTGAAAGGTGTTAGGCCCAAAAAGAAAGATGTTAATGCTGAAACAAAAAACAAGGCCAGATGGGGGGGAGTGTTAGCAATTACGTGTGGGCTTGAGAAATTGTAAACAGAAACGGCCCAATGTCTAAAATTTGCATAATGTTTGATTAGGGTAAACAAAATTAGGGTTTGTGCTTGCGTTTCTCACATCGGTGCTATCGTCCTCTTCACTTCTCTCTTGTTCATCTTTCTCACTAAACGTCCCTATCCCTCTTCCTAATTTCATGAGTGAAGCGCTCTTTTTTCTGGAAACCCTAAGCTCTGATTCATACCTAAGATGCTCGATTACCGCTCAATCTGATTTTCTCTCCCCAATTCCCATCACCAGAGCGCCACTCAAACTCTTCCTAACCATGCTCAAATAATTTCTTTCGTGAAAAAGGTGATGTTTTGCTTGGATTGAATGTTTTTCTGTTGTTGTTTTATCTTGTTCATATTTTTCTATTAATCAATTTATTGCCTATTGAGATGCAGAAAATGGTTTGAAAAGAAACATATCTTTGGAACTTTTGCAAAATGGAAAAGGAGGTGAGACTGAGCTGATGGTGCTCCTTGGAGGCCGGAAACGAGGAGGGAAGAAATGAAGACGATGGCGCGAGCTTTTCTGGTGACTTCTTTCTGTCCCTTGAACTTTGAATGATGATGATGTGTGTGATCGGTGGAAATAGAACTGACTGTTTTTAAGCTGGTTCGCGAAATGTCGCGGTAAGCAAGAGTCGCCACCGTCTTTTATGTTCTCCAACATGGAAAGGACAAAAGCACAACAAAATTGCTTTTTCGAGATGTCTCTCGGTTCGGGAGGTAGATTTATAGAAAGGGAAGGTGTTAGCACCCTTTCTATCTGTGGTTATCCACGGGCTCTTAGGTACTTGCTCACTATGTTTTCAAAAATTGTTTGCTTTTCAAGTGTATGTGGGTTTTGAACAAGTTTCGTTTTGAAAACTTCTAAGTAACTCTTGTATCTATCCTCAAGAGTGTATGACGTGTTTGTTTGAAAACTTTTTGAAAGTGTAGGTGCGAAAAGTATTTTTTGCTTTGTTTTGAAAGAGCAAGTACCCAGGAGAATCTACCTACTCTAAGGAATTAAGCTGTGTAAGAGTCCTTTAGATAGTGCTATCCCACCATTGAGAGGTAGGTAGCACCGTCGTTGGAGGTATTCGGGTCAATTCGATTATCGGGACATGTGTGGTCACCGAAGCAATAGTAGGACACCTTAGAAGTAACCCTAATGTCCTAGATCCTTTTTATCCGAGGCAACCGTTTCGAGGCAACTGGATCTTTAGACAGGAGGGAGACCTCTAAAACATCCTATACTTGACGACCACCTTCGAAGGCAACGAGTGAGGCGTACCCTAGGAGTGGCATGTGCATGTGTGTTGTTTCAGTTTATATTTATCTTTGAACATGCATCATTGTGAGCTACGGGTTGATTTTATTTGTCATACAAATCTTGTCATGCATAATTAACAGTTTAATAATTTGCACGAAGTAAATTGCGGAAAATTAAATCTAAGCTATTACAAGGCGTCGGGTATTTACATCGCCAAAAATAAACCCTTTAATTTAAATTGCGGAAAGTAAAATAAAGTGGTAAATAATTAAAGTCCTAATTAAAAGCTATTACATTCCGGGAAACAGATACAATAATATGATAAAATGGATCGCGTGCGAGAAATTAAATCGGATGCGAGTTTTTTGGGTTTTGACCCTTTTTTATTAAAGAAAGGATTTTTGTTTATTTTTGAATTAAATGGAATTAAATTAAATGAACAATTAAATTAAAAAATAATGAAAATATTTTTGGATTTTTGAGTTTTTTAAAGAAATAAAATAAATTGAATTAATGCTAAAAAAAACCTAACATTCTAAATTGATTTTAAGTATTGCAAAAAATATTAAAAGTTAAATCTAATTAAAGCTAAATTGATTAAATTAATTTATTTACAAAAATAAAAGTGATGAAGTTAATTTTAATAAATAAAATATTTTTTGGTGTTTTTGATTTTATTAGGAAAAAATGTTAATTGGTTAGTGATTAATAAAAAGAATAAATATTAATTAATTAAAGGAACATAATACAAATAGAGAGAGAGTTTAGGAGTATACGAGCCTGATTGGAGGGGTGAAACAGCTATTGGCGTCATGTGTAAACTGTTTTGTTTTGGCCATTTGTGTTTTGCCTTTTGGCCATTTGTGTTATGGCTTTTGGCCATTTATGTTCTGGCCTCAACGTTTATTAACCTTCTCAGGATGTCTGTCTCGCAATGTATTGATGTCATGTGTAAGCTGTTCTGTTTTGGTCATTTGGCTTTTGGCCATTTGTGTTCTGGCCTCAACGTTCCTTAATGAACATGCATGGGATCCTGTCTAAAATCTGCAGTGTTGAATCTCATGAACACATTAAATAAAATCATAAAATGTAAATAAAGTCAATATATGAAGAAATTTAATGTTTAGGCACAATATGGCATGTATGAATGATTATACCCTTTTGATCATGGAGATCAAATCAATCTTACCCTTACTGGAAAATTAGTGACATGAATGCTTTTATGCCCTTTTGATCATGGAGATCAAGCCCGCCTTACCCTTACTGAAGAAGTAATAATGTGTTGGTTTGTAACTGAGATGGCTTGTTTGTAGTGAGATGTTGGTTTGTAACTAAGATGACTTGTTTGTAGTGAGAGAGGGATTTGTAATAAGGATTTCAAGGTTTTAGGGTTCTTGAAAGAATTTGATATTCTGACAGTGTTGTGGCAAGGTTTTTTTTCTCTCTTTTTTTCTCCTCTCTGGTTTGTGTGAAAAGAAGGTGATTATATAATGGAAATTAGGGTAAAGAAAATGGGCTTTGAATGTGCAATTGGGCCTCCGATGTTCACTTGAGTTCGTCACTTTCCAGGCTAAATCGCAGGGACTTAAGTGCAATTTTTGAAGTTGAAATGTGAAAACAAAATGTAGCCGACATCGAGAACTAACTCCTGTCCGAAAATCGGCTCAATCGGATAAACGGTGAATTAGTTATGAATTTTTGAAGTTTCAGCTCAGACAAACTTATTTTGGGCTCCAGTGTCGACTCTGACACGTTCTTCAATAAAAAACTGGTATTGATCAGTGCATAATTTGGTCTCGACTTTTCAAGAAAAGTTGTAGATCTCTGAGTCAGTGACCTTGTGTAAAAATATGAGCCCAATCCGATAAAAATTGACCGAGTTATGAATTTTCGATGTTTCGGCCCAGATGAAATAATATTCAGCATTCAGGATTTTCAGCGTGTCACGCACTCTGAGCAAAAAACGAAGGCCTTTTGAATACCGTTTGAACTCAATACCTTCTGTGAAAATGTAGCCAACTCAATTTGTGAAATTTTGGCGCCGGAACCAGCTCGATACGATGAAAATAGACCAAGTTATGATTTTCTGAACATGACGCAAATAAACTTCTGTCACAAATTTTCTGTATGAAAATACTTGATAAATCCATATTTTTGAAGACTTTCTGATTGAAATTGGCTTCCAGCTGTGAGAGATGAAAACATAGATGACGTCAAGACGGAATTTTGGCCACCAGAACGGGTTCAAAACGAGCCACGATCTTCAAGTTATGAATTTTTTAGCGCGTAAAAACTGCACTTTCAGCACACTTTTTCACCATATTTCTTCGAGAAAACTCACACATTCGGATACCTTCTGAATTTGAACATACGTTAGGACATTAAGGAGTGCTTGAGGTCATTTGGATGTAAGGACCTTGATGCAATACAAAACCCTAATTTTGAATTGACTGCCTTAGGAGATGATTTGACTGTCCAACTCTTGAGCCATCTTGAACAACTTGGAGATGATTCTTGACATGTCTTGAGAAATATGGGAGGGCAAATTTTGGGGTACAACAGTTGCCCCTGTTCAATCTTCTTAAACCTGAGGATGTAGATTGGCTTGCGTGCCTTTCGTGATCCGAAGGTGGAAGATGATTGAACACTAGAGTGCCCAGAAATTTGCACTCGCATGGTGTAGTATCAGCAATGTGATGGCGGGAATGGGCTTATAGATGCCATTTGGAGATGTGGTGGATAAGAGGATGGGCTTATAGATGTCATCTGGAGATGTAACAGAATCTTGTCGGGAATGGGATTTTAGATGCCATTTGGAGACTGTTGGTAGGTGGATGGGCTTATAGATGCCATCTGGATGTGACAGACCCTTGTCGGGAATGGGCTTATAGATGCCATTTGGAAATGCAAGGGATGGTTGAATCTGAGTAAGAAATAGAGTAGCTTCCGTGTTTGGAGCATATCTAGTATGTGTCTAATTGCTGACGTCTGAACGAGTAGTAGAATGACCGCCGTGTCTGGGGTATATCCATACTGCATCTGAATGAGTGACAGAATATTATCCGAATCTGGATCGCATTTGGAATGTCTTTTGAATGAATCTGGACTAAACAATAGAGTAGCCTCCGGGTCTGGAGCATCTCTAAGTTGTCTTTAGAAGTTTGAATCTAAATGAGCAATAGAATAGCGTCCGGGTCAGGAGCATCTCTAGGCCATCACTGGAGAGGAATCTGAATAGGTAAAAGAATAACATCCGGATATGGAGTATCTCTAAGCCATCTCTGAAAGGAAACTTTGAATAAGCTAAAGAATAGCATCCATGTCTGGAGCATTTCCAAGCTATCTCTGAAAAGAAACTTTGAATAAGCAAAAAAATAGCATCCATGTCTGGAGCATTTCCAAGCCATTTCTGGGAAGAAACTCTGAATAAGCGATAGAATAGCATCCGGGTCCGGAGCATCTCTAAGCTATATGAGAGGGGATCTGAATAAGCAATAGAATATCATCCGCATCGGGAGCATCTCTAAGCTATCTCTGAAAGAGAATCTGGAATAAGTATCAGAAAGTAGCCATATCTGGGTCGCATCTGAACTATCTCTAGAAGGGAATCTGGAATAAGTATCAGAATGTAGCCATGTCTGGATCGCATCTGAACTATATCTAGAAGGAATCTCTGAATAAACAATAGAATAGCATCAGTGGTTGGAGCATCTCTAAGTTATCTCTGAAAAGCAACTCTGAATAAGCAACAGAATAGCATCCGGTTTGGAGCATATCTGAACTATCTCTGAGAAGAACCTCTGAATAAGCAAAAGAATAGCATCCACATCTGGAGCATTTCCAAGCTATCTCTGAAAAGAAACTCTGAATAAGCGATAGAATAACATCCATATCTGGAGCATCTCTAAGCTATCTCTGAAGAGACAATCTGAATAAGCAAAAGAACAACATCCATATCTGGAGCATTTCCCAGCTATATCTGAAAGGAAATCTGAATAAGCAATAGAATAACATCTGTGTCTGGAGCATCTCTAAGCTATCTCTGAAAGGAACTCTGAATAAGCAATAGAATATCATCCGCGTCGGGGGCATCTCTAAGCTATCTCTGAAATCTCTTTAATGTAGATATGCCCTGGCTAGATATAGGTATCGAATCTACAATCAATCACTCATAGATATGCCCTGGCTAGATACAAGTATAGAATCTGGAATTGCGACAGTTGATAGTAATCATCTTTGGATTAACCTTTTTCCTGAAAAGGCAAAACATCAGTTGTATGCAATGTCATGATGTATGAAATGCATGATGTCATGATGTTCAGAGAATAAATGAGATTGTGTGATATGATGCGTGTATGCATGCATTATGTATGTAAATGTTTATGAATTGTATTTTCGTCCCGGAAAATAAATCCTTGACGAATGCCGGGAAGTTAAATCCTGGGCTGATGTTGAAGAGTAGAGTTCTTCGTTTCTGCTGGGGATGATGAGTGCAAGAATAAACCGTTAGGAGAAGATGATTCTGTTGGTGAATAAACTTGTTGGAGAGATTACTCTGCGGGGAACTACTCTGTGGGGAAGAGATGCTTCGCTGAGACTTTAACAATAACTCCGCTGGGGATACCGTTGATAAGCCCTGTTGGAGGATTTGATGAACTCCGCTGGGGATAGGAAGAACTTCGCCGAGGACGATCTTTCCGTTGTAATTAGCTGAGGATAACCCAGTTATAGGCTCTGGTGGGAAATAACCTTTGAATATGGTCGGGGAGAGATGTATGCACTCTGCAGGGGACCAGCTTCCAGAATCTACTGGGGATAAGCTTCCAGAATCTACTGGGGATAAGTTTCCAGAATCTACTGGGGGTAAGCTTCCAGAATATACTGGGGATAAGTTTCCAGAATCTACTGGGGAGGATGATTCAACTCTCCTGGGGAAACTTTTCGGACTGCACAGGGAAATGGCTCCACTGGGGTGTCTGGTATTCTGCCGGGGAACAATCTTATATTTCCGTCGAGGAATATTAAGACTGCCGGGGATGCTTGCTGAGGAATATCTGTATACTCTGCTGGAGAATATTGAGATCTTCTGGGGATACCCGACTTCCTTAGGGCTGACAGTAGCCTAACTCTGCTTGGGGAGAGTGTTGCTGACTTGCTAGAGATACTGTGCCCTTTCGGGGCTGCTGGGAGACCAACTCTGCTCGGGGGAGAGTGTTGTTGAATCTTGTCTTACTTTACGGGGAGTGGAGATATCTTGGTTACATTCTTCAGCTGAACATACCTTGGCACCTCGGTGGACAGAGCAACCAGATCGCTTAGACAATTCTTATTGCCCCAGTTTCTGCGGGAGAAGGTACCTGTCGAGGTGCTGATAATTGCCGATTGACAAATCTTCTTCTGTTAGGCAAGTGACGAGATAACGGGACATAGTTGTACGCTGTGATCCCTAACTTTTGCCTGGACCGCCCTTTCGGGTTTTCAGTCCACCGGGATACCCATTTTTGCCCAAGCCGCCTTTTCAGGTTTTCGACTTGCCGGGTGTACAGATTTTTTTTTCCATTTCATCCCTTATTTTTGCCCGAACCCTTTTGGTTCGCCGGGAAACCCTTATTTTTGCATAGGCCGGTCGACCTAGCGGGTCTTTTATTATGCGTAGTATTTTTTTCCGACTATGTCCATGCTCTCAGGATGTAGGGAGGTGCCCCTGTCAGTAGTGTTGCATTGTCATACCACCAAAAGATCTTCGTTTAATCATCCAATGCCCCAAGTGATCCAGATGGAGATTTTCCCCAAGCTGGTTGGCCTTTTGAGAGATTCTCTGAATCTTGACTTAACTTCCCCAGATGATGGACCATGATCATGCCGTGCCCCTTGATTGGAAGCGCTTTTGTTCATTAGACATTCGTCGTGCGAACTTCTATGCTGTTCAAACAAATAGTCATATGCAAGCAATGTTATATCAGAAATGCAAAGCTTATGTCTGTCTTGAAGTTTTTGAAAATGCATTTTTTTTTCATAAAAACAAGTGAATTTTTGTAAAATGTGATGTCAACTCAGTATTTTACAGCAAGCCTTAAGGAGTCAGGATACCTTTCGTAACAGTATGTGTGATCGGTGGATCTGGAACTGACTGTTTAACGCTGGTTCGCGAAATGTCGCGGAAGCAAGAGTCGCCACCGTCTTTTATTTTCTCCAATAGGAAAGGACAAAAGCACAGAAAAATTCCTTTAAAGAGATTGCTCTCGGTTCGGGAGGTAGGTTATAGAAAGGGAAGGTATTAGCACCCTTTCTATCCATGGTTATCCATGGGCTCTTAGATACTTGCTCAATGTGTTTTCAAAATGTTTTGTTTGCTTTTCAATGTGGGTTTAAAAAGTTTCTTTGAAAAGTTTCAGATCGACTCATACGTCAGAGTGTTTGAAAAGTTTGCTTTGAAAGCTTTTGAAAAGTGTCAGTGTGAAAAGTCTTTTGAGTTTGTTTTGAGATTAGAGCAAGTATCCTTGAGAACCTACCTACCCTAAGGAATTCGTCTGTGTAGATGTCCTTAAAAGTAGCGCCATCCCACCATTGAGAGGTAGGTAGCACCACCGTTGGAGGTGTTCGGGTCAATTCGAGTTTTAGGGACGTGGTGATCACCAGAGCAATGGGAAGACACCTTAGAAGCTACCCTCATGCCAGGTTCCCGGATCATGAGGACTTACTAAGACGTCCTCTACTCGACGACCACCTCTCGAAAGGCAACAGTGAGGCGTACCCTAGGGGTGGTGTGTGCGAATTGTGTGTCATGTTTCAGTTATTTGTCTTGTCATGTTTGTCGTGTTCTACGCTTGATTTTAATTAAGACATTCATTCTTGCATGCTTGGTTAACAGTTAAATATTTTGCGAGGAAATAAATCTAAACTATTACAAATGGCGCGGGTCCACATCGCCAAAATTAAACCGGACCCGATTTAGCAGAAAAATAAATAATGCGAAGAAATAAAGTGCGAAAAGTAAAATTACATGGCTTAGGGAGAGATACAGAATTATAATATGCAATAAAGTAAATGCGCAAAAGAAACTAATTAAAACAAAACTAGGGCGTTGGACCCTTTAGCAAATAATTAAATTACATGAATTAATTAAATAAAATTAAATAGGGAATTAGAATTAAAATTCAAGAAGAAAATGTTTTTTTTAGATTTTTTATGTTTTTTATTTATTAAAAGAAAAAAAAAGAGTTAACTGAAATTAAACTATAAGGCAAACCCTAATTCTAACGTTTTTATTTATTATGAAAGAATTAAATTAAGATCTAAATTAAACCTAAAATTTATTATGTACAATTTTGATTATAAAAATAAATAAATAAATAGTAATTATGAGAAATAAAAATTAAAAAGACATTAAAACTATCAATTAACCTAATTCTACATGTTTTTGGATTTTTATTAAAAAGGAATTAAAATTAAAACCTAATTAAACTAAACAATTTACATTCTAATTTATTCATGGCAATAATAAAATAAAAATTGTATTTTTTGTCTTTTCTGTATTTTTTAATGTTTTTATATTTTGTAGAAAAATAAGTTAATTAAATTAAGACAATAAAATAAATAAAACAATAAAAATAAAAGGGAGAAGAAAAATATAAAAAATGCAAACCAGGGTGGGGTGTAGCCCCAAATAAGGAGGTATAGGCCTGGAAATTCTGGCCCAACAAGATTTGAATTTGCTGACTTTTCATGATTCCATATGGTGCGTTTGACCAGGTGTATGCTGCACCCTGAAGCTTGGTCATTGATCTGATCATTGTGGACGCGTGGCTAATGGGATACTGATGGAGTATGGTGGTCCTCCTCAAGCGCGCTGCATAAGAATTATTCATGAAAAATAATATGGAACTTTTGCCAGACCTGGGACTTGAACCCAGGTCTTGAGGGTCGTTCATGTCACGTGTTACCACTGCACCAACCGCTTTTTAGTTAACATATAATAATACATAAATATGATAAGTAAAACATAATGCTAATGGATCAAAAGCGCGCGAATTTCAAAAGAGCCTATCACGTGGTGACAACGAGGTTGTCTTCTTCCCCACCCTGTAAAACAAAACAAAAGAGCAACGGTTTTTATAGCGTTGCATTAGGGGGGCTAGCAAAAAATAGCGAATAGCTCCCTGAGCTCCATAAATTGTTCGCGAGGTATGTAATCCTTTCGTTTTGATGTGCTAAGGGTGATGGCAATAGTCTGGAGCCCCAATTTTACGTTATCTCAAAAGCCCCAAATTAGCAAGCCTGCAAACCCTAATATCGTTCATGGTGAAATCATGTTTATGCCACAAAAATTCAATTAATTATGATGGTTAGTTCACAAACTTCATAAGGAGCATGAATATACAAACAAAAATGCAAAAAGATGCTTAAATCATGCTATGCGATTTCAAGATTTTCTTGGTACAGTTTGAGTTCCTGATACCAATTCAAGGCGTTTTGCTTGTTGTTTATGATTGAGAAATGTTCAAGAATGCCTCAGGATGCTATTGGAATGAAACTTGCGCTTTGAATCGCCTCCTAGAACTGATTTCAGTTTTGGATTTTTGGAGAAATTTCTCAAGTTTGTGAAGGGTCTTTGGGCGCAGCTTGCAGTCTTCTTGGCATTAGGTCTTGTTCTAGTACTTGTAAGGAAGCAATTAGGTCAACAATTTCAACAAAAATCTCCTACAATTATGAATTGAAGATTTGATTTTTTTCCATTATACTTTCAATCTCTTTCACATGGTTTTTGTGCAAATCATATCCAATTCAATCCAATTCTTCCTAATCAGCATGTGCACGAAATATTGACCTTATAATGTGCATAAAAAGATTTTTTTAGGTTAGGTTTATATTTTCCATGTATTAAAATGATTTAAATGAATATAAATTAATATAAATTCAAATAAATAATTAAAAAATATGAAAATACTTCCCTTTGGGCCTAGTGGTCGTGCATAGGCTTGGCATGAAGAAACTTGGAAGAAAAATGGGCCCATTTGCATTTTTAGGCCTTTTGCATCAATGTTGACTTTCAAAAATTTCCAAAAATTTCCCAACTTCCACAAGGCATAACTTGGTCAATTTTTAAGCTTTTCACATGTTCTTGGACATTTTGGAAAGGTCTTTGAGTCCTTTAACCAATGCCTTTGGTCCCATGTCATTTTGATTTACCAATCTCAAGTTATGGCCTTTGACTTAAAGTCACTTTTTGTTGACTTTTGAAAATGACCTATAATGTTGAAATTGATAACTTTTTGTGAGAGCATTTCTTGGACTTGGAACATGAAGATGAATTGTAGGAAATGTATTTCTCTTCAAAATGAGCTTTGGATGGAATTTTTCTGATAATCCATGTGAAAGTTATGCCCTAGTCAATTTCAGTTGACTTTTTCAGCTGTCCAAATATAGCAACTTTTGCATCTTTGATGATTTCTGAGCCAAATCTTGAGAATCATGATCAAGCATTGATCAAATGATGTTTGTGGCTTCAAAATGATATATTGACCAAAAATTTGAACTTTTGACTGTCAAATGACCATTTTGCCCCTACAGTTGACTGTAGTGCAATCTAGGGTTTTGACTGTGCAATTTTGAGCTGAATGCCTTGAAACTTGACATGAAGACACTTGACCATCTTTTTAAGCATGTGAGACTTGATTGGGCCTTTGAAAAGTTCATTTGCTTGACCAGAACTCAAACCCTAGTTTTGACTGTATAAGAGACAGTTGAGCTGCACAACCCTGGGGGAATTTTGTGACCTTGACTTGGCAATTTCTTGATGAATATGGGAGGGCAAATTTTGGGGTACAACAGTTGCCCCTGTTCAATCTTCTTAGACCTGAGGATGCAGATTGGCCGACGTGCCTTTCGTAATCCGAGGGTAGAAGATGATTGGACACTAGAGTGCCCAGAAATTTGCGCTCGCATAGTAGCAATGATGATGAGGGAATGGGCTTATAGATGCCATTTGGATGTTGCTTGGATAGGATGATGGGCTTACAGATGCCATCTGGACGTTGATCGCGTAGGAGATTCCTTAGCGAGAACCTGCATACCTGCAAAACAGAAAAATGAGTACCTGACACGTCGTAGGAGCTGATTTTAGATGCTTGGTATAGATGTATCCTGACTGGTTACAGGAGCTGAATCTGGAGCTTCAAACGCTGATGAATGAACCAGGGATGGTTACTGCCTTAGCATGAATGGTAAGAGAGTCCTGAATGATTTCAACCTCAACAACGCTCGTTGAGAAAATCTTGGTGAGGATTACCATCTTCGTAGTGTCAGGAAGAGAACCAAAGGACAATATAATCTCAAAGGGAGTCGCCTCACTCACCGTTGGGGAGGGAACTATAGGAAATTATAATCTGAAAGGAAATATCACCTCACTCGCCGTTGGAGAGGGAAACATCTTGAAAGGGAATTACCACCTCACTCGCCGTTGGAGAGGGGACCATAAGAGAATATCACCTCACGCTCATGCCGGAGAGGGAAACATCTGAAGAAGGAATTACCACCTCACACGCCGTTGGAGAGGAGACCATAAGAGAATATCACCTCACGCTCATGCCGGAGAGGGAAACATCTGAAGAAGGAATTACCACCTCACACGCCGTTGGAGAGGGGACCATAAGAGAATATCACCTCACGCTCATGCCAGAGAGGGAAACATCTGAAGAAGGAATTACCACCTCACACGCCGTTGGAGAGGGGACCCTAAGAGAATATCACCTCACGCTCATGCCGGAGAGGGGAACATCTGAAGAAGGAATTACCACCTCACACGCCGTTGGAGAGGGGACCATAAGAGAATATCACCTCACGCTCATGCCGGAGAGGGAAACATCTGAAGAAGGAATTACCACCTCACACGCCGTTGGAGAGGGGACCATAAGAGAATATCACCTCACGCTCATGCCGGAGAGGGGAACATCTGAAGAAGGAATTACCACCTCACACGCCGTTGGAGAGGGGACCATAAGAGAATATCACCTCACGCTCATGCCGGAGAGGGAAACATCTGAAGAAGGAATTACCACCTCACACGCCGTTGGAGAGGGGACCATAAGAGAATATCACCTCACGCTCATGCCGGAGAGGGGAACATCTGAAGAAGGAATTACCACCTCACACGCCGTTGGAGAGGGGACCATAAGAGAATATCACCTCACGCTCATGCCGGAGAGGGGAACATCTGAAGAAGGAATTACCACCTCACACGCCGTTGGAGAGGGGACCATAAGAGAACTTCTACTGAGTCTTTATCAGAAAAATCTGTTTGGAGTCGATTTAACTGGACTAGAGAAGTCCTTGAAATATGTTTGAGAATTTCAACTGCACCCTTCCTGAAAGGTAGAGGTCAGTTATATGCGATGCATGATATGGATCAAGCAAACATGGATACGATTTATATGATATGATGTGTACATGCATGCTATAATGATGTATGTGATGATTCATGTATGTTTTCGTCTAGGAAAATAAATCCTTGACAGGTGCCGGGAAGTCATATCCTGGGCTGATGTTGAGGAAGAGATTTTGCTTCCGCTGTGGATGATTGTTGCAAGAATACCGGTAGGAGAAGATAACTCCGTTGAGGAATAAACTTGGCAAATGAAATAATTCTGCGGGAGAAAAGATACTCTAGCAATCATGCTGGGGAGTGCTACTCTGTGGGGATAGTGATGCTTTGCTGAGTTGATGAAGATAACTCCGCTGGGGATATCCTTGTTGTCGGAAGTGTTGATAGACTTCGCTGGGGGTAGGAAGATACTTTGCCGAGGACGCTCTTTCCGTGGCTTTTGGCTGAGGATAACCCAGTTATATCCTGTTACAGAAATAACTCTTTAACTCAAGCTGGGACGACGCGTTCGTGCTTTGAGGATAAGCTTTCAGAATCTACCGGGGATAAGCTTACCGCTTGGGGGTATGAATTCCAAATTTCCTGGGGAAGCTGGATTGGACTCTCCTGGGGAAGTATTGAACTGTATTGGTTATGACAATTAGACTGCTTAGACCAACCTTTATTGCCCCTGTTTCTTGTGGTATAGATAGTTGTTGGCGGACAAACCTTCTTCTGGTCGACAGATAGCAGGACATAGTCGTACGCTTTAAATCCCTAACTTTTGCTTGGACCGCCCTTTCGGGTTTTCAGTCCACCGGGATACCCATTTTTGCCCAAGCCGCCTTTTCAGGTTTTCGACTTGCCGGGTGTACAGATTTTTTCCATTTCATCCCTTCATTTTTCCCGAACCCTTTTGGTTCGTCGGGAAGCCCTTACTTTTGCCTAGGTATGTCAACCTAGCGGGTCTTTGATTATGCGTAGTATTTTCCGACTATGTCCATGTTCTTAGAATGCAGGGAGGTGCCCCTGGCTGTTTGTGTTGCCATATTACCAGAAGGTGTCTGATCGTGCAAGATTCGTTGTTGGAGTGCCCCGAATGACTCAGGCGGAGATTTGCCCCAGGTTGTTTGGCCTTTTGAGAGATTCTCTGGATCTTGACTTAACTGCCCCAGATGGTAGACCATGATCATGCCGTGCCCCTTTGATTGGAGATACTCTTGTTCATTAGACTTTCGTCATGCGAATTTCTATGCTGTTCAAACAAAAAGTCATATGCAAACAAAGTTATGTTAAAAATGCAAAGCTTATGTCTGTCTCGAAGATTTTGAAAATGCATTCTTTTTTCATAAAACAAATGAATGTTTGTAAAACATGATGTCAACTCCGTATTTACCGTAGGCCTTAAGGAGTCAGGATACCTTTTGTAACAGTATGCTTTCGAACTAACCCATGCTTCAGCTAGGACTTTTGAGGGTTATAACGTGGCCTGGTTCACGGTTTAAGAAACAAAGGATAAAGGCTCAAATTATTTGTACCCGCCCGCTCTTCGTGATGTTCTTCAAACCTAAACTCAGTTGATCGTGCGTTAGACCTTGGTTGAGTCTTTGCTTTGATATACCAGCGATGGTTCGAATGTTGACAATTTATTTCAAATAGGCAGTCATCTTTGTTTGTGTTGAGGGTTTGTAAGACCTCTTGCTTTTTTGATTTTGTTATCCCTGTTTTTTGCCTGAACTGTTTCCTTTTTGGAATTGCAGTCAGCGGGATGCCCCAGTTTTGTAAGTCTCCTTCATGGGTTTTGACTTAATGGGTTTTTTTATTTTGAGAGATATAATGACTGCCTGTCCTTCTTGATTATTCGAAACCGTCACTGTCTTTCTTTTTTCGTAAGGATCTCTTTGGTGCCATTCGTTATGCACTTGGATCAACTGAGAAGACTACCCTGCCCCAGGTTATGATTAAGGGTTTCACTTTTTTTTTTTGAAAATAAAACTCCTACTTCTTTGGCTCAGAGGGGTTGACGAGGGATTATCTTCCTTATAACTCCAGTGTTTAGGATTTGAAACAATGCCTGTACCTCATCAGCGGGGTCTGTTCAAAAGCATACTGTAGATCGTGGTATCGTTTTCGTCATCCTCCCTCAAGAGGCTTAGAATTATTAATTGAGAGTTGACATCAGAAAAAATATGAAAACAGTTTGCATATAGTGAATGCGAATATATTGATTCAAAAATAGACATAAGCGATGCATTAATGGAATAACAATGTTTTAACATGAATAAATGTTTAAACAAAAGAAAATCACAACTTGAATTCGAATGAACAAAAAGTGCTTTCTATCCTAGCCATGTTTTGGCATGGGAGCAGTGATCACGTTGGGAGTCTTGGGTACTTCAAACTGAATCTCTCCAGCATCGATCATGCCTTGAATCTTGTACTTCAGCGTCCAACAATCCTCAGTATCGTGCCCCGGGCTACCAGAATGGTAAGCGCACCTTGCTTCTGGGTTGTAGCTTGGAGAGGAGGTCTTTGGATTTGCAGGAGGGTTGATCACCGCAATCAGATTCATCCTTAACATGTGTTGCAAGGCTCGTGACCATGGCATGTTGATATTGGTGAATTGTCTCTTAGGCTCGTCCGGCCTGTTCTGATCAACCCGCTGTTTCTGGCGAGGTCGTTGTTGAACCTGTGAAGTAGTAGCAACTCGGAGAGGTCTATTCACTGGACCCGACCTTTGCCCTCTTGGGAGCTGTTCCATGACCTGGTCCCTGATTTGGGCTGGTTGCTTCCTGCCTTGAGGAAGCTGACTGACCATGGCTCTCAGCTCTTCTTGCTCCTGAGCTAAACCTTGAATGAGGGCCCTTTGCCCCAGCATCTGAGTTTTCAATGTGTCTACCTCAGCTTGTAGACGTTTCAGCTGTTCGTCCTTGTCATCTTCAGGACTTTTTCTGATCAGATTCCCCATGAGGAGCGTCCTCAACTCTTCCTGCCCCTTGGATAGACCTAAGAAGATTTCCCTGAACTGAGACTCTTGAGCGTGAAGGTCCTGGTTATCTTGTTGTGAGGCCATTGCTGAAATAAACAGCGAGAAAGGTAAGTGACCTGCAAAAGGGATACCTGTAATGCGATGATGTGTATGATATGCATGCAATGTTTTCAAGGACCTCGCAGGGTAAACAGAGAAACTTGTTAGAATTGAGAACCGGTAACTTGATTGAAGGCACTGCATATTGTTGAGAGTCCTTCATCAAGGGTCAAAGGCTCACCATATCCAGTGGGTCATAGCCCCTGACAACCTTGGCTAGAGGAAAATAAATCCTCTTTGCCCCTTGCTGAGATAATTGATTCACCATGACCTGCATCACAAGCCCTTGAGGTCCTTGAAATGGGTTAGGATGTATGCAATGGTATGCAATGGTATGATGTCATGCTATGCATGGGGTGATGTAGGTAAACCCTGTTATGAGTCCCAATTAAGGACTATAAACAAACCCTGCAAGAAATTCAGTATACTTTGTTATGAGTCCCTATTAAGGACTATAAACAAAACCTGCAAGAGATTTGGTAAATCCTGTCATGAATCCTAGTTAAGGACTATAAACAAAACCTGCAAGAAACTTAGTACCCTGTTATGAGTCCCAATTAAGGACTATAAACAAGACCTGCAAGACATCAAGGGTCAGATAACAAGCATGCAAGTAGTCAAGTACGAAGGCACGCAAGTCACACAAGAGAAGCCCTTAGAGTTTAGGCCCGCATGAGGTCCAGGTATTACCCTCTTGAAGTTGGTGGGTTCATACCTGTCCTAATTAAAGTAACCGGGTTCTAAGGTTCCCAATATCACGGGATTGCTTTCATTGTTCATCGTTTCGATTTAGCCACTGAACTGGCGACCGAAATATTCCAGGAAAGCAACCCTCAATTGAGCGTAGTATCGAGTATCAACCAACCTCGGACTGCACCAAAGTCAGTTATCTCACTACCCTAAAGAGGCCAAGATAGTTCAATTAAGGTTCCTAAGGTCTGTTGATGCTTCACGACACCACGCGGAGGCCCCGTACTCTCCTTGACTGAACTCAAGGGTTACCGGTACACACCAAAGTGCCACATCAACGTAGCAGACTGTTTCAACCGTGTCGGTATACCCCGCACAGTTCCCTCACAGCCTTGTTGCTACTTTCTAAGAAAGGTATCCCCCAGATCCGGGTTAGGATCTATAGAACTCCCAAGCAACCCACAATAATAAAGCAAGCAAAGAAGACAATTGAAAACACAGTGATCTTAATCCTAAGGTACACCCCACTTTAAGTTTTATCCCCAGCAGAGTCGCCAGTTCTGTGATCGGTGGATCTGGAACTGACTGTTTAACGCTGGTTCGCGAAATGTCGCGGAAGCAAGAGTCGCCACCGTCTTTTATTTTCTCCAATAGGAAAGGACAAAAGCACAGAAAAATTCCTTTAAAGAGATTGCTCTCGGTTCGGGAGGTAGGTTATAGAAAGGGAAGGTATTAGCACCCTTTCTATCCATGGTTATCCATGGGCTCTTAGATACTTGCTCAATGTGTTTTCAAAATGTTTTGTTTGCTTTTCAATGTGGGTTTAAAAAGTTTCTTTGAAAAGTTTCAGATCGACTCATACGTCAGAGTGTTTGAAAAGTTTGCTTTGAAAGCTTTTGAAAAGTGTCAGTGTGAAAAGTCTTTTGAGTTTGTTTTGAGATTAGAGCAAGTATCCTTGAGAACCTACCTACCCTAAGGAATTCGTCTGTGTAGATGTCCTTAAAAGTAGCGCCATCCCACCATTGAGAGGTAGGTAGCACCACCGTTGGAGGTGTTCGGGTCAATTCGAGTTTTAGGGACGTGGTGATCACCAGAGCAATGGGAAGACACCTTAGAAGCTACCCTCATGCCAGGTTCCCGGATCATGAGGACTTACTAAGACGTCCTCTACTCGACGACCACCTCTCGAAAGGCAACAGTGAGGCGTACCCTAGGGGTGGTGTGTGTGAATTGTGTGTCATGTTTCAGTTATTTGTCTTGTCATGTTTGTCGTGTTCTACGCTTGATTTTAATTAAGACATTCATTCTTGCATGCTTGGTTAATGTTAGAACAATGTTTGAATCTAGTACCCTATAATTAAGTTTTGATGATAACAAAGTGAAAAGATATAGTAGTTAAATATTTCATGGTTGAATTATATGCTACTTAAAATTACTATGCTCTGACTTGCAGATATGCTGATTAAAATAAGCAAGATCACGTTCTCAGCATCAGAATATGAGTTTGTGCATCAGCATCAGAAGTTGCTGAATCAGAACGTCAAGATCAGAAGATCAACGCTTGCACATGCTGAAGCCTGATGAACAGAACTGCGCGTAAAATACTCTGATACAGAAACAAATTAGTTCATCAGCAGCGAAGCAGAATCAGAATGAGCCAAGCCAGATCGTGCATTGAAGAAGCAACGGTACTGTGCATTGAAAGCTAATCATTACCAACGGCATCATTCTAGACAAGATCTGCTCAGAAAGGAAAGCTCGTTAATAGCATTGAATCAAGAATATTTGCTTCAACGTTCATCTTCTCAAGTGCTATATAAACCAAGCTTTGAAGATTATCACGGCTAATGCTTCCAAACTCTCTACACGCAAAAAAGCTGAACAGTAATCTTCACTCTACAAGTTTTGCTAAACCACCAAACTCTGATACTCTATTAGCGTTTAGCAACTTAGTATTCTAAGCTTCATCTGTGTAAACATCACAGTTGTGATATAGTTTTTGTAGAAACATTCACACACATTTGATTATTCCTTTGTAAGAAAGTGTTGCCTTGACAAACCGGATTGTGGTTTGAATCAAGAAGGTTTTAGCAGTTGCTAAAGCAGATTTGTATTCAGTTGAATATAGTGAATTAAGACCTCGTTGGAGAGAGGCGAAATCACCTTGAACGGGTGGACTGGAGTAGTTTGAGATCAAACGAACCAGGATAAAAATACCTTGTCATTTGCTTTAAGTTTCCAGTTTTACAATTCAACCCCCCCTTCTTGTGTTTTTCACCCCTTCAATTGGCATCAGAGCACCTGGTTCTGAGCTAAAACACTTAACCGTGTCAGTAAAAGATCCAGCATCAGAAAAACACTATGGCAGGAAACAACTCTCATTTCAGCAATGACAACAATGAGGATAGAGACAGATTCAGCGGCAAACCTCCAGTCTTTGATGGAGAAAACTTTGACTACTGGAAAGACAGAATTGAAAGCTTCTTTCTAGCACATGATGCTGATCTGTGGGATATGGTGACAGATGGATACACGCACCCTGTGAATGCAACTGGTCAGAAGATTGATAGAAAATCAATGACTGATCAACAAAAGCGTGATTTCAAGAATCACCATAAGGCCAGAACCATCCTCCTCAGTGCCATCTCATATACTGAGTATGAGAAGATCTCCAACAGAGACACAGCTAAGAACATCTTTGACTCTCTCAGAATGACGCATGAGGGGAACGTTCAAGTCAAGGAAACAAAGGCTCTGGCGCTCATTCAGAAGTATGAGGCATTTAAAATGGAAGAATCTGAATCCATTGAAACTATGTTCTCTAGATTCCAGATTCTGGTAGCTGGTCTCAAAGTTCTGGACAAGGGATACTCTACTGCTGACCATGTCAAGAAGATAATCAGAAGTTTACCCAAGCAGTGGAGGCCTATGGTTACTGCTCTGAAGCTGGCGAAAGATCTCAACAAAATCACTCTGGAGGAACTTATAAGCTCCCTCAGAAGTCATGAGATAGAGCTGGAAGCTGACGAGCCTCAGAAGCAAGGTAAGCCTATAGCTTTAAAATCTAACAGAAAATCTGAATCTAAAGTTTTGCAGGCAGTTGAAGAAACATCTGATGGATCCTCATCAGAAGAAGACGAGCTTTCTCTTCTCTCCAGAAGAGTAAACCAACTGTGGAAGCAAAGACAAAAGAAGTTCAGGAATCCCAGAAGATCTGATCAGAACGAGTCTTCTTCCAGATACAGAAGGACAGATTCTTCCTCTGGATACAGAAGATCTGAAGGCTCCTCAGGTAGCAAGAAGCCAAATACAAAAGACATCATCTGCTACGAGTGCAATGAGCAAGGTCACTACAAGAGTGACTGTCCAAAGCTTCAGAGGGAAAAGCCAAAAAGGAAGTTTGGAAGAGAGAAGAAGAAAAGTCTCATGGCCACATGGGATGACTCTGACTCGTCTGAAGCTGACTCAGAATCAGATGATGAAAGGGCGAACCTAGCGCTTATGGCTAACATTCAAGATGACAGTGAAGCTTCTGACTCAGACTCAGAATCAGACACAGAAGAGGTATTCCCTAACTTCGCTGTTAATTTTACAAAGGCTGAACTTGCTGAAAGCCTCAATGAAATTCTGGAACGTTATCAGCAGATTAGAGCTAAATTCAGAGACCTGAAAAGGACTCTTGAATCTGACTCTAATAAGTCTGAGAGTCTCAGATTGGAAAACTCTGAGCTGAGAGATAAAATTTTAAAATTAGAAAACTCTTTACAAAACTCTCAGAAGGAACCAATTGCTGAAACTCCCAGCAACGCTGATGAGATCATCAAGGAGTATGATCATAGTTTCCAGAAGTTCCTTGCTAAAAGGATAGATAGAAGCAGAATGGCTTCAATGATCTATGGAGTTAGCGGAAACGGCAGGAAAGGAATAGGATACCTAGGTAAGGTTCCTACACCTAAAAATGTCATGGATTTAGTTATTAAACACACTCCTATAAATTCACACTTTGTGTATGGTCACACACATGACATCAAATACACTAGTAGTAATCACTTTGTGAAACCAAAATTCAATCAGAGTTTTGGTAAAACTAACAAAACAGGACCCAAGAAGATCTGGGTACCTAAGGATAAAATAATACATGTTGCAGATATCTTTAGCAGCAAGTCAGAAACACCAGTCATGGTACCTGGACTCTGGCTGCTCACGTCACATGACGGGAAGAAGGCATATGTTCCAAAGCCTGGAACTTAAGCCTGGAGGCCACGTTGGCTTTGGAGGCAATCAGAGGGGAAAGATAATTGGCTCTGGAACTGTAGGTAACGGAAATCTTCCCTCTATTAATAATGTTCTGCTTGTTGATGGATTGATGCATAACCTGTTATCCATAAGTCAATTAAGTGATAACGGTTATGATATAATCTTTAATCAAAAATCATGTAAAGCTGTTAGTCAGAAAGATGGGACTATCCTATTTAATGGTAAGAGGAAAAACAACATTTACAAAATCAAACTTTCTGAACTTAAGAGTCAGAACGTAAAATGTCTTCTGTCTGTTAACAACGAGCAGTGGATCTGGCACAGAAGATTGGGGCATGTTAGTATGAGAAGAATATCTCAGATTAACAAACTCAATCTGGTCAGAGGACTTCCAAATTTGAAGTTCAATTCAGATGCTCTGTGTGAAGCATGTCAGAAAGGCAAATTTGCAAAACCATCTTTTAAATCCAAAAATGTTGTTTCTACCTCTAAGCCATTAGAACTTCTGCACATTGACTTATTTGGACCAGTTAAGACTGCTTCTGTCAGTGGCAAGAAGTATGGGTTAGTAATCATAGATGACTATAGCAGATGGACATGGGTAAAGTTCTTAAGACACAAGGACGAGTCACACTTTGTGTTTGTTACCTTCTGTAACCAAGTTCAGAATGAAAAAGATCTTAGAATCGTTAAAGTCAGAAGTGATCATGGTGGAGAATTTGAAAATAAAGATTTTGAGTCATTCTTTAATGACAAAGGCATTCTGCATGATTTCTCTTGTCCTAGAACTCCCCAACAAAATGGAGTTGTAGAACGAAAGAACAGAACATTGCAAGAAATGGCCAGAACCATGATCAACGAGACAAACGTTGCTAAGACTTTCTGGGCAGAGGCAATAAACACAGCGTGTTACATTCAGAATAGAATCTCAATAAGACCTATTCTGGAAAAGACTCCATATGAATTGTGGAAGAACAGAAAGCCCAACATTTCGTATTTTCATCCATTTGGATGTACTTGCTATATGTTAAATACTAAGAATTATTTGAACAAGTTTGATTCTAAGGCACAGAAGTGTATTATGTTAGGATACTCTGAACGCTCAAGAGGGTACAGAGTATACAATACAGAAACACAGATTGTGGAAGAATCAATCAGTGTTCGTTTTGATGACAAGCTTGACTCTGAAAAGTCAAAGCAGAATGAAAATCTTGCAGGTATAGAAATTGAATTTGCAGGTTCTGAAGACAAGTCATCAGAAGCTCTCAACACAGACATTCCTTCAACGTCTGAAAGAAGCAATGCTAGAAATCCTACAACTGCTGCTGATCAACCTCAGAAGAGAGTACCCAGAAGCAGTTTGGATCACCCAGAAGAATCTATTCTAGGAAGAAAGGAAGATCCAATCAGAACAAGAGCCAGCCTCAGAAACTCTGAAGAAACTCTGATGGGACTTGTGTCTCTGATTGAACCTTCTTCTATTGATGAAGCACTTCTGGACAATGACTGGATTCTGGCAATGCAAGAAGAGCTGAATCAATTCACCAGAAACGACGTATGGGATCTCGTTCCAAGACCAAAAGGATTCAACGTCATTGGAACAAGATGGGTGTTCAGAAACAAGCTCAATGAACAAGGTGAAGTCGTCAGAAACAAGGCACGACTGGTTGCACAAGGTTATAGTCAGCAAGAGGGGATAGACTATACAGAAACCTTTGCCCCAGTCGCCAGGTTAGAATCTATAAGACTTTTAATCTCATTTGCTGTGAATAGAGGCATCACTCTGTATCAGATGGATGTCAAAAGTGCATTCTTAAATGGTTATATAGAAGAAGAAGTGTATGTTCACCAACCCCCAGGTTTTGAAAATACAAAACATCCAGAACATGTTTTCAAACTGAAAAAGTCACTGTATGGTCTGAAACAAGCTCCCAGAGCTTGGTATGAAAGGCTAAGTAACTTTCTGCTTGAAAATGAGTTCACCAGAGGGAAAGTGGACACCACTCTATTCTGTAAAACAGTTAAGAGTGACATTTTAGTTTGTCAAATTTATGTTGATGATATAATCTTTGGTTCTACTAATCCTTCTCTTGGAAGAAAATTTGCTAAGTGTATGCAGGCAGAATTTGAGATGAGCCTCATGGGGGAACTGAAGTTCTTTCTAGGAATTCAGATCAATCAAACTCCAGAGGGAACTTACATTCATCAGAGCAAATACATCAGAGATCTTCTGAAGAAATTTGACCTCTCAGAATGTAAGCCATCAAAGATTCCAATGCATCCCACGTGCATTCTAGAAAGAGAAGAGGTAAGCAAAAGCGTAGAACAGAAAGTCTACAGAGGTATGATTGGTTCTCTCCTTTATCTGACTGCTTCAAGACCTGATATTCTATTCAGTGTATGTATTTGTGCTAGATTCCAATCAGATCCTAGAGAATCTCACTTAACAGCTGTTAAGCGAATTTTCAAGTATCTGAAAGGTACTACTAATCTGGGTTTGTTTTATAGAAAATCTAGTGATTACAGTTTAGTAGGCTACTGCGACGCTGATTTTGCTGGAGACAGAGTGGAACGAAAAAGTACTTCTGGAAGCTGCCAGTTTCTGGGAGAAAATCTGATCTCGTGGTCCAGCAAAAGGCAATCAACCATTGCTCTGTCAACAGCAGAAGCTGAGTACATAGCAGCAGCTGGTTGCAGCACACAGATGCTCTGGATGAAAAGTCAGCTTGAAGACTTCCAGATTTTTGAGAGTAACATTCCTATTCTTTGTGATAATACTTCTGCTATTTGCTTAAGTAAGAATCCTATTTTACATTCTAGAGCTAAGCATATAGAAATAAAACATCATTTCATTAGGGACTATATTCAGAAAGGCATTTTAAACTTGAAATTTATAGATACAGACCATCAATGGGCTGATATCTTTACTAAACCCCTTTCAGAAGATAGGTTTAATTTCATTCTGAAACATCTCAGCATGAAAGTATGCCCAGAATGAAAATGCTTTATTTCCATATGTTTATCTTTCAGAATTTAATTATATTACTGTGAACTTCTGATCAATCTTTGTTTCAGAAAGTTAGAACATGCAGATTGTATCAGAGGCAAGTCTAAAGATCTGAGAGTCTAATCTCAAAGACAGACGTGCTGATCACTATATCAAACAAGTGTCATCCAATCATCAGCAAATCCCTGAAGCAGAACGCGTGCACGTTTCTGAGAAAGGAAAACGCTGATTGGGTGCATTGAGACACATGTCTGGTAACCGTTTTTAAGTATCTTTCTCAAATCCCCCAAAATCAGCAAGCATTAAATGCAAAAGTAATCACGCTTGTTAATTGCAATCATTATTTTTTTTCTCTCTCTTAAAAACGTTTTATTTTTCAAAATAATTTTTGAAAATCCTATTTAAGCACATTACTCTTCATTCTTAATCTTTACGCTTACTCATAATCTCTTAAGAATTTTTCTGCATATCTCCTTCAAAACCCTAGCTTTTCTCAAATCACTATCAAGCTTTTTGTGTGAGAACAATGGCATCCTCCAGCATTTCTGCAGGAAATCAGAAGAAGGAAACCTCTGAGCAATATCAAGCGCCTACCAGAACTCTTCTCACACCAGTAAAGAATCTTGAGGTTCTCTCTGAGTTAATCGTGGATTTCGAAAGTTTGAAGGAAAATGGATTTGACCTAACCGCTGAAGTCAAAACTCAAAGGTGGGAGAGGTACTTTGATAGATTGGTTGGACCAACCTTCCCAGAGCTTGTCAAAGAATTTTGGATTCATGCCAAGATTGATAAGCATCTAGTCGTCTCTTCTGTTATGGGAAAGAAGATAATAATCTCTGAAGACCTCATTGCTAGGTTAATTGGTCAGAGTGGTGGCGGAGTCCGTTGTGTGGACATGGCTGATAGGTGTCCTGATATTGGTGTGGTAGCAAACTGCATTTTCACTCTTGGTCTTCCCAGCAGCAAAATCAAAGATCTGAAGGATCACTTCAGAGTGTGGGCCAAGATTGTTCTAGGCTGTTTCAATCACAGGAAGCCAACAAGCTCTCCTGACTATATAAACGTGGATCAGCAATTTCTGATCTACTTTATTGATCAGAGGGTGAAGATCAATTTGGCACACTTCCTGTTCAATCATCTGAAGACTAGTGTGAAAGAGACTAGAGAAGAAGAAAGGACCAAAAGAGACTGGATACCATTTGGGAGGCTCATATCAGATATTCTGACAGAGAATAAACTGATAGATTATCTGAGCGAAGCTAAAGTACTGGGCAATTTTGAACCAACTGTTGGAAAAGCGCTGAATGCTAAGAATCTCAAAAAGATGAAGCTGATAGACAATATCAGGAAGGAACCCAGAGCTTCTTCAACTGCTGACATCTCCAGAAGAAGAGTGCCTCTGAATGATTTCCCAAGATTTTCTGAGATGGAATCCCACCCTGATATGGTTGCCAAGTATCCAGATTCTTTCAAGGAAGAAGTTGCAGGTTCGAAGCTGAAGATTAAAGATCTGAGTCAAGTTCAACCTGAAATGACTCAGAAGAAGTCAAAGAAGAGGAAAGCAGAAGGATCATCGCACCAGACTCCAAAGAAACGAGGTAATCCATCTACTGCTCCTATTTCAATTTCAACTACTATTCCAACATCTGTTGCTCCACCCCAAACCTCTCACAGAATTTCCATTCCAATCCCCACTATTGATGAAAACATACCAGAAGACCCTTCTGAGAACTTACAACTCAGAAGAACCAGAATAAAAATTCCTCTCAAAATTACCAAACAACAACCAACTGTTTCAACAACACCAGCACTTGATAGAGTGCTAGCTGACATTGAGCGTGAACATGCTTCTGTTCAACCTCACTCTGAACCACTAAATATTCCTCCTCCACAACCTGAACCAGAAATTCAACCACAACCAGAACCAGAACCACAATCTCAACAACCTATCACAGAAGAACCTCTGATCCATGAATAATCAGAAGTTCCACCTCCTCAACCAGAAAATAATCCTCCCTCACCTCAAACAGAGTTTCATCGCTATGAAACCCCATCTCCTCATCATTCTGATCCCCACTCACCTCAACCTTCACCGCTGGCAATACAGTTGCCATGTGGAACCACCATTGTCAGACCCCAGTTACCATCATCAGAGGAATCAACACCTCCAAAAACTCCAACCACTCCAATAGACATATCCTCTGACTCTGATAACCATCCACCAAAACAGACAGCACCTCAGCACACCTCTGAAAGCCAATCCTCTGAAAACCCCAGCAAAACATTCATTGACTTAACAAGTCTTGAACGTCTTGCTGATTTAAGACACAAATTGGCCATTCCCAAACCAAAGCAATTAGATGTTGGCTCTGGTATTTTGGACTTTGAAACAGGTATGCTGCAGTGGATTGCTTCCTTGAAGCAAGTCTGCCCCGGGATGATCGACCCAGCTGCTTCTGATCAGCTCTGGTCACAGTTCAGAGTATGGGTTCGTTCTGAAGCACTCAAGCTGCAAGACGTCAACTATGAGCAGGCTCAACAGAACTTTAGCAAGCTGCTGAAGGAAGTTGAGAGTCAGCTGCCTCAAGAAGTTGTGCTCCCTCTGGACTCTGAATCGTGGTCTGAGAAAGAGCAAGCTGCACAGGTGGAACCAGCAGAAGAAGACAAGACTCTTCAAGAAGAAAATCCAGCAGAAGATGTAGCTGAAAGTTCTGAGAAGCTTCCTCCTGCTGAAAGTTCTCAAGCTGCCTTGGACAGGCAGGCTCTGGAAGAATTAAGGCTGAATGACTTACGTCTACAGCAGCGGATGGATGAGAATAATCAGAAGATGGAAGCTAGAATGAATGTCCAGGACAGCAAAATTGATACTGTTGTCACCATGGTTCAGAAGCAGAATGCAACTTCTGAAAAGATTCAGGCAATGCTGGAAAGCCTGTTCTCACGCATGCCCCCACAACCTTGAAATTTTTTTTGCATGACATTTTCTATATTTTCCTTATTTTCTGATGTACTTTTGACTATGTTTTGACTATGGTTTGTAATGCTATTTTACTCTGATCCTGAACTATCTTTTAATATTATTAGTTTTTCTGATCTAAATCATTTTAGCACATCACCAGCACTTTTTGATTGCTGACAAAAAGGGGGAGAACAAGAATGATATTTAAAATCAATAACGGATAACTAGACAGAAACTCTCAAACATTCTAACTCTCTATTACTTGAAATGTTTTTCTGTTTTGTCTTTAAGTCTACAGGCACAAGGAAGCTCTTGAACACAATGAAGACTAGAAGCTCATGTTGCTCTGATCAAATATGAAGTTCTGATATATGAAGCTCTGATCAACCTAACACTCTGATCCTAAGCAAAGCTCTGACAGGAAAAGCTCTGAAGCTCTGCTTTCTGATAAGTCAAAGACCTATAATCTGATGCTCAAAGATATAAAAAGATCTGACTCTGAAGAACACGCATATCAAAGGGAAGTAACAAACTCAGGGGGAGTATTTCTTAAACTCTGACTTCTCCGTACTTCTTATTCTGATACATAGATCTGATAACTTTTCACGTTATTTTCATTTAAAATATCTAGTTTTTGTCATCATCAAAAAGGGGGAGATTGTTAGAACAATGTTTGAATCTAGTACCCTATAATTAAGTTTTGATGATAACAAAGTGAAAAGATATAGTAGTTAAATATTTCATGGTTGAATTATATGCTACTTAAAATTACTATGCTCTGACTTGCAGATATGCTGATTAAAATAAGCAAGATCACGTTCTCAGCATCAGAATATGAGTTTGTGCATCAGCATCAGAAGTTGCTGAATCAGAACGTCAAGATCAGAAGATCAACGCTTGCACATGCTGAAGCTTGATGAACAGAACTGCGCGTAAAATACTCTGATACAGAAACAAATTAGTTCATCAGCAGCGAAGCAGAATCAGAATGAGCCAAGCCAGATCGTGCATTGAAGAAGCAACGGTACTGTGCATTGAAAGCTAATCATTACCAACGGCATCATTCTAGACAAGATCTGCTCAGAAAGGAAAGCTCGTTAATAGCATTGAATCAAGAATATTTGCTTCAACGTTCATCTTCTCAAGTGCTATATAAACCAAGCTTTGAAGATTATCACGGCTAATGCTTCCAAACTCTCTACACGCAAAAAAGCTGAACAGTAATCTTCACTCTACAAGTTTTGCTAAACCACCAAACTCTGATACTCTATTAGCGTTTAGCAACTTAGTATTCTAAGCTTCATCTGTGTAAACATCACAGTTGTGATATAGTTTTTGTAGAAACATTCACACACATTTGATTATTCCTTTGTAAGAAAGTGTTGCCTTGACAAACCGGATTGTGGTTTGAATCAAGAAGGTTTTAGCAGTTGCTAAAGCAGATTTGTATTCAGTTGAATATAGTGAATTAAGACCTCGTTGGAGAGAGGCGAAATCACCTTGAACGGGTGGACTGGAGTAGTTTGAGATCAAACGAACCAGGATAAAAATACCTTGTCATTTGCTTTAAGTTTCCAGTTTTACAATTCAACCCCCCCTTCTTGTGTTTTTCACCCCTTCAGTTAACAGTTAAATATTTTGCGAGGAAATAAATCTAAACTATTACAAATGGCGCGGGTCCACATCGCCAAAATTAAACCGGACCCGATTTAGCAGAAAAATAAATAATGCGAAGAAATAAAGTGCGAAAAGTAAAATTACATGGCTTAGGGAGAGATACAGAATTATAATATGCAATAAAGTAAATGCGCAAAAGAAACTAATTAAAACAAAACTAGGGCGTTGGACCCTTTAGCAAATAATTAAATTACATGAATTAATTAAATAAAATTAAATAGGGAATTAGAATTAAAATTCAAGAAGAAAATGTTTTTTTTAGATTTTTTATGTTTTTTATTTATTAAAAGAAAAAAAAAGAGTTAACTGAAATTAAACTATAAGGCAAACCCTAATTCTAACGTTTTTATTTATTATGAAAGAATTAAATTAAGATCTAAATTAAACCTAAAATTTATTATGTACAATTTTGATTATAAAAATAAATAAATAAATAGTAATTATGAGAAATAAAAATTAAAAAGACATTAAAACTATCAATTAACCTAATTCTACATGTTTTTGGATTTTTATTAAAAAGGAATTAAAATTAAAACCTAATTAAACTAAACAATTTACATTCTAATTTATTCATGGCAATAATAAAATAAAAATTGTATTTTTTGTCTTTTCTGTATTTTTTAATGTTTTTATATTTTGTAGAAAAATAAGTTAATTAAATTAAGACAATAAAATAAATAAAACAATAAAAATAAAAGGGAGAAGAAAAATATAAAAAATGCAAACCAGGGTGGGGTGTAGCCCCAAATAAGGAGGTATAGGCCTGGAAATTCTGGCCCAACAAGATTTGAATTTGCTGACTTTTCATGATTCCATATGGTGCGTTTGACCAGGTGTATGCTGCACCCTGAAGCTTGGTCATTGATCTGATCATTGTGGACGCGTGGCTAATGGGATACTGATGGAGTATGGTGGTCCTCCTCAAGCGCGCTGCATAAGAATTATTCATGAAAAATAATATGGAACTTTTGCCAGACCTGGGACTTGAACCCAGGTCTTGAGGGTCGTTCATGTCACGTGTTACCACTGCACCAACCGCTTTTTAGTTAACATATAATAATACATAAATATGATAAGTAAAACATAATGCTAATGGATCAAAAGCGCGCGAATTTCAAAAGAGCCTATCACGTGGTGACAACGAGGTTGTCTTCTTCCCCACCCTGTAAAACAAAACAAAAGAGCAACGGTTTTTATAGCGTTGCATTAGGGGGGCTAGCAAAAAATAGCGAATAGCTCCCTGAGCTCCATAAATTGTTCGCGAGGTATGTAATCCTTTCGTTTTGATGTGCTAAGGGTGATGGCAATAGTCTGGAGCCCCAATTTTACGTTATCTCAAAAGCCCCAAATTAGCAAGCCTGCAAACCCTAATATCGTTCATGGTGAAATCATGTTTATGCCACAAAAATTCAATTAATTATGATGGTTAGTTCACAAACTTCATAAGGAGCATGAATATACAAACAAAAATGCAAAAAGATGCTTAAATCATGCTATGCGATTTAAAGATTTTCTTGGTACAGTTTGAGTTCCTGATACCAATTCAAGGCGTTTTGCTTGTTGTTTATGATTGAGAAATGTTCAAGAATGCCTCAGGATGCTATTGGAATGAAACTTGCGCTTTGAATCGCCTCCTAGAACTGATTTCAGTTTTGGATTTTTGGAGAAATTTCTCAAGTTTGTGAAGGGTCTTTGGGCGCAGCTTGCAGTCTTCTTGGCATTAGGTCTTGTTCTAGTACTTGTAAGGAAGCAATTAGGTCAACAATTTCAACAAAAATCTCCTGCAATTATGAATTGAAGATTTGATTTTTTTCCATTATACTTTCAATCTCTTTCACATGGTTTTTGTGCAAATCATATCCAATTCAATCCAATTCTTCCTAATCAGCATGTGCACGAAATATTGACCTTATAATGTGCATAAAAAGATTTTTTTAGGTTAGGTTTATATTTTCCATGTATTAAAATGATTTAAATGAATATAAATTAATATAAATTCAAATAAATAATTAAAAAATATGAAAATACTTCCCTTTGGGCCTAGTGGTCGTGCATAGGCTTGGCATGAAGAAACTTGGAAGAAAAATGGGCCCATTTGCATTTTTAGGCCTTTTGCATCAATGTTGACTTTCAAAAATTTCCAAAAATTTCCCAACTTCCACAAGGCATAACTTGGTCAATTTTTAAGCTTTTCACATGTTCTTGGACATTTTGGAAAGGTCTTTGAGTCCGTTAACCAATGCCTTTGGTCCCATGTCATTTTGATTTACCAATCTCAAGTTATGGCCTTTGACTTAAAGTCACTGTTTGTTGACTTTTGAAAATGACCTATAATGTTGAAATTGATAACTTTTTGTGAGAGCATTTCTTGGACTTGGAACATGAAGATGAATTGTAGGAAATGTCTTTCTCTTCAAAATGAGCTTTGGATGGAATTTTTCTGATAATCCATGTGAAAGTTATGCCCTAGTCAATTTCAGTTGACTTTTTCAGCTGTCCAAATATAGCAACTTTTGCATCTTTGATGATTTCTGAGCCAAATCTTGAGAATCATGATCAAGCATTGATCAAATGATGTTTGTGGCTTCAAAATGATATATTGACCAAAAATTTGAACTTTTGACTGTCAAATGACCATTTTGCCCCTACAGTTGACTGTAGTGCAATCTAGGGTTTTGACTGTGCAATTTTGAGCTGAATGCCTTGAAACTTGACATGAAGACACTTGACCATCTTTTTAAGCATGTGAGACTTGATTGGGCCTTTGAAAAGTTCATTTGCTTGACCAGAACTCAAACCCTAGTTTTGACTGTATAAGAGACAGTTGAGCTGCACAACCCTGGGGGAATTTTGTGACCTTGACTTGGCAATTTCTTGATGAATATGGGAGGGCAAATTTTGGGGTACAACAGTATGCTTTCGAACTAACCCGTGCTTCAGCTAGGACTTTTAAGAGTTATAACGTGGCCTGGTTCACAGTTTAAGAAACAAAGGATAAAGGCTCAAAGTATATTTTTACCCACCCGTTCTTCGTGATGTTCTTCAATCCTAAACTCAGCTAATCGTGCGTTAGACCTTGTTTGAGTCTTTGCTCTGATATTCCAGTGATGGTTCGGATATTGACAAATTATTTTGCATAGGCAGTCATTTCTTTTTGTTGAGGTTTTGTAGGACCTCTTTCTTTTTGATTTCGTTATCCCTGTTTTTTCCTGAACTGTTTCTTTTTGTAATTACAGTCAGCGGGATGCCCCAGTTTTGTAAGTCTCCTTCATAGGTTTTGACTTATTGGGCTTTTATTTTGAGAGATAATGACTGCCTGTCTTTATGATTATTCGGAACCATCACTGTCTTTTGTTTCGGAAGGACTCCTTTGATGCTATTCATTGTGCACCTGGATCAACTGAGAAAACTACCCTGCCCCAGGTTATGATTAAGGGTTTTAATTTTTGAAAAGAAAAAACTCCTACTTCTTTGGCTCGAAGGGTTTGACGAGGGATTATATTCCTTATAACTCCAGTGTTTAGGAATTGAAACAATGCCTGTGCCTCATCAGCGGGGTCTGTTCAAAAGCATACTGTAGATTGTGGTATCGTTTTCGTCATCCTCCCTCAAAAGGTTTAGAACTTTTTAGTCGAGAGTTGAACATCACAAAAATGAAAGCAGTTTTAAGCATAGTGAACATAATTACTTCAAAACAGACATGTGTAATGCATTAATGAAATAACAACGTTTGACATGAATAAAATGTTTGAACAATCAAAGAAAAATACAACTAGAACATTCGAATGAACAAAGTTTTCTTTAGCTTGAACCAGTCATCTTAAATGGAGAATTCTCAACAGAAGATCTTCATTTTACCACCCGGCATGAACTCTAGCACCCTTCCGTCGATCAAGTCTTGGATCTTGTTCCTCAGGCTCCAACAGTCGTCCGTGTCATGTCCAGGACTGTCAGAATGGTAGGCACATCTTTCATCAGGGTTATACCTTAGGGAAGTTATGTTGAGAGTCTTAGGAGGATCCTTTAAAGCAATCGGCTTGACCTCCAACAGGCGTCTCAATATTAGTGATGATGGTATACCAGTCTCCGAGAAATGTCTTCCAGGCTTATTTCGCTTACGCCGATCGCCCTGTTGAAGATGGTAAGGCGGATGCTGGACTTGTGACCCTGAAGCGAGCTGAGGAGCTTTCCCCTTGCCATCTTGCCCCAAAAGTGGTTGGACAATGACCTGATCTTCAACTCTAGTTGTTAGCCCCACTTGGTTATTTTGAAGCAGCTTGTTGAAGAGGACCCTGAGCTCTTCTTGTCTTTGAGCTAGGTCTTGGATGAGAGTCATCTGTCCCAGCATCTGGGTTCTCATTGTATCTACCTCAGCTTGCAGATGTTTCATCCATTCGTCATTACTGTCTTCTGGACTGTTCTTGACCAGAGTCCCCATGAGGAGTGTTCTCAGCTCTTCCTGCCCCTTGGATAGATTTAGCAGGATTTCCCCGAACTGAGTCTCTTGAGTATGAAGATCTTGTTGGAGAGCCATTGCTGAAATAAACAACAAAGAAGGTAAGCGACCTGTCAAAAGGGTACCTGTAATGCAATGATATGTATGATATGCATGCAATGTTTTCAAGGATCTCATGGGGTAAACAGAGAAATTTGTTAGAATTTGAATCTGATAGCTTGATTGAAGGAACTTCATGTTGCTGAGAGTCCTTCTTCAAGAGCCAAAGCTCACCATATCGAGTGGGTCATAGCCCCTGACTCAAGTCACCATATTTTGATCTCTAAACAACCTTGGCTAGAGGAAAATAAATCCCCTTTGCCCCTTGCTAGACATTTTGATTCATCATGACCTGCATCATAAACCCTTGAGATCCTTGAAATGGGTTAGTCCTTATGCAGGATGCATGCAATGGTATGATGTCATGCTATGCATGAAGTGATGTAAGTAAACACTATTATAAGTCCCGATCAAGGACTGTAAACAAAACCTGCAAGAAACTCATGTGTCAGATAACAAGCATGCAAGTAGTCAAGTTTGAAGGCACACAAGTCACACAGAGAGCCCTTAGATTTCAGGCCAACATGAAGTTTAGGTACTACCCTCTTTCAGTTTTAGTTGGTTAAGACCTGTCCTAGCAAATAGTAACCGGGTTCTAGAGGATCTCAATATCACTGACTACCCTCAATCGGTCATAACTCCAGCATCGCAATCTTTTCTTGCGGCCAGAACCATCGCGAGAGTTTAGCCTCAATGGGTGTAGCATACTGCTACTGTTCTATGGCCAAGTTGGGTCAATTTAGGGTTCTAAGGTCGGTTGGTGCTTAATGACTCCTCAGAAGACCCATATTCTCCTCGTTGCAACACAAGGGATATCGGTACAGACCAAGATGTGACACCAACGTAGCCACTGCTTCACTCGTGTCGGTCTATGCCGAACAGGTCCCTCACAGCTTATGGTACCTAAAAGGGTATCCCCAGATCCGGGTTAGGATCTATGAAACTCCAAGAAAATGCCCACAATAATAAAGCAAACAAAACATTCAATTGAAAACATAAGTATGATCTAATCCTAAGGTACACCTCACTTATTAAATGTCCCCAGCAGAGTCGCCAGTTCTGTGATCGGTGGAAATAGAACTGACTGTTTTTAAGATGGTTCGCGAAATGTCGCGGTAAGCAAGAGTCGCCACCATCTTTTATGTTCTCCAACATGGAAAGGACAAAAGCACAACAAAATTGCTTTTTCGAGATGTCTCTCGGTTCGGGAGGTAGATTTATAGAAAGGGAAGGTGTTAGCACCCTTTCTATCCGTGGTTATCCACGGGCTCTTAGGTACTTGCTCACTATGTTTTCAAAAATTGTTTGCTTTTCAAGTGTATGTGGGTTTTGAACAAGTTTCGTTTTGAAAACTTCTAAGTAACTCTTGTATCTATCCTCAAGAGTGTATGAAGTGTTTGTTTGAAAACTTTTTGAAAGTGTAGGTGCGAAAAGTATTTTTTGCTTTGTTTTGAAAGAGCAAGTACCCAGGAGAATCTACCTACTCTAAGGAATTAAGCTGTGTAAGAGTCCTTTAGATAGTGCGATCCCACCATTGAGAGGTAGGTAGCACCGTCGTTGGAGGTATTCGGGTCAATTCGATTATCGGGACATGTGTGGTCACCGAAGCAATAGTTGGACACCTTAGAAGTAACCCTAATGTCCTAGATCCTTTTTATCCGAGGCAACCGTTTCGAGGCAACTGGATCTTTAGACAGGAGGGCGTCCTCTAAAACATCCTATACTTGACGACCACCTTCGAAGGCAACGAGTGAGGCGTACCCTAGGAGTGGCATGTGCATGTGTGTTGTTTCAGTTTATATTTATCTTTGAACATGCATCATTGTGAGCTACGAGTTGATTTTATTTGTCATACAAATCTTGTCATGCATAATTAACAGTTTAATAATTTGCGGGAAGTAAATTGCGGAAAATTAAATCTAAGCTATTACAAGGCGTCGGGTATTTACATCGCCAAAAACAAACCCTTTAATTTAAATTGCAGAAAGTAAAATAAAGCGGTAAATAATTAAAGTCCTAATTAAAAGCTATTACATTCCGGAAAACATATACAATAATATGATAAAATGGATCGCGTGCGAGAAATTAAATCGGATGCGAGTTTTTTGGGTTTTGACTCTTTTTTATTAAAGAAAGGATTTTTGTTTATTTTTGAATTAAATGAACAATTAAATTAAATTAAATAATGAAAATATTTTTGGATTTTTGAGTTTTTTAAAGAAATAAAATAAATTGAATTAATGCTAAAAAAAACCTAATATTCTAAATTGATTTTAAGTATTGCAAAAAATATTAAAAGTTAAATCTAATTAAAGCTAAATTTATTAAATTAATTTATTTTAAAAAATAAAAGTGATGAAGTTAATTTTAATAAATAAAATAGTTTTTGGTGTTTTTGATTTTATTAGGAAAAAATATTAATTGGTTAGTGATTAATAAAAAGAATAACGATTAATTAATTAAAGGAACATAATACAAATAGAGAGAGAGTTTAGGAGTATACGAGCCTGATTGGAGGGGTGAAACAGCTATTGGCATCATGTGTAAACTGTTTTGTTTTGGCCATTTGTGTTTTGGCTTTTGGCCATTTGTGTTCTGGCTTTTGGCCATTTATGTTCTGGCCTCAACGTTTATTAACCTTCTCAGGATGTCTGTCTCGCCATGTATTGGTGTCATGTGTAAGCTGTTCTGTTTTGGCCATTTGGCTTTTGGCCATTTGTGTTCTGGCCTCAACGTTCCTTAATGAACATGCATGTGATCCTGTCTAAAATCTGCAGTGTTGAATCTCATGTACACATTAAATAAAATCATAAAATGCAAATAAAGCCAATATATGAAGAAATTTAATGTTTAGGCACAAAATGGCATGTATGAATGATTATACCCTTTTGATCATGGAGATCAAATCAATCTTACCCTTACTGGAAAATTAGTGACATGAATGCTTTTATGCCCTTTTGATCATGGAGATCAAGCCAGCCTTACCCTTACTGAAGAAGTAGTGAGGTGTTGGTTTGTAACTGAGATGACTTGTTTGTAGTGAGATGTTGGTTTGTAACTAGGATGACTTGTTTGTAGTGAGAGAGAGATTTGTAATAAGGATTTCAAGGTTTTAGGGTTCTTGAAAGAATTTGATATTTTGACAGTGTTGTGGCAAGGTTTTTTTTCTCTCTTTTTTTTCTCCTCTCTGGTTTGTGTGAAAAGAAGGTGATTATATAATGAAAATTAGGGTAAAGAAAATAGGCTTTGAATGTGCAATTGGGCCTCCAATGTTCACTTGAGTTCGTCACTTTCCAGGCTAAATCGCAGGGACTTAAGTGCAATTTTTGAAGTTGAAATGTGAAAACAAAATGTAGCTGACATCGAGAACTAACTCCTGTCCGAAAATCGGCTCAATCGGATAAATGGTGAATTAGTTATGAATTTTTGAAGTTTCAGCTCAGACAAACTTATTTTGGGCTCCAGTGTCGACTCTGACACATTCTTCAATAAAAAACTGGTATTGATCGGTGCATAATTTGGTCTCGACTTTTCAAGAAAAGTTGTAGATCTCTGAGTCAGTGACCTTGTGTAAAAATATGAGCCCAATCCGATAAAAATTGACCGAGTTATGAATTTTCAAAATTTCGGCCCAGATGAAATAATATTCAGCATTCAGGATTTTCAGCGTGTCACGCACTCTGAGCAAAAAACGAAGGCCTTTTGAATACCGTTTGAACTCAATACCTTATGTGAAAATGTAGCCAACTCAATTTGTGAAATTTTGGCGCCGGAACCAGCTCGATACGATGAAAATAGACCAAGTTATGATTTTCTGAACATGACGCAAATAAACTTCTGTCACAAATTTTCTGTACGAAAATACTTGATAAATCCACATTTTTGAAGACTTTCTGATTGAAATTGGCTTCCTGCCGTGAGAGATGAAAACATAGATGACGTCAAGACGGAATTTTGGCCACCAGAACGGGTTCAAAACGAGCCACGATCTTCAAGTTATGAATTTTTTAGCGCGTAAAAACTGCACTTTCAGCACACTTTTTCACCATATTTCTTCGAGAAAACTCACACATTCGGATACCTTCTGAATTTGAACATACGTTAGGACATTAAGGAGCGCTTGAGGTCATTTGGATGTAAGGACCTTGATGCAATACAAAACCCTAATTTTGAATTGACTGCCTTAGGAGATGATTTGACTGTCCAACTCTTGAGCCGTCTTGAACAACTTGGAGATGATTCTTGACATGTCTTGAGAAATATGGGAGGGCAAATTTTGGGGTACAACAATGTGATATTTCTGACTTTGTGATTTCTTCGTGCTTTGTTGGATGTTGTTTGCTGATGATTTGATGATGTTGATGGATTCTGTGATTGTTCTTAGGCCATTTGTTTTTGAAACGTTTTTGGATAGATACTTTTGGGGTTTTACTGGCTTTTGCTACAGTTGAAGGTTGATTTGGACCTGTTTCTTGTTACAGCTTGGTATGAACTGTTTTTTTTGTTACAATTTGGTATATTTTTCTGTTTCTCTTTGTTTTGGATAGTTTGCTTGGTATGTTTGGTAGGTTTGAGATTAAGCTTGGTGTATTGGTTAACAAGCTTGGGATTTCTTGTGGTTTTGTTGTTTTGGATTTTGGATGTTTAATAGGCTTTTAGAGTTTTTGAGAATGGTTGGTGATGGTTGGACAATTATGGGATATTTTGATAATGGTTTGATGGATGAGGCTTAATGATTTCAATTTTGAGTTTGTTTGGCCCTGTTTCTGAGTTTTGTTGTTACAGTTTGGTTATGCAACTTTGATGCCTTTGACAGTTTGGAAGTTGAAAATGTTGCAGGCTTGAGAGTTTTGGAATTTTGTATGTTTGAACTTGGTGTTTGAAAATGGTTATGCAGGTTTGGAAACTGTTTTTTGGGCTTGTTTGGTTTGAACTAACAGGTTTGGTTTGGTATGTTCTTGATGGTTATGTTTGTGGCCTTGAGATCAAGCTTGGGATATTGGTTAATAGGTTTTTGGTTGTGTTTGATGGAAGATGGCAGTTTTGAGGTTTTTGAACTGGTTGTGCAGTTTTGAGCCTTTTGAATGTTTTTGTTATTTTTGATTTGTTGACTATTGAGGTTTTAGAATTGGTTTGACAAAATGTTCTCCTTCCCTTTCTTACAGTTTGCCTACTGTTATATTTGGGTTGCTTTTTGACAGCTTCTGAGCAGAATAGCAAAGCTGTACCTTTTGTGCCATTCCAACAAATTAGGTGATTTCTTTCCTCTCTCTCTCCTCTCTCAATGATAAAAGCAAATTGCTTTTTTACCTTTTTTCTGAAAAGTTTGCAAAAATCTTGGAAAATGATGAAAAGGCCACTGAAACAAGCCCTTTGCTTGTTGGCTTGGTTTACCATACTGTTGTACTTTCTTTGCCATGCTGCTGCACTCTTACTGCTATGTTACTTGCTTCTTACTGCTTGCATTTTTGCCATGCCGCTGTTGCTTGTCCTAGCTGTTATGCTGATGTTACTTGGACTTTGTTTGTACTGTTATGCTTGTTCTAGCTGTTGCTGCTTGCTTCAGTTTGGAATATGTTTTGGCCATGCTGCTGTTTGTTGCATTCAGTTTGGAATATTTGTTGCATTTGGACCATTTGCTGTTTGTTGCATTCAGTTTGGAATATTTGTTGCATTTGGACCATTTGCTGTTTGTTGCATTCAGTTTGGAATATTTGTTGCATTTGGACCATTTGCTGTTTGTTGCATTCAGTTTGGAATATTTGTTGCATTTGGACCATTTGCTTTCCTTTTTTGGACAACTCACTTGTATTTTTATTTCTTCTTTTTGTGAACCAAGAAAAATAATTTTCTTATGTTTTGCAAATAGAGAAAATAAAAATATGATGAATTAAAAATAAGCCCTCTGATTCCAAATTGCAAACTTTAATGATGAACACTTTTTCTGTCTTTTGAAAATTTTTACTCATGTCCAATTAACTGTACTAATTGTTTTTCTGTCTTTTGTTTTCATGTGAGCACAACTGGATGGTGACAAAGCAGAGGAAGCAGGAGACTTTGTGGCAGGCATGGAAGCGATGGAAGCCCAGTCAACCTTAGGCATAGATTCACTTTCTTTATAATTTAGAGAGATTTTCAATCAGTTGTATTAATTTATTCTTCAAATACGATAAGTTGTAAAACCTAAAGCATTTGAATAATAAATTGTTTTTTTTGTAACAACATTTGAAATAAATGAAGAAAGTCGTTATGAGATAATCTGATGTCCAATAAAATCCATTACTGTTAGTAACTTGTAATTCTCTCTTTGTGTCTTCACTAATTCTTAAAGATTCCCTGATCAAGATAATTGAAATTGCATTCCAATAATTTCAATCAAGATAGCTTAAACTCCAAGTAATCCAATAACTCTGTAATCTTGCAACTGTATTCCAATCAAAACACGCACTGTGTATTCCATAAACAAGCAAATGTTTATTCCATAAACAAGCGAATGTTTTTAAAAGACGCAAATTATCTGGTTAACCTGGATCAAACAAACACTGCCTTTTCAGTAAATTTGAGAGAGCATGAAAACATGTGACATCCAATTGAATTTCTGAGAATTTAATTCTTTTGAGAAATGCAAGAAAAAAAACCCTAACTGCTGGTTTACTGCCAAAGGAGAAAATCTGTCTGATCGATTCCTGAGCCAATCTTGAATATTTGAGAAACCCTAGGGTTATGCTTTTCTTATGAAAAATGGGAGGACAAATTTTTGGGTACAACACATGGTAGTAGATTTCTCCACCATAGTTCCATGGTACTGATTTATCTGATTTGTATGGGGCAGGCCCGGGCATTGTAATCTTAAGCGGAGCAGTCTTCAGAGCTGGTGTAATCCTAACGGGTCTTTTAGGGGCCTTGGAAGGATTGGCGTAGATGGTTACTATCGAAACTTCTTTCACTAGAACGGGTGAAACAGGAGCTTTCTCAAACAAAATTTCTTGGTTATCAATCAATTGTTGGATTCGTTTCTTCAACAGAGGGCAGTCAAATGATGAGGACAGGCAAACATGACAGTCTTGGTCACAACCTGGGAAGATGCCAGCTTTTAACAAATTCAACTTGATGGTAGGGAGCGGAATTAACAGTTCATCCACGGTAGCAACAAACATATCTTCTTCAATAGCGTTGGCATTGTGACCATGCCTCGGCATTGGGGCGGAAATAACATTCGGTTTCTCAGGCGCTTCAAATTCAACTTCCTTCGCATCTATCAGATCTTGAATCTTGTTCTTCAGAGCCCAACAGTTGTTGGTGTCGTGCCCTGGACTTTTAGAATGGTACGCGCATCTGGCGTTGGGATGGTAGTGTGGAGAAGTAGTATTAGGATTTTTGGGGCCTCTTTTAGAGTGGCTAGATTCAACTTCAAGAGATGTGGTAGTACTTGGGCTGGAGTCATGTTAATCTTGGTAAATTTCCGTACTGGCCTTTCTACCCTTTGCTGATTAGTTCTTGGTTGGTCTGATGCAAGCTTCAGAATCATTACGGCCCCCACTGTTGGTCGGCGCTCGGTTCTTACCTGATTTCTCTGAATAGACAACAGATACTTCCTTTCTTCCCGTGAAGGGCTTTTTCACAGCAGCTGAGGCAGACGCGTCCTTCTGGATTTTCCCATTTCTTATACCGGCCTCCACTCTTTCGTCGGTCAAGATCAATTCTGTAAACCCTGCAGAAGAACTTCCCATCAGATGATTAAAGAAAGGGTCTGAAAGAGTTCCCAAGAACATGTCCACTAACTCTCTTTCAGATAAAGGTGGTTGCACCCTTCCGGCAAGATCTCCCCACTTTTGGGCGTAGTCTTTAAAGCCCTCATTGGAAGCCATAACCATACTCTGTAGCTGAGTACGGGTCGGAGCCAAGTCGGTGTTGTATTGATACTGTTTATAGAAGGCTGCTGCCAAGTCTTCCCAATTATGAACATCTACCCTCTCCAACTAGTAGAACCAATCAAGTTGTGTTCCTGATAAACTGTCTTGGAAAAAGTGGACCCACAGCTCTTTGTCGGCAGAATGTGGTTCAATCTTCCTGACATAGGATCTGAGGTGCATTTTGGGACAAGACACCCCATCATACTTAGCAAATAGTGGCACTTTAAATTTTGGAGGGATTACAATTCCAGACACCAGCCCTAACTCCTCAAAATCTAGCCCTGATACTCTCTGGATTTCCATAGCGCCGAGTCGCTCTTCAAGGTGTTTATATTTGTCATCGGCCAGAGGGTATTGTTGTTCAGAATAGTCCTCTTCTTCCTCTTCTTCTGCTTCAGAATCTGATGGCACTGCCGCTCCTTTTCCTTTTCCTTCCCCTTCTTCAGATGTTGATGGGAATTCCAAGGTCCTTCTGGCTTGTCCCTGAAATCTTCTGCCCATGATAACCACACCAGTTGGCTTCTTTTTCTTTTTCTCTTTTTCTTTTTCTTTTTCTAGAAAAGTATTCAGCTCCTCCTGCTCCTTGGCTAAGGTCATGAGCAACTGTTGAAATTGTGAATTCTGAGCTTGCAAATCTTTGACCGTTTGTTCGATATCCATCTTGCTAAAATAAACAGCAGAGAGATGAGGAAACTTGGTGTGAAGACCTGTTTATGCTTATGATGAATGATATGTATTCATGCAATGCATTCAAGGATTCAGAAATTCAAATTTGTTTTAAACAAAAAAGAAATACACGTCATATTAATAAGATAGAATTGTTAATACATCAATGCCCCTTGGGCAAAATAATACAAAATTATAAGGTAAAAAGACGTTGCGCATCCTCTTTGGTGCAATGTAGGTGTTGAGAGTCTGCTCTTCATGAAGTAGCCGAGTGAGTTCCAAAACCTTCTTCTTGCTTGCGTAGAATTGGGCTTCGAAAATATCGCGCTCTCCCTTGAGCTGTATCCAACTCATTTGTAGGTCTTCGAGTGATGTTGGCATGTCAGGATGCAGGATAGTGTATGGAACCTCTACTTCCTTAACAGGCTCTATAATCACTGGGAGAATGGAGGGATAAGGCATCATAAGACTTTGGGCGCGGGTTCGTACCCACTTGAGGTAAGGCTCAAGAGGGATGGAATTCTTGTGTCCCAGGGTCTTGTTATCCACCTTTTTGGGCATCCTCCAAGCTCTGATGAATCTCTGACGGAGTCCTTGGTCGTCGTTGTCGTAGTCGAAAACCAATCCTTGAATCAGCATATCATCTGGGTCATCCCTTCGGGCATAACCAAACTGTCTTAGATCCAAGCACGAGTTGTAGGTGATGCCTCCCCTAATGCCAAGTAGAGGGACATTAGGGAATTCCCCACAACGGTCAACAATGATGACATTCTCTTTGGATCGAGAACACCAATGAATATCTGAATGGTTAAGTATCATTAACCATTGTGACCACCTCAAACCTTGCTCATTCTTCAAGACTGATTGGGGAATATGAGAAATAAACCATCTTTCCAGAAGAGGAGTGCAACAAATAAAACACCTCTTTTCCTCATTGTGCGAGTGTGAAAAGAGTGGAGGATATCCCCAAGCAATGTAGGCACCGGGTTGTGAGACATGAAGATTTTGACAGCGCTCACATCTATGAGTTGATCAGGGTTATGGAACAAGACCATCCCATAGATGAGAAGAGCTACAATCTCCTCAAAGGCTTGCAAGTCTAAGGAATTCCAACAGCTTTGGGCCTTCTCAAACAGAAACTTTGACAAGAAGCCTTTGACACCACTTCTAGTTTCCCAATGTGTTGTGACATCAGATGAGTGCAAGTGCAAGGCTTGAGCAATCTCTTCTGGCTTTGGATCTCTTTCTGTACCGTTGAAGGGTAGTTGATTGAGAATAGGAATCCTCAGAAGTTGAGAGGATTCTTCCAAAGTAGGCACAAGTTGATAGTCAGGAAATGTGAAGCAATGATGCAAAGGGTCAAAGATCTGGAAGAGAACTTTCAACATATCCTCCTCTGTGTTGGAAGTGACCAAGTTGAGTAGACGACCATGTATCTCGGTGAATGGAGAATTATCACGAATCCTTGAAGCTAGCTCCTTGAGTTGTGGAGGAATTCTTACAATGTTGATTTGGATAGTTTTCCTGCGAAGTGAATCCATAACCTACAAAACAAGAACAAAGATGAATCTCCAAAATCCTTGAAATGGTTAGTGGATGCATATGATATTTATGATGTCCATGATGTTATGCACAAGTATATATGTACAAGCAAATCACACAAATTCCTAGTTTAGGCTTGCATGGGGTTTCATAGGTAAGTACCCTCTTGAAGTTTAGTTGGCTCAACCTGTCCTAGTAAAAGTAACCGGGTTCTAAGGAGCTCAATATCACTGGATTGTTTCCTTGTTCATTGTTTCAATTCAAGCCTCTTTACTGGAGACCGAAATATTCCAAGGAACCAACCCTCAATGAGTGTAGTATCGAGTATCTACCAACTTTGAACTGCACCAAAGCCGGTCATCTCACTACATCCTAAAAGGCCAAGTTGGTCAAGTAAAGGTTCTAGAAGTTCATTAGTGCTTCATGACATCACTCAGCGTCCCCGTATTCTCTTTGATTGACTCAAAGGCTACCGGTACCCACAAATATGTCGCACTAATATAGCTATTGCTTAGACCATTTCGGTATACCCCGCACAGTTTCCACAACATATTGTTATTTACCTATAATGTTTCCCAAATCCGGGTAGAGGATTCAAACCCAAACAATAGAACCAAATGTAAAGCAAACAAGTCAAACAAGGTAAGCATGTAAATGTGATCTAAAACCCTAAGGTAACCCCACTTTTCTTTTTCCCCAGCAGAGTCGCCAGTTCTGTGATGCAGTGGGAGAACTGACTTTAGGTTTTGCGTTTGTGTTTGCAAATATTGTGGTTAGCAAGAGTCGCCACCGACTTTTCTTTTATCCAAAAGGAAAGGTAAAAAATCACAGGAAATACCTTTGAGATGTTTTCTTGAGTTCGAGGGGTAGATTATGAAAAGGGAAGGTGCTAGCACCCTTTTCATCCATGGTTTTCCATGGGCTCTTAGTTACTTGTTTAGATCACTTGCTTTGCTTTTGAAATTGTTTGAAATGGTGCTTTGTGTGGTTTTGAAAGTATTTTGAAAAGAGGCTTTTGTTTTGGCAATCTTTGTAATGATTCTCGTTCGTAAGAATGTATACATATATGTTTGTCTTTTGAAAAATATTCCAATGTTTTGAAAGTTGTTTTGAAATGTGTGTGTGTTTGTTTTTGAAAATAGCAAGGATTGTTTTGAAATTGATCAAGTAACTAGAAGCATTCTACCTACTCAAAAGTCTTTCTTGTGCATTTTTATTCCTTTGATATTGTTGATTTACCATTGATTTGGTAAACAACCCTATCTTTGGATGTTAAACGAGACGGGCGTGGGTCATCGTATGACCATGATAGCAATGTTGCCAAGTATCTTAGCATGTTTGGGGGACCAAGATCATCTTTGTTTAGGCAACCTTTTGATAGCGTCATCGAGGGACTATGATCTTATTTTGTTTTGTTTTGCCAAGATACTTCGCGTGCGTAACATGGCCATTTTTATTTAGGCAACCAAGTGGGAGAAACCCTAAGGGTGCTTGTGTGCAATGTGTGTCATTTTTCATGCATTTGTCTTGTATTAGGTCTTTTCTATTTGTTTTGTTTTTGGACTTTTCATACAAATCCTACTTTACTAAACATGGTATAAATGCGATAAATTGCATAAAATAAACTAAGCTATTACAACAATTATTATGGGAGGGAGGATACAAGTTTTTGAATGGGGATATTGCACAAAATAAACCCTAAAATACTATTACAGCCCAATTGAATATTGTGTGCATTAAATAATTAAACAAGTATTTAAAATGCAATGCAAATGTATTTTATGTAAAATATGTTTTGTACTTGTTTTTTGTATGAGAAAAATAATTTATTTAAGCCCTAAAAATAAGAGAAAAAATATTATTATTTTTGAAAGGGTGGAAACCCTAATTTTTTGATTAAAGAAAATATATGTTCTATATTAATTATTTTGTCCATTTTTGTACTAGAAAATAATAAATAATATTATGTACAAATATTAAAAATTAAAATATGTATGAAAAATAAATATTTAATGTGTATAAATATTATAATAAAAATAGTAAGTATTTTTTATTATTTACAAGTTATTTTAAGAAAATAAAGTATAATATCCTAATAAACTATTTTTTATGCAAAAAATAATAGAAAAATAAAATAAAAATGCAAAAAATAAAGAAATTACTTTTATGATTTTTTAATGTTCGTAAAAATAAATAAAAGCAATAAATATAAAAAAATATGAGAAATTATGAAAAATATAACAAATAAAGTCAGGGGTGCAAATAATGGTTAAGGGGGGTGCAAAAATCAAAAACAACAAGCCCAAGGCGCCAAGGCCTAGAACTTCATCCCTGTCCTCCAGCTTCTTCTCCTTGCGCGCATTTTTCTTCAAAATCTGTAACTCTCAGATGCTTGCATAAAAACAAAAACCCATAACATGAAACTTATAGCATTTAATCTCACGATTCCAATGATATAAAATTTGTAACCTAACTCTCAAAGATCAGGGAAAATTTTAGTGGCCCTAAATCGTGACCTAAATATTTCAGCAAATTCAAGCTTCAAATTCTCTTAGCTCAGTTAATATAAAAGACAAGTATGCATATGTACAACTTCACCATGTTAAGGACTACATTTTTGCTTCACAAATTGTGGCTTGAGGATGCCTAAATAGAGAGATAGAGTTTTGAAAAATACCTCCTTCAGCTGGATTTGGATATGACAATGTGGGGAATTTGAGTGAGGCCCGAGGATCGTGTGAGCTTCCTTGAACTTCCTTCAAGCTATTCCAATGCTTAGCTTGCTTTGTGGATGGCCAGAACTCTCTATAGAAGTCAAGCTGCAAGCTCCAAGTTTGAAAATGGAAATGGCAGAAACAGGGGTGTTTCCAGTGATTTCTGGTAAACAACCGCTAGTCTTCCAAACTATCGAATAATCTTTCTGACTGTTATTCAATTCCTCTGGTAACTCACTGGATCGACTATATTGATCCTAGGACTCCTTGGATATTAAGGTTACTCTCACGATCGAACAAATATTCATGGTTGATATTGTATATGTGTTTGGCTTATTTCGATTTCTCTCTCTAAAAGTCTAAAGATGTGATCAAAATGTGTGTGTGAAAACTAAGTTACATGAATAAATGCTAATTGTAAAGACATGTAAAATTGCATAAAAGTGAAGTAAATGGTTTCGACTTACAAAACAGTTAATATAAAGGATTTCTGGAACGTAAAAGGTTTGAAATATGAAGAAAGCGTTTAATGCAAGAAATCTTTAAATGACTTTAAGTAAAAATATGCGTTCGAAGGATAAGACTTGAAGGTAAAGGTATGGAAAATATGACAGTTTTCTGAGATATAAAGTGCTTGAAATATGAAGAAAACATTAAAATGTAAAACTTTGAAGAAGAGATTTCGAAGTGAAAAGACTGTAAATGAGAAAACTTGTAAATGTTATTTGACAAAAGGATAAAGGAAAGTGCTGGAAATGGTAAAAGGTTTTCATTAAATCAGAAATACATGGTGCTATCATACATACATTTCTCTTGCATTCGTTTCCCTTGCCATGTGGTAGTTTGAATGTTACTGAGTATTTTGTATAATAGATATGACACCCCAAATCCTAATACTAAGACTTCTATTTATACTAATTCGACCATAACGGTCTTGCTATAGGATTATGCCACGTTTAGAACATGCAGGACAATGCCTCTTTCGTCTTTCCACGTGTCCCCAAATGCTCCAGCACATAACTTTCAAACTTCGAAAGTCCCGCTTCCATTTGAATTTATAATGCTTTGGTACTTATCCGTTTCGAACGCTCTTCCCAGACACAACCTTGTTGTTATTTCGAGACTTCTTTAGATATGTTCCCATAATTGCCACTCGAAGCTCCAAGCTTTGACATACTTATTCGAAACACTGTTTCTGCTACTTCGAAACATGACGCTTTACCTCATTTCGATCAAAACGTTTAATTCATTTGGCTTCTAATAACATTATCAAAATCTTCAGCCAACAAATTGCCCCTTTAAAATATGTATTTCGATTCCTCTGAGAAATACCTATTTTAAACACCTACACAAGATTTTGATGGGACTTTCGAATCATCGTAACATTTAATGCATTTGACTCTAGTCACGTCAATCATAGCACCTTTTGGATTCCTTAACCGCCTGGAGCCACTTCACAGTATGGTGCACTTACAAATAATGATTATCTTTAAATCAGGCCTATTACCCATGTTAACTTTACGCCACCTCTTCATCACACCAACCCATGATCTCCACGTATCACACCTTTATTCGGTGGATGCTTAAACTTCCCCATTATAAAACATCACCAACTTAATCTTTTTTCTTTTCTTTTCACACTCTAAATCTTTTACCCTCCTTCTCTCGTAAAAAAAAAATCCAAGCTTTCAACATCTTTCAAAAATGTCTTCTTCTACTTCATCCCAATCTCATACTTTCCAGATCCGATGGTGTGAATCTAGTAGCCATAACTCTTCCCCTTAATTCGACCAAATCCTTGAAGTTCTTGGTAGACACTTTATAACCTGAAGCCAACTGCGCTAAGTCATTTGCTTCTTGGTTCTCTATTCTTGGTATGTGTTGAATATCCATGTATTCAAATTTCCTCAATAGCCTATTGACTATGACGAAGTATACCATTAAATTTTCCTTTATGCACTTGTATTCCTTTGTGATTTGTTTGACCACTAATTCAGATTCTCCTTTAATTTCGACTCTGGTTGCCCCCAATTCCAACAAAGCTTCAAGTCCAACAATGAGCGCTTCATACTCAGCTTCGTTGTTAGAATAACGAGGACCATCTAATTTATACTTGAATTTTGTTAGAATTCCTTCAGGAGAAATCAGAAGGACTCCAACACCACTTCCATTCCTGTGGGTTGAACCATCAAAGTACAATTTCCATGGTTGCATTTCGACGTAACTCATGACCGTCTGCTCAACCAAAGAATGGTCCACAATGAAGTCAGGAATCACTTGACCTTTCATAGCTTTTAAAGGCATGAAAGTCAACGGATATTCTGTTAAGGCTAAAGCCCACTTGCCAACTCTGCTATGCATTATTGGTTTTGAAAGCATATGTTTAATGACATCGAAATGAGATGAAACATAAACATCAACAGGTTTTATATAATACTTGAGTTTCATACAAGAGAAATACAAACAGAGACATAGCTTTTCTAAATTGCTATATCTGGTCTCTGCATCATTTAGCACTCTACTTAAATAGTATATGGCTCTTTCGACGCCATTGCTATCTTCTTGTGCTAGCATACTACCTATACTAACTTCAGAGGCAGATATGTACAATCTCATGGGCTTCCCCCATGAAGGTGGAGACAAAATAGGAGGCTGAGAAAGGTATTCTTTTATTCTGTCAAACGCCTCCTGGTGAGCTTCGTTCCATTCGAAGGCTTGACCTTGCTTTAGACGAAGTAACGGAGAGAAAGCTTGGGTTCTTCCACTTAGGTTCGAGATGAATCTTTTGAGGAAGTTAATTTTCCCTAGCAGATATTGCAACTCCCTTTTTGACGCAGGTGCTTTCGTCTCCATTATGGCTTTGGTTTTGTTCTGGGTGATTTCGATTCCTTTCTTGTGAACCACAAAACCAAGAAAATCTCCAGCATGCACAAAAAATGCACATTTAAGGGGATTCATCTTTAAGCCATGTTTTCTCATTCGCTCGAATGATTGGCTTAAATGATGCAAATGTGTTTCTGCAGATATAGATTTGATGACTATATCGTCAATATACACCTGCATGAAGGTTTCAATGAAATCATGAAAAATTGAATTCATTGCCCTTTGATAAGTTGCCCCAGCATTCTTTAAACCAAAAGGCATCACCACCCATTCGTAGGTGCCTAAGGCTCCTGGGCAACGAAATGCTGTCTTTGCAACATCTTCTTCAGCAATGAAAATCTGGTTATACCCAGAGTATCCATCTAACATACTCAAGTATTCGAACCCTGCAGCAGAATCTACTAGCATTTCTGCCACAGGCATGGAATATTCATCTTTAGGGGTTGCAGTGTTAAAATCCCTAAAATCTATGCAAATTCTTAAAGAACCATTTTTCTTAATAACAGGTACTATGTTTGCTAACCATTCGACGTACCTTGTTGTTCTGATGAATTTGCAACGCAACAACCTTTCGATCTCAGCTTTAATTTTTGTGAGAACCGCTGGTGCGAATCTTCTGGGAGTTTGTTTGATGGGCCTCTTGCCATCTTTGATTGGCAGTCTGTGTTCGACCAACTCCCTCTTTAAACCAGGCATCTCGTCATAATCCCATGCGAAGCAATCTTTGTTTTCCTTAAGGACTTCGATCACTTCCTTCTTGAGGCCTGGGCTAAGTTTAGCACTTATGTAGGTTACTCTTTTCGTTTTTTCATCCCCTAAGTTGACTTCTTCGAGTGGATCCTGTGCCAACATTTTGGCACCTGAGTTTATGGGGTCCCTTTCGAAGCCTAAGGGTTCTTTATCATAGATGGCATCCAACCTTTGATCGATCTCAAACTCTTTGAAGGGTGAGCATTTCGAACCATCCCCACTTACTTCGTCCGTCTTTATAGTTAATTTATTTATTTCAGCCTCTAAGGCCGCTTTTGATTCGTTCTCAGCCATATAGGCCGAAATCCTTTCGAAAAAGGTAGACTCAGTCATGGCTAAGGTTGTCGAAGTCCCAGCCTGCTGGCCTTTTTTGTATAGTGCTTTCGACTCCCTCTTCTTCACTGATTATTGTTCTATCCCAGTAAAGGCCATCATGACGAAGGGTCATGTAGTAGTGGGCGTTTCTAGTTTCATTAATCTCATCATTTGGAACACACGGAGCAATCTTTGCCAGATTTTTATCATAATCCCTCTTGTCAACTAAATTGACAGTTGACATAAAGTAACTCTGGTCTGCTTCGATGTTTTCCACGATTCCATCATCTCTCCACAGAACTAGTCGCTGATGCATTGATGAAGGAACTGCCCCCACGCCATGGATCCACTCTCTTCCCAGCAGTAAGTTATAGTTGGCCTTGGCTTCGATCACCATAAACATGGTGGGCCTACAGCTTGAGCCTATTGTCAATTCCAACTGGACCACTCCCAGTGTTTTGCCCACTTTTCCCTCATAATTGGACAAAACCATATTATGGGGCTTGATGTCTCCTTCGCGGATCTCTAATCTTTTTAGCATGAAATGAGGTATCAAATTGACTGCAGCACCCCATCCACTAGAACTTTGTTCACACCATGGACACCAACTTTCGCCCGAATGAAAAGTGGCTTGAGATGGTTCTTCATTGCAGGTTCTGGACGTTCGAAGAACGCATTTTGTTCCTCAACAGCCCCATTGTCCATCACATAGTAGCACACGGGCCTATGTTTCATCAAATCTGTGGTGTCTTCCTCCTCATATTCATTGATTTCGGTTTCCTGCCCAAATTCGCAGGGAAGCACAGACACCACGTTACAGTTCAAGTTAAATGAAGACTCCCCCTCCAATTCGAAGTTATCTGTTATCATATCTTCGTCCTCTTCCGGGCCTGGAGTGTATTCCTTTGGTTCATCGCGTTGTTCTTCAGAGAAGAGCCTCCTATTGACTGGAGGTTTGTCTTCAGTTTGATTTTTTGGTTTGTTGGTGCTAGATTCACCTTGCTTTTTCGTTGAAGTAACCCCTTTGTTTGCCACAACTTCTCTCTCAGCCTTTCGAATCCTTTGCTGTCTGCGCCACTGGGATCTTGACATGGGGTTCCTTCCTTTGTAATTTTCTAATCTCACCTCCTCCCTTTTTGCTGTGTTGAATTGCCTCCTGTATGTCACAGCATGGCGTGCATTTCGTTCAGCGTTTCTCCATCTATCTTTGCCTTTGTCATTTCTGACCTGTAACCATCTATCGGTTGGCACTTTAGCAGGGAGTTTGAAAGTCACTCTTCGAGCAACCTTGGGGTGAGGGCTATCAGGCCTTCGCTGTTTGTGTCTGCTGTCGAAACGTGGGCCCATCTGGGCAGTTTCTTGATGGTTCCAGCAAGGGGCGAGGGGAATCGTTTCGAAGGCTCTGGCCATGCTTTGGTCATACACAGCAGAACACCTTGGGCAAATCAAGCACTTGGTTGCCCCTTTGTAGCAGCGAAACACAAATTCCAGCAAACTTTCTCCAGCCTTGGGATAACACCTAAAAAGCTGGTTATCCTGGCGCCAATTGTTGCCAGTTCGAGTCCTCTGTACCCTTTCGAAATTCGCAGCGATTCTTTGATTGCAGAGGATGCTGCACCTAGGGCACAATATCATGCCTGAATCTCCTTTGTGGCATGCCATGAGATAATCCTTGAGACTAGCATCTCCAGTGTGATTATCCCCCATTCTATACTTTTCTTTTTCTAAGTATTTTTCCACTTCCTCCATCTCAGAGCGAGGTCTTTCCATATCCACCATATTTATTTCAACATCTCCCCCTTTAGCTTCATCATCACCCCATCCTGTGGGCTTTATATCCTCAATCTGAACCTTCGAACTCGTTGGGGCAGAATATTTGACCAAATAGTCAAATTTTCCACTGGGTTCCCCTAGAGTGTCCCATATTTCCTTCTGAAGGGAAATTGGCTGCGTGATTTGGACTTTCTCCAATTCCAGCCTCAAGCCTTCAGTGACTTGTGTTAATTCTTGGTTTTGATTTCCCTGGCCTTCAATAGCCTGGGTTTCTCTTGCAACAGCTACAGGTGCGGCAATCGGAGTCTCTGGCGTATTCTGGATGTCTTCAGTGACCTCCTCGCTGACTTCGACCATCACCCAGTTTTCAACTCCAGTACCCTTCTCTCCTGTTAGGGCGTCGCTTTGATCAGTTTCCACCATGTTGACCTCTCCAATGCATGCAGGCTCGGAGTAGTTGGTGTCTGCGACGTCCAAGGGATCTTCGTCCACTTTCATCTTCACCTTATCAGCAAACTTTAGTCTGCCATCTTTGATCGCGTTTTGAATCAGGTCCCTGAAAAGAAAATATTGTGAGGTTTTGTGGCCTAGGAAACTATGATATTTGCAAAATCCTCTCTTCTTTCTCTGATCCAAAGGAGGTATTTTGACATTTGATGGCACAATTAGTTGGCCATCTTTGACAAGTAAGTCAAAAATCTCGTCACATTTAGTGACATCGAAGGTATAAACCTTCTTTGGAAATTTGTCACTTTTTTCATTTTCAACAATGTCTTTCCCTTTTGTGGGAACTAACAATTTGCAGGAATAAGGCGGGGCCTGTTTTAATTCAGCGAGGTCGATTTCGACCTCTTCGAATTCGAATTCAGGATATTCTTCTGCTTCCTCAGTCCCAACATAGGAAATCCTTTCTTTCTTGCTATTCTTAAAGACTCTGGCTTTTTCGGCCTTTAGTCTTTCGACCTGTCGAACCCTATCGGCTAACTGAGCCATATCCCTCAAATACTGAGTGTCTAGTTTCTTTCGAATAGAATAATCCAAGCCACCAGCGGCCATTTCGACTAACTCATGTTCAGGCACTACTGTGTAACATCTGGATTTCAAAAGCCTAAATCTATTCAAATAATCATCTATGGGTTCGGTGAACTTTCTCTTAACACTGGCCAATTCCTTCAAACTTATTTTCGACTGTCCCATGTAAAATTGTTCATGGAATAATCTCTCTAAGAGAGCCCAAGTGTCAATGGACCCAGGAGGCAAAGTGGTAAACCATGTGAAGGCGTTTTTTGTCAAGGAACTTGGGAAGTATTTGATCCTGAGATCTTCATTATTGGCTATATCTCCCGCTTCGGTTAGATATCTCGCTATGTGTTCGACTGTTGACTCACTGGTATCCCCAGCGAACTTTGTAAATTTAGGGACTTTATATCCCCTTGGTAAATCAGTATGCATTATGCAATCCAATATAGGAGAAGCGTAATTTGGCCTTCTCATTCCTGTGTTGAGGCCATTCTGGGCCATGACTCTCTCTATCATGGTGGTTAGGTTGTTTTCTGCCAAGATGTTATCGTTTCGAATTCTATGAACGACAGCATCGGCATCTTGATTTCGACCAACCAAAACAACTCCCCTAGGTTGTTCTTCTCGAAACTCTGGGGCTTCTAGCCTTTCGACCCTTGCCCCTGGTTCCATAATTTCCCTTTGTGGGCCCGGGATTATTGGGGCTTCTAACCTTGGTGCCCTGGCCCCTAAGTTAACTTCTTCTCTGGGTGGTCTATAAATTGGGTCGTTAGCAATTTGTTCTATAACAGGCATGTTTGCTCGAAATCCCGCCTGATTCTGCCTACGCCTTTCTAGGGGAGCAAAGAAATCTGCTATTCGACTCATATTGTCAGCGTTTTCTCTGTTTGTCACAGTCACATTTTGCACTATTGGGGCAAATATCTCCTGCATGGTTTGTGCTAACACCCCTATCATATTATGGTTACTGTCATCCATCAATTGCCTAAAAGCCAACTGGTTGTCAGTGGTTAAGATAGGTGTTGTACCCCAAAATTTGCCCTCGCATTTTTCCCCAAGAAATCTCAGCTTCAAGCCTTTCCTGATTTTTTTTTTTTTTAAACTGGCTCAAGAATCGGACAAACAGACTTTTCTTGTCAGTCAAGCGAAATTAGGGTTTTTACCGATTTTCAGGACTCTGGATTGTTTCACAGTTGGCTTAGGGTTTTGGATGATTTTTGGTTCAATTTTGATCAAGCGAGCGTTATCTGGCATTCAATCAAGAATTAAGGTTTTATGGGCATATTCTCAAAAGGATTTAAATTCCACAGCACCTTGCAAGATTTTCCAAGATTCGGGTTAGATTCGCATTGTTTTGACTTAATCAGTAAGAAGAGGCAGTTGGGTTGAATTCATGTTGTTTTGTTTGCGCCAGTCAAAGAAGATGTGCAGTTTGGAATTACAGTGCTTGGCAAAGAATCAGTGAAAAAAAAGGAATGCGCTTGATCAATTTATTTTGGTTAACTGCTACTTTGTTTTGGATATTGGAAAAGACAGGTTTAATTGATCAATATTACTAAGACATTGTTTTATTTAAGTTATTTATTATTCTAAATTGAATGATTGAAATTTATTTTTCAATTGTTTTAATTCAAAGAGTTTTAAATAAATAAATAAACAATAAAGGAAGAGAATTAGAATTAATTGGGTAATGAAGATTTTATTGATATTTGAATTATTTGTATAAATGTTGTTTATAATTTAAATTACAAACAATAGTTTACATTAATTTAAATATTAAATAAAAAAAGAAATTATCCTATTTATTTCTAATTCTTCATTCTTCACTTCGTTCCGGTGCTCCATTATTCATCTGCAAAAAGAAAAGAGAAAGTCAGAAAGCAGTTAAATTGGAAAAGACAGTTAAAATTAGACTCATCATTAAGGGCCACTGACTGGGATCAGTTAACCCTCTCTGCAAATCACGGGATTTCTCCCGGTTCACAGAGAGGGAAGAATTTTTATGCAAAATTGGAAAAATGCAAATGTCAAAATGCATAGAATATCAAACTGCATAATTTCAAAATCTCAAACTTCAAATTCAAACCAAACTGAAAAAATCCAAGTTACAACTTTCTATCAAATGCCAAGGAAGTACAAGTTACTGTCACAAAGACTAGAAGCTGTCAAAAAAGAAGATTTTTGAAAGATATCAAAAGAGCACAAAAGCTGGATAAAGTATGCAGAGGAAAGTTATGCAAGCAAGCTAACTCTAAATCATCATTTCCCAGAATAAAGTGGCCACTTTCAGAAAAATAGTACAAAATAAATCATATTATAATGTCTAACTGTACTGAGAAAGAGGGGGGAGAGAGATAAAGCAAGCAGAGGCAGGTTTTCAGGCTTAGGGCAGAAGATACAAGAAAAGATATACAAAAGAGAACACAGTTCAGCAAGCAAAAGAGGGAGAGAAATATACAAACTCAAAAAAGAGCCTAAAGCCTCACATTACTGTCAAGGCCAAACATACATCAAAAAAACACCGAACCTGTAACTATGCCTTAAAACCTCCAGCCCATAAACCAGTCTAAGGCCAAGCCTCACAAAATCACCCAAAGACAAAAACCTGCTAATGCCCTAAACCTGCCTGTCATCTAATTGAAACAAACACATAACCTGCAAGCTGAAACCATACAAAGCAAGCATCAACCTGCATTAGGCCAGAACCTGTTAAGCCTCAACATACAAATCTGCAAGCTGAAACCATACAAAGCAAGCATCAACCTGCATTAGGCCAGAACCTGTTAAGCCTCAACATACAAATCTGCATCAGTAAAACCATCAAACACATAACCTACTGCAAGCAAAAAACCTGCATTATCCAAGCCTTAAAACCTGATGAGCTCAAAGCCTAAACCATTACAAACGCATAACATAAAACCTGCATACTGTCAAAACCTCATACCAGCACAAAACCATTCCAACCAGTCTATACCAGAACAAGCATATAGCCAGTCAACAAAAACCAGATAACCTGCATTAACCCAAAAGCCAGGATACCAGTTCAAAGGACCAAAAGCGTACAAAAACTCTAGGCCTCAGAATTTCTTCATCATAGGCAAATTGTTCAAGGGGCAAAGTCAGAAGAAGCAGAACAAGGCGATACAAGCAAGCATTCAAAAGTTTAAAGCAACATAAGCATACAGAGGAGGCATCTCAGAAGGCCATTCAAGGCAAAGTGTCAAGGCAGCAAACGTTCTAAAGCATACAAATGCTCAAAGGCAACACGTAGTAGAAGAGAAAAGATGAAGAAGTGAATCTATTTCAGGATAGGGTTTTTCAGTTAAAATCATCATCAAAACCATAGGCAAAAAAATAACAACCAGACAAAAAATACCAGGGACCTCAAGAAAGCTTCATCGCGCAAATCTCCCTCCGCTCGTTCCGGCCTCCTGAGCGCCACATCTCCCGTCTCCCCTCCTTCTCCAAGGTCAGGTAGTACAATCTTCTCCCTCTTTTCTTCTCCTTCACCTCATAATAAAAGATTAAGGTTAAGATTCAAATCGAAAACGCATGCAATTCGTGAAAGAAAAAGGAACATAAACATTGAAACCGAACCTTGTTTCATAAGGACACTGAGCCCGTGCCATGGAGGGAAGAGAGGTTTGGGGGGCGACGTTGGTGGCCGGATGGAGGAAGCGCTCAGGAAGATGAAGATGAAGAAGAACGTTGAACGAAAAGTACGAACGACGCCGTCCCAAAACCTAACGCGTTATCAAACAAACCGAATCCCTAACCCTAAAAATGTTGCTTCAAAACCATGGGCCTGACCCGTTGAAAATTCCCCCTGAAGCCCATTAAAATGTTTCTTTTCTAATTCTTTTTAACAAAACAATAACACTAACCCTTTTTAAACAATATTTTCTTTTTATTTATTCTTTGCAAAAATCATATTCATAATAAAATACATTACCTTTTTTACATTTTTAACATAAATAATAAATACATTTTTTATCATATAACTAAAATTAAAAATACTTTTCTATCCTTTTAATTGAAATATATTTTGTACATAACAATTAAGAATACATTTTTTTTTATATACATAATTCAATTTTTTGACATTTAATACATTTTTATATATAATATGATTAAATTAAAAACATTTCTTTTCACTCACTTTTTGTACATAACAATTCAAAAATACTTTTTTAACATACCTAATTCAATTTTTTGACATTTAATACATTTTTATATATAATGTGATTAAATTAAAAATATTTCTTTTCACTTACTTTTTGTACATAACGATAAAAAATACCTTTTTTGAATATGCATAATTCAATTCTTGACATTTAAATATTTTTGTACATAATACATGGAAATATACTCTTTTTTTTCTCAAAATATCATTTTCACGATTTAATTAAAACTTGAGCATTTAATTTAAAACAATTTTCTTTTTGTACATATTAAAGATATACAAATCAAAGATTCCTTAAAACATATTTAGGTCAAATACCCTAATCTCGCCTTAAATTCATATTGTCGCACCTGTAAATATCCACATACACATATACTTGTACACTTATAATATATTTCACATTATACACTTACACAATGCAAATCCATTCACATTGTCCTATACACATTTGTTTATCTTATATTTATATTCGATATTTACATTTGGTCGCAAATTCGATTTGGTTGTAACTTATTGGATACTATAAGTCTCATCCCCATTCATATACATGTACCCCCACTCCCGGATACTATTTTGTAATAGCGTAGATTTTACATTTTCGCAATTTACAGTTTTCCAATTATACCATGGTTAGACCTAGGGTTTGTATGTACATAAAATCGAACGCTATATAACCTAATACAAGACAAATACATGTAATCAATACACAATCACACTTGCACCCCCTAGGGTAATCCCACATGTTGCCTTCCAAAATGGGCCATGCTTGCACGTCGAGTATCTTTGGCAAAACAAAATCAAATGATCATAAGTCTCAAAGTGTTGCCTAAACGGAATGATCATAGTCCCTTCCAAGCAAATTGCCAAAGACATTTGGCACCATTGCATTCATGGTCCATACGATGACCCGCGCCCGTCCCGAATAAACTTCCTAAACGCAAGATTTTCCACCAATTTCAATGGTGGAACAAAATTGTTAAAAGGGGTTAAAACATAACAAAAACCTTTGAGTACAATAGGGTAGACAAAACTCTTAGTTACTTGAGATCAATTTGCAAAAACACTTGCCTTCTTTTCAAAAACCACAATCCATAACACTTTCAAACAAACTCTCAAAAACATTTGAAACATCTTTTCGAAAAGATCCACACTTTTGTAAAACACTCAATCACGAGTCAAATGCATTAGTTGCCTAAGACAAGGCATCTTCTTCCAAAACATTTTCAAAAGCACCCACACACACCATTTTCAAGCAATCGAAAAACAAGGCAAGTGATCTAAAAAACCAAGTAACTAAGAGCCCATGGATAACCATGGATGAAAAGGGTGCTAATACCTTCCCTTTTCATAATCTACCCCCCGAACCCATGAAATATCTCAAAAGGTTTTTGCTGTGCTTTTTTGACCTTTCCTTTAGGATAAAATAAAAAGTCGGTGGCGACTCTTGCTCAACCGCACAAGTGCGAATACAAACGCAAAACACTAGTCAGTTCTCCCACCGTATCACAATAGGCATTGTGCTATAACCCACCGACCCTTGGTTATTTGTCATAAACTGATTCGCCCCAGACCCAGACCCTAGTTGTGGAGATGAATTCGATGTGGAATTGTGTAAACCTGCCATAAAAGATGTTGGCATTCCATAAGAGGAATTTCTGGTTCTATTCCCATCGAAACCGGGTGGTCTAGTTAATGGAGTGGCGAAATGGGATTGTGTCCCTGATGGTGGAATGAATCCCCCAGGGTAGCCAATGGTTCCAGTATTTCCTAAGATCGAACTATTAGTTGATATGCCACTTACTCCATTGGTGGCTATGTTACTGGTCGAAGATGCAACAGACTGTGCATTCGAAGGGATTACATTAGATGTTCCGATCGAAGTGGACGCATTAGTGTCTGTTGTATGTGGGTCATTTTGGTCCCCTTGTTGATTGTCTGAATTAGACATTTTGTCCAAACGTTTTCTTCTGGATAAAGGTTGGTTGCTGTTGGTTATCTTACCACTTCTCAGGTTCATAAAATTGCAAACTTCTTAGGTTCCAACGTTTTTGTAATGGTTATGTCTCAACAATCCTTATTTCTAATATCCAATTATTGGTCCCATCAGGTGTGCCAATTTGTTTCCAGTGATTTCTGGTAAACAACCGCTAGTCTTCCAAACTATCGAATAATCTTTCTGACTGTTATTCAATTCCTCTGGTAACTCACATGATCGACTAGATTGATCCTAGGACTCCTTGGATATTAAGGTTACTCTCACGATCGAACAGATATTCATGGTTGATATTGTATATGTGTTTGGCTTATTTCGATTTCTCTCTCTAAAAGTCTAAAGATGTGATCAAAATGTGTGTGTGAAAACTAAGTTACATGAATAAATGCTAATTGTAAAGACATGTAAAATTGCATAAAAGTGAAGTAAATGGTTTCGACTTACAAAACAGTTAATATAAAGGATTTCTGGAACGTAAAAGGTTTGAAATATGAAGAAAGCGTTTAATGCAAGAAATCTTTAAATGACTTTAAGTAAAAATATGCGTTCGAAGGATAAGACTTGAAGGTAAAGGTATGGAAAATATGACAGTTTTCTGAGATATAAAGTGCTTGAAATATGAAGAAAACATTAAAATGTAAAACTTTGAAGAAGAGATTTCGAAGTGAAAAGACTGTAAATGAGAAAACTTGTAAATGTTATTTGACAAAAGGATAAAGGAAAGTGCTGGAAATGGTAAAAGGTTTTCATTAAATCAGAAATACATGGTGCTATCATACATACATTTCTCTTGCATTCCTTTCCCTTGCCATGTGGTAGTTTGAATGTTACTGAGTATTTTGTATAATAGATATGACACCCCAAATCCTAATACTAAGACTTCTATTTATACTAATTCGACCATAACGGTCTTGCTATAGGATTATGCCACGTTTAGAACATGCAGGACAATGCCTCTTTCGTCTTTCCACGTGTCCCCAAATGCTCCAGCACATAACTTTCAAACTTCGAAAGTCCCGCTTCCATTTGATTTTCAAATGCTTTGGTACTTCTCCGTTTCGAACGCTCTTCCCAGACACAGCCTTGTTGTTATTTCGAGACTTCTTTAGATATGTTCCCATAATTGCCACTCGAAGCTCCAAGCTTTGACATACTTATTCGAAACACTGCTTCTGCTACTTCGAAACATGACGCTTTACCTCATTTCGATCAAAACATTTAATTCATTTGGCTTCTAATAACATTATCAAAATCTTCAGCCAACAAGGGGTTACAACAACAATGTAAAGACTGAGATATCTTTAGTATGATGTGTGGAAGATGTTTCAAATGTTAAAGGGCAAAACGCACGAGCCAAAATGAAGTTGGCAATGATTTTGCAGAACTGCAATGTTTTGGCAGAAATTTGTGTTTTTTGAGCTTGAGAGTGTTTTAGATGCTATCAATTCGTGTCTTGAGTTGTGACAAGTTTATGGATATGTATAGAATGGATACAAAGTCCACTCTTCATCAGATGTGCAAGCCTTTGGACTTTTGCAACTTTTCTTGCTTTTGAAGAAAAGTGAAGTGACCACACTAAACATGCTTGTACTGGCTGGCTTGCTAGCTGCAGAGAGTTGGTATATATTGCTTGATATATGTGGAAGTTGTTTGTACCAAAGGAACAAGTCCATGGCTCAAGGTTGATAAAGTTACAAAAGCTTGCCTTTATGAAAATAACAATGTGCCCTTTATGCCATTAATGGAATTATCTCTTGTACAATGTTCCAAAAGCCAAAATAAAGCCTTTATCTTATGAGTTAGAATTAAATTATAAAGTGTAGAATGAGTTTAGGACCTGTAATGCAAGGTACGAGCATCCAAGATTAGATTTGCAACTTGATACTTTGTGAAAATGGCATGAACAAAAGTGATAAAATGCCAATTTCTTTTCTTCGATTCTCCCTAACCACAAATGATCTTGGAGAGTTCTTGGACATTTTGGAAAGCTTGTCATATGCTCTATAATCCATATTTGAAATTAATTTTGAGATACCTCTTGGAACTAGGTGAAAAATGTCCATGAAGTTGGGTTAAAAAACTGCCTAAATTAGGGCAAATTTTCACTAAGTTATTTAGTTCATGGACCTATATTCACAAATTCATAACTTGAGATCCAAGCATCTTTTGGGAAACGTTTGTGAAGAAAAGTTGTAGATTTCATGGAGGAATACAACTTTCATGTTGGAAGTTTTCTTTGAATCAAATTGCATCATGGTGAAAAAGTGGTGGAAAGTTGGGAAAAAATAAGAAAATTTCCATACTTAAAAAAAATTCTAAGTTATGAAAATTTTCAAATTCAAAACCCTAATTTGCAATTTTGAGTTTCTTGGTGAACAAGTTTCATATTTTTACATATCTTGATGAATTATGACTCTTGGCACTTGATTTTGACCAAAAAGTCAAAGTTTGACTTTTTAGTGTACAATTGACTTTTGATCAATTGACTGCAAAATTTATTTGTCAATCCAATGAACTTGAGATCTTTTGAACCATGTAGTTAGGTGAAGATGATGCCATTGGACTCTTGAAATCATGTTTGAACTCAATCGGTCATTGGCGAGATTAAAAATCAGAAATTGCCCTTTCTCAGTCAAAACCCTAATTTTGACCATTTTTCCCTTTTGATGATTTGATCAAATTTCTTGAGGAGTTATGATCCAAACTTGATCAAATGGTACATATGAGTCTAAAATGTTGATGTGGATAAAAAATTATGAAGTTTGACTATAAATTGGCCATGGTTGACTTTTTCCCCAATACAACTAATTTTTAGGTCAACTGTCCGATTGACTGAGCAAAAATGTGATTCAAGGCTTGAAACTTGACATTAGCAATCTTAGGGGTCCAAGATGGTGTATGAAACTCACATGAAGCATTGGTGGTCCAAAAATCCTTGTGCAAACTCAAACCCTAATTTTGGGTCATCAGTGCAAGATGGGATGTCCTGAGCTGAGCAAACCCTAATCTTGTCTTGAGTCCAAGAAGTCTTGTGGGAAAAATCTTGATAAATGAGAGGGAAAATTTTGGGGTACAACAGATAAGAATGTATTTTTCAAAATTATTATTTTTGTAGATGAATATATATATATATATATATATATATATATATATATATATATATATATATATATATATATATATATATATATATATATATATATATATATATATATATATATATATATATATATATATATATATATGAACTATGTATTCTGTATAAATAGGTAAAATGCCACCTCGAATTGATAAGAGTAAGGATAGTGGTAAGAAGTCCCAACACTTGAGGTTAGTAACATCTGAAGCACCTCATTCGGCCATATGTCCTCCCCCGTAGAGTCAGGTTAATCCTATGTCCATGGCCAGTACTCAGTCTTTTGTGTTATTACTCTCCTCTCAGAATATGTCATTCTCATATGGGAGTTCGTCTTTTATTAGCCCGTATGGGGTACCATCTTTTATTAGGCCACCTGGTTTTCTTTTCCCGCAGACCCACATGCCCTCATCCTTCCAGCATATTGGAGGACCCAGTTTTTCACATCCCACATAGATGCCCTTATCCTTCCAGCAGACTCAAGTATCCAACACCCCACATCTCACACAGATGCCCTTATCCTTCTAGTAGACTGGAGGATCTAGCACTCACATCCCACACAGACTGGAGGATTTTGCACCACACATTCCACACAGACTGGAGAACCCCACATCCCACACATGTACCTGCATGTGAGGATGATCATGTGCAACCAAATGATGATGATGATTATGTGGATAGGGATAATGATGTGTTGGATGGAAATGATCTTTGAGGGAATGATGATCCGAGTGAGATTCATGTCATTGACGGGAGATTTTGGATTTGTCCTGAAGGAAGCTCGTAAGTTTCTTATTTATAAATTTTTATTTAAGTATACATTTTTATTTTTAATATAAATTTATATTTAATATTAGTAATTCAAATTATTGTTGTTTAGTTTCTTGCCGAGTCAGACTGCTGCAAATGTTATAAATTATATAATTCAACAGATATATAAACAATTTTGGAAGACCTTCAAAGACATTAAAAATAAAGAAGCTTGATTTAACAAATTTCCGGTATAATTAATTTATTTTTTATTTATTGTTATTTAAATGACTTTTTCATTATAATTATCTAACTATTTATTTTAATGCCATACAATATTGCAGGAAAATGTGTGTGGAACCCAATGAACGAGAAGCTGATTAAAAAAATTATTATGGCAGAATCTCAAGATGACTTTCTGACATAATGCAGCGTGTTAAAGAGGGTTGGGAACTTCAGGGTATCCGTCCCAATTGGATAGGCAAAGAATTTTTTGAGGAACTTCTTAAATATTGGAATTCACTCGAATTTAGGGTTAAACCTGAAAATTTTAAGATGAAGACATTTGAAAAAGGGGGTTGCGTTAATGCAGTTGGAAGTATAAGTACCATAGACCATGTTCGACGCATGGTAAATATTACCACTTTTTAAGTTATAGTTTGAGTCATAATATATTTTATTAATTAAAGTTAGTTTTATTATTTAGACCAAGACTTTTGGGAGACCACCACTAATGATTGAGCTGGTTAAAAAGACTCAGACAAAGAAAACCAGGAATTTTGTTGACGAATGTACACTAAAAGCTTTCGTAAGCTATTCAATTTACGTTGTTTATATATATATATATATATATATATATATATATATATATATATATATATATATATATATATATATATATATATATATATATATATATATATATATATATATATATATATATATATATATATATATATATATATATATATATATATATATATATATCTTTTGATATTTTATTCAAATGTTCACAACTAATGAAATTTTTCTTATGAAGAGAGTGCAAGATATAAGGACTAGGATGGCCGAGACGACTGTGCCAGAGATTGGAAGCAAGACCAACAAAGTGAGAGTGGGAGGTGATAGGATAGAGATAGCCAAGGCTATTACATATCATGAGAGAAATCTTCGTTTGAAAGTTAAATATCGAGAAACCAAATGGATCACAAGAAACATTATTGTTAGTAATGAGTTGTCACACAAAAAATCAAATTTTTAATAATTTGTGTTGTGTGTAAAACATGGTTAAGGTTTAAAGGTTTGTGTTTGTGAGATGTGTGTAAAGTTGTGTTGCCAGACCCTTGAACTGGAATACCTTGTCTACTTCCAGCAATCGGTTTATGATTTAAATTACTTAAATTAGAATAAGATGAGAGATTAACTTATGATGTTGTTGTATGGAACGAACCTCCGATGTACATGTAACATGTTCTATTTGGAGGATTGATGGACATGGTGTGCATAACAGTGACAATGTCAGTGAGAGTTGGGGAAGCTATGGCGGTGTGAGCCTAAAGGAGATAACCTAGGATGCATGGTTGCTTTGAAGATCATGTATGGTGAGTCCATTGAGATGTAGGGTAAGGGGCAAAGAGATACACCTCAAGGGGGTGGGTTCCACCCCCAAGGATACCAGGGTGCATACTGCTACCGTGGTTGAGAGGGCTGAGAGGAAGTTGTTGCTGAGGGGTCATTAGAGTGTCTACCACCACATTGTCCACGCCCTCTGTTGCTGTTGTGGATGGATCCAAAGTGGTTGTCCTGATGAAGATGGGAGTTTTGTTGAAAGGAGTCATTGGAGTTCCGCTGAGCAGCAATATGCAAGGCAACGTGAGAACTAGTGTCGTGCATTTTTTCCAAATCGGATTCCTCCAAGGTGAGCATGGAGCGAGCCTGGAAGAATGTTGGCATTGGATTGCTTTGGAGGATTAGGGTAGCAACCCAATGTACGACTAAGAAATACCAGACACCAATTGAAGAACTAAATAGTGATTTCTAACAAGTGCTCCAACGTTATTTAACTGATCATAAAGTTTCTTGAGACATTGGCAATAGGCAGAGAAATTAGGTAAATCCTCCATGTGGGTGGATGAGAAGTCCTACTAGGCATTCATGGCGGTGGATCCATTTTCCAAAATAGTAGTAAGGAGATCAAGGGAGATGGTGAAATAACTCCATTGGAGCATTGTGGAATCAAGGGTTGTCCACATTTCAAAATCTGCACCAGTGGAGGAAGGTTTTTCTTTTCCTGGTTGGGAAATGATGGGATGGACCACTTTGTGAGCACGAGCGTGAACTTCAAATCCTTCTGCCCACATGGTATATTGATTTTTCTCCATCTCTAGAACAAAGGGAATGTTATTTTTGATGTTAGTGACAACAAGGGCTGGGTGAAACTCTTGTCTATTGGAAGAAGAGGACAACTTGGTTGGGATGTCGACCTTGGTAGAAACATATTCAGACTCTTAACTGGAAGAGGAAGACATGGTGGTTGAGGCGCGGTGGTTGCTGAATACGGTAGTGGGTGGCATGGAGGAAGCATCAGCGGCGCATGAGGAGGGGATACAACCATGGTGGTGCAGGCAAAGGAGTTGCGACCTCGGTGGCGATAATGGAGGAGGAGATACGACGGTGGTGGCAGTGCTTGAGGAAAACCTACGGCGATGGCGGTGGTGCTGGAGGAGGAACTACAGCGGTGGCGATAACTTTTTAGGAGAAGCGGCAGCGGTATCAGTGCTAGGGAAAAAGCTATTACGACGGCGATGAGTTTGATTACGTTTGGATCTTTACCTCAACTGATACCATGTAAGATATTGAGAGATGTTGAGGTTGTTTTATATATATATTTACAGTTTATTACATATTATAGTATATATGAGACTTATATACAAATATAAATACATATTTTATTACTTACATCCAAGTCTCTACATCTAGAAAATTTCCTCTTAATACTTGGTTCATTGTTAGTTACAGTGTGAGTTTATTTACTAAAAATGATATTCATTCATTCAGATTGATAGAATACGTCGAATAATACAAATTTAAAATCACTATAAATTGAAAAAAATGAATCTACAAGCAAACTCACAACACGCACGTTTATAACATATATCGACAAAAGACCTACAAATGTGATAAAGCCTACAAATATGACGAAATTGAAATGTTTGAAATACTCATATCTTCAAGTCTACATCGTTGACGACGTCAAAGTTATTGATTGAATATGCACTGAGTCGAAACTAATCTGTTAATCTGAACCAAATAAACATCACACTAAGATGAGAAAACAAAATAATACTGCAATAAGACAACGACCAACACAATGTCACACTAAGACGACGAAATTATGAAGAAAAAAACTAAAAATATATGTGAAATCACTTATTTGAATTAAAAGGAAAGAAAAAAGATTTTAGAGAGATGATTTTGGATCAAAATTTAACTTTAAAACCTCCGTTCTTTAGTGGATGAAGAAAAAGAAAAAACTAAAATTAAAAAAAGAAGAGAGACAATGGACAACTTATTTTGATTTGGTTATAGTGTGAGTTACAACTTCTTTTTCACACCAACGTACTTTTAAATTTCTTTAAAGATGGACACTTGAATGGTTGATTTTAGAGGACTGATCCATTATCTTAGAATACTAATTAGAATTGAAATTCATGGAAGCTAAGAATAATATTTTAAGTTTTGAAAATTTTGGAGAAAATTATTACTATGAGGAAGAAAATGGATGACTGAAAACGTCAACTTTTTTATAACAAAGTTTTTTTATATTGATTATAGTGGTTAAAAAGATTATTTTAAAAGATCAAAATATTATTATCCTAAAATATGAAGAAAAAAATATTGTGTGGATCATTTTAGATGTAATACCATATCTAATATAAGAAAATAATATGTTTTAGAATTTTCAATCCTACTCTTCCTTCTTCTGTCAACATATCACACTTTTGAGGGTATTTTGCGTCTAACTCAAATATTTATGAATTATATTTGAATTCTAGTTACAAGCTAACTAATATTCAATTATTTTTCATTTTAATAAGTTTCATTTTGCAATTTGATTTAAGGGTTTTGACATTTTATAAAAAATTTACTGCAAATCGCAAACCCATACTCTCAAGATAGTATATTTTATTATATTATTGATTGATTATCATACACTATTTTATTTCCTCTAAATTTCTTACTTTAATTTGTTTTGGCTTTTAAAATCTGATATTCCCAATCAACTCATTTATGTTATTAGTTTTCTTAGCTTTCTTTGTAACTAATTTATATTTTGTATTTTTCCGTAAATCGTGTGATTTTTTGTTATTGTATGCAATTTTATTTTATCAAGAAAATGTTGGGTTAATGGTTAATGGTTAACTTCTACCTACACTATAATTTTTTTTTTATTTTTAATCTTTTGAAGATTCATCCATGAAGGTTATTCGAAGAAAGAAAAAGACATGAAAACAAAGAGGGAGATGGACATTCCATCAAAGGGACAAGTAATATTGCTCGTGCGACGCTTATAGCAGCCTCCACTGTGGAGGTGAATGTCATCTTCTATTCTCTTATGCTTATGTTACGTCCATCTAGAAAAAAATGGTTCATGGTGTTGTATCCTAAAATTTACCATTTTTATTTTTAACTTTAATTGGCTTATATTTCATTACCATATGCATACATACATGTCATTGGATCTATACTCATGGGATCAAGGCATTTTATCGGCATCAAGCTCTGAGACAAGCGTTTTACCAAGCGGTACAGCAAAAATAGAAATTCAAGGTTTTCCGCGTTTTAATGCGCTCCGCACAGTTTCCAAGTTATCCAAGCAATTGCCAATCAAGTCTTCATCAAAGCTCTCATGTATTTCAATGCACTCTAAATTATGGAGGAATTGGGTGTTTCGGTGAACTTGAGGCAGTGTGAACCAGAAACAACATTTTTGCTGGTTTTGAGTTTAGAAATTCGCAACTTACCATCAGAGTACTGCTTCGAGCTGATTCCTCAGGTATTGGAACCGTCTCGGTATTTTCTTTATTTCATCTGTTCAGGCCAAAAGTCAATTATGTGTAGAAAGTCTCCGAATAATATTTCTCTGAAGCAATATTTGGATTTAATGACTGGTTATCTGTTCATCGAGTGTTTAGAAATTCGTAACTTTCATCCGATTTGGTATTTTCATAAGGATTCCTCAAACATTGAGACTATATTAATTTCCTTATCATTTCTCCTGTTCATATTAAAAGCTAATTATGTGAAGAGAATCTCCTGAAATTTTAATTGTTTGAAGACAATATACTGAATTTATTTGCTGGTCCGTCGTCGCTCGGGTAATAAAAAATTCTTATCTTCTGATTGGAATACTTTCTTGGGAAGATTCTTTGGCGTTAAAATCGTCTTAATATCTTCTCCAACTCTCGTGTTCGGACCGAAAACTAATTCTTTGAGAAAAGGTTTCTGAATACGCGATTCTTCTGGAAGTGATACAGTGGACAAAATGAAAATATTGTGCTGAACCATAATTTTGAGGACATTCAAAAATTCATAACTTCTGATTGGAATACCGTTTTGGAGCGGTTCTTGCGGAAAAAATTCCTTCTTCATGTCCTCTTCAACTCTCATGTTCGGACCAAAAGATAATTCTTTGAGGAAGGTCCCCGGAATTACTGATTACCAGAGAAATGATTGTGTTGAACCGGAATTGTAATTTACCGTTTCTCGATATTATAAAATTCGTAACTCCTTTGAGTTTTATCGTATCGAGACAGTTCTTTCGGAAAAATTTCATAAATGATGTCATCTACAAGTTTGCTTCAGATTCCAAATTCAAATTTTGATCGGAGCATTGTCGTTCAAGGCGTTTTTCTGGACTAAATGTTGAAATTAATTAAGAAAAAGTTATTTTGATTCATTCTGCTATGCATCAGTGCAACTTCAAAAATTCATAACTTCCTCATTATTTATCTGATTGATTCGGTTCTCTTGGCGTTGCGTCAAAAATTTCATCGTCTAAAACTTTGATTCAGGTCCCAAATCTGTATCTTGCTCCGAGAGGCACGTTTTGGCCACTTAAGCTCGAAATAAGCTGAAAAATTCACTTTTATAATTTCCTATTTGAGGTCTCGTCACTTAAAGTTATCGAACTCACTCGATTTTTATCGTATCGCGTCCGTTCTTTCGCACCGCGTCACACATTTCGTCATGGACGATTTTGTTATTGACCACAGGTCTTGATTTTGCACCGATTATTATGGGGATTGAGTTTTGTATCAAGTATGCATAAAAAAGACGAAAAAACAAGCCAAACACCACTTTGGAGCCAAGCTATATATATTTGAATTTCAAATTTTCATAGGGGACTCTCATAAGCTCATTTCCACCAAAACCCCTCATTCTATTATCTCTACTCTCTCATACTTTTCTCTCAATCTCATAACAACACATCAACACAAAAATCAAAGAGAAGATTCTTCCTCCTCCCTCAAGAACTCGCAGACTCCTCTCTCTCCCACACCGCCACTGTCACTCCGGCGTCGTCTCCCTCTGGTGATCCGCCCTCCATCTGCGGCCTTCTCCTCCGTTGCACACTTCCCCCGTTTGTAGTAGCTCTGATCGGACACTCCTTCCCTTATCTCTTTGCTATCACAAACATCATCATAAACATCATTCAACTCCTAATTTTTTTATAAATTCTCATAGGTAACATTACTTGATTCTTATAGTTTTGTTGAATACTTGAGTATTTTGATTTTGTTTATGTGAATTGTGCATGAATTGATGAAGTAGATTAGTTTAGATATAGAATTATTGACATAGAATTTGTAATATTCTAGTGCATACTATGTGTTTGTGATAATGTCTATATGGATTTCTGATGTAGATTTTGACATAGATTTGTAGACATAACCTTTGCACATTAGGTGTATGTAGAAATTCTTCATAGAATTGTATTGTTAATTCTTGACATAAGAATTAATTCTTGATATTGTGCTAATCTTTTGACATAGAGTTAATTGTAATTGTTTGCGTTGATGTTAGATTCTTGATATTGTGAACAAATATGGATAGATCTGGAATTGGTTGAGTCTTGAGCTTAATTGTGTTGTGCCTGAAGGCTAATTTTCCGGAATCGTGATTACTAACTTGTGTTGTGTTTGTTCTATACTATTCACCTCAATATGCATACTCTTGTTTACTAATTCCTAGTACTAATTTTCAAGTCTTGCTTACTAATACTTAGTGTTAATTCTAGGTTTGCTCCCTTACTTTAACATTTCCATAACATGTAATATTGTAATTGTGTGAACGTGCATACACTCATACTAACATTTGCTTATCTATAAGATGTAACATCTTCAATTTGACTTAAGACACATTACCAACCTCTTTTGATACATAAAAACTTGAGATAAGTGGAAATGTCACAATTTTTGAATTTTTTCTAACACTTGACATAATCTCATTTTTGAGCTAATTTCCTAACCATGATGAGTTTTTACACTTATGATTAGTGAAACTTGACTTTCTCCATGATTCCAGTGTCATTGGTGTACATTATTATCAGTTTCTAATACTTTTTCCGCATTTCGCTACTGCCAACCGACGAAATTGACCTAAAAATCCCGCTTCCGGAAGGAATAATTCAAACCGAGTTCATTTTTGAGTCTGTTAACACGTTTGCAATCAACCATGTGATTTTTGTTTAATTCCAGGTCAATAAATTTTTGACGCCTATTTCCCAATTTTACAGTTTTTGATACTGATTGACATGTACCTTGCGCTTTGACTTTTACTTAACTTGTATTTATATTTCCTTGGTTATTTGTATACCATTGCACTTATGTTTACTTGCTTCGAATTCATTCCATGTACACTTTTGTGCCATCACTTGATTTTCACATTATGATCCGATGATGTGATTGTCTATTGCTTTCTTGTTATCTCTAACTTGTTTGTTGAGTTTGTACAAGAATTACCATAAGGGATTTCGATGACACTTACTTGCTCGATATTCCTCTTTATTTGTGGGATACCATATTTTTCATGTTTTGACATCTTGGTACTCCGCTTTATGTGTGGGGTACCACTCTTCGCATGTTGCTATCTTTTGTCCCTCATTTATGAGGCGTATACTTGTATATTGTATATTGTCTGGATCATTGGTTTTCTCACAGGATACTTGTTCAATTGTGTCTGAAACACACCACTTATGTTACTTTGGTGCTTCGACGCATATTCTGACTTTGTCTGTTGTTGATGCTAGCTCGTTTGAGGTTCTCTGGATTTCTTGTTGCTGTCAGTTTAGTGACACGTTTTTGCTTGATTGGTAGTCCAATTTATTTCCTTTATCTCTCGCATATTTTACCGCACTTTACAGCTTACCGATGCCATGAGAAGTAGGATAGAGATCTTTAAGGCAAATCCGCACTTATTTGCTAATTGTGTTTGTGACTTATTTAAAGTCCTACCTTTGAAGTAGGCATTTTGCAATGTGTTTTATATTTGTTCCTAAAGACCTCAAAAAGAGACGTCCATTCCCATTTTCCTTGACAAGTCCTCAAAGAAGGCAAGCGGAAAAGGTTCGCAATCAACCCCTGCACATTCTAGTCCATCTCATCCTTAGCGTGTGAGGCACCACGATACTTTGGAGTGTGCTAATATTGTTATCGAGTCGGTCAGATGGAAAAGGGATTTGTAATCAATTCCCCACACTTTGTCTTGAGCTCACGTTGGTCGGCATTGACGCTCCGTGTTTATCACTTTTCCCCCTTATTCTTCTTGCCTATTAATATGATACCATGGTATAAACGCTTATATTCCCACAGATAGCTTGTTTTCCTCAGTTGATATGACCCCTTGGCTAAAGCTGCCCCTTATCTTCTGCCTCGATGCACAATATCTTGGTTAGACATTTTGTCTTGAGTTAGCGTGTGTTACTCATGACATGTGTATGCTCTCTTGAGCTTGTTGATTGTTTGTTTGTTTTTATCTTTGTGTATACCATATTCTCTTTGGCTTTTAACTGTTGTATGTTCCCTTAGGATCGCTCGATTAGGGTAGATTTTGAGCTAGACATTAGGATAGATATCCATGCATTCTAACTTAGGTAGATATTTCCCATTTTCATCCTCGACCATAGAACCGTCATTGTATGATAACATTAAGGACTAGATTTAAGGTAGTCTCCTTTAGTTTTTTTTCTTTATTTTGCCTCCTTAAAACTAAAACATTTTTGTTAGCAAATGCATAAAACATCTAACAACTTTCAAATCCTTTTTCAAGGTAAAAAATATCAACCAATACAAGCTCTTTTCGCCTTCGGTCTCCTTTTCTTTTCTTTCAAACTTTTCAAAAAGAATATGTTAATTCACTTCTGTGCTAACGGGTGAATCTCCAAAGGTTGAGTTGCGGTACAAAGCAAAATTAATATTATTCATTAAAAAACACAAAACAAACCGAAACATGTGAGCCGAACGACTCTGATTCCTTAAAAGGGATACGCGGGCATCTGGTCACGGGGCTCAAACGATCAAAACTTTGTAAATATTTCCTTCTTTTCCCTGTGTTTTCTTTCGCATGCATTCCCTCTTTGCATTTGTCTCCTTAGCTCTTAAGCTTTAGATTTGAACACACTCTTTGATTAGAACAACAAGAGTGGATACCATAGATTACTATAGGCGCGTGGGGTGCTAATACCTTCCCCCCGTGTAACAGATTCCCTTACCCAATCTCTCGGTCGTTTGATCATGATTTCACCCTTCTCAAGTTTAGTCGATGTTTACCTTTCCCTTCATGTGGGATAAAAAATGTTCGATGGAGACCTCATTGATTTCATCTCGATGATTTATTCTGCCGGTTGTTTCAGTTGGCGACTTCACTAGGTATAGATTGACCAATTGCTGGTCTATCCCGGAGTCGCTCCTAGCTCTTATTTTCTTTTCTTTGGGTGTTTATTTGTATGCTTTATGGCTTGTTCATTTTATACATGTTTATCTGAGTATATGTTTGCATTGCATTTTATTGCTTTCTATATTGGTTATCTGTTGTGATGGATTCTGGTTTTCCATGTTGGGTGGGTGTTACTATTGAGGTAAAAGGCCCAATACCTAGGCTAGAGTGCACTATTTAGGAAACCTAAGAGTATAGTATAACATGATGGCTATTGGACAAAGGTCCTACCATCGCGATCATGTCATCTACGCTCTGATGAGGTTCAAATGGGGTGTTATCGTCATCCACGTATATGGCTTGATGGTAGTGCTTTCAGACGAACTCGTGATTTTGAGTTACCATTGGCTTACCCTTACTTAGTCTTTACCCGTGAGTGGAGAGGGGATAATCTTTACAGGTACATATGGTGACTTTGTTCTAATGGTGGCTTTATTTTGTTGGTGACTGTGTTCCGTTGGTGACTTGGTTTTCTATGGTTTATATTCTGAACTATTGATCTTGGTATTCTCGGCACATCCAGTGACATCATAGTGGATTTTTGATGTTGGAAACTTTAATTCCATGATTATCGCACTTGCATCATATCATATTTACTTTTTACAAAAGAAATGAGTAAAAAAATGTATGGATGAAAAAGAGTTAACACGCATGTTCTTTCCATTTCCAAGGAATCGAGCTTGTGAGCCTTATGATGTGCTTGTTAATCTCTTACTGGATCTAAATCAAAATTAAAAAAAGCATGAGGGTTCCTTGAAAATGATTGAACATAACATTTCATCCACTCATTCACCTCACACGTCTTCACGCATCCATAACAGGTACTCAGAGTAGGGAATTCTTATTCAGACCTGGTATTCTTTATAGAACTACAAATCTTGACTTCTCACCGCACCGTGATCCAAAAAATCCATGAAATAACTTCGTGGGGAATTGGATGATTTGAAGGATCATATAGGGTTGTGTATGGTTGGCATGCAAGCAATGGACCATGGTCAAAAATCCTTAAGAGAGAAATAATCAGTTGAAGGCTCAGTTGAGTCGGGTATGAAGTTCTGAAGACAGTGTCAGCAAAGGAAAGTCATCATGTATATATTGTTGCAACATGAGATATCATTCATCCCCATTATATTATACTTTTTTCAAATCATAAGATACTTTGTAGGTCTTATCCAGAACTTTGTGTTCCCAGATTTTCTTGCTAGTAGCTAGTTTATGGTCTCTAAGTGAATCCATGGGGAAAAACTTATCAATAGAGACAGAAGAAGCCAGAGAAGCATGTTGATACATCCAAATGCCTTACATCCAGTTACTTCCTCGTCTATTGGAAGTTAAATTGGTAAAGTTCTATTCTTTGAGTCCTCCTCCCACAAACCTCTTTTCTGATTTCGATGCAAATACTAGATGTGTCTCCCATTCTTGGGCACCTGGTTATGAAATTGAAAACTGCAAGATATTGAAGTATAAAGTCTGGCACTTGGCTGGCTCCTTTTCCAAAGTCCAGTCCATGGTCGACAAATCATTTCAGACTCTTTCTCCTCAACTGAGTGCTTCTTCTGTGTAGTAGATGAGGGGGTGATGCTTCTGTGATGAAGAAGTATAAGATATTGAGTTCTTGGACATCTGCTGTTGTGTAGAAGAAAAATACTTTAAAGGTCAAATTTTACATTCATAGTTTATTTTCTTCTGTGTAGTAGAAGATTCTTTGTTACAGTTTCTGAATATTACTTATGTGTAGTAGAAGGCAGAGATTCTTTTGTGAAGAAGGATATTCCTCGGAATTCAGTTGTTAAAACTTCTCTTTGTGAAGTAGGAGGTGAAGTTTGTTTTCTTCTGTGTAGTAGAAGATCCTTTGTTACATTTTTTAAATATTTCTTCTGTGTAGTAAAAGATGGTTGGCATTTCTTCTCTCTAGTTGAAGATACTTTGTGATGCAGTTTATGCAAATTCGCTTGATAAAGCATTCATCACATTTGTTGAGGGAATCCAATGTGATTACCATGTTGAGGCACCTAGCCGTTCAACTGAAGGTTGTAAACCATCCAAAGATGAAGTGTAAGACTTGCTTAGTGCAAAGGTCGTTAATTTTGTACCAGTCGATCAGATTTGAAGTCTTCTTTGACTCAGTGAATGTTAAGACTACCAGAGTATCTTCTGAAGCAACAAGTCCATATGTAGACTAGTCTCCTCAACATGGAAATTTTAAATTAATTTGCATTCTCATTTGTAATCTTTCTTGTTTCGTTCAGTATTTTCTTGTATGCAAAACTTGTTTTTTTTAATACCAATCATAATACATTGAATATGTTTGTCTTGAATTAATCCATTTGTATTCACTCTTAAATGTTTTTTTATTTCCTTTCTCTTTTTTTTTGATACTCAACTCTTGTGAGCAAAGCAAAAACCTCTGGACGGAGGATGATGAGAAATATCCCAAAAATTGTAAATGGTATGCTTTTGAGTAAAATCCTGCTGACGATGTACATGTATTGTTTCAAATTCCCAAACACCAGAGATATAAGGGAGATAAACCCTCGTCAACCCCTTTGAGCCTTGAACTAGGAGTTTCTTTTCTTGTTAGAAAAACCCTCACATTTAATCCGAGGCAGTGTAGATTTTAGTTAATCTGATCGAGCATTCAAATCTCATAAGGAGTGAGCATCTGAGGATCACCACACCTTATCCCTCACGCATCAAGAGTATGCATGTAAGGATTAAACACAATGGTTATCCTTCACTCGTCAGGAGGATCAAAGATGACGATACAAAAATGGTTATCCCTCATCTACCAAGGACTCAGGCAGTTACAATCTCTTACAACAAATCAAAGACGACATGAAGATCAACTACTTGTTCAAAAGGAAAGAGAGAAAGCCCGCCAAGTCGAGAAAAAAAGGGTCCAAAAAAACGACTTAGGCATGGAAATAGAAAAGTAATGAAAAAGGGATGATGAAATTTGTCGAGCAAGAACAAGGTCGTGTGATAATAAACCAGAAGGATGAGAAAGTGAGCGACCGCATATCTAAAAAACCTTGTTTGAATCCTCAACCATTCCAAACTTCTCTTGAGAGATGAGTGCTCGTATCGAGTTAACTGAACGTATAAATAGAGAACATCATGGAGAATGTGTGGGAACCAAATAACTTTGAGCCTTAAATCCTTTTTTCTAAAACCGTGAACTAGGCCACATTACAACCTTGAAAAGTCCTAACTGAAGCATGGGTTAATTTGAAAGAAATATTGTAACGCGAGTACTGTAATATGACTCCTATGAGGCTTGCTAAAACTTTTGAGTTGGTATCACTCCATCTTTTTACTTTCTTTTGCACAAGAAAAATTCGATGTTTCTACATCTTTTTCAATAAAAAGTTTTTAAACTTCAAGACAAACATGAGCGTTGCATTAGAATTATCATTCTTAGAATAAACATTCTTTTCATGTGAATAAGTGCTTAAACATCAAGTGAGCTTGCATAATGAGCATCAGATGGAAGTTTGATTATCTCGAGGGACAAATTGCTTCAGAATACCGTTGAAACATAAGTCATTTTTGAGAATGATCTTAATCTAAGACCTTCTATTGACTCTGTTGAGTAAAAGAATACCAGTTTGAGAAATGATCTGAAGTAGATTGTAAAAGTTTATTGCCCAGAGTCTTTGTCGAGCAGTGGTGCATTACTTTCAGTTGGTCTCGAGGGACGTATTTCTTCAAGTATCCGATTGGAGAATGAAGTACTTTAAGTTGAGAAGAACAGTTTTGTACTAACCTACTTTTAAGACGTAAGTCATTTACCCTGAGGAGGTGTTGTCTTCAAAACTTTGTGAGTTTCTCATTTCTCCGTGAGCATGAGTCGGGGAAATGGTTTATCAAGACTTTGTTAAGCAGGGGCATGATATTTCAATGGTAGTACTTTGTTGAGCAGAAATAAAGGTATCTTAGAGTTTGACTACCTTAAGGGTAACAAAGAGCGTGTTGAATACTCCTTTGAGTAAGTGTTCATCCAATCTGAGGCATTCAGGTCGAGATTTGATCTCTCAAAGTGCAGTCAAACTGGGGCAGTTATGTATAAATTCGACAAATCTCTCTGAGAATCCGTTGATTAGAGGAGAATCTTTTCAGAATCTGAAGATCCATGGTCATTCACTCAAGCATGGTTGAAACCGCTTCCAACACTAGTCAGTCAGGGACAATGTTCTAAAGTTCATAACACTGTGGCAGATTATCTTTATGGTATAGATCTCATGAAGTCCTCTCGAGGAAATTTTCTTCAAAGGCCATATGGACTGGTGCAAGAAATTATGCAGGGTCATTTTCTCCTTTTCAAAGGTTGATCATATTAAGTCTAGGCGCGGGCTAAACAATTTGTGAATTTGAAAAGCATGTTGGGAAGTCGGGATCATTATTCTCGACTCATCAAAGACTTAAGTCCATTTATTGATGTTCCTCCATCAGAAGTCATGATCATTATCTCCAATTGAAGTTTGGATTTTTATCCTCAGCAGGATACGAGTAGGAACTCAAAGAGCATGTTAGGTTTTTACCCATACAAGATTTTTAATGGAAATGTTGTTTCCTAGGATGAATCCTTTCCCTGGTAAAGGATCCATTGCTACTTGACAAAGGCATGTGTTCTAAGGGGTTTCTCTTTAGATATCTTTATTCCCCAGCGAAGCACTCCTCATTTCTCTACAGGAGGAGAATGGATCTTCTCCCCATAAATTTAGGAGTTGTTTGAAGTCGAGATTATTTCTCTTTAGTGGACTTCAAATTATTTTTGCAATATTCTCTCCAAAGTCCACTTTTCAGTGGCATTCCTCCTCGGGGTTGACGTGATGGAGCTATAATCTTGCATCACAGTTTCTACCCAATGGTCGTCAGTTCAGATTGTTTATTCCTCGGTGAAGTTTAGTTTCCCGAGAATCATCCAAGATGTTCCTGGTTCCCTCAGAGGATCATTTTTTATAAAACCTTGCATTTTAAAACATTTAAGCTTTATAGCACATGATATAAAATATCTGAAATTGCTCGAATTTTGGGGTGTCTAGGATGACTTCCAAGGTTGCCATTTTTATACCCGAGGCATGTTGCTCTAATTTCCCTTGTCATAGGTATCGTTGGTCTTTTATGACAAGAAGCGTACTGGTAAATGAATCAAGAAATGCTTGTATGTGACCAATATGAGGGTCTTAAAGAATGAGGATTTATGCATAATGGAATCTTAATTCCCCAGTGAGTACTTACCTCTACTCAAGACAAGATCATTTATCCCTAGTGAAGGTGTACTCTCGTCCGAGTATAATTCCTTTTCTCAGTGCCGTCTATTTATTCCAAACTTTATCGAAAGAATCGTTCTATTTACTAGTTGGAGATTCTTGATATATTCCCCTTGAAGTCAACATTCCGCGGCTTCCCCGGTGAGTTTGGAACTTGTTCTCCCCATGAAGTATGCGTTCTCCTCATCAATGAAGTTTGCACCCTTCCTTCCCAGTGTGGTCTGCCCCATATCAGAGTTGCTTGAAGAGATTCCTGATCATCTACGGGAGATTCCAGTTTGTATCCTCATGAGGACGACCATTATCCCCAATGAATTGATTTCTTCTCCCCAGTACAAAATCCTTGTCGATATGAATCTCGCAGAGATGGTTATCCCTAGTGCAATGGGTGTCATTGATTTTACCATCTAAAGTTTTCTCTGCTTCCCAGTGGAAAAGGTAGTCTTTATCCCTAGCCGAAGTCGAATTTCAAGGACCTTCTGGATTAACTTGCCTTTCTTTCCCCAATGGAGCAAACTTTCTTGTTTCCCCAGTGTGGTCTGCATGGGAGAGCCAGTCATAACTCTTTTTATCCCTAGTGATAGAATATTTTGTTGAGATATCCCCAATGGAGTTTCTGTCCTAGGATGCTTGTTGCTTCCCCAAGTGAAGATTTTTACCTCGACGGTGTTATCCCCACCATGGCCTGATTAGAATTCTTTTTACTTAAGAATTTCTATGATCCCCAATAGAAGTTATCTTCGTCAAGAAATTCTATGCGAGAAATTTTCCATCCCCAACAAAGTTCTCCTTATTATAACAGAAGACAAAAGGCCGTTCCCAGGAAGTCAAAGAGTTGGATCAGAGTTCAAGTTTTTCTCTGAACTGCAATTTATTTTTGCAGTACTCTCCCCAGGAAGTTACTTCCTCAGTGATATCGATCTTTAGAAGTTGATGGTTCCGAATCTTGATTCCCCATTGAAGTTCAGATTGATTATTTTCTACAAAAGATTAGATGTGCAAGGATAATCGTTCGGAAGTCTCTTGTCTTCTCATTAGTCGATTATTGTTGTGTTTCTCCAAGTGCATCGCTAAACATGAATCATTACATCATCTACCAAAACAGAAAAAAAAATTAAAACATACATAGTGTGATACGGTGGGAGAACTGACTTGAGGGTTTGCGTTTGTGTTCGCAGATGTTGCGGTTAGCAAGAGTCACTATCGACTTTTCTTTTATCCAAAAAGGAAAGGTGAAAAAGCACATGAAAGACCTTTGAGATTGTTTCTTGAGTTCGGGGGGTAGATTATGAAAAGGGAAGGTGTTAGCACCCCTTTCATCTATGGTTTTCCATGGGCTCTTAGTTACATGCTAGATCACTTGCTTTTATTTGAAATGTGTTCTTGTGGGTTTTGAAAGTATTTTGAAAATGTAACTTTGTAATGGTTCTCGTTTCTATAAGAACGCATACAAAGTGTTTGTTTTGAAAATAGTTCAAAGAGGTGTTTGTGAGATGCGTTTTTGAAAGTGATTTTTGAAAGGTGTCTTTGTAATGATTCTAGTCTCTATAAAAATGCATACAAAGTGTTGTCTTTTGAAAATGTTTCAAAGTGAGAGTGTTGGTATATAGAATGTTTTTTTTGTAAGCAAGCAACTAGGAGCGAATCTACCTACTCAAAAGGTCTTAGATGTTATTTTCCTCCTCCTTTAGGTGTTGCTATCTTACCATTGATTTGGTGAGAAGCCCCATCGTTGGATGTGAAAGGACGGACGTGGGTCATCATATAATCATAGAAGGAAACCTATGGATGTTTTAGCATTGTCGTTTAGGGACTAGATCATTTATCGAAGGCAACATCGAGGGTCATCGAGGGACCACGATCTTTTATCGAGGGTTTTTGCTAAAACGCCCATGTTCGAGGGACATGACTATTTTTCTGATAGGCAACAAGTGAGATTACCCTAAGGTGTGCATATGTGTAAAGTGTTCTTGATTGCATGCATTTTTGTCTTGATTAGGGTTCTCTATTTGTCGATTTCATATCTTACCATACACACCCTAGTTACTAACAATATATGAAAGCAATAAAAGTGTGGAAAGTAAAGATTCTATGCTATTACAATCATTAGGGGGATAGGGTGTACAAATTTACAAATGGGGGGTTGCAAGAAAATAAATCCTAATTATTTATTACAACCATATTGAAATAATAATGCAAGAAAGAAAAAGGACTTTGTTTAGGAAATTTTTTTTTTGTCTTAATGAATTAAAAAATAAGAATGAATTAGCTAGTAAAAAAGAAAATATTTGTATGCCTTTTTTATATTAATAAAAGAGTATTAATATTGAAAGTGATAAAAAGAGAAATAAATGAGATATAGAATCAGCGTGCTGCTGCCAGCAAAACAAAAGGAATCAGAAGTTCTGATGCTAGGAATGTTGTGACTCAGAAAGAAACATCAGTGGGCATCATAAGTTCTGGATTGGTACACTCCGAGGTCCTGCAAGAAATGTTAGAGGGAAAACACATGGGTTCTGGGTTGTACTCAGACAGTGAGCCAAAAGTTAGAAGTTCTGTGTTACGCTAAACAGTGAGTAAACATCAGAAATTTAGTGTATTGTCAGCATGTGAAAATTAGAAACTTTGAGTGTTTAAAACAGCGAGTGGAAGTATCAAAAGTTCAGTGTGTTTAACAATAAGGAGAACTCAGAAGTTTTGTGCTGTGCTAAAACAATGAGTTATCATCAGAAGTTCTATGTACTAAAACAGTGAGTGTAAGTATCAGAAGTTCTATGTATTAAAATAGTGAGTGTAAGTATCAGAAGTTCAGTGTGTTAAAACAGTAAGTGGAAACATCAGAAATTCTGTGTTATATTTCAACTCTTTTCTCATATTAATCAACCATCAGCAACTTATTCAGTTCTTAATCAAACAATAAATCAGAGGGATAAGAGCACAACAGTTTATATAAGTTCTAATCCTAATCCTAAGCCTATCCTTAATCAAGAAATTCTGATCCACATTTTTTTCTCTATTTATGCAATGATATGGACAACATTAATACTATGATATTTACATATTTAATGATGTTTTGAATGAAAATATGCAAAGTCAGAAATACTTACCTTGAATCCTAAAGTGTGTGTTTGGAACTTGAACTGCTGCCTTCAGATATTCTGGAGTCAGCGAGAGTAACGGGAGAGAAAAAGCCAAGTTCTTAGACTCAAATGGAAGAACAAAGGTTTTGGTTTTCTGTTTGGGAATTTTGGATTTTTTTGTGAAGGTTTCACAACCTTCTTTTCTCTTTTTATGACAATTCTCTTTCTCTAGAAGCCAACCCCTTGAACGTGTGATGGAGCCAATTATTTATAGATGGGTTTTCTATGGTTTTTTGGGGGAAAAACAAATGGGATTTGAACACATCTTGGCATCCTATTCCCTTGCTTTTTTATCACCATTTTCGTATGCTAGTTTGGTGTAATTATGGGATAAAGGCATGGACTGAATTAGATGTTGGTTATAGGACTGTGATGCAGCAGTGCAGCAGGTTGTATAAACGAGGTTTTGGGATTTGGTGATGTTCTGACCGGAGCATTGAATATGGCCTTCATATGCTAGGGTACTGCCTTGTTCTTGAAGCAAGTATGGTGGTTAGCAGCTTTTAGCCGTGCCTAGACTGGATTTGAAAGCATGAAATAAGGAAAGGTAACCTCAAAAGCAAAAGAAACGTATGGGCCCAACACACTTTTGTACAAAAGTTTGTTTTTCTAAGACAGTAAAGATACTCTTATGCCACACGTGGGGAAATATTTTGGATAAAGACTCAAAAGTGGTTGTGAGCATTAAATGATGATGAGATTTATCAAACCAGAAATCCTGCAATGTGAGATTTTTCATCATTGCTTAATTCTGGATCAGAGGTTCAGCTTCAGCATAAATTAGAATTAACATCCAACTTCTGATCTTTGTATCTCCTTGCCCCAACATATTCTGAAGGAGCTCCCAGACTTTCCAGGAAGCTTGCAACACGCTTTGTAAACCTTCTTTGAACTGCTCTTGCAAAATCTGACTGAATCTTTATGAAAAATGGCCCAGAAGTTGTAACCAAACTCTGTCTTGGAATTGTCCAGAATTTGCTGAGTACTTCAGTTTCATGGACGTGTCTTTGAGGAGTCACAACTTGAAATCCCAACATTCTTAGGTGACGTTCTGTTCTGCAATGTTTTAGGTCTTATTGAGATCTAAAACTATGGTGTTAGAAGTTCTTCTAGAATCAACTTGCATCATGGTGATAATCTGATCAGAAGTTCTGAGCTCATCATATTTCCTACACACTTAGAAAAAATTCTAAGTATTTGGAATTTTGACTTTTCCCAAGCAAATTTGACTTTTGATCTTCTTAATGAAACAAACTTCATATTTTAACATATCTTGATGAAATATAATTCTTGAAACTTGATTTTGATCTAAAAGTCAAAGTTTGACTTTTCAGTGTGCAAATGACCATTTTGCCCTTGTGGATGACTTTCTGGGAAAATTTGTAATTCAAGGCTTTGAAATTGGATGGGAACAGACCTGAGGGTTTAGGGTGATCCTTTGAGAAATGAGAGGGAAAATTTTGGGGTACAACAGTTGCCCCTGTTCAATCTTCTTAAGCCCGAGGATGTAGATTGGCTGGTCAGCCTTTCGTGATCTGAAGGTGGAAGATGATTGAACACTAGAGTGCCCAAAACTTTTCACTCGCATGAAGTAATGTTGATTAGTAATATCGGAAATGGGCTTACAGATGCCATTCAGAAAAGATCGGTTGCGTAAGAGATTCCTTGGCGAGAATTCCTGTACCTGCCGTTGAGGGGGACTTTGTCGGGGAATGTTGATTTATGCACTAGGAAGTAAAGCCTAGGAGCTTTGGTTGTCCATTACTCTACTGGGGAATTAAATCTTGATTGAAGAGGTGAAAGTAGAATGTATACTTGGTCAGGGTCCAAGCTGTACAACGACTTATTGGGAAAATGTGAAATTGACCGTATATGGTCGGGTCCAGGCCTCACAGTGTTGTAAACTGTTCTCTAGAGATAAGGGAGAAGGAACCTGGGTAGTAGGGTTACTTCGAGTTGAAATCCTGGATAATAGGGTTACTTCGCAATTAAAGCATGGGTAGTAGGGCTTGTGGGAAGGAACCTGGATAGTAGGGTTACTTCGAAATGAAAGCCTGGGTAGTAGGGCTTGTGGGAAGAAACCTGGATAGTAGGGATCGTGGGAAGGAACCTGGATAGTAGGGTTACTACGAAATGAAATCCTGGGTAGTAGGGCTTGTGGGAAGGAACTTGGATAGTAGGGTAACTTTGAAATGAAAGTCTGGGTAGTAGGGCTTATGGGAAGGAACCTGGATAGTATGGTTACTTCGAAATGAAAGCCTGGGTAGTAGGGCTTGTGGGAAGGAACCTGGATAGTAGGGTTACTTCGAAATGAAAGCCTGGGTAGTAGGGCTCATGGGAAGGAACCTGGATAGTAGGGTTACTTCGAAATGAAAGCCTGGGTAGTAAGGCTTGTGGGAAGGAACCTGGATAGTAGGGTTACTTCAAAATGAAAGCCTGGGTAATAGGGTTTGTGGGAAAGAACCTGAATAGTAGGGTTACTTCGAAATGAAATCCTGGATAGTAGGGTTGTAAGAAGGAACCTGGGTCGTAGGGTTACTTCGAAATGAAAGCATGGATAGTAGGGCTGTGAGAAGGAACCTGGATAGTAGGGTTACTTCGAAATGAAAGCCTGGATAGTAGGGTTGTGAGAAGGAACCTGGATAGTAGCGTTACTTCAAGATGAAAGCCTGGATAGTAGGGTTGTGAGAAGGAACCTGGGTCGTAGGGTTACTTCGAAATGAAAGCCTGGATAGTAGGGTTGTAAGAAGGAACCTGAATAGTAGGGTTACTTCGAAATGGAAGCCTGTATAGTAGGGCTATAAGAAGGAACCTGGGTCGTAGGGTTACTTCAAAATGAAAGCATGGATAGTAGGGATGTGAGAAGGAACCTGGATAGTAGGGTTACTTCGAAATGAAAGCCTGGATAATAGGGCTGTGAGAAGGAACCTGGATAGTAGGGTTACTTAGAGATGAAAGCCTGGATCATAGGACTGTGAGAAGGAACCTGGGTCGTAGGGTTACTTCGAAATGAAAGCCTGGATAGTAGGGCTGTGAGAAGGAACCTGGATAGTAGGGTTACTTCGAGATGAAAGCCTGGATAATAGGGCTATGAGAAGGAACCTGGATAGTAGGGTTACTTCAAAGCGATATTGTAGATTAGTTTACCCATTTGGTTTCGGGAACTGAGTTTCCATTAGTCATCTGCAGACGTGGGCTGTATAACTGCTGGATTTGTTGAAGCTAAACGTCTTTTCCTGAAAAGATATCAAGGTTAGCTATATGTGATGCGTGAAATGTAGGGTGAGATGATGTTCTCAAAATAAATGATATTATGTTGTATATTGTTGTTCCCCAAAATTTTTCCTCTCATTTATCAAGACTTTTCTCACAAGATCTCTTTGACTCAAGACTGGATTAGGATTTGACCAGCTCAAGACATCTCATCATGCACTGATCACCCAAAATTAGGGTATGAGATTGCACAAAGATTTTGGACTATCAATGCTTCATATGACTTTCAAACATCATTATGGACCCCTAAGACTACTCATGACAAGTTTTAAGACTTGAATCATATTTTTGATCAATCAATTGGACAGTTGACCTAAAAATCAACTGTATTGGGGAAAAAGTCAACCATGGCCAATTTACAGTCAAACTTCATAATTTTTGATCCACATCAACATTTTATACTCATATGTATCATTTGATCAAGTTTGGACCACAATTCCTCAAGAAATTTGATGAAATCATCAAAAGGGCAAAATGGTCAAAATTAGGGTTTTGATTGAGAAAGGGTAATTTCTGATTTTTGACCTAGCAAATGATCAATTGGTTTGAAGCATGATTTCAAGGGCTCAATTGTATCATCTTGACCTATTGACATGGTTCAAAACATTGCAATTTCATTGCATTGACAGATAAAATTTGCAGTCAACTGATCAAAAGTCAACTGTATACTGAAAAGTCAAACTTTGACTTTTATTTCAAAATCAAATGCCAAGGAGCACAATTCATCAAAACATATCAAAATGTGAAACTTGTTCATCAAGAAATCAAATATTTAAGATTTGGTTTTGAAATTTGAAATTTTCTTAACTTAGAAATTTTTCTAAGTATAGAAAATTTCTTATTTTTTCTCAACTTTAAGCCAAATTTCCACCATGATACAAGATGATTCAAAGAAAGTTCCCAACATGAAAGTTCTAGATTTCCATGAAATATACAACTTTACCTCACACATTTTCTCCTAAATATTCTTGGATCTCAAGATTTAATTTTGTGAATACATGCTCATGAACTAAAATAACTTATTGAAATTTTGCCCTAATTTAGGCAGGTTTTTGACCTAACTTCATGGAAAATTTTCACCTAGTTCCAAGAGGAATATTGAAATGCATTTCAAAGATGAGTTATAGATCACATTGCAAGCTTTCAAAAATTTCCAATAACTCCTTGATATCATTTTTGAGTAGGGAGAATCGAAGAGATGAAGTCGGCAATTTCTCACTTTTCAAGCCATTTCCTAAAGAACAAAATTCAATTCTGAACCTATGCTGCCTAATCCTTGCTTTACATGTCTCAAACTTGTCTCTAACTTCATAATTTAATGCTTACATAGATGATAAAGCCTTAATCCAAGCACACGAATCTTTGTCCAAGCTTTAATCCCATAAATGACACAAAGTTGCCATTGTAATTTTGGAAAAGCATAACTTTTGCAACTTTTCACTCCTTGAGCATTGGACCTGTTTTCTCTGCACAGACAAGTCATATAAACCAAAATCAAGTTGTCTAGGACTTGTACCAACTCCAAGCAGGCATGTACAAGCATGTAGAGACTTGTCTCCTCACTTTGCTTCAAAAGCAAGTAAAAGTGCAAAAAGCCTACAATTGAAAAATTTGTTGTGGAGCTGACTTAAAACCTTCTCTATACTTATACACAAACAATTTGCAACCTAAAATAGGATTGCTCAAGGCCAGAAACTCTCAAAAACTCCCTATCACCAAAAACCTGTCAAAACTTGCAGTTTAAGACCAAGCATAGCAATCCAAAAATATACTCGTGCATTTCAAGGTTTAATCACTTAAACACTTAACCTACCTCATATCTAAGTGTTCCAGACCATCATCCCTTCACTATAACTCCTCCTTCTCCATCTGCCATTTTTGTTTTTCAAGCTTGCAGGTTGACTTAGATAGAGAGATTCAGGCACTTTCAAAGCAAGGTAAGGATTGGAACACACTTAGGGAGGTTTAGGCAAGCTAAAGGAATCTTCAGGCCTTCATAAATCTCACTCAAACTCCATTCAAGATCTCAGCTGAAAGAGGTAAGAGCTCCAACTTTTATCTCTTCATACATGCATCTATTGGTCACGTTTTGTGAAGATAAAATATAGAAATCCTTGTGCTAAAACCAACCATGTTCATAAATTTCATTTATATTCATTGTGTATAGAGAATTTTAGAGTTCAAATTTCTGTAAAAATTAGGTTTAAAATTAGGGCCTTTGAAATTAGTTTTGATCATTGACTGTTAGTTTACATGAGTTACATGGTTGAAATTGTGGGAAAGAGTACTATCATTTTCATGTTGGAAATTTCCATTTTCATGGAGAAATGAGAAAGATACAGAGGTTCTGGCTAGCTTGAGGAAGAAGATGAAGTACAGGGCTATGAGGTGTTATGTGTTACATGTTTTTTATTTCATATGAACTAACGAATGTACAGCCACCCCAGTGGCAAGGCAGCGCGCTGAGAATGCCAAGGTCATGGGTTCGAACCTTGGTGCATGCCTTTTGCATATTTTCTCATTTTTTGCCATTTCTCTCATTTTTGCAGCGCTGGGCTTTGTTCCTTTGGGCTTCATTTGTTTTTATAATGTCTACATCCTGTTTACTCAGGATACCCCCTGGCCCATGCTTTATTTTTATTTTTTTTCATTTTTATTTTATTAATTATTTTCTTTAACATAAAAAAATCATTAAAAAATATAAAATATGACAAATATTGCATTTTGATTTATTTTATTTTATTTTCACATAAAAAAATATTTTTTTATTAAATTATATATTAACTATTTTTCCTAAATAAACTTAAAAAAAAAATAGACTTAGATATATTTTTATTCCTTTTTCTTCATACTTGTAAATATCTTTTCCTAACTTATAAAAAGACTAAATATTTTCATAAATATTATTTATTATTTTAAGACAAAAAATACACAAAAATAATACTTAAAGAACTTTATTTTCTTTTAAATTAGAAATTAGGGTTAACCACTTTTTTTCAAGAAATAATTTCATTTTCTTAAATTATTAGGATTAGGTCAAAACTCTTTTGCATATGAAAAACAAAGCAAATTTCTTTTTCTTGCATATACATAACATTGCATATTTAAATTATATTGTATATTGTTTATTCAAATACTTGTACAAATTTGATTTGGTTGTAATAGCTTAATTAGATTTACATTATTGCAAATCCCCATTCATAATTTGTGTTCCCCCCTCCCATATAATATTGTAATAGCGTAACAATCTTTAAATTATGCAATTTATCGCTTTTACATAACATGCTAGTAATTAGGGTTTGAATGGCAAGATAAAAAAAATCAAATAGAAAACCCTAATCCAAGACAAAATCAAGCATGAAAATAACACACTTGCACACAAGCACCCTTAGGGTTATTCCACTTGGTTGCCTTATACAAAAATGGCCATATTACGCATGCGAAGTATCTTGGCAAAAACAAACAAGTATAAGATCATAGTCCCTCGATGACGCTATTCAAAGTTGCCTTACAAGATGATCTTGGTCCCTCAAAATGCTAAGATACTTTGCAACATTTCTAATCATGGTTATACGATGACCCACGCCCGTCCTGTTTACATCCAAAGATAGGGTTGCTTACCAAATCAATGGTAAGACAACAATATCAAAGGAAAAGAAAAATGAACAAGAAAGACATTTGAGTAGGTAGATTACTTCTAGTTACTTGCTCCTTTTCAAAAAAATCTCCTTGCTATTTTCAAAACAAACACACACATTTCAAAACATCATACAAATATTGAAAACATTTTCAAAAAGACAAACATCTTTGTATACATTTTTACGAACGAGAATCATTACAAAGATTGCCTAAACAATGGTCTCTTTTTACAAAATACTTTCAAAATCACACAAAGCACAATTTTAAAACAAAAAGCAAGTGATCTAGCAAGTAACTAAGAGCCCATGGAAAACCATGGATGAAAAGGGTGATAATACCTTCCCTTTTCATAATCTACCCCCCGAACTCTAGAAATAATCTCAAAGGTCTTTCCTGTGCTTTTTCACCTTTCCTTTTGGATAAAAGAAAAGTCGGTGGCAACTCTTGCTAAACCGCAACATTTGCGATAAAACGCAAAACCCTCAAGTCAGTTCTCCCACCGTATCACAGAAATGGTGACTCTGCTGGGGAATTTTATAAAAGTGGGGTTACCTTAGGGCTAGATCACATTTATTTGCTTACATTGTTTGACTTGTATGCTTTACATTATGGTTCTTTGTTTGGGTTTGAAATCCTCTACCCGGATTTGGTATACATTATAGGTAAATAGCAATACATTCTGGAAACTGTGCGGGGTATATCGACATGGTCTAAGAAATAACTATGTTAGTGCGACGTATTTGTGGGTACCGGTAGCCTTTGAGTTAATAAAAGAGAATACGGGGCCGCTGAGTGATGTCATGAAGCACTAATGAACTTCTAGAACCCTTTATTTGACCAATTAGCCTTTAGGATGTAGTCAGATGACCAGCTTTGGTGCATTCCGAAGTTGGTAGATACTCGATACTACACTCATTGAGGTTTGGTTTCTTGGGATATTTCAATCGCAATTAAAGAGGTTTGAGCTGAAACAATGACCAAGGAAACAATCTGGTGATATTGAGCTCCTTAGAACCCGATTACTATTATTAGGACAGGTTTAAGCCAACTAAACTTCAAGAGGGTACTTACCTATAAAACCCCATGCAAGCCTAAACTAAGAACTTATTTGTTTTGCTTATATATGCATACTTGTACATAACATCATGGACATCATGAACATCCTATACATCTACTAACCATTTCAAGGATTTTGGAGATTCATCTTTGTTCTTGTTTTGTAGGATATGGATTCACCTCGCAGGAAAACTATCCAAGTCAAACTTGTGAGAATTCCTCCACAACTTAAAGAGCTAGCTTCAAGGATCCCTGAAAACTCTCTATTCACCGAGAGACATGGTCGTCTACTTAACTTGGTCACCTCCAACACAAATGAGGATATGATGAAGGTGCTCTTTCAGTTCTTTGATCCTTTGCACTATTGTTTCACATTTCTCGACTATCAGCTTGTGCCTACTTTGGAAGAATTATCTCAACTCTTGAGGATTCCCATTCTCAATCAACTACCTTTCAACAGTACGGAAAGAGACCCAAAGCCAGAAGAGATTTCTCAAGCTCTGCACTTGCACTCATCTGATGTCACAACTCATTGGGAAACTAGAAGTGGTGTCAAAGGCTTCTTAGCAAAGTTCATGTTTGAGAAAGCCCAATGCTGTTGGAATTCCTTAAACTTGCAAGCCTTTGAGGAAATTGTGGCTCTTATTATCTATGGGATGGTCTTATTTCCCAATCTTGACCAACTCATAGACGTGAGCACCGTCAAAATCTTCATGTCACTCAATCTGGTGCCTACATTGCTAGGGGATTTCCTACACTCTTTTCACACTCGCACAATGAGGAAAATAGGTGTCCTTATGTGTTGCACTCCTCTCCTGGCAAGATGGTTTATTTCTTATCTTCCCTAATCATTCTTAAAGAATGATCCAGGTTCCATGTGGTCACAAAGGTTAATGACGCTCAAACATTCAGATATTCATTGGTGCTCCCGATCCAAAGAGAATGTTATCATTTTTGACCATTATGGGGAATTCCCTAATGTCCCTCTACTTAGAATTAGGGGAGGCATCACCTACAAACCATGCTTAGCTTTAAGACAGTTTGGTTACGCCCGAAGGGATAGACCGCACGAGATGTTGATTCAAGGTTTGGTATTCGACTACGACAACGACGATGAAGGTCTTCGCCGGAGATTCATCCGAGCTTGGAGGATGCTAAACAAGGTGGATAGCAAGAATTTGGGGCACAATAATTCCATCCCTCTTGAGCCTTACCTAAAATGGGTATGAACCCGCGCTCAAAGTCTTATGATGTCTTATCCTTCCATTCTTCCGGTAATTATTGAGCCTGTTAAGGAGGGAGAAGTTCCATACACTATCCTACATCCTGACATGCCCACATCTCTTGAAGACCTACAAAGCGATTGGATACAACTCAAAGGAGAGCGAGATACTTTCGAAGCCCAATTCTACGCAAGCGAGAAGAAGGTTTTGGAACTCACTAGGCTACTTCATGAGGAGCAGACTCTAAATGCCTATATAGCACCAAAGAGGATGACCACTAATTTTTTATCTTAGAGTTTTGTTTTGTTTTGCCCAATGGGCATTGATGTACTCAAAGTTTATCTTATTAATATAATGTGTGTTTCCTTTTTGTCTAAAACGAACTTGAATCTTTAAAACCCTTGAAAACATTGCATATGCACATATCATTCATCATAACATAAACAAGTCTTTTGCAACGAGTTTCCTCATCTCTCTATTGTTTATTTCAGTAGGATGGATCCTGAACAGACAGTCAAAAATCTCTAAGCTCAGAACACGCAGTTTCAACAGTTGCTCATGACCCTAGCCAAGGGGCAAGAAGAGTTGAAGACTCTGCTGGCTGAGGAAAGGAAAAAGAAAACAAAGAAGGTCACCGGGGTTTTAAACATGGGGAGATGGTTTCAGGGGCAGACTAGAAGAACCTTGAATTTTGCAACAACATCCGGTGAAGGAGAGGGGAAAGGAAAGGAAACACCGGTCTCGTCAGAATCTGAAGAGGAGGAAGAAGAGGAAGACTACTCTGAGGAACAATATCCTCCAGCTGATGATAAGTACAAACATCTTGAAGAGCATTTGAGCGCTATGGAAATACAAAAAGTGCTAGGCCTAGACTTTGAAGAATTAGGATTAGTGTTAGGAATCGTGATTCCTCCGAAATTTAAAGTGCACTTATTTGCAAAATATGATGGAGTGTCATGTCCTAAGATGCACCTCCGATCATATGTGAGAAAGATCCAACCACACTCCGCCAATAAAGACTTGTGGGTACATTTTTTCCAGTATATTCTATCTGGAACACAACTCGACTGGTTTTACCAACTGGAAAGGGCCAACGTCCATAATTAGGAGGATCTTGCCGCAACTTTCTACAAGCAATATCAATATAACGCCGATTTGGCGCCTACTCGTACTCAACTTCAGAGTATGGCTATGGATTCCAATGAGGGTTTCAAGGATTACGCGCAGAAATGGAGAGATCTAGCTGGAAGAGTTCAACCCCCTCTTTTTGAAAGGGAATTGGTGAACATGTTCTTAGGAACTCTATCGGGCCCTTTCTTCAACCATTTAATTGGAAGCTCATCTGCAGGATTTACTGAGTTAATACTGACCGGAGAAAGGGTGGAAGCTGGCATATAAAGTGGAAAGATTCAGAAGGATTCATCTGCCTCTACAGCTGTAAGGAACCCTTTTATTGGGAAGAAATAAGTAGCTGCTGTATATCCACAAAGGAACCAAGGGAGAACCGAACGCCGACCAATGGTAGGGGCTGTTATGATCCCAAAGCCTACATCTGATCAACCAAGAAGTAATCAACCGAGGATGGAAAGGCCTGTTCAGAAATTCACCAGAATCAATATGACTCTGTCCCAAGTATTATCGCATCTTCTGAAATCCAATTTGGCAACTTTGAAAGGAGCTCCAAAAAACCCAAACACAGCGTCCCCTCATTATCACCCAAATTCCCGTTGCGCATATCATTCCGAAACAACTGTTGGGCCTTGAAAAACAAAAATCAAGACCTTATAGAGGCGAAATAAATTGAGTTTGATGCGCCCAAGAAGCCAAACGTCATTTCTGCTCCTATGCCCAGACATGGTCACAACACCAATGCTATTGAAGAAGATTTGTTTGTTACCACAGTTGATGAACTTGTGACTCCACTCCCAATCATTAAGATAAACTTGTTGAAAGCCAGTGTATTCCCAAGTTGTAATAAAGACTGCCACCTCTGCTTATCCTCACCAACTGGTTGCCTTTTGTTGAAAACAGGCATTCAACGCTTGATAGACAACAAAGAGATCCTGTTTGAAAGTACTCCTGTTTCACCTGTTCCTGTTGAAGACGTTTCAATCATCACCATCTCCGCCAATTCTTCCAGGGTCCCCAAAAGACCCGTTAGAATTACACCGGTTCCAAAAACTACTCCTCTTATAATCACAATGCCTGGGCTAGTCCCATATGAATCAGACAAAACTGTGTCGTGGAATTACGGTGGGGACATCTACTACCATGTAATCAAACAAGATGGGCTGGACACCAAAGAGATAAGCTCCGAAGAATAAGAATCTGACATTAGCAATATTTCTGAAACTAGTAAGATTACCCGAAGCGGTAGAATCTTTTCTCCAGAGATTGCCCCCCCAAAGGCAATTTTTGGACCCGTGGCTGCTCTAAAGGTTACTTCCGTACCAATAATCATCTCTGCAAGTGTTCCTATTGACGAAGACGATACAACCCCTGTTGTCATTCCTACCAACACTCCTGCTGCTGAAACTCGAGGAAAAAGTATTCAAGTGGAGCCTGTCCGGATGAAGGCTCAATCATTGACTATCCCCGAGACCTCCAAGAAAGAAATGGAGGAGATTCTAAAAATAAAAAGAGGAGCGACTACGATGTAGTTGAACAGTTGGGGAAAACTCCCTCCAAAATCTCCATGCTGGCATTACTGCTGTGTTCTGAGGCACATGTGAAAGCCTTGGTGAAGTTCCTAAAGACATCCCATGTGCCTCAAGAGATGTCTGCTGATCAATTTCAAGATTGCATGGCCAGCTTGACAGCGGATAACAGCCTAGGCTTCTCAGATGCTGATCTGACACCGAGGGGAAGAAAGCACAACGAGGAATTACATGTCTCTGTGGAATGTAGAGGCACAACCCTGGTCCATGTCTTGGTGGGCACAGACTCATATTTGAATGTTTTACCAAAGAAAGCTCTCGACAGACTGGACTGCGAAGGACTGACGTTGAAACCAAGTAACATAGTTGTAAGGGCATTTGATGGATCAAAGAGGATGATACACAGGGAGGTGGATATCCCCATAAAGGTTGGGACTCAAACTTTCAATTCAACCTTTTATGTAATGGACATCCGCCCCTCTTACTCCTGTCTGCTAGGACGACCATGGATCCATAATGCTGTCGCTGTCACCTCTACACTGCACCAGATGCTGAAATATCCGGTCCAAGGAAAGATTATCACTGTCCATGGAGAGGAAGAATATATGATTAGCCACCTCAATTCCTTCAGGTATGTGGAATTGTATGGAGAGTTCATTGAAACTCCTTTTCAACACTTCAAAGAGGTCCCCCAAGAGTTAGCAGTGACCAAAGTTGTGTCCCAGATTCCCAAGATTACAAGACCTCCACTCCGGATTTCATCTCCGAAGGACACCAAAGCAATAGTAGAGGAGGGTGGATGCACCATCTGGGGGCAACTTCCGAATATTCCGTATAAATCTGACAAATTTGGCTTAGGTTTCACTTCAAATGCTCAGAAGGCTGTACGCCGTGCCCGTGTTGGAGGGCCACCCTTGAGATTAGAAACCAAGAGGTCAATGCGGTAGAAGATGGTGAAGAGGATTGCAGCTTGGAGGATTGGATCTTTCCGACTATCAATGGAGGACTCTGCAATTGGGAGGCCAGAGACTTCATCCCAATAACTTTCATCCCTCAGTAATTTATCTTTTACATTTTGTTGGATATGTAATATTGAAAAACAATTCGCACTCTCAAAACCTTGTGTCTTACCCGAGGCACAATGGTCCATTTGTAAGGGTTATTATTTCATCTTCATATGACATTCAATGAATCATGGACGTTTTTCGCATACAAAATTTTGTGCTCATTGTTTTTCTTTTACGTTTTATTTTTAAAGGATGGCTATACCCTTACACACACCCACACTCACAAATGCAGGTACCCTTCCATTCTGGATCCCATGGGTAACGATACTGCTATGGCCTTTTGTGACTCTGAGGATCTAATCTACCAAGCCGGAGACGAAGGTGAGGAAGATAGTGAAGTACCAGGGGAACTTGCCAGACTACAACAATAAGAGGAAAGAACCATTCAGCCTCATGAGGAACCTGTGGATACAATCAACTTGGGTACCGAGGAGGATAAAAAAGAGGTCAAGGTGGGTGCCAATCTGGAGCCCAATGTTAAGGAGCGTCTGATTCAGCTATTGCATGATTATGTTGAGATCTTTTCTTGGTCATATGAAGATATGTCGGGACTTGATACAGACATCGTGGTACATCGTCTACCTACAAGAGAAGATTGTCCACCAGTAAAACAAAAAGTTCGCCGCATGAGACCTGATATGTCAGAAAAGATCAAAGCAGAGGTCATGAAGCAATTCAATGCTGGATTCTTGGCTGTTACTTCCTACCCTCAAAGGGTTGCCAACATTATTCCCGTATCTAAAAAGGAGGGCAAAGTACGAATGTGCATGGACTATAGAGATTTGAATAGGGCAAGCACTAAAGATGATTTTCCACTTCCCCACATTGATATATTGGTTGACAATACGGCCCAACACAAAGTGTTTTCCTTCATGGACGGATTCTCAGGTTAGTACCAAATCAAAATGACACCTGAGGACATGGAGAAAACAACATTTGTCACACAGTGGGGCACATTCTGCTACAAGGTGATGCCATTCAGACTGAAGAGTGCTGGGGAAACCTATCAACACGCCATGGTAGCTTTATTTCACGACATGATACATCATGAAATAGAGGTCTACGTAGACGATATGATAGCCAGATCACAAATAGAAGAAGAGAACTTGGATCACTTACAAAAGCTGTTTGAGAGATTGAATAAGTACAAGCTAAGGATGAATCCAAACAAGTGCACATTCGGAGTACGGTCCGGTAAACTCCTAGGTTTTGTCATCAGTAACAAGGGTATTGAAGTCGATCCTGCCAAAGTCAAAGCGATACAAGAGATGCCTGCTCCTCGTACTGAGAAGGAAGTCAGAGGATTCTTGGGACGCTTGAACTATATTTCCAGATTTATTTCCCATCTAACAACTACTTGTGAGCCAATCTTCAAACTATTGAAGAAGGATCAAGTAGTCAAATGGAATGATGAATGTCAGGTTGCTTTTGAAAAAATCAAAGAGTACTTACAAGAGCCTCCTGTGTTGATGCCACCAGTCGAGGGAAGACCACTGATCATGTATCTGACTGTTTTAGAAAACTCAATGGGGTGTGTATTGGGGAAGCATGACGAGTCTGGCCGAAAAGAGCACGCTATTTATTACCTGAGCAAAAAGTTTACCCACTGTGAAACCAGATATTTACTGCTCGAGAAAACTTGTTATGCTCTGGCATGGGCTGCTCGCCGGCTAAGACATTATATGCTGACTCATACTACCTTGTTGATATCTAAGATGGATCCGATAAAATACATCTTCGAGAAGCCTGCTCTCTCTGGGAGAATAGCTAGATGGAAAATGATCCTAACAGAATACGACATATAGTATACTACCCAAAAAGCAATAAAGGACAGTGTATTGGCTGATCACCTTGCTCACCAAGCTGTAGAAGATTATCAGTCCATGAAGTTTGAATTCCCGGATGAAGACATCATGACATTAGACAACTGTGAAGAAATTAGGCCATATGACGGACCTGAACAAGGATCCCGATGGACCCTTTTCTTTGATGGAGCATCCAATGCACTTGGTAATGGCATCAGTGATGTACTCATATCTCCAGAAGGGTGTCATACTCCCTTTACTGCCAGACTTTGCTTCAACTGTATAAACAACATGGCGGAATACGAAGCGTGCATCTTCGGTCTCAGAGCTGCCATAGACTTGGGGATCAAGTTCTTGGATGTTTTTGGAGATTCAGCTTTGGTCATCAGTCAGATCAAAGGGGAATGGGACACTAAGCACCCAAACCTTATCCCTTACAAAGAACATGTTTTGACATTGCTACCACACTTTGAGAAGATTACCTTCGAGCATTTCCCGTGAGAAGAAAATCAGCTAGCAGACGCTCTAGCCACAATGTCATCTATGTTTAAACTTAATTGGGATAATGAGGCTCCCCAGATCACCATCGAACGAATGGATGACCCAGCGTATTGTCACGAGATTAATACTGAAGAGGTAGTGGACCAGCCTTGGTTTCACGAGGTCAAGAGGTATCTCGAGGCTCAAGAATATCCAAAAAGAGCTTCAATCAATGATAAGAAGTTCTTAAGGAGATTCTCTGCTAAGTTCTTCCTTAGTAATGGCATCCTGTACAAACGCAATCATGACTCCATTTTGCTTCGGTGCGAGGATAAGGTTGAAGCTGAAAAGATCATGGTTGAATTACATGAAGTTACTTTTGGCACCCACTCCAATGGGCATACGATGGCGAAGAAAATCCTACGGGTAGACTATTACTGGTCTACCATGGAAGCAGATTGCTATCAACACTCTCGGACATATCATAAGTGTCAAATTTATGCTGACAAGGTGCACGTACCTCCAGTTCCTCTGAATGTCTTGACGGCTCCTTGGACCTTTGCTATTTGGGGAATTGATATGATTGGAGAGATCAACCCCACAACCTCCAATGGACACCGCTTCATCCTAGTGGCCGTTGATTATTTTACAAAGTGGGTTGAAGCAACCTCCTTCGCCTCCGTGACCAAGAATGTTGTGGCCCGCTTCATCAAGTAAAACCTTATTTGCTGGTAAGGTATCCCGAAAAGGATCATCATTGACAATGGTACAAATCTTAAAAACACTATGATCACCACTTTATGCGAGCAATTCAAGATCCAGCATCACAATTATTCTCCCTATCGGCCAAAGATGAATGGTGTTGTCGAAGCTGCAAATAAAAACATTAAGAAGATCATACAGAAAATGACAGTCACATACAAAGACTAGTATGAGATGTTACCATTCACTCTCCACGTGTACCGTACCACGGCTCGCACATCAACCGGGGAAACACCCTATTCTCTGGTTTACGACATGTAGGTTGTCTTGCCTATTGAGGTTCAGATCCCCTCTCTGAGAATTATGAAGGATGCGGGATTGAATGAAAACGATTGGATCCAGACTCGAATTGATCCACTGAACTTAATTGATGAAAAGAGACTTACTGCTGTTTGCCATGGTCAAATGTATCAAAAACGGGTGATCAAGGCTTTCAATAAGAAAGTCAGGCGCCAAGTATATCAATTCAGGGATCTGGTGATCAAACGTATCGTCTTACCACAAAGTGATCCCAGGGGAAAATGGACTCCCACCTATGAAGGACCATTTGTAATCAAGAACATATTCTCCGGTGGGGAAATGATCTTGACCACCATGGATGGCGACGACCTGCCACACCCTGCGAAGGCGGACATAGTCAAAAGATACTACGCATAAGAGACCCGCTAGGTTGACACACCTAGGCAAAACAAGGGGCATCCCGGTGAACCAAAAGGTTCGGGAAAAAATTAGGGATAAAATAAAAAAATTTGTACACCTGGCAAGTTGAAAACCCAAAAGGGCGACTTGGGCAAAAAAGGGTTTCCCGGTGGACTGAAAACCCGAAAGGGCGGTCCAGGAAAAAGTTAGGGAATTAAAGCATATGACTATGTCCCGTCGGATCACTTTACGGACAACCTTTGACTTCTGTGATCGGTGGGAATGAGAATTGACTGTTTTGGAATGCTGGTTCGCGTTTTGCGTTTGTTTTCGCAAAATGTCGCGGTAAGCAAGAGTCGCCTCCGTCTTTTATTTTATCGAACAAGGAAAGGAAAAAAGCACAGAAAATCTCCTTTTTTGAGATGTTTCTCGGGTTCGGGAGGTAAATTATAGAAAGGGAAGGTGTTAGCACCCTTTCTATCCGTGGTTATCCACGGGCTCTTAGGTACTTGCTCATTGTGTTTTCAAAAGTTTGCTTTTCTTTGTGATTGTGGGTTTGAAAAGAGTTTTTTGTTTGAAAGGAGTGTATGTGCGAAAAGTTTTTATTTTGTTTTAAAAGGAGCAAGTACTTAAGAACCATCTACCTACTAGAAAAAGGAATTAAATTGTACAAGTGTCCTTTAGACAATGCTATCCCACTATTGATGAGTAGGTAGCATCGTCGTTGGAGTTTAAGGGTCAATTCGATTAAGGGACGTGTGGTCACTAAAGCAATGTTAGGACGCCTTAGCGGTAACCCTAATGTCTTAGATCATTTTATCTGAGGTAACCGTTTCGAGGCAACTTATGATCTTTGGACAAGAGGGCGACCTCTAAAACTTCCTATACTCAATGACCACGTTCGAGGTAACCAAGTGAGATATACCCTAAGAGTTCCATGTGCGAGTGTGTCATTTTTCAGTTATTTTTATCTGTATATGTCATGGGCGAGCTATGTTGATTTTAAGTTCATACATTGGATCTTGTCATGCATTCCCTATTATCAAACATCTAACATTGTATAGTTGTGGAAATAAAATTGCGGAAATTAAATCTAAACTATTACAAGGCGTCGGGTATTTACATCGCCAAAAGCAACCCTTTAATTTAAATTGCGGAAAGTAAAATAAAGCGGTAAATAATTAAAGTCCTAATTAAAAGCTATTACATACTGGAAGCAATTACAATATTGGAAATAAATGGATCGCGTGCGAGAAAAAATTAAACGACGCATTTTTAGGGTTTTGACCCTTTTTGAAAGAAAGCATGTTTTTTTTTAATTAAATTAAATTAAACCTAAGTTAATTAATTAATTAAAAAAAATTATTTTTGGCTTTTGGTTATTTTAGGAAATAAAAATGATTAAAATTATTAAAAACCTAATTCTATGTTAGTTTTAATTTATTGCAAAAATATTAAATGTTTAAACCTATTTAAAACTAAGTCAATTAATTAATATTTATTTACAAAAAATAAAATAATGAAATTAATAATAAAAATAATATTTTTTTGTTTTCTGATTTTATGAAGAAAATTATTATTTGGTTAGTAATTAAAAATAACAAATAAATAACAATAAATAAGAATAAGAAAAATAATGAGAGAAATAAAAAAGAAACAAACTCAGGGGGGTTTGGGCCCCAGATGGAGGTATGATTTGCAATTTGCTGGCTCATTTTCATTCAGCCTTGTTTGACTTTCCAATCCAGCGCGTGCCTTTGACTGGAGAGTATGGTGGATATCCAACTTTGGCCATTGGATTTGATTTGCAGGCCATCTGGCATCTGAGATCAGGAGGAGCATGATAGTCCACGCTTGCTGAAACCACACACAATTGCCTGGAGAAAAATAAGACAAATATATTGGGGGACCTGGGATTCGAACCCAGGTCCCAAGGGGTTTTCCACTAGCCTGCTTTCCAACTCAACCAACGCGTTTGTTTGCTATTAGGATACAAAACAAATATTATATTGAAAACTCAATTATTATGCTGGAAATAAAAAAAAAAGTGGCGCGAGATTTAAATGGACCAATCAGGGGAAGACACCTAGTCGTCTTCTCCAACGAAACCCTGGTTTATTTCCTGCGGATTTGAGTCCGTAGCAAAATCCCTAGGGCCATCCTAACATGAGTTATAGGCCATATAAATGCAAATGGAGAACATCACTGTGTTCGTCTCCCTTACCTGAAGACAACCATGTCCATGGTTTGTCTTGATTTTTCCTGTATCAAAAATGCCTAAAAACAAACAATGGAAACCCTAGGTTCGGGTATCACGTTAGAGGCCATGAAAACGAAATTGAATATTGCAAAAAGCTTGGAAATCATTCAAGGGTTATGAATATATCAATATTTTGGCAAAAAGATGTAAGAATCCAAGGTTGTGTTTTCATGTACAAGGTCGTGTTTAGGACGACTTACAGTGAGTTTGGGGCTGCTTCAAGGCTTGGTTCTGATTGCTTTAGTTCCACTGGATGTCAGGCAAGGAAGCTACGTTGATATTTTGGACTGAATCATGCTCTAAGTTGGATTTCAGTTTTCAATTTTCCAAGCTTTTTCTCCAATTTGGTTTGGCTGTTTCTGCAGTTCTTAGGTCGTGTCCTTGAGATGTCTGGCCTGTGTGTGTATATGGGATTGCATTAGGTTAAACTTTGGGCCTCCAATCCTTGTGCATTGATGATTCTAAGATATGATTTTGCCACCATTAACAAAGCTTACATATTTGTATCAAATCAAATATTTTGTACATAACATGGCATGATTCGGATTTGATTTGGTCCTTGATGATAATTGAAGCCTATACCAATCAAAAAGATTATATTCCATCAATTTTTGGATTTTATTTGAATTAATATTGATTTAAAATGAATTAATTCAATAAAAATTAAATAAAATAGAAAAATAAATGACGGGACATGAACCTGAAGATAGGACACGTGTGTGGTGTGACAAGATCATATCAAGTGGAAAAAAGTGGGCCCTTTTGTCAAAAATTAGAGTTTTGAGGATAGTTGATTTTTGGCAATTTTGGAAACATGCCCAACTTCAACAATGCATAGCTTCTTCAATTTTGAACTTTTGGAAGTGTTATTGTACTTTTTATAAACCTTGAGATGTCCTCTAATCAACCCTTTTGGTCTCATCTCATTTTGATATTCCATGCGCAAGTTATAAGCTTTGGCAAAAAAGGTGTTTTTGTTGACTTTCAAAAATGACCTATAATGTCCAAATTTGTAACTTCTTGTGAGTGCATTTCTTGATCTTGGGGTGTGAAGATGGATTGTAGGAAATTGCATCCTATTCAAAATGAGCTTTTTATGGGTCATTTCTCATAAAGTATGAGAAAGTTATGCCTGTCAAAGTTGAGTTGACTTTTCCTGCAAAACCCTAATTTAGCAACTTTTGAATCTTGATGAATCTTGAGCAATCCATGATGAATCATGATCAACCCTTGATCAAATGATGAATTAACCTTCAAAATGAGAATGTTTACAAAAAATCTTGAGATTGACTATTCATAGGTCACAGTTGACTTTTGCCCTAGCATAGTCGATTTTTGGACCTCTTGAGCAAATGACTGACCAAACTTCCTCTGCAAGGCTTGAAATTTGACATGGATGAACTTGAGAACATATTAAGACATTGGGGAGAACTTGATGTCATTTGGATGCAAGTAACTTGATGTAACACAAAACCCTAATTTTGAATTAATTGCCTTAGGAGATGATTTGACTGTCCAACTCTTGAGCCATCTTGAGCAACTTGAAGATTATTATTGACAAGTCTTGAGAAATATGGGAGGGAAAATTTTGGGGTACAACAGTTGCCCCTGTTCAATCTTCTTAAAACTGAGGATATAGATTGGCATTCGGGCCTTTCGTGATCCGAAGGTGGGAGATGATTGAACACTAGAGTGCCTAGAAATTTGCACTCGCATGAAGTGGCATCAGCCTGGTGATGTCGGGAATGGGCTTACAGATGCCATTTGGAGATTGTTGGTAGGTGGTTTTGTCTTTGTTGACGGGTTGTCTCTATTGACAGGTTGTCTTTATTGACGGGTTGTCTCTATTGATGGGTTGTCTCCATTGACGGGTTGTCTCTATTGACGGGTTGTCTCCATTGACGGGTTGTCTCTATCGACGGGTTGTCTCCATTGACAGGTTGTCTCTATTGACAGGTTGTCTCCATTGATGAGTTGTCTCCATTGACGGGTTGTCTCTATTGACGGGTTTTCTCCATTGACGGGTTGTCTCTATTGACGGGTTATCTCTATTGACGGGTTGTCTCCATTGACGGGTTATCTCTATTGACAGGTTGTCTCCATTTACGGGTTGTCTCTATTGACAGGTCGTCTCCATTGACAGGTTATCTCCATTGACGGGTTGTCTCCATTGACGGGTTGTTTCCATTGACGGGTTGTCTTTATTGACGAGTTGTCTCCATTGACAGGTTATCCCGATTGACGGGTTATCTCCATTGACGGGTTGTCTCCATTGACAGGTTGTCTCCATTGACGGGTTGTCTCCATTGACGGGTTGTCTCTATTGACAGGTTGTCTCCATTGACAGGTTGTCTCCATTGACGGGTTGTCTCCATTGACGGGTTGTCTCCATTGACGGGTTGTCTCTATTTACGGGTTGTCTCCATTGACAGGTTGTCTCCATTGACGGGTTGTCTCCATTGACGGGTTGTCTCCATTGACAGGTTGAGATTTTAACTGCATCCTTCCTGAAAGGTAACAGTCAGTCATATGCAATGCATGATATGGATCAAGCAATGATGTTCTCAATGTAAATGAGATTGTATGGTATGATGCATCTATGCATGCATCATGATGTATGGACATGTAATGTTTTAGCTGGGGAAAATAAATCCCGGAGCTGCTGGACAATAGGGTTGAGTTCTTCGTTTCCGCTGGGGATGATGAACGAAGATGACTGTGAGAATAAACCTGTAGGAGGAGATGACTCCGTTGGGGAATAAACCGATGAAGAGATTACTCCGAGGGGAATCACTCTGTGGGGAAGAGATGCTCTGCTGAGGATTTTAACGATAAACTCCACCGGGGATTCCGCTGATAAACTCTATTGGGGACTTCAACGATGAACTCCGCTGGGGTTTGATTACCGTTGCTGGTGATATTGAATCTGTTGAGGATTGAATTCCTGTCGGGGGAAAGAAGGAACTTTGCTGGGGGATGATCTTTTAATTGTAACTTGCTGGGGATAATCCTGTTAGACTCTTGTGTGGATAAAGCTCTAAGTTCTGCTAGGAATGCTCCTTTGAACCTGGCTGGGAAGGTTTATTGTACTCTGCCGGGGATAAACTTCCAGAGTCTAATGGGGCAGATGATTCAACTTTGTTGGGAAAGCTTTTTTAGATTGCGCTGGGGAAATGGCTCCACTGGGGGTATCTTGTATTCCGCTGGGGAACATTCTTATACTCCGTTGGGGAATATTAAGAGTGTCGGGGATACTCTTATACTTGCTGAGGAATATCTTAATACTCTGCTGGGGAAGATTAAGACCTCCTGGGGATACCCAACCTTTTTAGGGCTGATGGTAGGCTAACTCTGCTTGGGGAGAGTATTGCTGATTTGTTCATAGCTGCAAGTCTCAGCTGGGAGAGCTACCATTATTGTCTTACTCTGCGGGGAGTGAAGTTATATTGGTCATATTCTTCAGCTGAATCTACCTTTGTACCTGACGGACAAAGCAACTACACAGCTTGGACACTTCTTATTCCCCCTTTTTCTGATATTACCAGTAATTCATCTTTGTTTCGCACGTAAATATTTATGAGTAGAAATTAATGTCAAATGCATATATCAAAAATGAACATTGGACGTTCTTTGCAAAACAAAACAGATAAAGTAAAAACAGTTTGAAATTTGTCTGAAAATGAATTTGTATTGATTTTGAGGTTTGGCCTGTAAATAGGCATTTTTGTACAAGAGGCTGACGTCCTAGTAAGAGAACGCTGCCGAACAAATAGAATTTATACAATTTGTGAAAAGAAAACAAAACAGCTATGTGAATAATCCCACTGGGTTCCAACTCTGTTATTTCCTTTATGTCCTCGAGTATCTCATCACTTTGCTACTAGTTGAAGATGAATCAGATTGATTGGTGTCGCCCGAGCTTGATAGTCGATACCGAAGTCTGGACGCAAGGTGATCCAATGAGACATAGTATTACGCTTTGATCCCTAATTTTTGCCTGGACTTCCATTTCGGGTTTTCAGTCCACCGGGATACCCTTTTTTGCCCAAGCCGCCTTTTCAGGTTTTTGACTTGCCGGGTGTACAGATTTTTTTTTAATTTTCATCCCTTATTTTTCCCCGAACCCTTTTGGTTCGCCGGGAAGCCCTTATTTTTGCCTAGGCCAGTCAACCTAGCGGGTCTTTGATTATGCGTAGTATCTTTTCACTATGTCTACATTGACGGGGTGAGGAAGGTCATCACCATCCATGGTGATTAGAATCATAGCTCCTCCTGAGAAGATGTTCTTAACCACAAATGGCCCTTCGTAAGTAGGGGTCCATTTGCCCCTGGGATCACCTTGAGGTAGAATAATGCGCTTGATTACCAAGTCCCCAACTTGATACTCTTGTCGTCTAAATTTCTTGTTAAATGCCTTGATCATCCGTTTTTGGTACGTCTGACCATGACAAATAGCAGTAAGTCTCTTTTTGTCGATTAGGTTCAGTTGATAAAGTCGGGTCTGAATCCAGTCGTCTTCTCTTAAACCTGCATCCTTCATGATCCGAAGAGAGGGTATCTGGACTTCAATAGGCAAGACTGCCTCCATGCCATAAACCAAGGAATAGGGTGTTGCCCCTGTTGACGTCCGCGCTGAGGTACGGTACCCATGAAGAGAAAATGGTAACATCTCATGCCAGTATTTGTATGTCACTGTCATCTTCTGCACAATCTTCTTAATGTTCTTATTAGCCGCTTCGACAACTCCATTCATCTTCGGCCGGTAGGGAGAAGAGTTGTGATGCTATATCTTGAATTGTTCGCAGAGCTCAATGATCATCTTGTTGTTGAGATTGGTACCATTGTCCGTAATGATCCTTTCTGGTACACCGTATCGACAAATCAGATTATGCCGAATGAACCGTGCCACGACGTTCTTGGTTACTGTAGCAAAGGAAGCTGCTTCAACCCATTTCATAAAATAATCAATTCCTACCAGGATGTAACAATGCCCGTTAGATGCCGTAGGTCTGATCTCGCCGATCATATCAATGCCCCATATTGCAAAAGGCCAAGGTGCCATCAAGACGTTCAGAGGGACTGGAGGTATGTGCACTTTATCAGCATAGACTTGGCACTTGTGACATGTCCGAGAATGCTGATAACAGTCGGCTTCCATTGTGGACCAGTAATATCTTTCCCGAAGGATTTTCTTTGCCATGGTATGTCCACTGTAATGGGTTCCAAAGGTACCTTCATGTAACTCTGTCATGATCCTTTCTGCTTTAATCTTATCCACACAACGCAGTAAGGTCGAATCATGGTTACGCTTGTAAAGAATGCCATTGCTGATGAAGAACTTCGCCGCGAATCTCCTCAGAAACTTCTTGTCATTAACAGATGCCCCCTTTGGGTATTCTTGAGCTTCAAGATAGCTCTTCACCTCATGATACCATGGATTTTCTGTTACTTCTTCAGTCTCAAGATCATAGCAATGTGCAGGTTCGTCCAATCTTTCAATGATGATCTGGGGAGCTTCGTTGTCCCAATTGACCTTGAACATAGAAGACATTGTAGCCAGCACGTCCGCCAACTGATTCTCCTCTCTAGGGAAGTGTTCAAAGGTTATCTCCTTAAAATTGGGAAGCAATGTCAACACATACTCCTTGTAAGGGATAAGATTTGGGTGTTTCATATCCCACTCGCCTTTGATCTGACTGATCACGAGAGAGGAATCTCCAAAGACACTCAAGAACTTAATCCTTAGGTCAATTGCTTCTCGAAGACCCATAATGCACGCTTCATACTCTGCCATATTGTTGGTACAGTTGAAACATAGTCTGGCGGTAAACGAAGTATGAGAGCCTTTAGGAGATATGATCACAGCGCCAATTCCGTTACTCAAAGCGTTCGAAGCTCCATCAAAGTACATAGACCATCGTGATCCTTCCTCAGGTCCTTCATCCGGTCCAGGTGTCTCACAATCAGTAACCAACATGATATTCTCGTCCGGAAATTCAAAGTTCATGGACTGGTAATCATCCACTGCCTGATGTGCCAAATGGTCTGCCAACACACTTCCCTTAATTGCTTTTTGGGTTGTATATTGGATGTCATACTCAGTCAATATCATCTTCCATCTTGCTATTCTTCCGGACAAGGCAGGCTTTTCGAAGATATACTTGATTGGATCCATCTTTGATATCAACAGAGTAGTGTGAGTCAACATATACTCTCTCAGTCGGCGAGCAGCCCATGCCAAAGCGCAACAAGTTTACTCGAGCAATGAGTATCAGGTCTCACAGTCGGTAAACTTTTTGCTAAGGTAATAAATAGCATGCTCTTTTCGGCCAGACTCGTCATGTTGACCCAACACACACCCCATTGAGTTGTCGAGTACTGTCAAGTATAGGATCAAAGGTCTCCCTTCAACTAGTGGCATCAGAATGGGTGGCTCTTGGAGATACTCTTTGATCCTTTCGAAAGCGGCCTGGCATTCATCGTTCCAACGTACTACTTGATCTTTCTTCAGTAGCTTGAAGATTGGCTCACAAGTAGAAGTTAGGTGTGAGATGAATCGGGCAATGTAGTTCAGACGTCCCAGAAAGCTTCTCATTTCTTTCTCTGTTCTGGGAGCTGGCATTTCCTGTATAGCTTTCACCTTGGCAGGGTCCACTTGAATACCTTTGTCGCTTACAACGAAACCCAGTAGTTTGCCAAATCTCACCCCGAAGGTGCATTTGTTTGGGTTCAACCTCAGCTTGTACAACTTCAGCCTGTCAAACAGCTTCTGCAGATGGTCAAGGTGTTCCTCCTCAGTCTGGGACCTTGCAATCATATCGTCGACGTATACTTCAATCTCATGATGGATCATGTCATGAAACAAAGCAACCATGGCACGCTGATATGTTGCCCCAACATTTTTCAGTCCAAAAGGCATGACCTTGTAGCAAAAGGTACCCTACTGAGTAATAAAGGTTGTCTTCTCCATGTCTTCGGGAGCCATTTTGATCTGATTATAACCGGAGAAGCCATCCATGAAGGAGAATACCTTGTACTGAGCGGTGTTGTCAACCATAACGTCAATATGAGGTAGATGGAAGTTATCCTTAGGGCTCGCCCTGTTCAAATCCCTGTAGTCAACACACATTCAGACCTTACCATCTTTCTTTGGCACTGGAACCACATTGGCCACCCACTGAGGGTAAGAAGTAACTGCTAGAAAGCCGGCGTCAAACTCTTTCATAACTTCAGCCATGATTTTCTCGGACATCTCTGGGTGCATACGGCGAACCTTCTGTTTCACTGGAGGACAGTCTTCCTTGGTAGGCAGGCGATGAACCACAATATCAGTATCTAAACCAGGCATATCTTTGTAAGACAAGGCAAAGATCTCAACGTAGTCACGCAGCATCTAAATCAACCGTTGTTTCACACTAGGCTCCATATTGGCACCAACCTTGACTTCCTTCTTGTCTGTCTCAGTACCCAGATTCACTGATTCCACCGGCTCTTCATGTGGCTGAATGACCCTCTCTTCTTGAAGTAACAGTCTTGCAAGTTCACCAGGCACTTCGCAATCATCTTCACTTTCGTCTTCGGCTAAGTTGATCAGATTTTCGAAGTCATAACCAGCAGTAGCAGAGTCGTTACCAGTGAGATCCAGAGTGGATGTAGACCTGTATACGTGAGTGTGTGTAAAATAGCTGTTTTGCAATATATAATAAAGAAAAACAAGGAGCGCAAGATTTCAAGTGCAAAAAAACGTCCAATGCTTTTATTAATGATATATGAAAATGACACACAAAAGCCCTCACAAATGAAGCCACAGTGCCCCGGGTAAGACACCGAGCCGTAAAGTTTAAAACATTGTCTGTTACAAATTCAAAACAAGAAGTTTCATTACTGGGTAATAACGGAAACGGGCATAGAATCTTTCTCTGTCCAGTTTCTTAATCCACCGTTGGCAGTCGGGTAGATCTAACTGTCGATATCAAACTCTTCATCATCGTCATCCCTGATAGCATTCACCACTGCATCTTGTTTAGGCTTCTCTGGTGCTCCGAACTCAATCTCTTTCGCGTCAATCAAGTCTTGTATCTTATTTTTCAGACTCCAACAATCATCTGTATTGTGCCCCGGGCTATCAGAGTGATAAGCACATCGGGCGTTAGGGTTATACTTTGGTGACGTTCTATTTGAATTCTTTGGGGCTTCCCTTAGAGTCACCAGATTAGTCTGCAGCAACTGTGGCAGAATCTGAGATAAGGTCATGCTGAGACGAGTGAATTGCCTCTTAGGTATCTCATCCTTCTGTTGATTGTTGTGCTGAGGAGCACCAGCAGGTTTTGAAATAACAACCGCATTGACAGCTTGGCGGTGTTCAGGTCTATCCTATCTTCTCGAGCTGTAGACAACACTGGACTCTTTCTTAAACGGCTTCTTCTCGGTGCTCGATGAGGCACCCTTCTGTATTTTACCAACCTTAAAACCACCCTCAATCCTCTCACCGGTCAAAATAAGATCTGTAAACCCAGATGAAGAGCTTCCAATCAAATGGTTGAAAAATGGACCAGACAGGGTCCCCAAAAACATGTCAACAAGTTCCCGGTCAGCTAAGGCTGGTTGTACCCTTCTAGCGAGGTCTCTCCACTTTTGAGCATAATCTTTGAATCCTTCACCCGTTCCCATTGACATACCCAGGAATTGGGTACGCGTAGGAGCGAGGTCGGAGTTGTACTGATATTGCCTGTAGAAAGCAGTAGCCAAATCTTCCCAGCTGCGGATACTGGCTCCGTCCAACTGATAGAACCACTCAAGCTGAGTCCCTGAGAGACTATCTTGGAAGAAGTGGATCCATAGGTTCTTATCAGCAGTGTAAGGCTGAATCTTCCTCACATATGACCGGAGGTGCAGCTTCGGACAAGAAACTCCGTCATACTTAGCAAAGGCTGGTGCCTTGAATTTATGGGGAATCACCACCCCAGATGATAGACCTAGATCACCGAAGTCCAGACCAGGCACCTTTTAAATCTCCATAGCACTCAACCGGTCTTCCAGTTGCTTGTATCTATCCTCGGCATGAGGATACTGTTCTTCATCGTAGTCCGTCTCGTTGTCAGAGACCACAGGGCTAGGAGCCCTCCTTTCTTGTGGACTATCTTTCCCTCCAGATGAGGTGGTCAAATCAACTACATCCCGTATCCTGTTTCCAAACCTAGGACCAGTATTGAACAAGACTGTCCTCTTCTTCTTCTTCTTCTCCTTCAGAATCAGGGTCTTCAGGTCCTGCTGACCCTTAGCTAGGCTCATGAACAACTCTTGAAATTGGGCATTCTAGGCCTGGAGGGCCTTGATAGCTTGCTCAGTTGAAGGTTCAACAGACATGATGAGTGAGTGCTGAAATAAACAGCGAAGAAGATAAGAGACCTGTAAAGGGTACTTGTTTATGAAGTGCATGGAATGAAATGCGTATGATTTATGATTTCAAAGACAATTGAGAGATTCAAATTCGTAAACAAGAAAGGAAACACACTTTATTAGATAAACTTTAGAATTCAAATTGTTCAACTGATTGCCCTTAAGGCGTTACAAGAATGGAAATACTGAAAAGTAAACAAAAACTAGAAAGGAAAACATCAAAGGTCCATCAATGCTCCCATGGTCTCTTCTTATCAGTGCGGACATAGTCATTGAGAATTCGCTCGTTCTCTAACTGCCTAGCCAGTTTCTGGATCTTTTGCTCTTGCTCGTTGAACTTCTCTCGGTAAGAATCTCGTTTATCCCTCAACTGCATCCAAGACCTCTTCAGTGCCCCAATGTCAGTGGGCATATAAGGATGGAGAATGGTTGGAAGAACCCCTTCTTCATTAGAAACTTCAAGAGTGACAGGCCAGACAGCTTCATATGGCATACCTAGCTTCTGGGCACGGATGTGGACCCATCTGAGATATGGCTCCATTGGCAGAGAAGTCTTTGGGCCCAGCTCATGTGGATCAGATTGGTGAACTCTGTCCCAAGCCCTTATGAATCTACGATGTTGCTCGTCGCTATCCCCTTGAAAATCAAAGATGATATGAGGAATTAGCATCTCATGAGTTCCTTCTCTTCTGGCTCTTCCAAACTGATGGAGAGCTAAGCATGGGTTGTAAGAAATTCCTCCATGGGTTCCTATTAATGGAACATTAGGATACTCTCCACATCGATCAATAACAGTCACCTCATCCATACCTGTGAGAGTCTAGATAATGTCATTATGATAAAGAGACATCACCCTATAAGCCCATCCCATTCCTTCTTTGTTCTTCAGCACTGACTTGGGGAGGTGCGAAATAAACCACCTCGACAATAAAGGGGCATAGCACATCAAGGTTCCCCGCTTTCGGGCAGTACGAGCATAGAGCTGATGGAGAATGTAACCCAAGAGAGTGGGTACAGGGTTCTGAGAGATGAAGATCTTTATGGCATTAACATCAACAAAAGTATCAGAAATTGGAAACAATACGAAGCCATATATCAGGAGAGCCAAAATGTCCTCGAACGCCTTAAAGTCTAGGCTATCCCAGAAGTAGTTAGCCTTGCCAACCAAGAACTTAGTCAGAAAACCCTTAGCTCCACTCCTAGTCTCCCAATTAGCCATTACCTCCTCTTCAGTCAAATGAAGGCCTGCAGCAATCTCTTCGGGCTTAAGAACCTTCTCCCAACCAGTAAATGGGGTATGCTCCAGAACAGAGATACCGAGCAGCTCAGAGAACTCTTCTAGGGTAGGAACCAACTGATAGTCTTGAAAAGTAAAACAATGGTATAGCGGGTCATAGAACTGGACCAGGACACTCATCATCTGCTCGTCCAATTTGGAGGTGACCAAACTGAGAAGATAACCATGCCTCCGGATGAAAGAAGTAGTGTCAGGCATCTTGGCAACCAACTCTTTAAGCAAGGTAGGTACTTGGACAAAGTTGATATGGATGGTATTCTTATGCATGGGCATGATGATGACCTACAAAACAGAGCAAAGATGAAACCCTCCTGTCTTTGAAATAGGTTAGTCCTTATGCAAGATGTATGTAATGTTATGATGTCATGATATCATGATAGTAAGCACACCACAAGTATCCACAAAAAGCAAACATGGTAAAGGCACACAAGTCACACAGAGAGCCCTTAGATTTCAGGCTGGCAAAGAGCTTAGGTACTAACCTCTTTCAGTTCATTTGGTTTAAACCTGTCCTAAAAATAGTAACCGGGTTCTAGAGGATCTCAATATCACTGACTACCCTTAATCGGTCATAATTCCAGTTTAGCAACCTTTTCTTGCGGCCGGAATCATCGCGAGAGTTTAGTCTCAATGAGTGTAGCATACTGCTACTGTTCTATGGCCAAGTTGGTCAATTTAAGGTTCCAAGGTCATTTGGTGCTTAATGACCCCTTAGAAGACCCATATTCTCCTCGTTCCTACACAAGGGATATCGGTACAGACTAAAGTGCCACACCAACGTAGCTATCGCTTCAACCGTGTCGGTATACGCCGGATAGTTCCCTCACAGTTTATTTCTACTTACCTAAAGGGTACCCCTAGATCCGGGTTAGGATCTATAGAAACTCTGATACAAGCCCACAAAATTAAAGCATACAAAGCATACAATTGAAAACAATAGTGATCTAATCCTAAGGTACACCTCACTTATAAAAAAAAATCCCCAACAGAGTCGCCATTTCTGTGATCGGTGGGAATGAGAACTGACTATTTTGGAATGCTGGTTCGCGTTTTGCATTTGTTTTCGCAAAATGTAGCAGTAAGCAAGAGTCGCCACCGTCTTTTATTTTATCCAACAAGGAAAGGAAAAAAGCACAAAAAAATTCCCTTTTTGAGATGTTTCTCGGGTTCGGGAGGTAGATTATAGAAAGGGAAGGTGTTAGCACCCTTTCTATCCGTGGTTATCCACGGGCTCTTAGGTACTTGCTCATTGTGTTTTCAAAAGTTTGCTTTTCTTTGTGATTGTGGGTTTGAAAAGAGTTTTTTGTTTGAAAGGAGTGTATGTCCGAAAAGTTTTTGTTTTGTTTTAAAAGGAGGAAGTACTTAAGAACCATCTACCTACTCGAAAAAGGAATTAAACTGTACAAGTGTCCTTTAGACAATGCTATCCCACTATTATGAGTAGGTAGCATCGTCGTTGGAGTTTAAGGGTCAATTCGATTAAGGGACGTGTGGTCACTAAAGCAATGTTAAGACGCCTTATCGGTAACCCTAATGTCTTAGATCATTTTATCCGAGGCAACCGTTTCGAGGCAACTTATGATCTTTGGACAAGAGGGCGACCTCTAAAACTTCCTATACTCAATGACCACCTTCGAGGCAACCAAGTTATATGTACCCTAAGAGTGGCATGTGTGAGTGTGTCATTTTTCAGTTATTTTTATCTGTACATGTCATGGGTGAGCTATGTTGATTTTAAGTTCATACATTGGATCTTGTCATGCATTCCCTATTATCAAACATCTAACATTGTATAGTTGCGGAAATAAAATTGCGGAAATTAAATCTAAACTATTACAAGGCTTCGGGTATTTACATCGCCAAAAGCAACCCTTTAATTTAAATTGTGGAAAGTAAAATAAAGCGGTAAATAATTAAAGTCCTAATTAAAAGCTATTACATACTGGAAGCAATTACAATATTGGAAATAAATGGATCGCGTGCGAGAAAAAATTAAACGGCGCATTTTTAGGGTTTTGACCCTTTTTGAAAGAAAACATGTTTTTTTTATTTAATTTAAATTAAATTCAACCTAAGTTAATTAATTAATTAAATAAAAAAATATATTTTTGGGTTTTGGCTATTTTAGGAAATAAAAATGATTAAAATGATTAAAAACCTAATTCTATCTTAGTTTTAATTTATTGCAAAAACATTAAATGTTTAGACCTATTTAAAACTAAGTCAATTAATTAATATTTATTTACAAAAAATAAAATAATGAAATTAATAATAAAAATAATATTTTTTTGTTTTCTGATTTTATGAAGAAAATTATTATTTGGTTAGTAATTAAAAATAACAAATAAATAACAATAAATAAGAATAAGAAAAATAACGAGAGAAATAAAAAAGAAACAAACTCAGGGGGGTTTGGGCCCCAGATGGAGGTATGATTTGCAATTTGCTGGCCCATTTTCATTCAGCCTTGTTTGACTTTCCCAATCCAGCGCGTACCTTTGACTGGAGAGTATGGTGGATATCCAACTTTGGCCATTGGATTTGATTTGCAGGCCATCTGGCATCTGAGATCAGGAGGAGCATGATAGTCCACGCTTGCTGAAACCACACACAATTGCCTGGAGAAAAATAAGACAAATATATTGGGGGAGCTGGGATTCGAACCCAGGTCCCAAGGGGTTTTCCACTCGCCTGCTTGCCAACTCAACCAACGCGTTTGTTTGCTATTAGGATACAAAACAAATATTATATTGAAAACTCAATTATTGTGATGGAAATAAAAAAAGTGGCGCAATATTTAAATGGACCAATCAGGGGAAGACACCTAGTCGTGTTCTCCAACGAAACCCTAGTTTATTTCCTGCGGATTTGAGTTTGTAGCAAAATCCCTAGGGCCATCCTAACATGAGTTATAGGCCATATAAATGCAAATGGAGAACATCACCGTGTTCGTCTCCCTTCCCTGAAGACAACCATGTCCATGGTTTGTCTTGATTTTGCCTGTATAAAAAATGCCTAAAAATAAACAATGGAAACCCTAGGTTCGGGTATCACGTTAGAGGCCATGAAAACAAAATTGAATATAGCAAAAAGCTTGGAAATCATTCAAGGGTTATGAATATATCAATATTTTGGCAAAAAGATGCAAGAATCCAAGGTTATGTTTTCATGTACAGGGTTGTGTTTAGGACGACTTACAGTGAGTTTGGGGCTTCTTCAAGGCTTGATTCTGATTGCTTTAGCTCCACTGGATGTAAGGCAAGGAAGCTACGTTGAGATTTTGGACTGAATCATGCTCTAAGGTGGATTTCAGTTTTCAATTTTCCATGCTTTTTCTCCAATTTGGTTTGGCCGTTTCTGCAGTTCTTAGGTCGTGTCCTTGATATATCTGGCCTGTGTGTGTATTTGGGATTGCATTAGGTTAAACTTTGGGCCTCCAATCCTTGTGCATTGATGATTCTAAGATATGATTTTGCCACCATTAACAAAGCTTCCATATTTGTATCAAATCAAATATTTTGTACATAGCATGGCATGATTCGGATTTTATTTGGTCCATGATGATAATTGAAGCCTATACCAATCAAAAAGATTCTATTCCATCAATTTTTGGATGTTATTTGAATTAATATTGATTTAAAATGAATTAATTCAATAAAAATTAAATAAAATAGAAAAATAAATGAATAGACATGAAACTGAAGATAGGACACGTGTGTGGTGTGACAAGATCATATCAAGTGGAAAAAAGTGGGCCCTTTTGTAAAAAATTGGAGTTTTGAGGGTAGTTGACTTTTGGCAATTTTGGAAAAATGCTCAACTTCAACAATGCATAACTTCTTCAATTTTGAACTTTTGGAAGTGTTATTGGACTTTTTAGAAACCTTGATATGTTCTATAACCAACCCTTTTGGTCTCATATCATTTTGATATTCCATGATCAAGTTATAAGCTTTGGCAAAAAAGGTGTTTTTGTTGACTTTCAAAAATGACCTATAATGTCCAAATTTGTAACTTCTTGTGAGTGCATTTCTTGATCTTGGGATGTGAATATGGATTATAGAAAATTGCATCCTATTCAAAATGAGATTTGGATGGGTCATTTCTCATAAAGTATGAGAAAGGTATGCCTGGTCAAAGTTGAGTTGACTTTTCCTACAAAACCCTAATTTAGCAACTTTTGAATCTTGATGAATCTTGAGCAATCCTTGATGAATCATGATCAAACCTTGATCAAATGATGAATTAACATTAAAAATGAGAATGTTGACAAAAAATCTTGAGGTTTGACTATTCATAGGTCACAATTGACTTTTTCCCTAGCACAGTCGATTTTTAGACCTCTTGAGCAAATGACTGACCAAACTTCCTCTACAAGGCTTGAAATTTGACATGGATGAACTTGAGAACATATTAAGACATTGGGGAGAACTTGAGGTAATTTGGAAGAAAGGACCTTGATGTAACACAAAACCCTAATTTTGAATTGATTGCCTTAGGAGATGATTTGACTGTCCAACTCTTGAGCCATCTTGAGCAACTTGAAGATTATTCTTGACAAGTCTTGAGAAATATGGGAGGGAAAATTTTGGGGTACAACAACTTCCACTGAAAAATTCATAGTTTATGATCAATTCAATCATCTTCAGACGAAGCAACAAATAGACAAGATATTCGGAGATATGAAGGCTATAGCAAAATGGGAACCCCATAGGATTATTACAGATAGTCATCTTTCTTTGTATCAAAGTTTTCTTATTTTACGACAGCATTCTCTTACTAGAATGTTTGTCTCCTTTGTACAAATATTTATTCAAAATCAATACAAAGATATCACTTTGAAAGTGCAAAAAACTATTTGTCTTTTTTCTTTACGCTTGTGTTTTGTTTGCAAAAAACGTCCAATGATTCATTGATGAACATATGCATTTGAACATGATTACTGTTTACAAATAAACAAAATGAGGAAGACAATTACTGATAGGTTGAAAGAACAGGAAAATGTCTCTAGGCTATTCCATAAGTGATCCCCTACAGTACGTTATTTAAATCCCCAGCGGAACAAATTTTCAAATTATCAATCCCCAGTAGAAGTCGTCAAATTTCTCAGAATTCCCCAAGCAGATATTACAAACAGTACATGGCATTGCCCTCACAACATAATTTACTTCTCTCAATAAGAGTTCGTCAGTAATTCAACTACAAGACATAAAAATTCAACATATCCTCCGCAGCATTCAGGGATTTATTTTCCTCAATCAAACAGCAATACAGCAGATCAGCTCACATGCGCATACATTACATCCATATATCATAAACATTGATAAAGCAAATACATTGCATCATACATTTCATGCAACATAACTTTGTATTTTAGCTAACATTTCACCCTTTTCAGGATAAGATTAACAACTACCATTAACGATATGCAATCAGATACAGTTCAGATACGCTCCAAACACGGATGCCATTATGATACTCATTCAGATTCAACTTTTAGATACAGTACAGATACGCTCCAGACACGGATACCATTCGGACACTCATTCAGATTCAACTCTCAGATACACTTCAGATACGCTCCAGACACGTATGCCATTATAATACTCATTCAGATTCAACTTTCAGATACAGTACGGATACGCTCCAGACACGAATGTCATTCTGATACTTAGTCAATTTAACTTTCAGATATAGTATGGATACGCTCCAGACACGGATGCCATTCTGATACTCATTCAGATACAACATTCAAATATAGTGCAGATACGCGCCAGACACGGATTCCATTCTGATACTTAGTTAAATTCAACTTTCATATACAGTACGGATACACTCTAGACACGGATGCCATTCTGATACTCATTCAGATACAAATTTCAGATACAGTGCAGATACGCGCCAGACACGGATGCCATTATGATACTTAGTCAAATTTAACTTTCAGATACAGTACGAATACACTCTAGACACGGATTCCATTCTGATACTTATTCAGATACAACTTTCAGATACAGTGCAGATACGCTCCAGACATGGATTTTATTCTGATACTCATTCAGATACAACCTTTCAGATACAGTTCAGATACACTCCAGACACGGACACCATTCTGATACTTATTCTTTCAGCTTACAAATTACAAATTCAACAATCACTCTTTGATGGCATCTACAAGCCCATCTTTGACAAGATTCTATCACTTCTCCAAATGGCATCTGTAAGCCCATTCCTTCTATCATCACATCATCGAGCGCAAATTTATGGGTCCTCTAATGTTCAATCATTCTTTCACCTTCGAGTCACGAACGATAAAACTCGGCAATCTAACTCTTAAGGTTTAAGAAGATTGAACAGGGGCAGCTGTTGTACCCCAAAATTTTCCCTCTCATTTATCAAGACTTTTCTCATAATATCTCTTTGACTCAAGACTGGATTAGGGTTTGACCAGCTCAAGACATCTCATCATGCATTGATCACCCAAAATTAGGGTTTGAGATTGCACAAAGATTTTGGACTATCAATGCTTCATATGACTTTAAAACATCATTATGGACCCCTAAGACTACTCATGACAACTTTCAAGCCTTGAATCACATTTTTGATCAATCAATTGGATAGTTGACCTAAAAATCAACTGTATTAGGGGAAAAGTCAAACATGGTCAATTTACAATCAAACTTCATAATTTTTGATCCACATCAACATTTTAGACTCATATGTATTATTTGATCAAGTTTGGACCATAATTCTTCAAGAAATTTGAAGAAATCATCAAAAGGGCAAAATGGTCAAAATTAGGGTTTTGACTGAGAAAGGGCAATTTCTGATTTTTGACCTAGCAAATGATCAATTGGTTTGAAGCATGATTTCAAGGGCTCAATTGTAACATCTTAACTTATTGACATGGTTCAAAACATTGCAATTTCATTGGATTGACAGATAAAATTTGCAGTCAACTGATCAAAAGTCAACTGTATACTGAAAAGTCAAACTTTGACTTTTTGGTCAAAATCAAATGCCAAGGAGCACAATTTATCAAAACATATCAAAATGTGAAACTTTTTCATCAATAAATCAAAGATTGAAGATTTGGTTTTGAAATTTGAAATTTTCTTAACTTAGAAATTTTTCTAAGTATAGAAAATTTCTTATTTTTTCTCAACTTTAAGCCAAATTTCCACCATGATACAAGATGATTCAAAAGAAGTTCCCAAAATGAAAGTTGTAGATATCCATGAAATATACAACTTTTCTTCACACATTTTCTCCTAAAGATGCTTGGATCTCAAGATTTAATTTTGTGAATACATGCTCATGAACTAAAATAACGTAGTGAAATTTTGCCCTAATTTAGGCAGGTTTTTGTCCTAACTTCATGGCAATTTTTCACCTAGTTCCAAGAGGAATATTGAAATGAATTTCAAAGATGAGTTATAGAGCACATTGCAAGCTTTCCAAAATGTCCAAGAACTCCTTGAGATAATTTTTGAGTAGGGAGAATCGAAGAGATGAAGTTGGAAATTTCTCACTTTGATTTCAAGCCATTTCATGAAGAACAAAATTCAAATCTAAACCTATGCTGCCTAATCCTTGCTTTACAGGTCTCAAACTTGTTTCTCACTTCATAATTTAATGCTTACACAGATGATAAAGCCTTAATCCAAGCACAAGAGTCTTTGTCCAAGCTTTAATCCCATAAATGGCACAAAGTTGCCATTGCCATTTTGGAAAAGCATAACTTTTGCAACTTTTCACTCCTTGAGCATTGGACATGTTTTCTCTGCACACAAGTCCTATAAACCAAAAGTAATTTGTCTAGGACTTGTACCAACTCCAAGCAGGCCTGTACAAGCATGTAGAGACTTGTCTCCTCACTTTGCTTCAAAAGCAAGTAAAAGTGCAAAAAGCCTACAATTGAAAAATCTGTTGTGGAGCTGACTTGAAACCTTCTCTATACTTATACACAAACAATTTGCAACCTAAAACAGGATTGCTCAATGCCATAAACACTCAAAAACTCCCTATCACCAAAAACCTGTCAAAACATGCAGTTTGAGACCAAGCATAGCAATCCAAAAATCTACTCGTGCGTTTCAAGTTTTAATCACTCAAACACTTAACCTACCTCATATCTAAGTGTTCCAGACCATCATCCCTTCACTGTAACTCCTCCTTCTCCACCTGCCATTTTTGTTTTTCAAGCTTGCAGGTTGACTTGGATAGAGAGATTCAGGCACTTTCAAAGCAAGGTAAGGATTGGAACACACTCAGGGAGGATCAGGCAAGCTAAAGGAATCTTCAGGCCTTTATAAATCTCACTCAAACTCCATTCACGATCTCAGCTGAAAGAGGTAAGAACTCCAACTTCTATCTCTTCATACAGGCATCTATTGGTCACGATTTGTGAAGATAAAATGTAGATATCCTTGTGCTAAAACCAACCATGTTCATAAATTTCATTTATATTCATTGTGTATAGAGAATTTTAGAGTTCAAATTTCTGTAAAAATTAGGTTTAAAATTAGGGTCTTTGAAATTAGTTTTGATCATTGACTGTTAGTTTACATGAGTTACATGGTTGAAATCATGGGAAAGAGTACTGTCATTTTCAAGTTGGAAGTTTCCATTTTCATGGAGAAATGAGAAAGATATAGAGGTTCTGGCTAGCTTGAGGAAGAAGATGAAGTACATGGCTAGGAGGTGTTATTTGTTACGTGTTTTTTATTTCATATAAACTAACGGATGTACAGCCACCCCAGTGGCAAGGCAGCGCGCTGAGAATGCCAAGGTCATGGGTTCGAGCCTCGGTGCCTGCCTTTTGCATATTTTCTCATTTTTTGCCATTTCTCTCATTTTTGCAGGGCTAGGCTTTGTTCCTTTGGGCTTCATTTTTTTTCTAATGTCTACATCCTGTTTACTCAGGATACCCCCTGGCCAGTGCATTTTATTTATTTGTTTTTATTTTCATTTTTATTTTATTAAATATTTTCTTTAACATAAAAAAATCATAAAAAATATAACATATGACAAATATTGCATTTTGATTTATTTTATTTTATTTTCACATAAAAAAATATTTTTTATTAAATTATATATTAACTATTTTTCCTAAATAAACTTTAAAAAAAAATAGACTTAGATATATTTTTATTCCTTTTTCTTCATACTTGTAAATCACTTTTCCTAACTTATAAAAAGACTAAATATTTTCATAAATATTATTTATTATTGTAAGACAAAAAATACACAAAAATAATACTTAAAGAACTTTATTTTCTTTTAAATTAGAAATTAGGGTTAACCACTTTTTTTTCAAGAAATAATTTCCTTTTCTTAAATTATTAGGATTAGGTCAAAACTCTTTTGCATATGAAAAACAAAGCAAATTTCTATTTCTTGCATATACATAACATTGCATATTTAAATTATATTGTATATTGTTTATTCAAATACTTGTACAAATTCGATTTGGTTGTAATAGCTTAATTAGATTTACATTATTGCAAATCCCCATTCAAAATTTGTATTCTCCCCTCCCATATAATGTTGTAATAGCATAGAAATCTTTAAATTACACAATTTATCGCTTTTACATAACATGCTAGTAATTAGGGTTTGAATGGCAAGATCAAAACAAATCAAATAGAAAACCCTAATTCAAGACAAAATCAAGCATGAAAATAACACACTTGCACACAAGCACCCTTAGGGTTATTCGACTTGGTTGCCTTATACAAAAATGGCCATATTACGCATGCGAAGTATCTTGGCAAAAACAAACAAGTATAAGACCATAGTCCCTCGATGACGCTATTCAAAGTTGCCTTACAAGATGATCTAGGTCCCTCAAAATGCTAAGATACTTTGCAACATTGCTAATCATGGTTATACGATGACCCACGCCCGTCCCGTTTACATCCAAAGATAGGGTTGCTTACCAAATCAATGGTAAGATAACAATATCAAAGGAAAAGAAAATGAACAAGAAAGACATTTGAGTAGGTAGATTACTTCTAGTTACTTGCTCCTTTTCAAACAAATCTCCTTGATATTTTCAAAACAAACACACACATTTCAAAACATCTTACAAATATTGAAAACATTTTCAAAAAGATAAACATCTTTGTATACATTCTTACGAACGAGAATCATTACAAAGATTGCCTAAACAATGGCCTCTTTTTACAAAATACTTTCAAAACCACACAAAGCACAATTTTAAAACAAAAAGCAAGTGATCTAGCAAGTAACTAAGAGCCCATGGAAAACCATGGATGAAAAGGGTTCTAATACCTTCCCTTTTCATAATCTACCCCCCGAACTCAAGAAACAATCTCAAAGGTCTTTCCTATGCTTTTTCACCTTTCCTTTTGGATAAAAGAAAAGTCGGTGGCGACTCTTGCTAAACCGCAACATTTGCAATAAAACGCAAAACCCTCAAGTCAGTTCTCCCACTGTATCACATATATGATATGTATGCGCGTGTCATGATGTATGTTCATGAAATGCTTACGGGGCATGCCCACGTCTAGGAAAATAAATCCCTGACTACTGCTGGAGATTTATGAATATTTTGTCGGGAGGAGATGCGGCTTGAGAATGAACTCTGCGGGGAACGAACTTAGGAAGTGAATTCTTGTAGCTGAAGTGATGAACTCTGTCAGGGATTGAGCCTCTGTATCTAGAGAAATAAACTTTATTCGGGAGAAAACTTTATGACCCGCTTGCGATTATGAAATTCGGTCGGGGAATAAATATGTCGATTCTCTGAAGGAGCTTTGCTGGGGAACGTAGCTCCTGTTTAGGGAAGTCAATGTCAAATCTTTAGTTGCCTCTACTCTGTGGGAAGTGTAGATGTCACAGGGTCGTATGCTGAGGATACGGCAATGAGTTTGCATCAGGACTTTTCTGCCCCTGTACATGCTGGAGAAAGTACTCGTGGAGGCTTTGTAGATGCTGATCAGGATGATAAGTCTTCTATTGATAAACAAATGATAAGATCACAGGACATAGTCGTACGCTTCAAATCCCTAACTTTTTCCTGGACCGCCCTTTCGGGTTTTCAGTCCACCGGGATACCCTTTTTTGCTCAAGCCGCCTTTTCAAGTTTTCGACTTGCCGGGTGTACATATCTTTTTTTTTATCCCAAATTTTTGCCCGAACCCTTTTGGTTCGCCGGGATGCCCTTATTTTTTCCTAGGCCAGTCAACCTAGCGGGTTTTTGTTCATGCGTAGTATTTTCCGACTATGTCCATGTTCACCGGGTATGGAGAATTGTCACTGTCCATAGTAGTAAGTGTTGCCACACTACTAGAAGATGTTTGTTTGATTGTACTGGATTCGTTGCTGGAATTCATGCCAAATACCCCAAGTTATTCAGATGGAGATCTGCCCTTGGCTATTTGGCATCTTTGAGAGATTCCTTGAATCTTGACTTGACTGCCCCAGATGATGGACAATGATCATGCCGTGCCCCTTGGTTGGAAGTGTTTTTCCGCTTGAGGTGATCCTTTTTATTGAGAAGGTTTTTGTTCACTAGATATTCGTCATGCGAATTTCTCTACTGTTTAATAAATAGTCATATGCAAACAATATTATTTTAAGAATGCAAAGCTTATGTCTGTCTTGAAGTTTGAAAATTCATTTTTTAGTAAAACAAACAAATTTTGTAAAAGTGTGATGTCAACTCAGGATTTATAGCAAACCTTATAGGAGTCAGGATATCTTTTGTAACAATATGCTTTTGAATTAACCCATGCTTCAGCTAGGACTTTTAAGGGTTATAACATGGCCTGGTTCATGGTTTAAGAAACAAAGGATAAAGGCTCAAATTTTATTTGTACCCACCCGTTCTTCGTGATGTTCTTCGATCCTATGCTCATTTGATTGTGCATTTTGAATCCCAATTGAGTTTTGAATGTCCTTGATATTACGGTGATGGTTCATAGATTGAATGTTTATTTGGAAGAGGCAGTCATTTTGTAATCTCTTTTTTTTTGTCGAGGATTTATAGTAACCTCTTTTTTTTGTGGTTTTCGTTATCCCTTCTTTTTCTTGAACTGTTTCTTTTGTAATTACAGTCAGCGGGATGCCCCAGTTTTTTTCTTAAGTCTCCTTCATAGGTTTTGAATTAACTGGATTTTCGTTTGAAAAATAATGAATGCCTGCTTTAATGATTATGCGGAACCATCACCATCTTCTGATTTGGAAGGACGTCTTCGAGGTCATTCATTGTGTGCAAAGTGAAAGATTGTGACTGAGTGCGCCTCTGAATTAACTGAGAAAACTACCCTGCCCTAGGTTATGATTAAGGGTTTTAATTTGTGTGCAAAGAAAAACTCCTACTTCTTTGGCTCAAAGGGGTTGACTAGGGGTTATTTTCCTTATAACTCCACTGTTTAGGATTTTGAAACAATTCCTGTACATCGTTAGCAGAGTCTGTTCAAAAGCATACTGTAGGGATTGTGGTATCATTTTCGTCATCCTCCCTCTAAAGGCTCACCTTTTTAATCGAGAGTTGAATATCACAAAAAGGAAAGAAGTTTAAACATAGTGAATATGAATGAACTGATTCAAAACAGACATATGCAATGCATTGATAAAGTAACAAAGTTTGACATGAATAAATCTTCAAACAATCAAAATAAAATTACAAATTAAAAATTCTAACGAACAAAAATCCCTCTTGTCAGAACTTGTCACTTCAAACGGTGGGCCTTGGAGGAATGACAGAAACATTCCAGTTGACCATCTTGTGTGAATTCCAATGCTCCTTCATCAATCAGGTCTTAAATTTTGTATTTCAACCTCCAAAAGTCGTTAGTATCATGCCCCAGGCTGTTGGAGTGGTATGCATATCTTGCATTAGGATTGTAGTTAGGGGACGAAGTCTTGGGATTCGGATGAGGTCCTATCAACGTAATCAGATTCATCCTCAACAGGTGTTGAAAAGCTTGAGATAGTGACATGTTGATTTTGGCAAACTGCCTTTTGGGTATATCCGGCTTACTCTGATTAACCCGTTGTTTTTGGCGAGGTTGTTGTTGGACCCGTGATATGGTAGCAATTTGGAAAATTCCACTCTTCACCAAACCATCCTCTTGTCTTCTCGGAAGTTGATCAATGACTTGGTCCCTAACCTCGACTATTTGCTTCATACGGCTGCAGCCGTCTTGATGAAGTTTCTTGATAATGGCTCTCAACTCTTCTTGTCCCCGGGCTAGGCCTTGGATAAGAACCATCTGCCCCAGCATCTGGGTTCTAATCGCTTCTACCTCATCCTGCAGTTGTTCCAACCGTTCGTCCTTATTGTCTTCAGGACTTTTCTTGGCCAGGTCTCCAACGAGGAGTGCTTTCAAGTCTTCCTGCCCCTTGAATAGATTCAGGAACATTTGCATGAATTGAGCCTCTTGAGTTTGGAGATCTCTGTTGTCTTGTTGGAGAGCCATTTTCCTTGCTGAAATAAACAGCGAGAAAATGAGAGACTTGTACTGGAAGACCTGTTATACAAATGACATGCATGCAATGTTTTCAAGGATCTCGCGGGGTAAACAAGAAAATGTTAGAAGTTGAAATTTGCAGCTTTGATTGAAGAACTTCGTATCATTGAAAATCCTTCTATGAGAGTTAAGCTCACCATATCAAGTGGGTCATATCCATTGACTCAAGTTGTCGTGTTTTGGTCTTTTGATGAAATCGGCTAGAGGAAAATAAATCTGCTTGCCCCTTGCTAGACGTCTGATTTATCATAACCTGCATCACAAACCCTTGAGATCCTTGAAATGGTTAAAGAAATGTTGTGGCATGATGTTATGATGTGTATGCTATGCGTTAAGCGAAAATGCATGGTAAGAAACCAATTTATTAGATTTGTACAAACAAGGTCCTGCAAGGAACACAAACAAAGCCCTGCAATGAGTTTAAATTGTTAGGCAAAGAAAGCAAGCAAGTCACACAATCAGCCTTAGGTTTAGACTTGCATGAATTCCATAGGTAAGTACCTTCTTGAAGTTTAGTTGGTTTTAAACTTGTCTTAGAAAAGTAATCGGGTTCTAAGGATTCTCAATATCACTGATCATCCTTTATCGGACATTGTTTCAGCTCAAGCAATCTTTTCTTGCGGCCGAAATATCCCGAAAGTATGATCTCAATGAGTGTAGCATCAAGTATCGACCAATCCTCAGCTTTATACTGAGGCCGACTATCTCATTACTTTCTAATGGCCAAGTTTGTTCAACTAAGGTTCTAAGGTCCGTTAGTGCTTCACGACACCACGCAGCGGCCCCGTATTCTCCTCGTTTCCACACGAAGGATACCGGTACCAACCAAAGTGTCACACCAACACAGCCATCGCTTAAACCATATCGGTCTACAACGTGCAGTCTCCACGATCTATTACTGTTTACCTAAAGATTTTCCCCAGATCCGGGTGTAGGATCTTCAACAATACCCAAGCAAAAACCCTTAAAGATAAAGCAGGAAAAACAAACAAGAAAGCAATTTTAAAATGACCTAGATCCTAAGGTAAACCCCACTTTATTTTAGTCCCAGCAGAGTCGCCAGTTCTGTGATACGGTGGGAGAACTGACTTGAGGGTTTGCGCTTGTGTTCGCAAATGTTGCGGTTAGTAAGAGTCGCCACCGATTTTTCTTTTATCCAAAAAGGAAAGGTGAAAAAGCACAGGAAAGACCTTGGAGATTGTTTCTTGAGTTCGGGGGGTAGATTATGAAAAGGGAAGTTGTTAGCACCCCTTTCATCCATGGTTTTCCATGGGCTCTTAGTTACTGGCTAGATCACTTGCTTTTGTTTGAAATGTGTGCTTTTGGGTTTTGAAAGTATTTTGAAAATGTAACTTTGTAATGGTTCTCTTTTCTATAAGAACGCATACTAAGTGTTTGCTTCAAAAATAGTTCAAAGAGGTGTTTGTGAGATGCGTTTTTGAAAGTGAGTTTGGAAAGGTGTCTTTGTAATGATTCTCGTCTCTATAAGAACGCATACAAAGTGTTGTCTTTTGAAAATGTTTCAAAGTGAGAGTGTTGGTATATAGAATGTTTTTGTTGTGAGCAAGCAAGCAACTAGGAGCGAATCTACCTACTCAAAAGGTCTTAGATGTTCTTTTCCTCCTCCTTTAGGTGTTGCTATCTTACCATTGATTTGGTGAGAAGCCCCATCGTTGGATGTGAAGGGACGGGATTGGATCATCGTATAGTCATAGAAGGCAACCTATGGATGTTTTAGCAATGTCGTTTAGGGACTAGATCGTTTACCGAAGGCAACATCGAGGGTCATCGAGGGACCACGATCTTTTATTGAGGGTTTTTGCTAAAACGCCCATGTTCGAGGGAAATGACTATTTTTCTGATAGGCAACAAGTGAGATTACCCTAAGGTGTGAATATGTGCAAAGTGTGCTTGATTGCATGCATTTTTGTATTGATTAGGGTTCTCTATTTTTCGATTTCATATCTTTCCATACACACCCTAGTTACTAACAATATATGAAAGCAATAAAAGTGCGGAAAGTAAAGATTCTACGCTATTACAATCATTAGGGGGATGGGGTGTACAAATTTACAAACGGGGGGTTGCAAGAAAATAAATCCTAATTATTTATTACAACCATATTGAAATAATAATGCAAGAAAGAAAAAGGACTTTGTTTAGGAAAATGTTTTTTTGTCTTAATGAATTAAAAAATAAGAATGAATTAGCTAGTAAAAAAGAAAATATTTTTATGCCATTTTTATATTGATAAAAGAGTATTAATATTGAAAGTGATAAAAAGGAAAATAAATGAGATATAGAATCAGCGTGCTGCTCTTAACAAAACAAAAGGAATCAGAAGTTCTGATGCCAAGAGTGTTGTGACTCAGAAAGAAACGTCAGTGGGCATCAAAAGTTTTGGATTGGTACACTAAGAGTTCCTGCAAGAAATGTTAGAGGGAAAACACATGGGTTTTGGGTGGTACTTAGATAGTGAGCCAAAAGTCAGAAGTTCTGTGTTATGCTAAACAGTGAGTAAACATCAGAAATTATGTGTATTGTCAGCATGTGAAAATCAAAAACTCTGAGTGTTTAAAACAGCAAGTAGAAGTATCAGAAGTTCAATGTGCTTAACAATAGGAGAACTCAGAAGTTCTGTGCTGTGCTAAAATAGTGAGTGATCATCAGAAGTTCTATGTACTAAAACAGTGAGTGTAAGTATCAGAAGTCCTATGTATTAAAACAGTGAGTGTAAGTATCATAAGTTCAGTGTGTTAAAACAGTGAGTGGAAACATCAGAAATTATGTGTTATATTTCAACTCTTTTCTCATATTAATCAACCATCAGCAACTTATTCAGTTCTTAATCAAACAATAAATCAGAGGGATAAGAGCACAATAGTTTATAGAAGTTCTAATCCTAATCCTAAGCCTATCCTTAATCAAGAAATTCTGATCCACGGTTTTTTTTCTTCTATTTATGCAAGGATATGTACAACATTAATACTATGATATTTACATATTTAATGATGTTTTGAATGAAAAGATGCAAAGTAAGAAAGACTTACCTTGAATCCTAAAGTGTGTGTTTGGAACTTGAACTATTGCCTTCAGATATTCTGGAGTCAGCGAGAGTAACGGGAGAGAAAAAGCCAAGTTCTTTGACTCAAAGGGAAGAACAAAGGTTTTGGTTTTCTGTTTGGGAATTCTGGATTTTTTTGTGAAGGTTTCACAACCTTCTTTTCTCTCTTTTTGACAATTCTCTCTCTCAAAAAGCCAGCCCCTTGAACGTGTGATGGATCCAATTATTTATAGATTGTTGTGATTTTTAGGGGGAAAAACAAATGGGATTTGAACACCTCTTGGAATCCTATTCCCTTGCTTTTTTATCACCGTTTTTGTATGCTAGTTTGGTGTAATTATGGGATGAAGGCATAGACTGAGTTAGCTGTTGGTTATAGGACTGTGATGTAGCAGTGCAGCAGGTTGTATAAACGAGATTTTGGGATTTGGTGATGTTCTGACTGGAGCATCAAATATGGCCTTCATATGATAGGGTGCTGCCTTGTTTTTGAAGCAAGTATGATGGTTAGAAGCTTTTAGCCGTGTCTAAGCTGGATTTGTAAGCATGAAATAAGGAAAGGTAACCTCAAAAGCAAAACAACGTATGGGCCCAACACACTTTTGTACAAAAGTTTGTTTCTCTAAGACAGTAAAGGTATTCCATTGCCACACGTGGGAAAATATTTTGGATAAAGTCTCAAAAGTGGTTATAAGCATTAAATGATGATGAGATTTATCAAACCAGAAATCCTGCAATGTGATATTTTGCATCATCGCTTAATTCTGGATCAGAGGTTCAGCTTCAGAATAAATTAGAATAAACATCCAACTTCTGATCTTTGTATCTTCTTGCCCCAGCATATTCTGAAGGAGCTCCCAGACTTTCCAGGAAGCTTGCAACACGCTTTGTAAACCTTCTTTGAACTGCTCTTGCAAACTTTGACTGAATCTTTATGAAAATTGGCCCAGAAGTTGTAACCAAACTCTATCTTGGAATTATCCAGAATTTGCTAAGTGTTTCAGTTTCATGGACGTGTCTTTGAGGAGTCATAACTTGAAATCCCAACATTCCTAGGTGACGTTTTGTTCTGCAATGTTTTAGGTCTTATTGAGATCTAAAACTTTGGTGTTAGAAGTTCTTCCAGAATCTACTTGCATCATGATGATAATCTGATCAGAAGTTCTGAGCTCATCATATTTCCTAAACACTTCGAAAAAATTCTAAGTATTTGGAATTTTGACTTTTCCCAAGCAAACTTGACTTTTGATCTTCTTAATTAAACAAACTTCATATTTTAACATGTCTTGATGAAATATGATTCTTGAAACTTGATTTTGATCTAAAAGTCAAAGTTTGACTTTTCAGTGTGCAAATGACCATTTTACCCTTGTGGATGACTTTCTTGGAAAATTTGTAATTAAAGGCTTTGAAATTGGATGGGAACAAACCTGAGGGTTCAGGGTGATCCTTTGAGAAATGAGAGGGCAAATTTTGGGGTACAACACATAGGTATAGGCCAATTATGTTTACCTGCAATAACCAGATTGTTATGCGCTCGTATTTGAATTACCTTTGTAGTAAGCCTAGGGTGATCCTTTCATGTTTTCCTAGCGGAGTCTCTTTGATTTACCACCAATAGGGTCTTTAGTGCTATCCATTTCCCTAGTGAGTCAAGTTTTTTTTGCTTGCTCGTGCAAGCCTTTGGGTATTTTACCCATGTTTGCTTTGCCGTTAGAGTGCGAATAAGAGTCGGTGTATAACCTTTCTTATTTATCATGTATTTGAGTGTCCATACTTGGTGTGTGGTAATTCAGATGATTGCCACTCATGAAGAATTTCACCTCACCTTTGGCCTGGGGGATATTGTAGTTCTTGCGCCTTTGCAACCTCTTAATGTCCATCGTTTGTTGGCAATCTTTGTCTAGAGTCCAACAATCGGTCTCTTTTCCAGAGTCGAGTTCGCCTTTGATCAGAGTTCTATTCGGGTTCAATATAAATGTGAACCCCCCAGTAAGTCCTTTTCCCCAAGAGTTTACCCTCGGCTAGTCTCCTTGTCTTGGCAGGTTCGTCCGTGTTCAAGTGTCCTTTGTTAGAGCCACCTTGGGTCGATCTCTTTCTCATATGTGTCTAACTCTGACCAAACATGTATACTTTATTCCCAATAAGTTTGCCTTTGATCGGTGTTCTTTTTCTAGGAGTCTATCTTCGGTTAGCATTCCTTGTTGGATCCTTCTTCGGTTTGTCTCTTCCTTGTTTATATGTGTCTAATTTTACCTGGTGCATACCCATTATATTTCATGTACACTACTAACTCTTGACATGCATATTTGATATTCCTGATAGAGTCCTTTCTTCCTATCTCCTTTGCATATGTTCGCTACTGTGATACGATGGCAGAACTGATTGTTATACTGGTTCTTCATTTGTATTCGCAAATATTGCGGTAAGCAAGAGTCTCTATCGAATTTTCTTTTATCCAACAAAGGAAATAGTGAAAAGAACATAAAAAGACCTTTCGAGAGTTTTCTGAGTAAGGGGGTAGATTATGGAAAGGGAAGGTGTTAGCACCCTTTCCATCCATAGTTATCTACGAGCTCTTAGATGATTAGCTCATTTTGAAATACCTTGTGCTTTGTGTGTTTTGAAAAGTATTTTTGAAAGCGCCTTAGTGCAGCGATTTGCTTTATGATAACTCTTGTACTAGTCATCAAGAGTGTTGATAAAGCGTTTTTGAAAATGCTTTGAAATGTTTTTGTGTAAGTGTAAAAAGTTTGTTTGAGCAAGCATCTAACAGCTATCTACTTTACTCGAAAGGGTCGTTCTTTTCCTCCTTTCCTTTAGACTAGGCTATCCTACTATTAGCGAGTAGGTAGCTCTAGTCGTTTGAATGTATGAGGGACATTCATGGGTCATCGTACAGTCATAAAGGCAACATATAGAGACGCTTTAGCAATTTTGTTTAAGGTACTACATTATTTACCATAAGACAACACCGAAGGGTCATCGAGGGACTATGATCTTTTGATTCGAGGGTTTTTGCTAAAGCGTCCCTACTTTCGACGGACGTGAGTGTTTTATTTTCCGAAGGCAACCAAAGTGGGAGTACCCTAGAGGTGTATATGTGCAAGTGTGTTGTATTCAGTTATTTTTGTATTTTGTGTTAAGTTTGCTAGTGTTTTGTTTTGTTCTTGCCATACAATCCTATTACCATACATCTAACTGCTAATATTGTACAAAAAATAAACCGCGGGAATATAAATCCTACACTATTACAAAGCTTCGGAGAAGGGGATTATTATAATTCCAAAAAATAGGGGAAAAATTAAAAAAAGCAGTAAATGTCCTAGTTATTCTATTACAACCCATGACCATGTACATTAATAATAAAAAATGTGAAATTTAAAATAAACGCGCGAATTGAGAAAACGTCTAAAAATCCTAAGGTAAAAGGAAATCTTTTTTGTGTTTTTGATTTTTATGAAAAGAAAATAAATCAAAAAATAAAAATAAACCTACATTCTAATTTATTTTAATTTTTTTGAAAAGAGGATGTTAGAATTATTTAATTAATTATTTCAGAAATTAATTTAATTAATAAAATCTAATCCTAATGTTTTTTGTGATGAGTCTTATAAATATTTTGTTGAGTAAATAAAACTAAATAAACGCAAAACAAAATTCAAAAGGGCAAGATGGTGCAGGAGACTATGCAAATTGTAGCATGCATGCATGGATCTAAAAGGAGCCTAGAGCTTCCTTTCGATCCCATGAGAAAGTTGGTAGAAGGTGCCTGATACATTCCTTTGATCTGCAAAAAAATCTATTAGAGAAACAAACAAAAATTAGATTTGGATCGAATCTATTCTTGGAGTCAACAACCTATGGTTGTATCATCCTAATTCGAATCCCTTGGGTCTGAATCGAAAGCCATTTTATCTTGCAACATCATGAATCCTGAGATTCAAAAGAAAATATAGATCGGCCCAAGCAATGGCACGATCTCACCCATGCGCTTAATCTTGCATGTAACGCATGAAAGCAATAACAAACATTAGCAATAACATGAATGTATGATTAAAATGGATTTAAAAATTGCATACTTGGCTAACTTGAGATCGAAAGAGAATTACCACGGGTAGATTGTGTGAATGATGCTCCAGTATATGTTCGGCATGTCTAGTGCTTGGGAATTCCTCTTGCAAACTTCAGGGAGTGAGTGGAGTGTTTTTGAAGATTGCTTCGATTTGGATCACTTATTAGATGTTTGGTAATTTTGGTGTGGCTTATGAGGCAGCGTGTGCGTGTAGTCTTTCCTTGTGCATATGTATGTAGTCTCCGTACGCGTGTACCTTGTACCCTTGGCTTGTAGAATTGTTGTGTATTTATAGGAGATAGAGAGAGGGTCATAGCATAGAAATGGCAAGGGACAACTGTTGTACCACAAAATTTGCCCTCCCATATTTCTCAAGACATGTCAATAATCATCTCCAAGTTGCTCAAGATTGCTCAAAAGTTGGAGAGTCAAATCACCTCCTAAGGCAGTCAAGTCAAAGTTAGGGTTTTGTGTTGCATCAAGGTCCTCACATCCAAATGAACTCAAATGCTTCACAATGTCCTAATATGTTCTCAAGTTTATCCATGTCAAATTTCATGCCTTGCAGAGGAAGTTTGGTCAGTCAATTGCTCAAGAGGCCCAAAATCGACTGTGCTAGGGCAAAAGTCAACTGTGACCTACAAATAGTCAAACCTCAATTTTTTTGTCAACATTCTCATTTTTAAGGATAATTCATCATTTGATCAAGGGTTGATCATGATTCATCAAGGGTTGCTCAAAATTCATCAATATTCAAAAGTTGCTAAATTAGGGTTTTGTAGGAAAAGTCAACTCAACTTTGACCAAGCATAACTTTCTCATACTTTATGAGAAATTACCCACCCAAATCTCATTTTGAATAGGATGCAATTCCCTACAATCCATCTTCACACCCCAAGATCAATAAATGCTCTCACAAAAAGTTACAAATTTGGACATTATAGGTCATTTTTAAAAGTCAACAAAACCACCTTTTTTGCCAAAGCTTATAACTTGAGCATGGAATATCAAAATGAGATGAGAACAAAAGGGTTAGTTATATGACATCTCAAGGGTTCTAAAAAGTACAAGAACACCTCTAAAAGTTCAAAATTTAAGAAGTTATTCATTTTTGAAGTTGGGCATTTTTCCAAAATTGCCAAAAGTTAACTATCCCCAAAACTCCAATTTTTGACAAAAGGGCCCACTTTTTTCCACCTGATTTGATCTTGTCACGCCACACACGTGTCATATATTCAGCCTTGTGCCAATTTATTAACTTTTCTATTTTATTTGATTTTTATTGATTTAATTCATTTTTAATCAATTTAAATCCAAATAAAGTCCAAATCTTAATCAATTGAAATCTTTTTGATCATTACAGGTCTTTAATATCATTGTGGACATGACCAAATTCGAATCAAGGCATATCATGAACAAATATTGGATTTTTTGACAAATATGGAAGCTTGTTCATGGAAGATCAAATCATATCTTAATTCATCAATTCACATGGATTCAAGGCCCAACTTTTAACCTAATTCATTCCTTATTACTCACACAAGGCAAAGGAATCAAGAACACGACCTAGAAGCTTCCAAATCTCAAATACCAAAACTGAAAAAAAGCTTAAAAAGTGTCAGGTCGAAATCTTGGTTGGAGGCCAATTCAACCTAAAATCTCAACGTGGTTTAATTGCCAGGAGTCCACTAAAACTATTACAACCATCCACAAACTCTGAAGCCACCTGAATCGCACTGTAAGTCGTCCTGAACATAGCCCTGTACACGAATTCACATCCTCTGATTCTTGTATTCTTTTGCCAAAATCTTTGCATATTTGTGTTTGTCGCTTCATTTAGAACATTTTTGCAATATTTGATTTCGTCTTGGTAGCCTGTAACCCTGTACCCGAAGCTAGGGTTTTGGTTCTTGTTTTTTAGGAGTTTTGATTTTAGAAAAAATTGGAACAAACCATGGGCCTAAATGAAATCAGTGGAAAGAGACGAGCATGATGATGTTCTTAAAATTCGTTTCCATGGCCTACAAATGATTTTAGAAGGCAGCTAGAGATTTTGCTACGGATTCAAATCCGCAGGAAAAAAAACAGGGCCATTGGAGAAGATGAAGACGTGTTCATGTCCGATTGGCCCATTTAAACCAAATCTCGCGCATTTTTACTTTCCAGTATGTTATTTGCTTTTTTATTATAATATTATTTATCTATTGTAATAACAAATTGAGTGCGTTGGCTGAGTGGTAGTGGAAGGCGTGCATAGTCCAATGGGACCTGGGTTCGAATCCCAAGTCCCCAACATATTTGCTATTATTTTCTTGTAGATGATCCAGCGCCTCTCATGCCTTGTGGTCTATCATACACCTCAAATTTCCAGGCGCCAGATGGCCTCCAGGCCAAATCTGAAGGCCAGGATTAAAGGCTCACCATACTCTCCAGTCAATGCATACGCGTGGAATGGTGAAAGTCAAAGCAGGCTGGTTTGGATTGGGCTTCAGAATTGCAGATTTCACCTCCTCTTGGGCCCAACACCCCCTTAGTTTATTTTCTTTTTTTATTATATTTATTTATTTGTTTTATTATTTTAATTAATTATTATTATTATTACTAACCAATTAATAATTTTTCCTCATAAAATCAGAAAACACAAAAATATTATTTTTATTAATTTCATCATTTTATTTTTATAAATAAATTAATTTAATTAATTTAGTTATAAATAGGTTTAAAATTTAATATTTTTTGCAATAAATTAAAATTAATGTAGAATTAGGTTTTTTTACTAACCTTTAACCATTTTATTTTATTTCCTTAAATATTCAAAAAACCCAAAAATATTTTCATTATTTAATTTAATTTAAATAACTTAGTTTAATTTCTTTTAATTCAAAAAAAAATAATAACAAAAACATGCTTTCTTTAAAAAAAAAAGGGTCAAAACCCTAAAAAATGCGCTGATTTAATTTTCTCACACGCGATCCATTTGATTCCAATATTGTAATTGCTTCCGGTATGTAATAGCTTTTAATTAGGGCTTTAATTATTTATTGCTTTATTTTACTTTGCGCAATTTAAATTAAAGGGTTGTTTTTGGCAATGTAAATACCCGATGCCTTGTAATAGTTTAGATTTAATTTCCGCAATTTAAATTCCTCAACTATTAACTGTTAGATGTTTGATAAATAGGGAATGCATGACAAGATCCAATGTATGAACTTAAAATCAACATAGCTCACCCATGACATGTACAAAGATAAATATAACTGAAATAACACACTCGCACATGCGCACTCTTAGGGTACACCTCACTTGGTTGCCTCGAACGTGGTCGTTGAGTATAAGAAGTTTTAGAGGTCGCCCTCTTGTCCAAAGATCACAGTTGCCTCGAAACGGTTGCCTCGGATAAAATGATCTAAGACATTAGGGTTACCGCTAAGGCGTCCTAACATTGCTTTAGTGACCACACGTCCCTTAATCGAATTGACCCTTAAACTCCAACGACGGTGCTACCTACTCCTCAATAGCGGGATAGCATTGTCTAAAGGATATTAGCACAAATTAATTCCTTTTTTGAGTAGGTAGATGGTTCTTAAGTACTTGCTCCTTTTAAAACAAAACAAAACTTTTCGCACTTACACCTTTCAAACAAAAACTCTTCCCAAACCCATAAACACAAAGAAAAACAAATTTTGAAAACACAATGAGCAAGTACCTAAGAGCCCGTGGATAACCACGGATAGAAAGGGTGCTAACACCTTCCCTTTCTATAATCTACCTCCCGAACCCGAGAAACATCTCGAAAAAGGAATTTTTCTGTGCTTTTTTCCTTTCCTTGTTGGATAAAATAAAAGACGGTGGCGACTCTTGCTTACCGCGACATTTTTCGAAAACAAAAGCAAAACGCGAACCGGCATTCTAAAAATAGTCAGTTCTCTCCCACCGTATCACAGAACTGGCGACTCTGCTGGGGACTATTAATAAGTGAGGTGTACCTTAAGATTAGATCATTGTGTTTTCAATTATATGCTTTGTATCATTTATCTTTGTGGGCTTATATCATAGTTTCTATAGATCCTAACCCGGATCTGGGGGTACCCTTTAGGTAAGTAGCAATAAACTATGAGGGAACTGTCCGGCGTAGACCGACACGGTTGAAGCAGTAGCTACATTGGTGTGGCACTTTCGTCTGTACCGATATCCCTTGTGTTGGAACGAGGAGAATATGGGTCTTCTAAGGGGTCATTAAGCACCAACTGACCTTAGAACATTAAATTGACCAACTTGGCCATAGAACAGTAGCAGTATGCTACACTCATTGAGACTAAACTCTCGCAATGATTCCGGCTGCAAGAAAAGGTTGCTAAACTGGAATTATGACCGATTGAGGGTAGTCAGTGATATTGAGATCCTCTAGAACCCGATTACTATTTTTAGGACAGGTTTAAACCAACTGAACTGAAAGAGGGTAGTACCTAAGCTCCTTGCCAGCCTGAAATCTAAGGGCTCTCTGTGTGACTTGTATGCCTTTACCATGTTTGCTATTTGTGGATACTTGTGGTGTGCTTACTATCATGACATCATGACATCATAACATTGCATACATCTTGCATAAGGACTAACCTATTCCAAAGACAGGAGGGATTCATCTTTGTTCTGTTTTGTAGGTCATCATGATGCCCATGCGTAAGAATACCATCCGGATCAACTTTGTACAGGTTCCCACCTTGCTTAAAGAGTTGGTTGCAAAGATGCCTGACACTACTTCCTTCATCAGGAGGCATGGTTCTCTTTTCAGTTTGGTCACCTCCAAATTGGACGAGCAAATGATGAGTATCCTGGTCCAATTCTATGATCCGCTGTACCATTGTTTTACTTTCCAGGACTACCAGCTGGTTCCTACCCTAGAAGAGTTCTCTGAGTTTCTCGGTATCTTTGTTCTGGAGCAGACCCCGTTTACTGGTTGGGAAAAGACTCTTAAGCCCGAAGAGATTGCTGCAGCACTTCATTTGACCAAAGAGGAGGTAATGGCTAATTGGGAGACTAGGAGTGGAGCAAAGGGCTTTCTGACTAAGTTTTTGGTTGGTAAGGCTAACTATTTCTGGGATAGTCTAGACTTCAAGGCCTTCGAGGATATTCTGGCTCTTCTGATATTAGGCTTGGTATTGTTTCTGAATCCTGACACCTTTTTTGATGTGAATGCGATAAAGATCTTCATCTCTCAGAACCATGTACTCACTCTATTGGGTGACATCCTTCATCAGCTCTATGCTCGTACTGCCCGAAAGCGGGGAACATTAATGTGCTGTGCTCCATTATTGTCGAGGTGGTTTATTTCTCACCTCCCCAAGTCAGTGTTGAAGAACAAAGAAGGAATGGGTTGGGCTTATAGAGTGATGTCTCTCTCGCATAATGACATTATCTGGACTCTCAAAGGTATGGACGAGGTGACTGTTATTGATCGATGTGGGGAGTACCCCAATGTTCCCCTGATAAGAACCTATGGAGGAATTTCTTACAACCCATGCTTAGCTCTCCGTCAATTTGGAAGAGCCGGAAGAGAAGGACCTCACGAGCTGCTAATGCCTAATATCATCTTTGATTTTCAAGGGGATAGTGACGAGAAACATCGTAGATTCATAAGGGCTTGGGATAGAGTTCACCAATCTGATCCACATGAGCTGGGTCCAAAGACTTCACTCCCGATGGAGCCATATCTCAGATGGGTCTGTATCCGTGCCCAAAAGCTGGGTATGCCTTATGAAGTCGTCCGACCTGTCACTCTTGAATTGGCTAATGAAGAAGGGGTTCTTCCAACCATCCTCCATCCTTATATGCCCACTGACATTGGGGCACTGAAGAGATCTTGGATGCAACTGAGGGAAGAACGGGATTCTTACCGAGAGAAGTTCAATGAGCAAGAACAGAAGATCCAGAAGCTGACTAGACAGTTGGAGAACAAGCGGATTCTCAATGACTATGTCCGCACTGAGAAGAAGAGACCATGGGAGCATTGATGGGCCTTTGATGATTTCTTTTCCAGTTTTTATTTTACTTTTCAGTATGTCCTATCATGTAACGCCTTAATGGAATCAGTTGAACAATTTGAATTCTAAAGTTTATCTAATAAAGTGTGTTTCATTTCTTGTTTACAAATTTGAATCTCTTGATTGTCTTTGAAATCATAACCATACACATTTCATCCCATGCACTTCATAAACAGGTACCCATTACAGGTCTCTTACCTTCTTCGATGTTTATTTCAGCATCATGTCTGCTGAACCTTCAACTGAGCAAGCCATCATGGCCCTCCAGGCCCAGAATGCCCAATTTCAAGAGTTGTTCATGAATCTAGCTAAGGGTCAGCAAGACCTGAAGACCCTGATTCTGAAAGAGGAGAAAAAGAAGAAGAGGACAATCCTGTTCAACACTGGGCACAGGTTTGGAAATAGGCTTCACAATGAAGTTGATTTGACCACCTCATATGGAGGGAAAGATAGTAAAGAAGAAAGGAGGGCTCCTAGCCCTGTGGTCTCCGACAACGAGACGAACTTCGACGAAGAACAGTATCCTCCTGCCGAGGATAGATACAAGCAACTGGAAGACTGGTTGAGTGCTATGGAAGTTCAGAAAGTGCCTGGTCTGGACTTTGTTGATCTAGGTCTATCATCTCGGGTAGTGATTCCCCACAAATTCAAGGCACCAGCCTTTGCTAAGTATGACGAAGTTTCTTGTCCGAAGTTGCACCTCCGGTCATATGTGAGGAATATTCAACCTTAAACTACTGATAAAAATATATTGATCCACTTCTTCCAAGACAGTCTCTTAGGGACACAGCTTGAGTGGTTCTATCAGTTAGACGGAGCCAGTATTCGCAGTTGGGAACTACTGCTTTCTACAGGCAGTATCAGTATAATTCCGAACACGCTCCTACGCGTACCCAACTACAGGGTATGTCAATGGGAACGGGTGAAGGATTCAAAGATTATGCTCAGAAGTGGAGGGACCTTGCCGGTAGAGTGCAACCACCCTTGGCTGATCGGGAGCTTGTGGACATGTTTCTGGGGACCCTGTCTGGTCCATTTTTCAACCACTTGATCAGAAGCTCTTCATCTGGGTTTACAGAGCTTATTTTGACCGGCGACAGGATTGAGGCTGGTATTATGGATGGGAAGATACAGAAGGGTGCTTCGTCAAGCACCGAGAAGAAGCCATTCAAGAAAGAGTCCAGTGCTGTCTACAGTTCAAGAAACCAGAATAGACCTGAACACCGTCAAGCTGTGAATGCAGTTGTTATTTCAAAACCTGCTGGTGATCCTCAGCACAACAATCAACAAAAGGATGAGAGACCTCGAAGGCAATTCACCCGTCTCAGCATGACCTTATCTCAGGTTCTGCCACAATTGCTGAAGACTAATCTGGTGGTTCTAAAGGAAGCCCCGAAGAATCCAAATACCACATCACCGAGGTATAACCCTAATGCCCACTGTGCTTTTCACTCTGATAGCCCGGGGCATAATACAGATTATTTTTGGGTTTTGAAGAATAAGGTACAAGACTTAATTGATGCGAAGGAGATTGAGTTTGAGGCGCCTGAGAGGCCTAATGTTGTGACTGCTCCTATGCCCAAGCATGGAGTAAATGCTATAGAAGAAGATTTGTTCGTGGTTTCTGTGGATGATATTGTTACCCCTCTGTTGACTGTAAAGAAGAACCTTTTGCTAGCCGGTTTATTTTCGGGCTGTAACGAAGGTTGCCATACATGTTCTGTTCTACCTACCGGTTGTCCGCTTCTGAAGTCAGGTATCCAACGCCTGATGGATAGTAGAGAAATTTTGTTTAAGAAGACTGTTGTTCCTGTAGTTCATTCTGAAGAGTTGCCATCATTACCATTTTCGACAATTCTTCCAAGGCTCCCTCGAGGAAGCCTGTTAGGATTACATCTGTTCCAAGAATCGCACCTGTGGTCATCACTATTCCGGGGCCCATCCCTTATACCTCTGATAAAGCTGTCCCTTGGCACTATGGGGCTGATGTTTATTTTCATGGAGTTAAGAAAGAGTTGGATGCTGATACTGACATCGGTAACATTGTTGGATCTGCCAAAGTCACCTACAGCGGAAGACTTTTCTCATCTGATATCTCTCCACCATCTGCCCGAAGACCTGTTGTTATTACACCCGCCAGTGTACCTATTCCTATTCAAGTTCCTATTCTTACCCATGTCGCCGAGTCATCTGACACTCGGGGCAAAGGGATTACCACTGATATGCCTGCCCAGACAGAGGCACCGAAGACAATTACTGTTGAAGCTTCTAAGCAAGAGATGGAAGAGATCCTGAAAATTATCAAAAAGAGTTACTATAATGTAGTTGAACAGCTGGGGAAAACCCCGTCCAAGATTTCTATGTTGTCGTTGTTGCTGTGCTCAAAGGCCCATGCCAAGGCCCTGATTACCTTCTTGAAGACTGCCCACGTGCCACAAGAGACATCAGTTGATCAGTTTACAGATTGCGTGGCCAATTTGACCGCTGATAATAGGTTGGGTTTTTCTGACGCCGACTTGACTGCTAAAGGGAAGAATCACAACGATGCCTTGCATGTCTCTATTGAATACAGGGGCACTACTCTTGCTCATGTATTGGTGGATACTGGTTCCTCGTTGAACGTTTTGCCGAAGAAAGCTCTAGACAGGCTGGACTGTGAAGGGTTGGAGCTGAAACCAAGTAACATTGTTGTCAGGGCCTTTGATGGGTCTAAGAGGATGGTGCACGGTGAAGTTGATATTCTGATCAAGGTTAGTTCTCAGGTCTTCAATTCTACATTCTATGTGATGGACATCCGGCCATCTTATTCTTATTTGCTGGGTCGTCCATGGATCCACAAAGCCGGGGCCGTAACCTCAACACTCCGCCAGAAGCTGAAATACCCGGTCAAAGGGAAGATTGTGACAGTGCAAGGGGAGGAAGAGTACATGGTCAACCACCTTAACTCGTTCCGATATGTAGAAATGGATGGGGAGTTCATTGAGACCCTGTTCCAGCATTTTGAAGAGGTTCCCCAGACACTGGCGTTAGCTGAGACTGTTGTTGAAAATTCTCCTATGAGGATGGCTTCCTTAAAGGATGCCTGGGCTGTTGTTGAGAAGGGTGAGTGTGCAAATTGGGGCCGACTCCCTGATTTTACACAGAAGACTAACAAGTTTGGTTTGGGTTTCACTGCAGAAGCTCAAAGGGATGTTCAGAATGCAAGGATCGGAAGACCTCCCGTGTTCATCAGCAACTTGGGAGTGAATGCCATTAGAGACGATGTTGAAGAATCTGAGTTCGATAGCTGAATCTACCCTACGACTGACGGTGGACCAAGCAACTGGACAGCAAAGGACTTCATCCCTATTACTTTTGTTACCCAGTAATGAAACTTTTGTTTTGAATTTGTAACAGACAATGTTTGAAACTTTACGGCCCGGTGTCTTACCCGGGGCACTGTGGCTTCATTTGTGAGGGCTTTTGTGTGTCATCTACATATATCATTAATAAAAGTATTGGACGTTTTCTTGCATTTCAAATTTTGCGCTCCTTGTTTTTCTTTATTATATATTGCAAAACAGCTATTTTACACACACTCACATATACAGGTCCACATCCACTCTGGATCTCACTGGTAACGACTCTGCTACTGCCAGTTATGACTTCGAAAATCCGATCAACATAGCCGAAGACAAAGGTGAAGATGATTGCGAAGTGCCTGGCAAACTTGCAAGACTGTTACTCCAGGAAGAGAGGGCTATACAACTGCATGAAGAGCCGGTGGAATTAGTGAATCTGGGTACAGAGACAGATAAGAAAGAGGTTAAGATTGGTGCAAATCTGGAGCTTAGTGTGAAGCAACAGTTGATTTAGATGCTGCGTGACTACATTGAGATCTTTGCCTGGTCTTACAAAGAAATGCCTGGTTTAGATACTGATATTGTGGTTCATCGCCTGCCTACTAAGGAAGAATGTCCTCCAGTAAAACAGAAGGTTCGTCGTATGTGCCCAGAGATGTCCGAGAAAATCAAGGCTGAAGTTATGAAACAATTTGACGTCGGTTTTCTAGAAGTTACTTCTTACCCTCAGTGGGTGGCCAATGTGGTTCCAGTGCCGAAGAAAGATGGTAAGGTCTGAATGTGTGTTGACTACATGGATTTGAACAGGGCAAGCCCTAAGGATGACTTCCCTCTACCTCATATTGACGTTCTGGTTGACAACACCGCTCAGCACAAGGTCTTCTCCTTCATGGACGGCTTCTCCGGTTATAACCAGATTAAAATGGCTCCTGAAGACATGGATAAGACAACTTTTGTTACTTAGTGGGGGACCTTTTGCTACAAGGTCATGCCTTTTAGGTTAAAGAATGCTGGGGCAACATATCAGCGTGCCATGGTTGCTTTGCTTCATGACATGATCCATCATGAGATTGAAGTATACGTCGACAATATGATTGCAAGATCCCAGACTGAGGAAGAACACCTTGACCATCTGCAGAAGCTGTTTGACAGATTAAAGTTGTACAAGTTGAGGTTAAACCCAAACAAGTGCACCTTCGGGGTGAGATCTGGTAAACTACTGGGTTTCCTCGTAAGCGACAAAGGTATTCAAGTGGATCCTGCGAAAGTGAAAGCTATACAGGAGATGCCAGCTCCCATAACAGAGAAAGAAGTCAGAGGCTTTCTGGGACGTCTGAATTACATTGCCCGATTCATTTCGCACCTAACTGCTACTCGTGAGCCAATCTTCAAGCTGCTGAAGAAAGATCAAGTAGTACGTTGGAATGATGAATGCCAGGTCACTTTCGAAAGGATCAAAGAGTATCTCCAAGAGCCACCCATTCTGATGCCTCCAGTTGAAGGGAGACCTTTGATCTTATACTTGACAGTACTCGACAACTCAATGGGGTGTGTGCTGGGTCAGCATGACAAGTCTGGCCGAAAAGAGCATGCTATTTATTACCTTAGCAAAACGTTTACTGACTGCGAGACCCGATACTCGTTGCTCGAGAAAACTTGCTGCACTTTGGCATGGGCTGCTCGCCGGCTGAGATAGTATATGTTGACTCACACCACTCTATTGATATCAAAGATGGATCCAATCAAGTATATCTTCGAAAAACCTGCCTTGTCTGGAAGAATAGCAAGATGGAAGATGATCTTGACTGAGTATGACATCCAATACACGACTCAAAAGGTAATCAAGGGAAGTGTGTTGGCAGACCATTTGGCACATCAAGTAGTGGATGATTACCAGTTTATGAACTTTGAATTTCCCGACGAGAATATCATGTTGGTAATTGATTGTGAGACACCTGGACCGGATGAAGGGCCCGAGGAAGGATCTCGATGGTCTATGTACTTTGATGGAGCTTCGAACGCTTTGGGTAATGACATTGGCGCCATGATCATATCTCCTAAAGGATCTCATACTTTGTTCACCGCCCGACTATGTTTCAACTGCACCAACAACATGGCGGAGTATGAAGCATGCATCATGGGTCTTCGAGCAGCAAATAACCTAAGGATTAAGTTTCTAAGTGTCTTCAGAGTATCCGCTCTCGTGATCAGTCAGATCAAAGGCGAGTGGGATACGAAACACCCAAACCTTATTCCTTACAAGGAGTATGTATTGACGTTGCTTCCCCACTTTGAGGAGATAACCTTTGAACACTTCCCTAGAGAGGAGAATCAGTTGGCAGACGCGCTGGCTGCAATGTCTTCTATGTTCAAGGTCAATTGGGACAACGAAGCTCCCCAGATTATCATTGAAAGACTAGCTGAACCTGCACATTGCTGTGACGTTAAGATTGAAGAGGTAACAGAAAAGCCCTGGTATCATGAAGTGAAGAAGTATCTTAAAGCTCAGGAATACCCCGAGGGTGCATCTGTTAATGAGAAGAAGTTTCTGAGGAGGTTCGCGGCGAAGTTCTTCATCAGCAATGGCATTCTCTACAAGCGTAACCATGACTCAACCTTATTGCGTTGTGTGGATAAGACTGAAGCAGAAAGGATCATGACAGAGTTACATGAAGGTACTTTCGGAACTCATTCCAGTGGACATACCATGGAAAAGAAAATCCTTCGGGAAGGATATTATTGGTCCACAATGGAAGCCAACTGTTATCAGTATTCTCGGACATGTCACAAGTGCCAAGTCTATGCTGATAAGGTGCACATACCTCCATTTCCTATGAACATCTTGATGACACCTTGGCCTTTTGCAATGTGGGGAATTGATATGATCGGTGAGATCAGACCTACGGTATCAAACGGGCATCGTTTCATCCTGGTAGCAATTGATTACTTTACAAAGTGGGTTGAAGCAACTTCCTTTGCTACTGTAACTAATAACGTCGTGGCACGGTTCATTCGGAACAATCTGATCTGTCGATACGGTGTACCATAGAGGATCATTATGGAAAATGGTACCAATCTCAACAACAAGATGATCACTGAGCTCTGCGAGAAATTCAAGATATATCATCATAACTCTTCTCCCTACCGGCCGAAGATGAATGGCACTGTTGAAGCGGCTAATAAGAACATTAAGAAGATTGTGCAGAAGATGACAGTGACATGCAAAGAATGGCACGAGATGTTACCGTTTGCTCTTCATTGGTACCGTACCTCAGCTCGAACGTCAACAGGGGAAAAACCCTATTCCTTGGTATATGGCATGGAGGCAGTCTTGCCCATTGAAGTTTAGATACCCTCTCTTTGGATTATGAAGGATGCAGGTTTGAGCGAAGATGATTGGATTCAGACCCGGCTTGATCAGCTGAACTTAATCGACGAAAAGAGACTCACTGCTATTTGGCATGGTCAGACGTACCAAAAACGGATGATCAAGGCATTTAACAAGAAAGTCAGACGACAAGAGTATCAAGTTGGGGATCTGGTAATCAAGTGCATTTTCCTACCTCAAGGCGATCCCAGGGGAAAATGGACCCCTACTTACGAAGGGCCATTTGTGGTTAAGAACATTTTCTCAGGAGGAGCTATGATTCTAACCACCATGGATGGTGACGACCTTCCTCACCTCGTCAATGCAGACATAGTGAAAAAATACTACGCATAATCAAAGACCCGCTAGGTTGACTGGCCTAGGAAAAAATAAGGGCTTCCCGACGAACCAAAAGGGTTCGGGCAAAAATAAGGGATGAAAGTTAAAAAAAAATGTACACCCGGCAAGTCGAAAACCTGAAAAGGCGACTTGGGCAAAAATGGGTATCCCGGTGGACTGAAAACCCGAAAGGGCGGTCCAGGCAAAAATTAGGGATTAAAGCGTAACACTATGTCTCATTGGATCACCTTGCATTCAGACTTCGGTATCGACCATCAAGCTCGGACGACACTAATCAATCTGATTCATCTTCAACCAAGCAGCAAAGACATGAGATGCTCGAGGACATAAAGGAAATAGCAGAGATGGAACCCAGTGGGATTATTCACATAGCTGTTTTGTTTTCTTTTCACAAATTGTATAAATTCTATTTGTTCGGCGGCGTTCTCTTACTAGGACGTCAGCCTCTTGTACAAAAACGCCTATTTACAGGCCAAAACTTCAAAAATTAATACAAATTCATTTTCCGACAAATTTCAAACTGTTTTTCATTTATCTGTTTTGTTTTGTAAAGAACGTACAAAGTTCATTTTTGATATATGCATTCGACATTAATTGCTGATCATAAATATTTACATGCGAAATAAAAGACGGATTACAGGTAACATCAGAAACAGGGGCAATAAGAATTGTCCGAGTTGTATGGTTGCTCTGTTCACCAGGTACAAAGGTAGATTCATCTGAAGAATATGCTTAAGATACTTTCACTCCCCGCAGAATAAGACAGTAATGGTAGATCTCTCAGCTGAGACTTACAACCATGAATGAATCAACAATACTCTCCCCAAGCAGAGTTGGTCTACCATCAGCCCTAAAAAGGCTGGGTATCCCCAGAAGATCTTGATATTCCCCAGCGGAGTATAAAGATATTCCTCAGCAAGTATAAGATTATCCCCGACAGTCTTAATATTCCTCAACGGAGTGTAAGAATGTTCCCCGGAAGAATACAGGATACCCCAGTGGAGTCAATATTTCCCAACGCAGTCTAAAAAACTTCCCCAATGGAGTTGAAGCATCATCCCTGTTGTACCCCAAAATTTGCCCTCTCATGTTTTCCAAAGTCTTCCCCCTGCATGGTTGATCATAAACCCTTGCCTAAGGAAAAAGAAATTTTTTGAGTGGTGCTTTAAGTACCTTTCGATTGTCATTCTGAAGGAGCCTTTCGATTGGCATGGACAAGCATTTCGATTGGCATTATGGACAAGCCCTTCGATTGGCATTCTGAAAGACCCTTCAATTGGTTTTCTGAAGGAGCATTTCGATTGGCATTATGGACAAGCACTTCGATTGGCATTATGTCAAGGCCTTCGATTGGTATTCTGGAAGACCCTTCGGTTGGTATTCTGAATGAGCCTTTCGATTGGCATTATGGACAAGCACTTCGATTGGCATTATGTCAAAGCCCTTCGATTAGAATTCTGAAAGACCTTTTCGTTTGGCACCCTGGGCCAAGCCTTTCAGTTGGCATGCCAAGGGATCCTTCGATTTAGCATTGTGTCAAGGCAGCTTCGACAGGCATGTTAACCATGTCCTTCGATTAACATGAACAACACCTTTCAATTGGCCTGTTAACAAAGCCTTTCGATTGGCCTGTTAACAAAGGCCATCAAGAGGGCACTCAAAAAACATGTCCAGGTACACTGAACATGAGAAAATGGCGTGTTTCCCTTACAAACATAGAAATAATTAAATGCTGATTGTAGATTTAATTCCTGAGTTAAAGGCCAGATTCTTGCCTTTTCTACTCAACAAAAGCTTATTTGACCAGAGTGACTCTTTTCAAATCAAGCAGTCGAAGCAGAAGAAGTCCATTCGAAGGAGGCAACTTAGGACCAATCGAAGAACAGGGCCTGAAAGCATTTGAAATCCAAAAGTGTCCAGGTTCATTCAAGGGACACGAATGTTTCAAAAAAGGAAATATTTTAATGTGTCTGATTCTTGTCTCTGGTTTTAATGGCCTGTTTAATTGGCTGTCTCTTGCCGTTACTAAACCCCCACACTCCTATAAATACAAGGGCCAGTGGCACATTACAGAGGACGAAAAAACACAGAGGGAAAAATAGAGAAAAGAAAGAGGGAAGATTTGGAGATACGCTGTCCATAACCCACCAAAGGTTATCAGCATTTTTCATCCAAGCCAAAGCAGCCATCCAGCGAACAGCTCCACACCCAGAGCCACAGATCACAAATCTTCAATTGGTAAGGGTTTGCAAAACCAAAATTGCACCTTCATGACATTTAAATACACATTGCATATATATTTTTGTTATTACTGATTGTGTTGCATGTAAGCTGAAGTGCAAAGGTGAGATCGTGCCATTACTTGGGCACGATCTGAGTTTCCCCTTCGAACCTCAGAATAAAATAAACCCAGACCCAGATTCAGCAGATTCACGTTGAGCAAGAACCAGAATTGGGAGGAGATTCGAATCAGGGGGGGTAAAGTCCCCCCTGGACCTTTAACATTTGTTTCATTTTGCGGGAAAGATATTCTCAGAATCCTTTTCAGAGTTTTGAAGCTTAGCAGCTTAACTTCGAACTGGACCCAGGATTTCCAGATCGAAGGATAACATATCCAGATCGAACACCCCCAAAAGTGCAGCCCCTCATGCACCTTCGATCAAGCCTCTTCACTGGGTCAAAAGACAACCCACACCGCTTTCGACCCAGGCCTCCAGAACTATGCTTTTTTTATTTGCTGCCTGTTTCCTTCGTTTTTTATCCTTATTTTGACTATTTTAATCTTTTTTTTTAATCATCATTAAAATCAAAAAACACAAAAACATTAGGCTAGTTTTTTTTTCTTTTCTATTAAATTAACTTTGTTAATTAATCTTTTAATTATCTTAACATTTTAAAAAAAAACTAAAATTAAGTAGATTCAGATCATTTTCTCAAAACTAAAATTAAGTAGATTTAGGTCATTTTCCCAAAATAAAATAAAACAACAAAAAGATTTTATTCTTAGGATTTTTAGAGGTTATTTTCAGATTTGCGCGCATTTATTTTATTATAACTGCCTATTGGTTTGTGATAGCTTGACTAAGACTTTTACACTTTACTGCTTCATCCCCAATTTTGGACATGTAAATAACCCCCCTCCCCGAAGCCTTGTAATAGCATAGGATTTACAATTCCCGCACTTTAAATTCCTGTACATATATTAATTGTTTAGATGTATGCTAACTAGGCTATGCATGACAAGATTAACTCTTAACTTAAAATCAATAATAGCTCATCATGACATGCAAAGATAATATAGTTGAAAATTGACACACTTGCACATGCCACTCCTAGGGTACACCTCACTTGGTGGCCTCGAACGTGGTCATTGAGTATAGGAAGTCTTAGAGGTCGCCCTCCTGTCCAAAGATCAAAGTTTCCTCAAAATGGTTGCCTCGATAAAAATGATCTAAGACATTAGGGTTACCGCTAAAGCATTCTAACATTGCTTTAGTGACCACACGTCCCTTAAATCAAATTGACCTGAAAACTCTAACGATGGTGCTACCTACTCCTCAATAGTGGGATAACATTGTCTAAAGGATATTTTCACAGTTTAATTCCTTTTTGAGTAGGTAGAGGTTCTTAAGTACTTGCTCCTTTTAAAAAAACAAAACAAAACTTTTCGCACTTACACTCTCTTAAAAAAAACTCTTTTCAAAACCCACAAACACAAAGAAAAGCAAACTTTTGAAAACACAATGAGCAAGTACCTAAGAGCCCGTGGATAACCATGGATAGAAAGGGTGCTAACACCTTCCCTTTCTATAATCTACCTCCCGAACCCGAGAAACATCTCGTAAAGGAATTTTTCTGTGCTTTTGTCCTTTCCTTGTTGGATAAAATAAAAGACGGTGACGACTCTTTCTTACCGCGACATTTTGCGAAAACAAATGCAAAACGCGAACCAGCATTCCAAAACAGTCAGTTCTCATTCCCGCCGATCACAGAACTGGCGACTCTGCTGGGGATTCTGTTGATAAGTGAGGTGTACCTTAGGATTAGATCACTTGTGTTTTCAATTGTATTGCTTTGTATGCTTTTAATTTTCTGGGCTTGTATCGGAGTTCTATAAATCCTCCACCCGGATTTGGGAAACATTCATAGATAGCAATACGTTGTGGAAATTGTGCGGGGTATACCGACACGGTTGAAGCAATAGCTATATTAGTGCGACATGTTTGTGAGTACCAGTAGCCTTTGAGTCAATCAAAGAGATTACGGGGCCGCTGAGTGATGTCACTAAGCACTAATGACCTAGAACCTTACTTGACCATCTTGGCCTTTTTAGGGGTAGTGAGATGACCGACTTTGGTGCAGTCCGAAGTTGGTAGATACTCGATACTACACTCATTGAGGATTGTTTTCTTGGAATATTTTGGTCACTAGTTCAGTGGCTAAACCAAAAAGATGAACATAGAAAACAATCCAATGATATTGAGCTCCTTAGAACCCGGTTACTATTTATAGGACAGGTTTTGAGCCAACTAAACTCAAGAGGGTACTTACCTATGAAACCTCATGCAAGCCTGAAATCTAAGGGCTCTTTTGTGTGACTTGTGTGCCTTCAAACTTGAACTACTTGCACATTCTTGTTATCTGACAACATGGGTTCCTTGCAGGTTTTGTTTACAGTCCTTATCCAATAATCTGGATTTATTGCAGGGTTTACTTACATCACCTCACACTTTTGCTTAAACGCATATCATACACATCATAACATCATGTCTTAACATTTCTTTAACCATTTCAAGGATCTCAAGGGTCTGTGATGTAGGTTATGGTAAATCAAATGGCTAGCAAGGGGCAAAGTGGATTTATTTTCCTCTAGCCAAGGTTGTCTAGAAATCCAAGCATGATAACTTGAGTCAGGGGCTATGACCCACTCGATATGGTGAGCTTGACTCTTGAAGAAGGACTCTCAGCAACATGAAGTTCCTTCAATCAAGCTATCAGATTCAAATTCTAACCGTTTCTTGTTTACCCCGCGAGATCCTTGAAAACATTGCGTACATATATCATACATATCATTGCATAACAGGTCTCCCAGTACAGGTCTCTCATGTTCTCGCTGTTTATTTCAGCAATGACTTTCCAACCAGACAACCAAGATCTTCGGGCTCAAAACGCCCAACTTCAAGAAATGTTATTGAACTTATCCCAGGGGCAAGAAGAAATAAAAGCTCTCCTCACAAGGGGCTTGGTCCTAGGGAATCCAGGAGGCATCAGGAATGATCAGTTGGAAGGGCTACAAATTAAGTTGGCAACAATGAAGATCCAGATGATGGGACAGCTGGTGGGCCAGATGGATCTCATTCAAGACTTAGCTCAAAGACAAGAAGATCTCAGGGTCCTCGTCAACAAGCTGCTTCAAAATAACCAATTGGGGCAAACAACTAGGGTTGAAGATCAAGTCATCATTCAACCACCTTTGGGGCAAGAAGACAAGGGAAAAGCTCCTCAGCTTGCTTCAAGGTCACAAGCCCAGCATCAACAGGGTAATCGGCGTAAGCGAAATACGTTTGGAAGACATTTCTTTGAGACTGATATACCATTATCTCTCATACTGAAACGCTTGTTGGAGGTAAATCTGATTACTTTAAAGGATCCTCCCCGGAATCCCAACACCTCTGCTCCTACCTATCATCCAAATGAAAGGTGTGCATACCACTCTGACAGTCCGGGACATGACACCGACGACTGTTGGACTCTGAAGAACAAGATCCAAGACTTGATTGACGGAAGGGTGCTGGAGTTCATGCCAGATGGCGAGATGAAAATATTCTGCTGAGAATTCTCCATCTGAGATGACTAGTTCAGACTAAGAGACTTTTGTTCATTTGAATTCTGAAGTTGTATTTTTCTTTGCTTATTCAAACAATTATTATCATGTCAAACTCTTTTATTTAATTAATGCATCGCACGTGTCTGTTTTGAATTAATTGTTCTCACTATGCTTAAATTGCTTCATATTTCCTTTTTGTGATGTTCAACTCTCGATTAAAAAAACTCTAAGCCTTTAGAGGGAGGATGACGAAAACGATACCACGATCTTTGCAATATGCTTTTGAATAGACCCCGCTGATGAGGTACAGGCATTGTTTCAAATCCTAAATAGTGGAGTTATAAGGAAGATAATCCCTAGTCAACCCCATTGAGCCAAAGAAGTTGGAGTTTTTCTTTTCATGAATTAAAACCTTTAATTATAACCTGGGGCAGGGTAGTTCTCTCAGTTGATCCAGGTGCACAATAAATGGCATCAAATAAGTCCTTCTGAAACAAAAGATGGTGTTGGTTCCGTATAATCGTAAGGACAGCCAGTCATTACCTCTCAAAATAAAAGCCCAATAAGTCAAAACTTATGAAGGAGACTTACAAAACTGGGGCATCCCGCTGACTGTAATCACAAAAGAAACAGTTCAGGCAAAAAGACAGGGATAACGAAGTCCAAAAGAAAGAGGTCCTACAAACTCTCATAAAAAGGATTGCCTGTTCAAAATAAACTGTCAATATCCGAACCATCACCGAAATATCAGAGCAAAGACTCAAACAAGATCTAATGCATGATTAGTTGAGTTTAGGGTTGAAGAACATCACGAAGAGCGGGAGGGTACAAATATACTTTGAGCCTTTATCCTTCGTTTCTTAAACTGTGAACCAGACCACGTTATAACCCTTAAAAGTCCTAGCTGAAGCACGGGTTAGTTCGAAAGCATGCTGTTACAAAAGGTATCCTGACTCCTGTAGGGCTTACTGTAAATCCTGAGTTGACATCACATTTTACAAAAAAAATTCGCTTGTTTTATTGAAAACTGCATTTTCAAAGAACTTCAAAACAGACATAAGCTTTGCATTCTTAAAATAACATTGTTTGCATATGACTATTTGTTCAAACAACAGAGAAATTCGCACGACGAATATTTAGTGAACAAAAAAAAACCTTTTCAATAAAAAGGGTCATCTTAAGTGGAAGAAACACTTCCAACAAAGGGGCACGACATGAGCATTGTTTATCATCTGGGGCAGTCAAGTCAAGATTCAAGGAGTCTCTCAAAGATGCCAAATAGCCAGGGTCAGATCTCCATCTGAATCACTTGGGGCATTGGACATGAATTCCAGCAACGAATTCTGTATGATCAAATGAACATCTTCTGGTAGTATGACAACACGACACTATTGACAGTGATAACTCCCTACACTGAGAGCGTGGATATGGTCAGAAAATACTGCGCATGAACAAAGACCCGCTAGGTTGACACACTTAGGCAAAAATAAGGGCATCCCGGAGAACCAAAAAGGTTCGAGCAAAATTAGGGATAAAAACAAAAAGATTTGTACACCTGGAAAGTCGAAAACCTGAAAAGGCGGCTTGGGCAAGAAAGGGTATCCCGGTGGACTGAAAATCTGAAAAGACAGTCCAGGCAAAAGTTAGGGATTAAAGCGTACGACCATGTCCCGTCATATCGTCACTTGCCTACCAGAAGAAGATTTGTCATTTCAATCGGCAATCAAGGCCTCCGCAGGCACCTTCTCCCGTAGATACAGGGGCAGAAAAGTCTCGATGCAAAGTCATTGTCATATCCTCATTCCACGTCCCAGAAATAAACATACTCCCCATAGAGTAAGAAAAGGACAGTGGTGTTAATTCTCCGCAGCTGAGGCTCGCAACCACGAATGGCTCGATAAGATTCTCCCCAAGCAGAGTTTATCTATCACCAGCACTGGAAGATTATCCCCAGTGGAGTCTGGAAGATTATCCCCAGTAGAATCTAAAAGATTATCCCCAATGAAGTCGCCATTGGAAAACCATCCCCAGCGGAGTTCATTCCTTTCACAGACAGAAATTCAATCCCCAACAGGGTTCACTGTCACCAGCAACAGTAATTCATCCCCAACTGAGTTTTATTTCTCCTAAATGCAGCTTCACACGGGTTTATCCTAAAAAAATCCTACACGGGTCCTTTATCATGTATTTTTGAATGAAGTTTTACACGAACTCATCCCAAAGTAACCTTACCCAGGTTCCTCCAGAAGTTTCACACGAACTTATCACGAAGTAATCCTACACAGGTTCCTCCTTCCCAAGATGCAGTTTTACACGGACTCATCATCAAGCAACCCTACACAGGTTCCTCCTTTCTAGATGAAGTTTTACAGACTCGTTATGAAGTAATCCTACACAGGTTCCTTCTCAGGAAATTTCAGATGCAGTTTTACACGGACTCATCATCAAGAAACCCTACACAGGTTCCCTCTTTCCAAGATGAAGTTTTACACGGACTCGTCATCAGGAAACCCTACACCGGTTCCCTATCTTTCCAAGATGCAGTTTTACACGGACTCATCATCAGGCAACCCTACACAGGTTCATCCATTCCAGATGAAGTTTTACATGGACTCATCATGAAGCAACCTATTCCAGACTCCTTCTAGAGACAGTTCAGATGCGACCCAGATATGACTGACATTCTGATACTTATTCCATATCCCTTCTAGAAACAGTTCAGATGCGACCCAGATATGGCTGACATTCTTATACTTATTCCAGACTCCTTCTAGAGACAGTTCAGATGCGACCCAGATATGGTCGACATTCTGATACTTATTTCAGAACCCTTCTAGAGACAGTTCAGATGCGACCCAGATATGGCTGAAATTATGATACTTATTCTAGATCCCTTCTAGAGACAATTCAGATGCGACCCAGATATGGCTGACATTCTGATACTTATTCCAGATTCATTCAAAATACTGTCCAGATACGATCCAGATTCGAATGTCATTCTGTCACTCATTCAAAATACAGTCCATATACGATCCAGATTCGGATGTCATTCTGTCACTCATTCAAAATACAGTCCAGATATGATCCAGATTTAGATGTCATTCAGTCACTCATTCAAAATACAGTTCAGATACGATCCAGATGCAGACGCAATTCTGACAATCATCCAGACTCAACTCTATTCTTCAGCAGCTCCGGGATTTATTTCCCCCAACTAAAACATCACATTTCCATACATCATGATACATGCATATACACATCATACCATACAATCTCATTTATGTTGAGAACATGATTGCTTGATCCATATCATGCATTGCATATGACTGACCTTTACCTTTCAGGAAGGACGCAGTAAAATTCTCATCCATATCAAAAGGCCTTCTCTGGTCCAGATAAATCGATTCCTAAAGATTTTTCTGATGCCGATCCAGTTGAAGATATTCCAAGACCTTGTCTGGTCCAGTTAAATCGATTCCTAAAGATTTTTATGATGTCGGTCCAGTCAAAGGCCTTCTCTGGTCCAGTTAAATCGATTCCTAAAGATTTTCCTGATGCCGATCCAGTTGAAGATATTCCAAGACCTTGTCTGGTCCAGTTAAATCGATTCCTAAAGATTTTTCTGATGCCGATCCAGTCAAAGGCCTTCTCTGGTCCAGTTAAATCGATTCCTAAATATTTTTCTGATGTCGATCCAGTTGAAGATATTCCAAGACCTTGTCTGGTCCAGTTAAATCAATTCCTAAAGATTTTTCTGATGTCGATCCAGTCAAAGGCCTTCTCTGGTCCAGTTAAATTGATTCCTAAAGATTTTCCTGATGCCGATCCAGTTGTAGATATTCCAAGACCTTCCCTGGTCCAGTTAAATCGATTCCTAAAGATTTTTCTGATGCCGATCCAGTCAAAGGCCTTCTCTGGTCCAGTTAAATCGATTCCTAAAGATTTTCCTGATGCCGATCCAGTTGAAGATATTCCAAGACCTTGTCTGGTCCAGTTAAATCGATTCCTAAAGATATTTATGACGCCGATCTAGTCAAAGGCCTTCTCTGGTCCAGTTAAATCAATTCCTAAAGATTTTTCTGATGCCGATCCAGTTGAAGATATTCCAAGACCTTCTCTGGTCCAGTTAAATCGATTCCTAAAGATTTTTCTGATGCTGATCCAGTTGAAGATATTCCAAGACCTTGTCTGGTTCAGTTAAATCGATTCCTAAAGATTTTTCTGAGGCGAAGTATGTCAATGGAGACAAAATCAGTTAAATCGATTCCTAAAGATTTTTCTGAGGCAAAGCATGTCAATGGAGGCAAAATAAGTTAAGTCGATTCCTAAAGATTTTTTTGAAGCAAAGCCAGTCAATGGAGACAAAATTAGTTAAATCGATTCCTAAAGATTTTTCTGAGACAACCTGTCAATAGAGACAACTCGGAGACACCCCTTCAGAAGAGACAACCCATCAACCTTTTGAAGTCCCAGTTTAATACCTGTAGCAGGCCAGGAAAACTATCTGTGGACGACTGATTGTAGATTAATACCTGTAACTTGCCAGGAAAATTATCTACATGAAGATATTGAAGATTAATACTTGGAACCAGACAGGACAAGCACTATAACCTCAACGGTATACTCCATTGAGCACGAGTCAGTTCCTAGATCTTGATGTTTTCCTCCGTCATAGTGTGGACGAGTTCTATAACCTCAACGGTATACTCCCGGTGAGCACGAGACAGTTCCTAGATCTTGATGAAGATGTTTCCCTATGTCATAGTGTGGATGAGTACTATAACCTCAACGGTATACTCCCGGTGAGCACGAGTCAGTTCCTAGATCTTGATGTTTTCCTCCGTCATAGTGTGGAATAGTTCTATAACCTCAACGGTATACTCCCGATGAGCACGAGACAGTTCCTAGATCTTGATGAAGATGTTTCCCTACGTCATAGTGTGGACGAGTACTATAACCTCAACGGTATACTCCTTTGAGCATGAGTCAGTTCCTAGATCTTGATGTTTTCCTCTGTCATAGTATGGACAAGTTCTATAACCTCAGCGGTATACTCCCGGTGGGCACGAGACAGTTCCTAGATCTTGATGAAGATGTTTCCCCCCAATTGAATTATGAACAGGTTCTTAAAACTCAGCTGAAGCATTCTCTCAGTTGAAGTACAGGCAGGTTCCTAAATCTCAACAAAGTTAGACTTCCCCAGCGGAATCTTCTACAAACAACAGGTATGCAAGTTCTCTCTAAGGAATCTCTTATGCGATCGACACCCCTGCAGATGGCATCTATAAGCCCATCCTCCTACCAATAATCTCCAAATGGCATCTATAATCCCATTCCCGATGTCACAATGCTGATACTACACCATGCGAGTGCAAATTTATGGGCACTCTAGTGTTCAATTATCTTCCACCTTCGGATCACGAAAGGCTCGGAAGCCAATCTATATCCTCAGGTTTAAGAAAATTGAACAGGGGAAACTGTTGTACCCTAAAATTTGCCCTCTCATGTTTTCCAAAGTCTTCCCCCTGCATGGTTGATCATAAACCCTTGCCTAAGGAAAAAGAAAATTTTTGAGTGGTGCTTTAAGTACCTTTCGATTGGCATTCTGAAGGAGCCTTTCAATTGGCATGGACAAGCATTTCAATTGGCATTATGGACAAGCCCTTCGATTGGCATTCTGAAAGACCCTTCGATTGGTTTTCTAAAGGAGCATTTCGATTGGCATTATGGACAAGCACTTCAATTGGCATTATGTCAAGGCCTTCGATTGGCATTCTGAAAGACCCTTCGATTAGTATTCTGAATGAGCCTTTCGATTGGAATTATGGACAAGCATTTCGATTGACATTTTGTCAAAGCCCTTCGATTAGAATTCTGAAAGACCTTTTCATTTGGCACCCTGGGCCAAGCCTTTCAGTTGGCATTCCAAGGGATCCTTCGATTTAGCATTGTGTCAAGGCAGCTTCGACAAGCATGTTAACCATGTCCTTCGATTAGCATGAACAGCACCTTTCGATTGGCCTGTTAACAAAGCCTTTCGATTAGCCTGTTAACAGAGGCCATCAAGAGGGCACTCAAAAAACATGTCTAGGTACACTGAACATGAGAAAATGGCGTGTTTCCCTTACAAACATAGAAATAATTAAATGCTGATTGTGGATTTAATTCCTGAGTTAAAGGCCAGATTCTTGCCTTTTCTACTCAACAAAAGCTGATTTGACCAGAGTGACTCTTTTCAAATCAAGCAGTCGAAGCAGAAGAAGTCCATTCGAAGGAGGCAACTTAGGACCAATCGAAGAACAGGTCCTAAAGGCATTCGAAATCCAAAAGTATCCAGGTTCATTCAAGGGACACGAATGTTTCAAAAAAGGAAATATTTTAATGTGTCTGATTCTTGTCTCATGGCTTTAATGGCCTGTTTAATTGGCTGTCTCTTGCCGTTACTAAACCCCCACACTCCTATAAATACAAGGGCCAGTGGCATATTACAGAGGACGAAAAAACACAGGGAAAAATAGAGAAAAGAAAGAGGGAAGATTTGGAGATACGCTGCCCATAACCCACCAAAGGTACCAACATTTTTCATCCAAGCCAAAGCAGCCATCCAGCGAACAGCTCCACACCCAGAGCCACATATCACACATCTTCAATTGGTAAGGGTTTGCAAAACCAAAATTGTACCTTCATGACATTTAAATACACATTGCATATATATTTTTGTTATTACTGATTGTGTTGCATGTAAGCTGAAGTGCAAAGGTCAGATCGTGCCATTACTTGGGCACGACCTGAGTTTCCCCTTCGAACCTCAGAATAAAACAAACCCAGACCCAGATTCAGCAGATTCACGTTGAGGAAGAACCAAAATTGGGAGGAGATTCGAATCAGGGGGGGGGGTAAAGTCCCCCCCTGGACCTTTAACATTTGTTTCATTTTGCAGGAAAGATATTCTTAGAATCCTGTTCAGAGTTTTGAAGCTTAGCAGCTTAGCTTCGAACTGGACCAAGGATTTCCAAATCGAAGGATTACATATCCAGATCGAACACCCCCAAAAGTGCAGCCCCTCATGCACCTTCGATCAAGCCTCTTCACTGGGTCGAAAGACAGCCCACACCTCTTTCGACCCAGGCCTCCAGAACTATGCTTTTTTTATTTGCTGCCTGTTTCCTTCGTTTTTTATCCTTATTTTGACTATTTTATTCTTTATTTTTAATCATCATTAAAATCAAAAAGCACAAAAATATTAGGCTAGTTTTTTTTTCTTCTATTAAATTAACTTTGTTAATTAATCTTTTAATTATCTTAACTTTTTTTTAAAAAACTAAAATTAAGTAGATTCAGATCATTTTCTCAAAACTAAAATTAAGTAGATTTAGGTCATTTTCCCAAAATAAAATAAAACAACAAAAAGATTTTATTCTTAGGATTTTTAGAGGTTATTTTCAGATTCACGCGCGTTTATTTTATTATAACTGCGTATTGGTTTGTGATAGCTTGACTAAGACTTTTACACTTTACTGCTTCATCCCCAATTTTGGACATGTAAATAACCCCCCTCCCCGAAGCCTTGTAATAGCATAGGATTTACAATTCCCGCACTTTAAATTCCTGTACATATATTAACTGTTTAGATGTATGCTAACTAGGCTATGCATGACAAGATTAACTCTTAACTTAAAATCAACAATAGCTCATCATGACATGCAAAGATAATATAGCTGAAAATTGACACACTTGCACATGCCACTCCTAGGGTACACCTCACTTGGTGGCCTCGAACATGGTCATTGAGTATAGGAAGTCTTAGAGGTCGCCCTCCTGTCCCAAGATCAAAGTTGCCTCGAAATGGTTGCCTCGATAAAAATGATCTAAGACATTAGGGTTACCGCTAAAGCATCCTAACATTGCTTTAGTGACCACACGTCCCTTAAATCGAATTGACCTGAAAACTCCAACGACGATGCTACCTACTCCTCAATAGTGGGATAGCACTTTCTAAAGGACATTTGCATAGTTTAATTCCTTTTTGAGTAGGTAGAGGTTCTTAAGTACTTGCTCCTTTTAAAAAAACAAAACAAAACTTTTCGCACTTACACTCTCTTAAAAAACAAAACTCTTTTCAAAACCCACAAACACAAAGAAAAGCAAACTTTTGAAAACACAATGAGCAAGTACCTAATAGCCCGTGGATAACCACAGATAGAAAGGGTGCTAACACCTTCCCTTTCTATAATCTACCTCCCGAACCTGAGAAACATCTCGTAAAGGAATTTTTCTGTGCTTTTGTCCTTTCCTTGTTGGATAAAATAAAAGACGGTGGTGACTCTTGCTTACCGCGACATTTTGCAAAAACAAACGCAAAACGCGAACCAGCATTCCAAAACAGTCAGTTCTCATTCCCACCGATCACAATCCCCAGTAAACTCTGGAAGTTTATCCCCAGCGAAGTACAAAAACAATATTCCCTAGCCAAGTTCAAAGGATCATTCCCAGCAGAACTCAGAGGTTTATCTCCACAAAAGTTTAACAGGGTTATCCCCAGCAAGTTGCAACTGAAAGATCATCCCCAGCGAAGTTCTTTCCTTTCACAAGCAGGAATAAAATCCTCAACATATTCAATATCACCAGCAACGGTAATCCATCCCCAGCGGAGTTTATCGTTGAAATCCCCAGCGGAGCTTATCAGCGGAATCCCTAGCGGAGTTTATCGTTAAAATCCTCAGCAGAACATCTCTCCCCCACAGAGTAATTCCCCTCGGAGTAATCTCTTCATCAGTTTATTCCCCAACGAAGTTCTTTTCTCCTGCAGGTTTATTCTCACAATCATCTTCGTTCATCATCCCCAGCGGAAAAGAAGAACTCAACTCTATTCTCCAGCAGCTCCGGGATTTATTTTCCCCAACTAAAACATTTTATTCCCATACATCATGATACATGCATATACGCATCATACGAATACAATCTCATTTATTTTGAGAACATCATTGCCTGATCCATATCATGCATTGCATATGACTGACCTTTACCTTTCAGGAAAGATACAGTCAAAGTTCTCAGTTACGTCGAAGACCTGACCGGTTCTTAAATCTCAATTGAATTATCCTTGGTTGAATTTCAGATAAGGTTCTAAATCTAGACAAGTTTCCCTACGTCAAAGTGTGGACGAGTGCTATAACCTCAACGGTATACTACGTTGAATACTAGTCAGTTCCTAGATCTTGATGTTTTCCTCCGTCAAAGTGTGGACGAGTTCTATAATCTCAATGGTATACTACGTTGAATACTAGACAGTTCCTAGATCTTGATGAAGATGTTTCCCTACGTCAAAGTGTGGACGAGTTCTATAATCTCAACGGTATACTACGTTGAATATTAGACAGTTCCTAGATCTTGATGAAGATGTTTCCCTACGTCATAGTGTGGACGACTGCTATAACCTCAACGGTATACTACATTGAATACTAGTCAGTTCCTAGATCTTGATGTTTTCCTCCTTCAAAGTGTGGACGAGTTCTATAATCTCAACGGTATACTACGTTGAATACTAGACAGTTCCTAGATCTTGATGAATATGTTTCCCTACGTCATAGTGTGGACGAGTGCTATAACCTCAACGGTATACTACGTTGAATACTAGTCAGTTCCTAGATCTTGACGTTTTCCTCCGTCAAAGTGTGGACGAGTTCTATAATCTCAACGGTATACTACGTTGAATACTAGATAGTTCCTAGATCTTGATGAAGATGTTTCCCTATGTCATAGTGTGGACGAGTGCTATAACCTCAACTGTATACTACGTTGAATACTAGTAAGTTTCTAGATCTTGATGTTTTCCTTCGTCAAAGTGTGGGCGAGTTCTACAATCTCAACAGTATACTACGTTGAAGACCAGACAGTTCCTAGATCTTGATGAAGATGTTTCCATACGTTAAAGTGTGGACGAGTGCTATAATCTCAACGGTATACTACGTTGAATACTAGTCAATTCCTAGATCTTGATGTTTTCCTCCGTCAAAGGAAACAACCCGTCAAAAGAGACAACCCGTCAACAGAGACAACCCATCAAAAGAGACAACCCGTCAAAGAAGACAAAGCCACCTACCAAAAATCTCCAAATGGCATCTGCGATCGGTGGATCTGGAACTGACTGTTTAACGCTGGTTCGCGAAATGTCGCGGAAGCAAGAGTCGCCACCGTCTTTTACTTTCTCCAATTGGAAAGGACAAAAGCACAGAAAAATTCCTTAAAGAGATTGCTCTCGGTTCGGGAGGTAGATTATAGAAAGGGAAGGTGTTAGCACCCTTTCTATCCATGGTTATCCATGGGCTCTTAGATACTTGCTCATTGTGTTTTCAAAAATGGTTTGTTTGCTTTTCAATGTGGGTTTTAAAAAGTTTCTTTGAAAATTCCAGTTCGACTCTTGTATCAGTCCTCAAGAGTGTTTGAAAAATTGCTTTCGAAAACTTTTTGAAAATGTGTTGGTGTGAAAAGTATTTTTGATTTGTTTTTGAAATTAGAGCAAGTATCTAGAGTCATCTACCTACCCTAAGGAATTCGTCTGTGTAGATGTCCTTTAAAGTAGTGCCATCCCACCATTGAGAGGTAGGTAGCACCACCGTTGGAGGTGTTCGGGTCAATTCGAGGTTTGGGACATGGTGATCACCAGAGCAATGGGAAGACACCTTAGAAGCTACCCTCATGCCAGGTTCCCGGATCATGAGGACTTACTAAGACATCCTCTACTCGACGATCACCTTTCGAGGCAAGGCAACAGTGAGGCGTACCCTAGGGGTGGTGTGTGATTTGTGTGTCAGATTCATTTATTTTTGTCTTGTCAGGTTATGGGTGATCTATGCGTTTGCTTTTATTTTTTTGTCATTCATTCTTGCATGCATTTATTTAACAGTTAAAAAAGATGCGGAAATTGAAAGTTCTAAACTATTACAAAGGCGCGGGTCCACATCGCCAAAATTAAAATCCAGGACCCGATTTGACGGAAAGTAAATAAAGAAATAAAATAAAGTGCGAGAAATTAAGTTTACAAGGCTTTGGGAGAGTTACATAAATATTTAAAAGAAGGAAATAAATAAAAATGCGCGAATAGGAATTAAAATTGGAAACGAGGGCGTTGGACCCTTTTTAATGAAATTAAATTAAATGATTAAACTAATGAAATTAAAGAGAAAAAAGAAATTATTATTTTTTTTTTTTGAGTTTTTGGTATTTATGTTTTTTATGTATTTTTATGAGAAAGATTAAATGAAATTAAAATATTAACCCTAATTCTAATTTTTTTTATTTATTAAGAAAAACATGTTAAAATTAAACCTAAAATTAATCTAATTATTTACATGCAATTTTGATTTATAAAAATAAATAATTAATTATTAGTGAAATTTATTTACAAAAAATATTAATTAAATAAATATATTTTGATTTTTATGACTTTTCTGTTTTTTACTATTTTTTATATTTTATGAAAATAAGTTAAATTAAAGGAATTAATTAAAAAAAGAAATAATTGAAATAAATAAAATAAGGAAAAGAAAGAAAATACAATACCTTGGGGGGTTTCTGTCCCCTTTTTGGAGGTGAATTGGAGTGGTTTGGCCATTTGTGTTCTGGCCTCATCATGCATAAGTTGTTCTACTTTGGCCATTTGGCTTTTGGCTTTTGGCCATTTGCATTTTGGCCTCAACGTTCCTTAATCTTCTCAGGATGTCTGTCTCGCCATGTATTGGTGTCATGCATAAGTTTTTCTACTTTGGCCATTTGGCTTTTGGCTTTTGGCCATTTGGCTTTTAGCCTCAACGTTCCTTAATGAACGTGAGATCCTGTCTGCAGTTGAATCTCACGAACACATTAAATAAAATCATAAAATGCAAATAAAGCCAATATATGAAGAAATTTAATGTTTAGGCACAATATGGCATGTATGAATGATTATACCCTTTTGATCATGGAGATCAAATCAATCTTACCCTTACTGGAAAATCAGTGGCCTGAATGCTTTTATGCCTTACTGGAAAATTAGGATCATGGAGATCAAGCCAGCCTTATCCTTACTGAAGAAGTAGTGAGGTGTTGGTTTGTAACTGTGATGGCTTGTTTGTAGTGAGAGAGGGATTTGTAATAAGGATTTCAAGGTTTTAGGGTTCTTGAAAGAGTTTGATATTCTAACAGTGTTGTGGCAAGGTTTTTTCTCTCTTCGTCCAAGCGTGTTGAGTTGAATGGCCTAGGTTTCAAGCTCCAATTTTTCCATATTCAAAAACCCCTAATTCGAAAACCTAAGAACCCTAAAAAACAACAATGGCAGATTCTCCAATAGTGCATAAAAACGCAATTAGAATATAGGGTTAGCTTCAGAACACATTGCTTAGTATGAATATGTAAACAAAATGCTATGAGAATGTCTCAAAATTAAAACACGAATATGCATTTTTATGAGAAAAAGTTGACTTCTGTATACCGATTCAAAGGGTTAGGGACGTGGAAACCTATCCAGTTAGATTCAGTGATGTCCTAGGAAGGTAATAGGATGAATTTCTTGGCTTGAATCGACCTGCAAGTGTGTTTTCAGATTTTGATTTTTAAGCAAAGGTTCAAGTTTTGTTCTTCAGGTTCTTGCGCAGCTTTTTTGTTAATGAGCATTAGGTCTTGATCCAGCTTATGCATGGAATGAATTAGGTCAAAGAAAGCAACCAAAAACCTTGGCATTCATGATTTGCAAGATTTGATTTTCCAAGATCTTTTCAAATTTTTTTTCATGCTATTTTGACCTTAATCATATCCAATCACTTCAATTCCTTCCATATCTGATCATGCACGAATTTTTAAACATATTTCATGCACAAAAAGATTTGATTGCATTGGTTTTATATTTTTCATGTATTTTAATTAATTTAAATGAATTATTAATAATAAAAATCCAAATAAATAAATAAAAATGAAGAAAAGCTTCCCTTTGGGCCAAGTGGTCGTGCACATGCCTTGGATGATGAATTGTGGAAGAAAAAGAGGCCCATTAGCAATTTTAGGTCATTTGAAGCAATGTTGACTTTTCAAAATATCCAAAACTTTCCCAACTTCCACAAGGCATAACTTGCTCAATTTTTAAGCTTTGCTCATGTTCTTGGACATTTTGGAAAGGTCTTTGAGTCCTCTAACCAATTCCTTTGGTCCCATGTCATTTTGATTTACCAATCTCAAGTTATGGCCTTTGGCTTAAAGTCCCTTTTTGTTGACTTTTGAAAATGACCTATAATGTTGAAATTGATAACTTTTTGTGAGAGCATTTCTGGGACTTGAAGTGTGAAGAGGGGTTGTTGGAAATGTCTTTCTCTTCAAAATGAGCTTTGGATGGAATTTTTCTGATAATCCATGTGAAAGTTATGCCCTGGTCAACTTATAGTTGACTTTTTCAACTGTCCAAGTAAGGAAACTTTTGCATCTTGATGATTTTTGAGCCAAGCTTTGAGAATCATGATCAAGCATTGATCAAATGATGTTTGTGGCCTCAAAATGAGATGTTGACCAAAAATTTGAACTTTTGACTGTCAAATGACCATTTTGCCCCTACAGTTGATTGTAGTGCAATTAGGGTTTTTGACTGTGCAATTTTGTGCTGAAAGTCTTGAAACTTTGTATGAGGATGCTTGACCATGTTTATAGGCATGTGGGACTTGATTGGACCGTTGGAAACTTCATTTTCTTGATCAGAACCAAAACCCTAATTTTGACTGTTTATGAGGCTCTTACCTAGTGTAACCCTTGGGGAATCTTGAAGCTTGACTTGGCAATTTCTTGAAGAATATGGGAGGGAAAATTTTGGGGTACAACAGTTGCCCCTGTTCAATCTTCTTAGACCTGAGGATGCAGATTGGCTGACGTGCCTTTCGTAATCCGAAGGTGGAAGATGATTGAACACTAGAGTGCCCAGAAATTTGCGCTCACATAGTAGCAGTGATGATGGGGAATGGGCTTACAGATGCCATGCTAAGAGATAATGGAAGGTGGATGGGCTTATAGATGCCATCTGGGTGTCAATCGCATAAGAGATTCCTTAGCGAGAACTTGCGTACCTGCAAAAGAAAAATGAGTACCTGACATGTTGCAGGAACTGGTCTTCAGATGCTTTGTGTAGATATGTCCTGACTGGTTACAGGAGCTGGATCTGGATCTTCAAACGGTGATGAATGAACCAGGGATGGTTACTACCTCAACAGGAACGGTGAGAGAACCTTGGACGACTTCAGCTTCAACAACAATCGTTGAGCGAACCTTGGGATTACCACCTCCGCAGGATCGGGGAGAGAACCATAGGCGATTATAATCTCAATAGCAAACATTGAGAGAATCTTGGATAACTTCACTTCAACAGCAATCATTGAGCGAAATCTGGGATTACCACCTCCTCAGGATCGGGGAGAGAACCATAGGCGACTTCTACTGAGTCTTCATTAGAAAAAATCTGTTTGGGGTCGATTTAACTGGACTAGTGAAGGCCTGCGACTGGATAAGAGATAGAAAATCTTAGGGTCGATTAAATGAACCGGTCTAGGTCTTGAAATGTCTTCAACAGATACACCCTGGCAAGATTCAGATATCGGATCCTCGAACTCTTCAGACACACCCTGGCAAGATACAGGAATCGGATCTGGTAATGTTAGTCTTTAACGGATACACCCTGGCAAGATTCAGGTATCGGATCCTCGAACTCTTCAGACACACCCTGGAAAGATACAGGAATCGAATCTGGTAATGTTAGTCTTCAACGGATACACCCTGGCAAGATTCAGGCATCGGATCCTCGAACTCTTCAGACACACCCTGGCAAGATACAGGAATCGGATCTGGTAATGTTAGTCTTCAACGGATACACCCTGGCAAGATTCAGGCAGCGGATCCTCGAACTCTTCAGACACACCCTGGCAAGATACAGGAATCGGATCTGGTAATGTTAGTCTTCAACGGATACACCCTGGCAAGATTCAGGTATCGGATCCTCGAACTCTTCAGACACACCCTGGCAAGATACAGGAATCGAATCTGGTAATGCTAGTGTTCAACGGATACACCCTGGCAAGATTCAGGTATCGGATCCTCGAACTCTTCAGACACACCCTGGCAAGATACAGGAATCGGATCTGGTAATGCTAGTCTTCAACGGATACACCCTGGCAAGATTCAGGTATCGGATCCTCGAACTCTTCAGACACACCCTGGCAAGATACAGGAATCGGATCTGGTAATGCTAGTCTTCAACGGATACACCCTGGCAAGATTCAGGTATCGAATCCTCGAACTCTTCAGACACACCCTGGCAAGATACAGGAATCGGATCTGGTAATGTTAGTCTTCAACGGATACACCCTGGCAAGATTCAGGTATCGGATCCTCGAACTCTTCAGACACACCCTGGCAAGATACATGAATCGGATCTGGTAAGGCTAGTCTTCAACGGATACACCCTGGCAAGATTCAGGTATCGGATCCTCGAACTCTTCAGACACACCCTGGCAAGATACAGGAATCGGATCTGGTAATGCTAGTCTTCAACGGATACACCCTGGCAAGGTTCAGGTATCGGATCCTCGAACTCTTAAAACACACCCTGGCAAGATACAGGAATCGGATCTGGTAATGCTAGTCTTCAACGGATACACCCTGGCAAGATTCAGGTATCGGATCCTCGAACTCTTCAGACACACCCTGGCAAGATACAGGAATCGGATCTGGTAATGTTAGTCTTCAACGGATACACCCTGGCAATATTCAGGTATCGGATCCTCGAACTCTTCAGACACACCCTGGCAAGATACAGGAATCGGATCTGGTAATTGGTCATCAACAGATACACCCTGGCAAGATTCAGGAATCGGATCTTTAGTTGCAACCATTGATGGTAATCATTTTTGTACTTTTTTCCTGAAAAGACAAGCGTTAGTTGTATGCGATGTCATGTTGTATGACATGCGGGATGTTCTCTGAATAAGTGATATTGTATGTTCATGATGCGTATATGCATGCTATAATGTATGAAGATGTTTATGAATGTATCTTTCGTCTAGGAAAGTAAATCCTGGACGGATGCCGGGAAGTCACTCCTGGGCTGATGTTGGAGAATAGATTTTGCTTCCGTTGGGGATGATGATTGCAAGAATACCGGTAGGAGGAGATGACTCCGTTGGGGAATAAACTTGGCGAAGGGAATAACTCTGCAGGGAGGAAAGTACTCTAACGATCTTGTTGGGAAGCGATACTCTATGGGAAGAGAGATGCTTTGCTGAGTTGTTGATAATAACTTGCTAGGGATACCCTTGTTATATTGGAAGTGTTACTAGACTTCGCTGGGGATGAGAAAGAACTGCGTTGACGACGACCTTTCCGTGGCTTTTGGCTGAGGATAACCCAGTTATATCCTGGTAGGGAAATAACTCTTTGAATAAAGCCGGACAACGCGTTCGTGCTTTTGTGGGGATAAGCTTCCAGAATCTACTGGGGATAAGCTTACTGCCTGGGGAGATGAATTCCAACTTTCCTGGGGAAACTGGATTGGACTCTCCTAGGGAAGTTTTGAACTGCGTCGGGAAGATGACTCCACTGAATGTCTGATATACCGCCGGGGAACAATCTTTAGACCAAGACTGCCGGGGATGCTTGTTAAGGATATATGCTGCTGGGGAATGTTGATATTTGATGGAGGATACCCAACTTCCTTAAGATTTGATAACTTCGCTCGGGGAGAGTGCACTGACTTGCTGACGTACTCTCTGGGGAATTAAGGTGTACTGGTTATGTTTTTTAGCTGAACCTACCTTGGTACCTTGGAGGACAGAACAATTAGATTGCTTAGACAACTCTTTTATTGCCCCTGTTTCTAATGTTACCTGTAGTTAATTCTTTGTTTCGTATGCAAATATTTATGAGTTAGCAAATTATTGTCAATGCATATATCACAAATTGAACCTTGGACGTTCTTCGCAAAACAAAACAGAAAAGGAAAAACAATTGGTACTTTTAACTGAAAAATATATTTGTATTGATTTTTGAATGGCCTGTAAATAGGTGTTTATGTACAAGAGGCTGACGTCCTAGTAAGAGAACGCCACCGAACAAAAGAGTTTATACAAATTTTGTACAAAGGAAAATAAAACAGCTGTGTGAAATGAATGATCCCACTGGGTTTCAACTCTGCTATTGCCATTATATCTCTGAGCGTCTCATCACTTGATGACCTTGGTTGAAGGTGAAGCTGACTGATCGATGCCGTCTGAACTTGATGTAGATACCGGATTCTGGATGCAAAGTGATCCAATGAGACATAGTATTACGCTTTTATCCCTAACTTTTGCCTGGACCGCCCTTTCGGGTTTTCAGTCCACCGGGATACCCATTTTTTCCCAAGCCGCCTTTTCAGGTTTTCGACTTGCCGGGTGTACAGTTTTTTTTTCATTTCATCCCTTCATTTTGCCCGAACCCTTTTGGTTCGACGGGAAGCCCTAATTTTTGCCTAGGCATGTCAGCCTAGAGGGTCTTTTTCCATGCGTAGTATCTTTTTACTATGTCTGCATTGGCGGGGTGAGGAAGGTCGTCACCATCCATGTTGGTTAGAATCATGGCTCCTCCTGAGAACACATGTTTAACCACAAATGGCCCTTCGTACGTAGGGGTCCATTTTCCCCTTGGATCACTCTGAGGAAGGATGATTCGCTTGATTACCAGATCCCCAACTTGATATTCTTGTGGTCTGACCTTTTTGTTAAATGCCCTGATCATCCGTTTCTGATACGTCTGACCATGACAGATAGCAGCAAGTCTCTTCTCATCAATAAGGTTTAACTGATCAAGTCATGTCTGGATCCAATCATCTTCATTCAGATTTGCATCCTTCATTATCCGGAGAGAGGGTATTTGCACTTCGATCGGTAAGACTGCCTCCATACCATAAACCAGAGAGAAAGGAGTTGCCCCGGTTGACGTCCTGGCTGAAGTACGGTACCCATGTAGAGAGAACGGTAACATCTCGTGCCAATCTTTATAAGTCACTGTCATCGTTTGCACAATTTTCTTGATGTTCTTATTTGCTGCTTCTACAGCCCCATTCATCTTCGGTCTGTAAGGAGAAGAATTGTGGTGCTATATTTTGAACTGCTCGCAGAGCTCAGTGATCATCTTGTTATTCAGATTGGTACCGTTGTCGGTAATGATCCTCTCTGGGACACCGTACCGATAGATCAGGTTATGCCGAATGAACCGTGCCACAACAGTGTTGGTTACCGTAGCGTAGGAAGCTGCTTCAACCCACTTTGTAAAATAATCAATCGCCACTAGGATGAAGCGGTGCCCATTAGATGCTGTAGGTTTAATCTCACCGATCATGTCTATGCCCCATATTGCAAATGGCCAAGGCGCAGTCAGAACATTCAAAGGAACTGGGGGAACATGCACTTTGTCTGCGTAAATCTGGCACTTATGGCATGTCCTGGAATGTTGGTAACAGTCAGCTTCCATTGTGGACCAGTAATACCCTGCCCGAAGGATCTTTTTAGCCATAGTGTGTCCACTGGAATGTGTACCAAAGGTCCCTTCATGTAGCTCTTCCATGATCCTTTCTGCTTCAGTTTTATCCACACAACGCAGTAGGGTTGAATCATGGTTTCGCTTGTACAGGACGCCGTTGCTAAGGAAGAACTTTGCCGCAAACCTTCTTAGGAACTTCTTATCATTGACAGATGCACCTTCAGGGTATTCCTGAGCTTCCAAATATCTCTTCACCTCATGGTACCAAGGCTTCTCAGTCACCAATTCAGTCTCGAGATCACAACAGTATGCCGGTTCGTCCAGTTTCCAGATGATGATTCGGGGAGCCTCATTATTCCATTTAACCTTAAACATAGAAGACATTGTAGCTAACGCGTCCGCCAGCTGATTCTCTTCTCTCGGAAAGTGTTCAAAGGTTATCTTTGTGAAGTGGGGAATCAAGGTCAACACACATTCTCTGTAAGGAATCAGGTTTGGATGTTTCGTATCCCACTCTCCTTTGATCTGATTGATCACGAGGGCGGAATCTCCGAAGACACTCGGAAACTTGATCCTTAAGTCGATCGCAGCTTGAAGACCCATGATGCACGCCTCATACTCTGCCATGTTGTTGGTACAGTTGAAACATAGCCGGGCAGTGAGTGGAGTATGAGTGCCTTGCGGTGATATGATTACAGCGCCGATACCGTTACCCAAAGCATTGGAGGCTCCGTCAAAGTGCATAGACCATCGGGATCCTTCCTCAGGTCCTTCATCCGGTCCAGGTACTTCACAATCAGTCACAATCATGATGCTTTCGTCCGGAAACTCGAAGTTCATTGACTGGTAGTCATCTACGGCCTGATGTGCCAAGTGGTCTGCTAATACACTTCCCTTGATGGCTTTCTGGGTCGTGTACTGAATGTCGTATTCCGTCAAGATCATTTGCCATCTTGCAATTCTCCCAGACAGAGCAGGCTTTTTGAATATGTACTTTATAGGATCCATCTTTGAGATCAACAAGGTAGTGTGAGTCAACATATACTGTCTCAGCCGGCGAGCAGCCCATACCAAAGCGCAGCAAGTTTTCTCAAGCAGTGAGTATCGGGTCTCACAGTCGGTAAACTTTTTGCTAAGGTAATAAATGGCATGCTCTTTTTGGCCAGACTCGTCATGCTGCCCCAGCACACACCCCATTGAATTATCGAGTACTGTCAGATATAGTATCAGAGGTCTCCCTTCAACCGGTGGCATAAGGATAGGTGGTTCTTGGAGATACTCCTTGATTCTGTCAAAAGCAGCCTGACATTCATCATTCCAACGTACTACCTGATCTTTCTTCAGCAGCTTGAAGATTGGCTCACAGGTAGCAATCAGATGTGAGATGAAGCGAGCAATGTAATTCAGGCGTCCTAAAAAGCCTCTGACCTCTTTCTCTGTCCTAGGAACTGGCATCTCTTGAATAGCTTTAACCTTGGCAGGGTCCACTTGAATGCCCTTATCACTTACGACGAAGCCTAGCAACTTCCCAGATCTTACCCCGAAGGTGCACTTGTTCGGGTTCAACCTCAGCTTGTACAGTTTCAACCGGTCAAACAACTTCTGCAGATGATCTAGGTGCTCTTCCTCAGTCTGGGACCTTGCGATCATGTCGTCCACATACACTTCTATCTCATGATGGATCATGTCATGAAATAAAGCAACCATAGCACGCTGGTAGGTTGCCCCAGCGTTCTTCAGTCCAAAAGGCATGACCTTGTAGCAGAAGGTGCCCCACTGAGTAACAAAGGTAGTCTTCTCCATGTCTTCAGGTGCCATCTTGATCTGATTGTAACCTGAAAAGCCATCCATGAAAGAGAACACCTTATGCTGAGCAGTATTATCCACCAGGACATCAATGTGAGGTAGAGGGAAGTCATCTTTGGGGCTGGCCCTGTTCAGATCCCTGTAGTCGACACACATTTTGACCTTACCGTCTTTCTTAGGTACCGGCACCACATTAGCAACCCACTGAGGGTAAGAAGTCACTGCAAGGAACCCGGCATCAAACTGTTTCATAACCTCGGCTTTAATCTTCTCAGACATTTCTGGACGCATACGGCGGACCTTTTGCTTAACCGGAGGACAGTCTTCTTTAGTAGGCAAGTGATGTACCACAATGTCAGTATCCAAACCGGGCATGTCTTCGTAGGACCAGGCAAATATCTCCACATAATCATGTAGCATCTTAGTCAACCGTTGCTTCACGCTGAGCTCTAGGTTGGCACCAATCTTTACCTCTTTCCTGTCTGCCTCAGTACCCAGGTTTATTGTTTCAACTGGCTCTTCATGGGGTTGAATTGCCCTATCTTCCTGAAGCAACAGTCTTGCAAGCTCTCCAGGCACTTCGCAATCATCTTTGCTTTCGTCTTCGGCTAAGTTGATCGGATTTTCGAAGTCATAATTGGCAGTAGCAGAGTCGTTACCCGTGAGATCCAGAGTGGATTGAAACCTGTATGAGTGAGTGTGTGTGTAAATACAGCTGTTTTGAAATATATGTAAAGGAAAGAAAGACAGGAAAGGAGCATAAGATTTGTAATGCGAGAAAACGTCCAAGATTTTCATTTATGATATATGAAATGACAATTTATATGCCCTCACAAATGAAACCACGGTGCCTCGGGTAAGACACCGGGCCATAGAGTTTATTTATTGTTTATTACAAATAACGAAACAAAGAAGTTTATTACTGCGTAACAAAGGTAACAGGAGTATGGTCCTTGACAATCCAATTGGTCAATCCGCCTTCAGTCGTTGGATAGATCCAGCTATTGAACTCAGCTTCATCCACTTCATTGTCTTCCCCAACAACATTCACTCCTTGATTTGTAATGAACATAGGAGGTCTTCTGGTCTTCGCCTTCCGCATAGCCTTCCGACCCTCTGCAGTAAAACCCAGCCCAGATTTGTCAGTTTTCTGTGTAAAGTCGGGAAGCCTGCCCCAGTTAGCATATTCACCTTTTTGAACCACAGCCCGGGCGTCCTTCAGGGAAGCCATCTTCAACGGAACATTTTCCTCAACCGCTGTTTCTGCTGCTGCTGCAATTGGAAGCACCTCCTTGAAATGCTGAAAGGGGGTTTCAATAAACTCCCCTTCCATCTCAATGTATCTGAAGGAATTCAGATGGCTTACCATATACTCCTCCTCCCCCTGTACGGTGACAATCTTCCCTCTGACGGGGTACTTCAGCTTCTGGTGCAAGGTAGAGGTCACTGCCCCAGCTTTATGGATCCAAGGTCGACCCAGTAGACAAGAGTACGATGGACGGATATCCATCACATAAAATGTAGAGTCAAACACCTGAGAGCCCACACGAATAGGAATGTCAACCTCTCCATGAACCATCCTTTTTGAACCGTCAAAGGCCCTGACGATGATATTGCTGGGTTTTAATTCCAGGCCTTCACAATCCAAACGGTCTAAAGCCTTCTTTGGTAGAACATTCAAGGAAGAACCAGTATCCACCAATACATGTGCCAGAGTAGTGCCCTTGCATTCAATAGAGACATGCAGAGCATCATTGTGGTCTCTTCCTTTCGCAGTCAGGTCAGCATCTGAGAAACCCAAGCCATTGTCCGCTGTCAGATTTGCTACGCAATCAGTGAACTAGACTGCAGATGTCTCCTGTGGCACATGGGCCATCTTGAGAAATGAGATCAAGGCCTTAGCATGGGCCTCGGAGCATAGCAATAAGGAGAGCATGGAGATCTTGGAAGGCGTGTGCCCCAGCTGTTCCACAACATTGAAGTCACTCTTCTTTATGATTTTTAGAATCTCCTCCATTTCTTGTTGGGAGGCTTCAGCAGTTATAGGTATTGGTGCCTCCATCCGGGCAGGCTCAACTTCAACCCCTTTGCCCCGAGCATTAGACAACTCGGCAGCAGGGGAAACAACTTGATCAGCAACAGGAACAGGTACACTTGTAGGTGTTATAAGGAGGGGTCTTCGAGTAGCGGGTGGTGCAATGTCAGGCGAGAAGAGCCTGCCACTGCGGGTAACCTTGGCTGGGCCAGTGATATCACAGATACTGGCGCCAGTGTTGAACTCTTGTTTGATCCCATTCACATACACATCTGCCCCATAATGCCAGGGGACAACTTTATCAGATACGTAGGGAAGAGGCCCCGGAACAGTGATAACCACAGGTGCAACAGTCATGATTGGGACAGGCTTCTTCGGGAGAGCCTTGATTGGATTTTTGAAGATGGTAACCACATAAACTTCTTCTACCGGAACCAACTGAACAGCAGACTTCTTAAACAGAATCTCCTTGCTATCCATTAGGCTTTGGATGCCTAACTTCAGCAAGGGACAACCGGATAGGGAAACAACACAGAACAGGCAACCCTCACTGCAACCTGGAAATAAACCGGCCAGCAGTAGGTTCCTCTTGACGGTCTTCAAAGGAGTGGCTAGATCATCCACAGAAACAACGTAAACATCTTCGTCAACAGCATTTACTCCATGCTGGGGCATAGGAGCAGTAACCACATTCGGCCTCTCAGGCGCTTCAAACTGTATCTCCTTCGCGTCGATAAGGTCTTGCACCTTATTCCTTAATGCCCAACAGTCATCAGTGGCATGCCCCGGGCTATCAGAGTGATAAGCACAGCGAGCATTTGGGTTGTATTTAGGAGATGTAGTATTTGCAAACTTCGGAGCCTCTCTGACGGTTACTAAGTTGGTTGAGAGCAACTGTGGTAAGATCTGCGACAAGGTCATACTCAAACGGGTGAATTCCCTTCTGGGTCTCTCAGCCCTTGGTTGGTTAGCTTGCCGAGGAGCGGCTGCAGGCTTTGCAATCACCAACGCGTTGACAGATTGGCGGCGCTCTGGTTTGTCTTGCCTTCTAGGCCCATACACCACACTGGCCTCTTTTTTGAAGGGTTTCTTCTCTGAACCTATAGATGCACCCTTTGGAATCTTACCAGACTTCAACCCAACCTCAATTCTCTCTCCAGTCAGAATAAGGTCAGTAAACCCTGCAGACGAGTTACCGATAAGATGGTTGAAAAACGGCCCAGATAGGGTCCCCAAGAACATGTCTACCAACTCCCGATCAGTCAACGGAGGCTGCACCCTGCCAGCCAGATCCCTCCACTTCTGAGCGTACTCCTTAAAACCTTCACTTGAACCTAACGACATACCCTGGAGTTGGGTACGTGTAGGGGCAAGGTCGGCATTATATTGATACTGCTTGTAGAAAGCAGTAGCCAACTCCTCCCAGTTACGAACCTTGGTCCCATCCAGCTGATAGAACCATTCGAGATGAGTCCCTGAAAGACTCTCCTGGAAGAAGTGGATCCATAAATTCTTATCCGCTGAGTACGGTTGAATCTTCCGAACATAGGACCTAAGATGTAGCTTGGGACAAGACGCCCCGTCATATTTGGTGAAAGATGGTGCTTTGAATTTACGAGGAATGATTACACCAGTAGACAAACCCAAATCTCCAAAATCCAGCCCAGGCACCTGTTGTATCTCCATAGCATTCAACCTGTCTTCCAACTGCTTGTAACGGTCTTCTGCCGGAGGATACTGCTCTTCATCAAAATCAGTCTCGTTGTCGGAGACTACCGGACTAGGACCTTTTTCTGCTTGAGGAGTACTCTTGCCAATAGAAGAACCAGCCTCTTCGTTCTGCAGAGTATTGCCAAACCTTCGGCCCGAGCTGAACATAACAGTTCTTCTCTTCTTCTTCTTCTCCTTCTTCAGGAGCAGAGCCTTCAGCTCTTCTTGGCCTTGAGCCAAACCCTTGATTAATTCCTAAAATTGCGCATTCTGCGCCTGAAGAGCTTTGATGGATGTGTCAGTTGACGATGAGTCAGGATTCATGATGCTGAAATAAACAGCGAAGAACGGTAAGTAACATGAAAAGAAAAAAACCTGCTATGCACATGATGAATGGAATGCGTATGATTTATGTTTTCAAAGACAATCGGGAATCAACTTTGTAAACAAAAAGGAACACACTTCATTAGATTCAACTTTGAAACTGAAATTATTCAACAGGTTGCCCTTAGGCGTTACATGAGAGGAAATACTGAAAAGGGAAATAAAACTGTAAAAGAACATCCGGAGCTCCTTATTGATCCCATGGTCTCCTCTTCTCAGTACGGATGTAGGCATTCAGAGCTCGCTCATTCTCCAACTGCTTTGTCAGCTTCTGGATCTTTAATTCCTGCTCGTTGAACTTTTCCCGGTAAGAATCCCGTTCTTCTCGCAGTTGCGACCAAGATCTCTTTAATGTCTCATAATCAGTAGGTACCTGAGGAGGAAGGACAGTTGGAGGAACACCATCTTTGTCAGGACACTCAAGAATGACGGGTCTGATGGCTTCATATGGCATACCTATCTTCTGAGCACGGACGCGAACCCATTTGTAGTAGGCTTCCATAGGTAAAGAAGTCTTTGGCCCTAACTCCTGTGGGTCAGCTTTATGAACTTTGTCCCAAGCCTTGATGAACCTACGACGCAGCTCGTCACTATCCACCTGAAACTCAAAACTGATGTGAGGCACCAACATCTCATGAGGGCATGCTCTTCTGGCTCTTCCAAACTGACGGAGTGCTAGACATGGATTGTAAGAGATTCCTCCTTGGGTACCAACCAGAGGAACATTAGGGTATTCCCCGCATCGATCAATGACAGCTATCCCATCCAAACCTCTGCAAGTCCAAATGATGTCTTTGTCGGTGAAAGACATTAACCTATGAGCCCAACCTCTTCCTTCTTGGTTCTTCAGTACAAACTTGGGGAGGTGCAAAATAAACCACCTCACCAACAAGGGGATACAACACCATAGGGTTCCTCGTCTTCGGGTAGTACGAGCGTGAAGTTGTTGCAAGATGTCACCCAAGAGAGTGGGCACAGGATTCTGAGACATAAAGATCCTTATGGCAGTGGCATTAATGAAGTTATCAGGATTAGGAAATAAGACCAACCCATAGATTAAGAGAGCCAAGATGTCTTCATATGCCCTAAAGTCCAGGTCATTCCAGAAACTGTTAGCTTTACCGATCAGAAACTTGGCCAAGAAACCCTTAACTCCGCTTCTAGTTACCCAATTGTCCATTACCTCTTGATGTGTCAGGGGAAGAGCTGCAGCAACATCCTCAAGCCTGAGGGTCTTTTCCCAACCAGTAAAGGGAGTCTGATCCAAGATAGGGATGCCAAGAAAATCAGAGAACTCTTACAGGGTAGGGACCAGCTGGAAGTCTTGAAAGGTGAAGCACTGGTACAGAGGGTCATAGAACTGGATCAGAACGCTCATCAACTGTTGATCCCGCTTTGCAGTGACTAAACTGAGAAGAGAACCATGCCTCTGAATGAAGGAAGTGGTGTTTGGAATTCTGCTAACCAACTCTTCAAGCAATTCAGGTGAGTGAACAAAGTTGAACCGGATAGTATTCCTTCGCGCAGGTATCATAATGTCCTACAAAACAGAGCAAAGGTGAAACCCTCTTGTCTTTGAAATGGTCAGTCCTTATGCAGGATGCATGCAATGCTTATGATGTTATGATGTTATGATAAAGCACACCACAAATAGATATAAAGGCAACCATGGTAAGGCACACAAGTCACACAAGGCAAACCCTTAAATTTTAGGCCAGCATGAGGTCTAGGTACTACCCTCTTTCAGTTTGTTGGTTCATACTTGTCCTAATCAAAAGTAATCGGGTTCTTAGAGGATCCCAATATCATTGACTACCCTCAATCGGTCATAACTCTAGCATCGCAATCTTTTCTTGCGGCCAGAACCATCACGAGAGTTTAGCCTCAATGGGCGTAGCATACTGCTACTGTTTTAATGGCCAAGTTGTGTCATTTAAGGTTCTAAGGTTGTTGGTGCTTAATGACTCCTCAGAAGACCCATATTCTCCTCGTTGCAACACAAGGGATATCGGTACAGACCAAGGTGCCACACCAACGTAGCCACTGCTTCACCCGTGTCGGTCTACGCCGGACAGGTCCTTCACAGCTTATGCTACCTAAACAGGGTATCCCCGGATCCGGGTTAGGATCTATGTAACTCCCATGCAACCCACAAATTTAAAGCAGACAAGTCAATACAATTGAAAACACAGTTATGAACTAACCCTAAGGTACACCTCACTTTAAGTTTAAGTCCTCAGCAGAGTCGCCAGTTCTGTGATCAGTGGATCTGGAACTGACTGTTTAACGCTGGTTCGCGAAATGTCGCGGAAGCAAGAGTCGCCATCGTCTTTTATTTTCTCCAATTGGAAAGGACAAAAGCACAGAAAAATTCCTTAAAGAGATTGCTCTCGGTTCGGGAGGTAGATTATAGAAAGGGAAGGTGTTAGCACCCTTTCTATCCATGGTTATCCATGGGCTCTTAGATACTTGCTCATTGTGTTTTCAAAAATGGTTTGTTTGCTTTTCAATGTGGGTTTTAAAAAGTTTCTTTGAAAATTCCAGTTCGACTCTTGTATCAGTCCTCAAGAGTGTTTGAAAAATTGCTTTCGAAAGCTTTTTGAAAATGTGTTGGTGTGAAAAGTATTTTTGATTTGTTTTTGAAATTAGAGCAAGTATCTAGAGTCATCTACCTACCCTAAGGAATTCGTCTGTGTAGATGTCCTTTAAAGTAGTGCCATCCCACCATTGAGAGGTAGGTAGCACCACCGTTGGAGGTGTTCGGGTCAATTCGAGGTTCGGGACATGGTGATCACCAGAGCAATGGGAAGACACCTTAGAAGCTACCCTCATGCCAGGTTCCCGGATCATGAGGACTTACTAAGACATCCTCTACTCGACGATCACCTTTCGAGGCAAGGCAACAGTGAGGCGTACCCTAGGGGTGGTGTGTGATTTGTGTGTCAGATTCATTTATTTTTGTCTTGTCAGGTTATGGGTGATCTATGCGTTTGTTTTTATTTTTTTGTCATTCATTCTTGCATGCATTTATTTAACAGTTAAAAAAGATGCGGAAATTGAAAGTTCTAAACTATTACAAAGGCGCGGGACCACATCGCCAAAATTAAAATCCAGGACCCGATTTGACGGAAAGTAAATAAAGAAATAAAATAAAGTGCGAGAAATTAAGTTTACAAGGCTTTGGGAGAGTTACATAAATATTTAAAAGAAGGAAATAAATAAAAATGCGCGAATAGGAATTAAAATTGGAAACGAGGGCGTTGGACCCTTTTTAATGAAATTAAATTAAATGATTAAACTAATGAAATTAAAGAGAAAAAAGAAATTATTATTATTTTTTTTGAGTTTTTGGTATTTATGTTTTTTATGTATTTTTATGAGAAAGATTAAATGAAATTAAAATATTAACCCTAATTCTAATTTTTTTTATTTATTAAGAAAAACATGTTAAAATTAAACCTAAAATTAATCTAATTATTTACATGCAATTTTGATTTATAAAAATAATTAATTAATTATTAGTGAAATTTATTTACAAAAAATATTAATTAAATAAATATATTTTGATTTTTATGACTTTTCTGTTTTTTACTATTTTTTATATTTTATGAAAATAAGTTAAATTAAAGGAATTAATTAAAAAAAAGAAATAATTGAAATAAATAAAATAAGGAAAAGAAAGAAAATACAATACCTTGGGGGGTTTCTGTCCCCTTTTTGGAGGTGAATTGGAGTGGTTTGGCCATTTGTGTTCTGGCCTCATCATGCATAAGTTGTTCTACTTTGGCCATTTGGCTTTTGGCTTTTGGCCATTTGCGTTTTGGCCTCAACGTTCCTTAATCTTCTCAGGATGTCTGTCTCGCCATGTATTGGTGTCATGCATAAGTTTTTCTACTTTGGCCATTTGGCTTTTGGCCATTTGGCTTTTAGCCTCAACGTTCCTTAATGAACCTGAGATCCTGTCTGCAGTTGAATCTCACGAACACATTAAATAAAATCATAAAATGCAAATAAAGCCAATATATGAAGAAATTTAATGTTTAGGCACAATATGGCATGTATGAATGATTATACCCTTTTGATCATGGAGATCAAATCAATCTTACCCTTACTGGAAAATCAGTGGCCTGAATGCTTTTATGCCTTACTGGAAAATTAGGATCATGGAGATCAAGCCAGCCTTATCCTTACTGAAGAAGTAGTGAGGTGTTGGTTTGTAACTGTGATGGCTTGTTTGTAGTGAGAGAGGGATTTGTAATAAGGATTTCAAGGTTTTAGGGTTCTTGAAAGAGTTTGATATTCTAACAGTGTTGTGGCAAGGTTTTTTCTCTCTTCGTCCAAGCTTGTTGAGTTGAATGGCCTAGGTTTCAAGCTCCAATTTTTCCATATTCAAAAACCCCTAATTCGAAAACCTAAGAACCCTAAAAAACAACAATGGCAGATTCTCCAATAGTGCATAAAAACGCAATTAGAATATAGGGTTAGCTTCAGAACACATTGCTTAGTATGAATATGTAAACAAAATGCTATGAGAATGTCTCAAAATTAAAACACGAATATGCATTTTTATGAGAAAAAGTTGACTTCTGTATACCGATTCAAAGGGTTAGGGACGTGGAAACCTATCCAGTTAGATTCAGTGATGTCCTAGGAAGGTAATAGGATGAATTTCTTGGCTTGAATCGACCTGCAAGTGTGTTTTCAGATTTTGAATTTTTAAGCAAAGGTTCAAGTTTTGTTCTTCAGGTTCTTGCGCAGCTTTTTTGTTAATGAGCATTAGGTCTTGATCCAGCTTATGCATGGAATGACTTAGGTCAAAGAAAGCAAACAAAAACCTTGGCATTCATGATTTGCAAGATTTGATTTTCCAAGATCTTTTCAAATATTTTTTCATGCTATTTTGACCTTAATCATATCCAATCACTTCAATTCCTTCCATATCTGATCATGCACGAATTTTAAACCTATTTCATGCACAAAAAGATTTGATTGCATTGGTTTTATATTTTTCATGTATTTTAATTAATTTAAATGAATTATTAATAATAAAAATCCAAATAAATAAATAAAAATGAAGAAAAGCTTCCCTTTGGGCCAAGTGGTCGTGCACATGCCTTGGATGATGAATTGTGGAAGAAAAAGAGGCCCATTAGCAATTTTAGGTCATTTGAAGCAATGTTGACTTTTCAAAATATCCAAAATTTTCCCAACTTCCACAAGGCATAACTTGCTCAATTTTTAAGCTTTGCTCATGTTCTTGGACATTTTGGAAAGGTCTTTGAGTCCTCTAACCAATTCCTTTGGTCCCATGTCATTTTGATTTACCAATCTCAAGTTATGGCCTTTGACTTAAAGTCCCTTTTTGTTGACTTTTGAAAATGACCTATAATGTTGAAATTGATAACTTTTTGTGAGAGCATTTCTTGGACTTGAAGTGTGAAGAGGAGTTGTTGGAAATGTCTTTCTCTTCAAAATGAGCTTTGGATGGAATTTTTCTGATAATCCATGTGAAAGTTATGCCCTGGTCAACTTACAGTTGACTTTTTCAACTGTCCAAATAAGGAAACTTTTGCATCTTGATGATTTTTGAGCCAAGCTTTGAGAATCATGATCAAGCATTGATCAAATGATGTTTGTGGCCTCAAAATGAGATGTTGACAAAAAATTTGAACTTTTGACTGTCAAATGACCATTTTGCCCCTATAGTTGACTGTAGTGCAATTAGGGTTTTTGACTGTGCAATTTTGTGCTGAAAGTCTTGAAAATTTGTATGAGGATGCTTGACCATATTTATAGGCATGTGGGACTTGATTGGACCTTTGGAAACTTCATTTTCTTGATCAGAACCAAAACCCTAATTTTGACTGTTTAGGAGGCTCTTACCCAGTGTAACCCTTGGGGAATCTTGAAGCTTGACTTGGCAATTTCTTGAAGAATATGGGAGGGCAAATTTTGGGGTACAACAGCATCTGTAAGCCCATTCCCGACATCACAATGCTGATACCACTTCATACGAGTGCAAATTTCTGGGCACTCTAGTGTTCAATCATCTTCCACCTTCGGATCACGAAAGGCCCGAAAGCCAATCTATATCCTCAGGTTTAAGAATATTGAACATGGGTAACTGTTGTACCCCAAAATTTTCCCTCCCATATTTCTCAAGACATGTCAAGAATCATCTCCAAGTTGCTCAAGATTGCTCAAAAGATGGACAGTCAAATCACCTCCTAAGGTAGTCAAGTCAAAGTTAGGGTTTTGTTTGCATCAAGGTCCTCACATAAAAATGACCTCAAATGCTTCCCAATGTCCTAATATGTTATCAAGTTTATCCATGTCAAATTTCAAGCCTTGCAGAGGAAGTTTGGTCAGTCAATTGCTCAAGAGGCCCGAAAATCGACTGTGCTAGGGCAAAAGTCAATTGTGACCTACAAATAGTCAAACCTCAAGTTTTTTTGTCAAAATTATCATTTTCAAGGATAATTCATCATTTGATCAAGGGTTGATCATGATTCATCAAAGATTTCTCAAAATTCATCAAGATTCAAAAGTTGCTAAATTAGGGTTTTGTAGGAAAAGTCAACTGAACTTTGACCAAGCATAACTTTCTCATACTTTATGAGAAATGACCCATTCAAAGCTCATTTTGAAGAGAATGCAATTCCCTAAAATCCATCTTCACACCCCAAGATCAAGAAATTCTCTCACAAAAAGTTACAAATTTGGACATTATAGGTCATTTTTAAAAGTCAACAAAAACACCTTTTTTGCCAAAGCCTATAACTTGAGCATGGAATATCAAAATGAGATTATACCAGAAGGGTTGGTTAGAGGACATCTCAAGGTTTCTAAAAGGTCAAAGAAAACCTCCAAAAGTTCAAAATTGAAGAAGTTATGCATCGTTGAAGTTGGGCATTTTTCCAAAATTGCCAAAAGTCAACTATCCCCAAAACTCCAATTTTTGACAAAAGGGTCCACTTTTTTCCACTTGATTTGATCTTGTCACACCACACACGTGTCATATCTTCAGTCTTGTGCCAATTTATTAATTTTTCTATTTCATTTGATTTTTATTGATTTAATTCATTTTAATCAATTTAAATCCAAATAAAACCCAAATCTTAATCAATTGAAATCTTTTTGATCATTACAGGTCTTTAATATCATTATGGACATTACCAAATTCGAATCAAGGCATATCATGAACAAATATTGGATTTTTTTACAAATATGGAAGCTTGTTCATGGAAGATCAAATCATATCTTAATTCATCAATTCACATGGATTCAAGGCCCAACTTTTAACCTAATTCATTCCTTATTACTCACACAAGGCAAAGGCATCAAGAACACGACCTAGAAGCTGCCAAATCTCAAATACCAAAACTGAAAAAAAGATTAAAAAGTGTCAGGTCAAAATCTTGGTTGGAGGCTAATTCAACCTAAAATCTCAACGTGGTTCAATTGCCAGGAGTCCACTGAAACTATTGCAACCATTCACAAGCTCTGAAGCCACCTGAATCGCACTGTAAGTCGTCCTGAACATAGCCCTGTACACAAATTCACATCCTCTGATTCTTGCATTCTTTTTCCAAAATCTTTGCATATTTGTGTTTGTCGCTTCATTTAGAACATTTTTGCAATATTTGATTTCGTTTTGGTAGCCTGTAACCCTGTACCCGAAGCTAGGGTTTTGGTTCTTGTTTTTTAGGCGTTTTGATTTCAGGAAAAATTGGAACAAACCATGGGCCTAAATGAAATCAGTGGAAAGAGACGAGCATGATGATGTTCTTAAAATTCGTTTCCATGGCCTACAGATGATTTTAGAAGGCAGCTAGGGATTTTGCTACGGATTCAAATCCGCAGGAAAAAAAAACAGGGCCATTGGAGAAGATGAAGACATGTTCATGTCTGATTGGCCCATTTAAACCAAATCTCGCGCGTTTTTAATTTCCAGTATATTATTTTCCTTTTTCTTATAATATTATTTATCTATTGTAATAACAAATTGAGTGCGTTGGCTGAGTGGTAGTGGAAGGCGTGCATAGTCCAATGGGACATGGGTTCGAATACCATGTCCCCAACATATTTGCTATTATTTTCTTGCAGATGATCCAGCGCCTCTCCTGCCTTGTGGTCTATCATACACCTCAAATTTCCAGGCGCCAGATGGCCTCCAGGCCAAATCTGAAGGCCAGGATTGAAGGCTCACCATACTCTCCAGTCAATGCATATGCGTGGAATGGTGAAAGTCAAAGCAGGCTGGTTTGGATTGGGCTTCATAATTGCATATTTCACCTCCTCTTGGGCCCAACACCCCCTTGGTTTATTTTCTTTTTTTATTATATTTATTTATTTGTTTTATTGTTTTAATTAATTATTATTATTATTACTAACCAATTAATAATTTTTCCTCATAAAATCAGAAAACACAAAAATATTATTTTTATTATTTTCATCATTTTATTTTTATAAATAAATTAATTTAATTAATTTAGTTTTAAATAGGTTTAACATTTAATATTTTTTGCAATAAATTAAAATTAATGTAGAATTAGGTTTTTTTACTAACCTTTAACCATTTTATTTTATTTCCTTAAATATTCAAAAAACCCAAAAATATTTTTATTATTTAATTTAATTTAAATAACTTAGTTTAATTTCTTTTAATTCAAAAAAAATAATAACAAAAACATGCTTTCTTTCAAAAAAAGGGTCAAAACCGTAAAAAATGCGCCGATTTATTTTTCTCACACGCGATCCATTTGATTCCAATATTGTAATTGCTTCCGGTATGTAATAGCTTTTAATTAGGACTTTAATTATTTATCGCTTTATTTTACTTTCCGCAATTTAAATTAAAGGGTTGTTTTTGGCGATGTAAATACCCGACGCCTTGTAATAGTTTAGATTTAATTTCCGCAATTTAAATTCCGTAACTATTAACTATTAGATGTTTGATAAATAGGGAATGCATGACAAGATCCAATGTATGAACTTAAAATCAACATAGCTCACCCATGACATGTACAAAGATAAATATAACCGAAATAATACACTCGCACATGCGCATCCTTAGGGTACACCTCACTTGGTTACCTCGAACGTGGTCGTTGAGTATAGGAAGTTTTAGAGGTCGCCCTCTTGTCCAAAGATCACAGTTGCCTCGAAACGTTTGCCTCGGATAAAATGATCTAAGACATTAGGGTTACCGCTAAGGCGTCCTAACATTGCTTTAGTGACCGCACGTCCCTTAATCGAATTGACCCTTAAACTCCAACGACGGTGCTACCTACTCCTCAATAGTGGGATAGCATTGTCTAAAGGATATTAGCGCAGATTAATTCCTTTTTCGAGTAGGTAGATGGTTCTTAAGTACTTGCTCCTTTTAAAACAAAACAAAACTTTTCGCACTTACACCTTTCAAACAAAAACTCTTCTCAAACCCACAAACACAAAGAAAAACAAATTTTGAAAACAAAATGATCAAGTACCTAAGAGCCCGTGGATAACCACAGATAGAAAGGGTGCTAACACCTTCCCTTTCTATAATCTACCTCCCAAACCCGAGAAACATCTCGAAAAAGGAATTTTTCTGTGCTTTTTTCCTTTCCTTGTTGGATAAAATAAAATACGGTGGCGACTCTTGCTTACCGCTACATTTTGCGAAAACAAACGCAAAACGTGAACCAACATTCCAAAAATAGTCAGTTCTCTCCCACCGTATCACAACAACCATTAATTAGGATTTGAAGGAAAAATCAGACACATTAAGGGATTACCTTTTTTGATGAGTTCCTACCTGTTGTACCCCAAAATTTTCCCTCTCAGTTGTCAAAAATTTGCTTACAAGATCTCCTTGGGCTCAAGACTGCACTAGGGTTTGATCAGCTCAAGACACCTCCTTAGGCATTGATGACCAAAATTAGGGTTTGAGTTTGCACAAGTATTTTTGAACTATCAATGCTTCATATGACTTTCATGGACCATTATCGAGCCCCAAGATTACTCATGTCAAGTTTGAAGCCTTGGATCACACTTTTGAGTAGTCAATTGAATAGTTAACCTAAAAATCAACTGTATTGGGGAAAAAGTCAACCATAGCAAATTTACAGTCAAACCTCATAATTTTTTATCCACATCAACATTTTAAACTCATATGAACTATTTTATCAAGTTTGGACCACAACTCCTCAAGAAATTTGATCAAATCCCCAAAAAGGCAAAATGGTCAAAATTAGGGTTTTGACTAGGAAAGGGCAATTTCTGGTTTTTGACCTAGAAAATGGTCAATTGGTCTAAGGCATGATATCAAGAGTCTATTTGCATCACTTTGACCTAATTACATGGTTCAAAACATTGCAAGTCCATTGGATTGACAGATAAATTTTGCAGTCAACTGATCAAAAGTCAACTGTATACTGAAAAGTCAAACTTTGAGTGTTTGGTCAAATTCAAGTGCCAAAGATCACAATTCATCAAAACATGTCAAAATATGAAAATTATTCATCAAGAAATCAAAAAGTCAAGATTTCATTTTGAAAAGTCAAAATTTCTAAACTTAGAAATTTTTCTAAGTGTTGAAAATTCATGTTTTTTAATAACTTTGAGCCAAATTTCCACCATTATGCAAGATGATTCAAGAGAAACTTCCAACATGAAAGTTGTAGATCTACATGAAATATACAACTTTTATTCACACAACTTCTCCCAAAAGTTCTTGGATCTCAAGTTATAATTTCAAGAACACAGGGTCATGAAACTAAACACTTAGTGAAATTTTGCCCTAATTTGGTCAGGATTTTAATCTAACTTCATGGCACTTGTTCATATAGTTCCAAGGGGGGTCTTCAAAAGAAATTCAAATATGGGTTATAGAGAATATTGCAAGATTTCTAAAATGTCCAATAACTCCTTGAGATCATTCTTGAGTAGGGAGAATCGAAGAGATGAAGTCGGTGTTTTTTCACTTGGATTACAAGGCATTTTGTGATAAACAAGAATCCAATTTCAAACCTATGCTGCACAATCTTGTTTTGCAGGCTTCTAAACCTTAAGATATCTCCATAATCATAATATTACACTTTCTTTTTAGCTATTATCCAAGTGTTCCAAGCATTGTCCAAGCCAATTTTCCATTTTTGGAAGAAAGCTACCATTCCATTCTTGAAAAGTTGCTTTAATCACAAAGTCAACTTGTCTTGAGCTTCTAACTTGTTCTTTCTGTACACATAACTCCTATATACCAAAAGAAATGTGTCTAAGACCTAATAAAGCTCAGAACATTCTTGTACAATACTTGATATTTGTCATTTCACCTTTCTTCAAAAGCAAGTTATAGAGCTATAACCCTATAACTCAGAAATCTGGAGTGATTTGTGCTCTAATCTTTTCGATACATATTAACAAGTTCATTGCAAGCTAAGGGAGGATTCCAAGCATCCAAAAACACTCCCAAACACCCATGCTGCACAAGACTGCTCAACTTGATAGTTTTGAGCCAAAACTCTCCATCTTCATTTCCACTCGTGCGTTTTGATTCTTAATCATTCAAACACCTTACATACACCATACACAAGTGATCCAAGTCCCTGTTTCAAGACTGTAACCTCCCCATCACTATTCACCATTTTCAAACATCAAGTTTGCAGGTTGACTTGAGTAGGGAGATTCAGGGACATTCAAAGCAAAGTAGGAGTTGGAATACACTCAAGGAGATCCAAGCAAGCTACAGAAATCATCAGGCCCTCACAAAGGTTGCTCAAACTTCATACACGACTCCAGCTGCAAGAGGTAAGTTTTCAAACTTCTATCTCTTCATACATGCATCATTTAAGTTTGGTTTGTGAAGATAAAATGTAGATACCATTGCCACGAAGCTGTACATATCCATGGTTTACATTTATATGGCCTGAGCTTAGAGAATTTTAGATTTGAACTTTCTGAAAAAATTAGCTTTCAATTTAGGGCCAGAAAAATTAATCTTCATCTTTTACTTTTAGCTTACATAAGTTATATGGTTGGACTCGTGAGGAAAAATAGAACAACTTTCATGTTTGCATTTTCCATTTTTGTTGAGAAATGAATGAGATACAGGTGGTCCGGCTGGCTGAAGGTTGAAGACGAAGTACAGGCCATGGAGACGTTTTGCCTTATGTATTTATTCTTTCATTTAAGTTAACGGATGTACAGCTACCCCAGTGGTAAGGCAGTGCGCGTAATTGGTAGAGGTCATGGGTTCGAACCTCAGCGTTGCCTTTTGCAATTTTTTTTTATATTTTCGGTCTTTTTTTTGTTCCTACCAGAGCGTGGGCCTTCCACCTCCTGGGCCTGAATTTTTTTTCTAACCTCCCCCCCCTGTTTCATATTTGCACCCTAGCCCAATTTAATTTAATTTTTTTTCATTTTATATTTTTTTTCTTATTTTCTCAAATATATTTTCTAAATACTAAAAATGATAAAAAAAATACAAAAAATTATATTTTATATTTTTTCTTATTTTATGTTATTTTTCCATAAATAAAAATATTTTTTTATTCTTCATACCTTATTTATTTATTTAAGTAAATCTTATAAAATTAATTAATATTGTATTATTTATTTATTTTTCTTCACACCATTTAAAATATATTATTTTTAATGAAAAAGGACTAAAAATATTTTATAATGCTATAAATATTTTCAAGATAAAAATACCAAAAAATACTTTCTTTAAATTATTTTCTTTTGATTAATCAATAGAACTAGGCTTCCTTTTAAAATCTTTTTTCTTAATAAATTCAAACTTAATTAACCATTTTTCTTTATTTAAATTAGGTTAAGACAAAAAAAAAATTTTAATAAAAAATCAAACAAATTCATTTTGTTTAAATTTTTTGCATCCTTATATATTTATTCATTTTTATACTTTGTATTTATTTAAATTCCTTGTATATTTCATACCAATTCAATATGGTTGTAATAGACTAATTATGTTTAAATTCTTGCAATCCCCATTCCCCATAAATATTGTAATAGCGTAGTGACTTTAAATTTCGCAATTTATCGCTTTTATATACAATGCTAGTAATTAGGGTTTGTATGGAAAGACTAAAATCAATACTTAGAAAAACCTTAATTCAAGACAAAAACAAGCATGAAAACAACACACTTGCACACAATCACCCCTAGGGTTATTCCACTTGGTTGCCTTATACAAAATGACCATATTACGCATGCAAGGTATCTTGGCAAAAACAAACAAATATAAGATCATAGTCCCTCGACGACGCTATCTAAGTTGCCTTACAAATGATCTTAGTCCCTAAAAGAGAATGCTAAGATGCCTTGTAACATTTCTAATCATGGTTATACGATGACCCACGCCCGTCCCATATACATCCAAAGATAGGGTTACTTACAAAATCAATGGTGAGATGACAATGTCAAAGGAAATAGGAAATGAACACGAAAGACTTTTGAGTAGGTAGAATGCTCCTAATTACTTGCTCAATTTCAAAACAAACATCCTTGCAATTTTCAAAACAAACACCTACACTTTTCAAAACATCTCACAAACTTGAAAACATTTTCAAAAGATCAACATCTTTGTATACATTCTTACGAACTAGAATCATTACAAAGTTTGCCTAAACAATGGCCTCTTTATAAAATACTTTCAAAAACCACACAAAGCACAATTTCAAACAAAAGCAAGTGATCTAGCAAGTACCTAAGATCCCATGGAAAACCATGGATGAAAAGGGTGCTAATACCTTCCCTTTTCATAATCTACCCCCCGAACTCAAGAAATAATCTCAAAGGTCTTTCCTATGCTTTTTCATCTTTCCTTTTGGATAAAAGTAAAGTCGGTGACGACTCTTGCTAACCACAACATTTGCGATCAAACACAAAACCTTCAAGTCAGTTCTCCCACCGTATCACACTACCCCTTTGAGATTTAGGGTGAACCTGGACACATTTGACTCCTTTGAATACCCTCAATCTTTTCTCTTTGATTGGCCCAGGGTTGCCTCCTTCGAATGGCTCCAATTCTCATCATTGGGGCTTCTTCGATTGACCCCATATTTGTCTTGGTAGCTTGATCTGAAACTCTTCAACTAGCCCAAACGAAAACTCCTTTCTGGCCAATTGAAACTTCTCTTGTTACCTCATTCGAATTCAATTGTGCAGGAGGCTTGGGCTTGGCAACATGTTGGCTTTTGGGCCAGCAAGCAACTTGGACTAAGACTCATCATAAGGCAAACTTATTTTCAATAATTATGTGTATCCTTCGAATGGAACACTTGTTCATCCTTTGAATGTCCCTTTTGTGTGTCTTTCAAATAGCCCACATGTATGCCTTATGCATTCTTCGAATGGACCACCAATGTGTGCTCATAATATAGCAATCATATGCTGAACGGTTCGGGGATAGAGTTGACACAAGCAGTTTTGAAGGGAATCATTGCCCGGTCGAAACTAGCACAAAGGAAACCGATGCCTTGTGGATGCTAGCATGAAAGAGGCTATTGCTCTGTGAATCGAAGGCCAGTTGAAAGAGTTTTGGCCTTCTGAATCAAAGACAAATTGAAGAGGGAGCTAGTGCCTTGTACGCTGAAGGCAAGTTGAAGAGGGAGCCTTTTCCTTGTGCGTCCAATGCAATTTGAAGAGAGAGCCTTTTCCTTGTGTGCTGAAGGTACACACAGAGGAGGCACTGCTGGAATGATACTTGTGGACCCAAAGCTTGATTGAAGGGTTTTAGAGGTTCAATCGAAACTTGTCTTTAGGGGACTGCTACTTTGTGAATCGAAGCAGGCATGTAGGAAGTTCTTGCCTTGTGAATCGAAGGCAATCCTGAAGCAGCCAATGTGCAGTCGAAGCCTTGGGAATTGAACTTGATCGAAGGAGGCCCAAGACCAAATCAAAGCTTGTGAATCGGGCTATACGTCAAAGGAAGTCCAGCGCCCAATTGAAGCTTTCTCAGATGCCAATCGAAATACCCTGTTCATATGTCAATCGAAATACACTTGATTATCTCCAAAAAAAATTATTTTCCTTAAGCAAATGTTTGTGACCACCATGCAAAGGGAAGATCTTGGAAAACATGAGATAGAAAATTTTGGGGTACAACAGCTACCAACTCCGAACATATATTTGTGATATTTTGTAAAGAGTCCTTTCCTTCGGTCTCTTTCTTGTTATATGTTCGCTACCAACTTTGAACATATATTCTTAATATACTTGATAGAGTCCTTTCATTCGGTCTTTGTTGCATATGTTCTTTCCTCCAAACATGTGGGTATGATATCTTGTTTAAAGGGTCCTTTCTTCTGATCTCTTTATTGTCATGTGTCTGCTACCAGCTCTAGACATGTAGTATCAATATCTTTAGTTATATGTCACTTCTTCCTGACGTACATTCCTGATATCCTTAGGTTATAGTCCTTTCCTTCGGCCTCTCTCCTTGTATACGTCTTTTCCTCCAGACGTATATTCTTGATGGAGTTCTTTCTTCCAATCTCCTTCGTATATGTTCTCTACTAACTCCAGACATATATTCATGATATCTTTGTAAAGAATACTTTCCTCCAGTCTCTTTCTTGTTTTATGTTCTCTACCAACTCCGAACATATATTCTTGATATCCTTGATTGAGTCTTTTCATTCGGTGTTTGTCACATATTTTCTTTCCTCCGAACATGTGGTTATGGTATATTGTTTATAGGGTCCTTTCTTCTGGTCTCTTTATTATTATATGTCTTATACCATCTCCATACATGTAGTATCGATATCTTGGGTTATATATATTTTCTTCCGGACGTATACTCTTGATATCCTTGGGTTAGAGTCCTTTCCTCTGGCCTCTCTCCTTATGTATGTCCTTTCCTCGGACGTATATTCCCGATATTTCCGACAGAGTCCTTTCATTCGGCCTCTTTCATATGTGTTCGCTACTAACTCTGAGCATATAGTTGTGATATCTTTGGTTAGAGTCTTTTCCTCTAGCCTCTCTCCTATTTTATGTCTGCTACCAAATCTAGACATGTATAAATGATATCTTGGTTAGATTCCTTTCTTCCAGTCTCTTTCTTATATGTCTGCTACCAAATCCAGACATGTTGATATCCTTTTTAGAGCATTCTTCGGCATGTGTCTTTTGTATATGTCCGCTACCAACTCCGGGCATGTACATTCAATGTCTCCTTTGTATATGTCATTTCCTCCAGACATGTACTCGTGATATCTTTAGGTTAGAGTCCTTTCCTCTGGTATCCTTCATGTCGTATGTTTTCTACCAAATCTGAACATATATTTGGTATCTTCGATAGAGTCCTTTCCTCCGGTCTCTTTCTTATGGTGTATTCACTACCAGCTCCAAACATATGTTTGTGATACCCTCATAAGAGTCCTTTCAACTGGTCTCTTTCTTGTGTCCGTTACCAGCTCCGGGCATGTCTATTTGATATCTTTCATATGTGTCCTTTCCTCTGGACATAAATAGTTGGTATCTTTGATAAGGCTTCCTTCGGCTAGTCTCAGTTGTCTGTATTTTCTACCAACTCCGAACACATGTTCCTTGATATCCAATCTCTCTTTTGTGTGTCTAACCTTGACCTGACATACATCCATCCTTGATAACCACTAGCCGCAAAAATCAAAAAAATATATACAGAAAACCAAACAATAAACAGTATCCGACTGGGCTTCATAGTGCAAATTTTACGGTGCTATTAAATATTCAATCCTCTTCCACCCTAATTGTTCGAAAGGCTTGCACCAATCTAACTCTCTGGTTAAAGAATATTGAATAGGGACAACTGTTGTACCCCAAAATTTACCCTCTTAATTTTAAATTATAATTGGCTTATATTTAATTACCATATGCATACGTACATGTCATTGTATTTATACTCATGGGACCAAGGTATTTTATCGACATCAAGCTCTGATACAAGTGTTTTACTAAGCGATACAAAAAAAAATAGAAATTCAAGGTTTTTCGATGTTTTAATGCGCTCCGCACAATTTCCAAGTTATCGAAGCAATTTCCAATCAAGTATTTAACAAAGCTCTCATGTATTTCAATGCACTCTGAATTGTGGAGGAATTGGGTGTTTCGGTGAATTTGAGGCAGTGTGAACCAGAAACATCGTCTTTGCTGGTTTGAGCTTAGAAATTCGCAACTTGCCATCAGAGTACTGCTTCGAGTTGATTCCTCGGGAATTGGAATCGTCTTGGTATTTTCTTTAATTCATTTGTTCAGGCCATAAGTCAATTATATGCATAAAATCTCTGAATAATTTGTTTTCTCTGAAGCAGAATTTGAATTTAATGACTAGTTATCTGTTCATCGAGTGTTTGGAAATTCGTAACTTTCATCGTATTTGGTATTTTTCAGTGGATTCCTCGAAAATTGATACCGTATTGATTCCCTTATCATTTCTCATGTTCAGATCAAAAGCTAATTTTATGAAGAAAATCTCTTGGAATTTTAATTCTTTGAAGACAGTATACTGAATTTATTTGTTGGTCCATCGTCACGCGGGTAATCAAAAATTCATATCTTCTTACTGGAATAGTTTTTAGGGCGACTCTTTGGCGTTAAAACCGTCTTAATATCTTCTCCAACTCTCGTGTTTGGACCGAAAACTAATTCTTTGAGGAAAGGCTTCCGAATACGCGATTCTTCTGGAATTGATACACTGGAAAATAATGAAAATACTGTGCTTAACCATAGTTTTGCGGACATTCAAAAATTTATAACTTCTTACTGGAATACCGTTTTGGAGTTGTTCTTGTGGAAAATATTCCGTCTTAATGTCCTCTCCAACTCTCTTGTTCGAACTGAAAGCTAATTCTTTAAGGAAGATCCCCGGAACTACCGATTACAAGAGAATTAATTGTGTTAAAACGGAATTGTAATTTACCGTTTCTCGATATTATAAAATCCCTAACTTCTTCAATTTTTATCGTACCGAGACAGTTCTTTCGGAAAAGTTTCAAAAATGATGTCATCTATGAGTTTTCTTCATATGCCAAATTCAAATTTTGATCGGGGCATTGTCGTTCGAGGCATTTTCCGTACCGAACATTGAAATTAATTGAGAAAAAGTTGTTTTGATTCATTCTGCTATGCATCAGTACAACTTCAAAAATTCATAACTTCCTTATCGTTTATCTGATTGAATCTGTTCTTTTGGAGTTGCGTCATAAATTTCATCTTCTAAAACTTTGTTTCAGGTCCCAAATCTATCTCTTGCTCTAAGAAGCATGTTTTGGCCACTTAAGCTCGAAATAAACAGAAAAATCCACTTTTATAATCTCCGATTTGAGATCATGTCACTTAAGGTTATCAAACTCACTTGATTTTTATTATATCGTGTCCGTTCTTTTTACACCGCGTCAAACATTTCGTCACAGACGATTTTATTATTGACCGCGGGTCTTGATTTCGCGCCAATTATTATGAGGATTGGTTTTTGTATCAAGTATGCATCAAAAAAGCTGGAAAAAAGCAATTCAAACACCACTTTGGAGCCAAGCTATATATATATATATATATATATATATATATATATATATATATATATATATATATATATATATATATATATATATATATATATATATATATATATATATATATATATATATATATATATATATATATATATATATATATATATATATAATATATATATATATATATATATATATATATATATATATATATATATATATATATATATATATATATATATATATATATATATATATATATATATATATATATATATATATATATACATATATATATACATATAATATATATATATATATATACATATATATATATACATATATACATATATATATACATATATATATATATATATATATATATATATATATATACATATATATATATATATATATATATATATATATATATATATATATATATATACATATATATATATACATATATACATATATATATACATATATATATATATATATATATATATATATATATATATATATATATATATATATATATATATATATATATATACATATATATATATACATATATACATATATATATATATATACATATATATATATATATATATATATATATATGTATATATATATGTATATATGTATATATATATATGTATATATATATATATATATGAATTTCAAATTTTCATAGGAGACTCTCATAATCTCATTTTCTACCAAAACCTCTCAATCTATTCTCTCTACTCTATCATACTTTTCTCTCAATCTCATAACAACAGAACAACACAAAAATCAAAGAGAATATTTCTCTTCCTCCCTCAAGAACTCGCAGACTCCTCTCTCTCCCACACCGCCAATGTCGCTCTGACACCACCTCCTTCTGGTGATCCGCCCTCCATCTGCAGCCTTCTCCTCCTCCGCCAACTCCCTCCGTTCGCAGTAGCTCTGGTCGGAAACTCCTTCCCTTCTCTCTTCACTATCGCAAGCATGATCTTCAACATCATTCAACTTCCAATTTTATACAAATTCTCTTAGGTAACATTACTTGATTCTCATAGTTTTTTTGAATACTTGAGTAATTTGATTTTGTTTATGTGAATTGTGCATGACTTGATTAAGTAGAGTAGTTTAGATCTAGAATTCTTGACATAGAATTTGTAATATTATAGTACATATTATGTGTTTGTGTTAATGCTTATGTGAATTTGTGATGTAAATTGTGACATAGATTTGTAGACATAACTTTTGCACATTAGGTGTATGTAGAAATTCCTCATAGAATTGTATTGCTAATTCTTGACATAAGAACTAATTAGTGACACGATGCTTTGAAGTGTGTTGCTCTTGTTATCGAGTCGGTCAGATGGAAAAGGGATTTGTAATCGATTCCCCACACTTTATCTTGAGCTCACGTTGGTCGACATTGACGTTCCGTGTTTATCACTTTTCCCCCTTACTCTTCTTGCCTTGTAGTACGATACCATGGTATAGACGCTTATATTCCCACATATAGCTTGTTTTTCTCGGTTGATATAACCCCTTGGCTAAATCTCCCCCTTCCTGCCTAGATGCGCAATATCTTGGTTAGGCATTTTGGCTTAAGTTAATGTGTGTTACTCATGACATGTGTGTGCTCTCTTGAGCTTGTTGATTGTTTGTTTGTTTTTATCTTTGTGTATACCACGTTCCCTTAGGCTTTGAACCGTTGTATGTTCCCTTAGGATCGCTCAATTAGGGTAGCTTTCGAGATAGACATTACGATAGGTATCCATACATGCTAACTTAGGTAGAAATTGCCCCTTTTCATCCTCGACCATATGACCATCATTGTATGAACATTAGGGATTAGATTTAGGATAGTCTCATTTAGTTGTTTTTCTTTCTTTTGCATCTTTAAAACTAAAACCTTTTTCTTGGTAAATGCAGAAAACGTCTAACAACTTTCAAATCTTTTTTCAAGGTAAAAAAATATCAATCAATGCAAGCTCTTTTTCTCCTTTGAGCTCCTTTTCTTTTCTTTTAAATTTTTCAAAAAGAACATGTTAATTCACTTATGTGCTGACACGTGAATCTCTAAAGGTCGAGTTGCGGGAGAAGGCGAAATTAATATTGTTCATTAAAAAACACAAAACAAATCAAAAAATATGAGTTGAACTACGACACTTTGATTCCTTAAAAGGGATATGTAGGCATCTGGTCATGAGGCCCAATCCAACGAAACTTTGTAAATATTTCCTTCTTTTCCCCATGTTTTTTTCAGCATGCATTCCCTCTTTGTATTTTTCTCCTTAGTTCTTAAGCTTTAGATTTGAGCACACCCTTTGATTAGAATAACAAGAGTAGATATCGTAGAGTACTACGGGCGTGTGGGATGCTAATACCTTTCCCTCGCGTAACATACTCCCTTACCCGATCTTTTGGTCGTTTGATCGTGATTTCAGCCTTCTCAGGTTTAGTCGATGTTTACCTTTCCCTTTCCGTGGGATAAAAAATATCCGTTGGCGACTTCATTGATTTCATCTCGATGATTTATTCTACCGGTTGTTTCACATGGTGATTAGAGTGGTGTAAATCACTTTTTGATTTACCTTTTTATTCTACTTTTATTCATTATGAGTTTTATTGATTTTAGAAAATATAACAACCGAGTTTTATGTATTTTTTTACGGTTCTTTATTTGGATTTCTCTCTTCAAAAACTCTCCTTCAATAAGTCTCATTCAATTTTAATTAATTAATTTTTGTGTTTATTTCTCAAGAATCAAGATTAGTGATTAAGAAAATCTTTTAGATAGAGTGTTGAATTTGTTGATATTTATACTGGTTTGATTTTTTTTACATTTTCTATTAAAATGGTCTCTTAGAAAAAATCTTTTCATTTGCTTCAATTTTATAAGGTTTGTGTTACTCCAAAATAAAAACCGAAAAAAGAAAAAAAGAAAGACAAATAAAGTGGATTTAAGTGGTATTATCAAGATAATATAAGATAATGTGCATAAAAAGGAATTATAATTATTTATTCTGTTTGCGGAAATTTTGAAATGGTGTTAAAATTTTAATTTGTTGAATTTATGAGATACTTAAAGGTAAATACCAAAATTTCAACACCATTCCAAAATTTTAACAAAATAGACAATAGGTTTACAACTTAAAGCTATGGCTTTTATGCTCCATTGAGTGTTTTTGTATTCATTTTTATTTTAAATGATTTTAACTTTTATAATTTTAGATTTTCACACAACTTGCTCGTACTGTTTTTCACTTCTCATTTTTATTTCATGTATATGTACTATTTCCATTTAATGTTTTTTATTTACTCATATAAAGTTGTAGTTTTCTTGGGTAAAAAAACTAGTAATGTGTATTTTCTTTTTTATTGATGAGTAGCTATTGTTTTCAATATTGTTTTTTAATTAACAAAAATATTAACTATTCAATTAATTTTAATTAATTACATTGTTATTTTTAATTTAAACTTATAATTTAATAATGTTAACTTATAAAAGTTAAATAATATTAGATTTTTTTAAATATAACAGTTTTAAAAATAAAATGTATTAACTAAATTAATAAATCCAAATGCATATTAAAATATATTTAACGATATTAAATTATATGTGAAAAGAAGGTAGTATTATTTTGTACCATTCATACCATATAATTATGGTATAGAAAAAAAAATACAATATTGGTTACAATCTTGAATATTTTTTTGCCAAAATAAATATACACAATTATTGTTACAAATTTATGTGTAATTGATATAAATTTAATCTATTTTACTATTTATATTCTTTTAAAATGGTCATTAGTAAATGATTTTATTTGGATCAGAAGGATCTTCAGTAGCCGGTAACACTTAGACTTTCGCGATTGTTGAAGTGAATAGGGGGTAGCTGCAAGACACTTTGATGGCAAAGTAAGGTTCAGAGCGAGAGTGCAAGTATAGAGGGAGTAGAATAATGTGTATATGATCCTCTAGTGAAAGAGGGTATTTATAGCCCCTAGCGTTGGGCCAAGGATTTCATTTAGGTCGGATGCCCAGGCCCATAATGGAGACTGCCTGGATCTTACATGTGTATAGGAGACCAGTTTGTGGTCTCTATGGTTCAGATGCCCCGTGATTCTCGGAGGTGAAGATCCGTTCTTTTCAAGAGCAGGATGGCTCTGTGATTATCGGAGGATCGTTGGTCACATACCTTTGGAAGAGACGTCCTCGACTTGCTCGTGAAGGATACGTCCTCAACGTAAATGTAGGGGAAATGTCCCCGACGCATAGCAATCTGGGCCACTATAGTGGGCCTTCCTCATAGCATCGTTGAGCTGGTCTTTCCCGACAGAGGACCAAAAGTGCAACTCCAATCCACAACGGGTCATTGGGCCTTTCTTGCAACATTGGTCTGGGCCTTACCCGACGGTAACTTAAGCGCAAGCCTAATCTAGAACAAGAGCCCCCCAAGTCACTGCTCCTAAGTAGAGGAGTTATGACTTTTAGGTCAGATTGCGTGTCGAGAAGGTAGTGGCATCGAGGATCTATGTGGAGACCCTCGTGTCTATGACGTTTATCTCGAGCATGGTCGACAGGGATGCGGGGATGTGATTATCCAGCTTAATAGTCCTCCTTGCTGACCAGTACCGCTCGAGGGACTTTTTGTGGACAAGGAGGCTGTTTGTATAAGTATTATGGTTAGGAGTCATGATGTGCCCGCAGAGAGCGTCTCCATGGTCCTTGTAGTTGTGTTGCAGGGGTATGCACGTGAAGGAGAATGTTTCACTTGCCCGACTTCCAGGGAGTTGAAAGATTTGGTCGGCATTTTCTTCCTGGGCCACGTGTCACAACATTTAATGCGAAATGATGGACTAGGTGTTGGGGTCATTATGGCCTAGGCATATGGGCGGTTGCGTGTTAGGGCGCTGACACGCTGCCCGAAGTGACGTTTCATCTCATGTGAAAGGCTAATAAATAGATAGGGTTTCATTTGTAAATTTTACATTTTTTTCTCCCATCTCGCTTGCTCTCCTCTCTTGCTTCTTATCTTTTGATTCGTATTCCACCGTTGTATCCGCCGTCGTAACCTTCGTGCAACCTTTAAACTAGTAAGCATTTTTCCTTTCTCTTTGCCATTAATCCTCTTTTTAATCTTTGCAACACACATGTTTTAGATGAATTTCGCATTCTAGGAGGTTTTCCTCCGTGAAATTCATATAATAGTGATGATGTTCATGTTCTGGAAAGGTTCTTCCCCGAGAAACTCATAATGGTGATGTTCTTCATGAGTTTCCTCACGAGATTCATGAGTTCATCGTGAAATTCATGAGTTTCCTCGTGAGATTTATGAGGACTTTTATTAGGAAGGGAAGGCTTGCCCATGTGTAGATTCGTGTCCTCGTCAATCTAGTTGAATGGTAAAGTAAGGGTTTTGGATGGGGACCGTTTCCTCGTCCTGTGATATGCCCTTTCACTTTGATTTGTGGTGGAAATATGGATTTGATCTGACCGTCAAATTCATTGTTTTTCTCTGCTTTCAGGTGAAATGGATGAAGCTTTCAGGACTTTTCATATGGTCGACTCAGTCACTGACCCCCAACTGAATTGGGTTGCTCTTGAGCCTCGAAGCATAGCTTCTCATTATAATGCATCTTTGGAGGGAATGTTCATGCATTTCAAGGACGGGGTGGGCGATCCATACGTTGATAAGCATTGGAAAGTTATTAAGCCAATTGCGAGCAAAAGGATATACTCATTTTACTCAAGGCATCATTGTCCAATGTATAAATTCGTCTTCAAAAGCTAGGGCTTCGGCTTCCCTTCAGTGATTTCCAGATAGTGGTTTTAGGGAACCTTTCGTTGGCGCCCTCCCAGCTGCATCCGAAAGAAATTGCCTTTATATTGGCGTTTAAGATAGTGTTTCGATACCTCTAGGTCGGCGGCACGATTCCTCTTTTCTTCCGCTGCTTCCACCTTCAACGATAAACTGTGGAAGAGAAACACGGTTGGGTTTCTCTAAAGCAGTCAAAGAATAAGCTTTTCAAGATTTTCTTGGAATTTGTACGTGATTTTAAGGACATATATTTCCCCGTAAAGCTAGTGTCGCAGGATGCGTTTGACTCGGCTTTGGCGGAGGCGATCCTGGTCGACAAAGAGGGAAACATGCTTTATCATGAAAACAAGGATGTACAGACCGAGCTAGTCTATAAGTCCCCCTTCCACTGGGTTGTGACTCATTTCGATCATCTCCCAAGCTATTACCTCACCCTTGAGGGTCCCATGGATGAGGAGGACAACGAGTCTTATACCAAACTTTGCAAGTTTGTTGACGGCTTTTACTCTGTCCAGTGGGTGACGAGGGAGGGAAAGGATTTCCTTGATGACAATGGAGAACCCTTATTTGAGGCTTGAGAAATTAATAATAAGGAACTCCTCGAGTTCCACTCTTACGAGGAATGTGTAGCGCTCTTAGGTATCTGCTCGTGTTTTTCCCTTTGGCTTTAACCTTTTTAGCATGGTCGTGTGAATTTTATTAATGCACTAACCCGAGCTTCTTGTTTTCTGCAGGTAGCATGTCAAACTCCCGTGAGCGTTTGCTCAAACTGGCGCAGGACACGACGAAGAGAAAAAATATGTTGAAGACCACTCGCTTTTCCCCAGGCCAGTCCAAGGATGGCTCCAGTACCTCTTCCATGTCCCCGGGTGTCGACCAATCTCAACCTATATAGGGGCTTTTGGGCAGGAAGAGGAATTATCCTGAGGGCGATACTCTAGACCTGACAGGGGATGATTCAGTCGTCAGGGCCTTTATATTACCCCTTGCTTCAGGCAGAAGGGCTTCTTCGATGGGTATCCCTTGAAGGTTCCTGATGGGGAATCTACAATCATATGGGGTATTGATTTGGCGGGCAGGAGGAAGCAGATGGTTGAAAGTGCCATTGGTATGATGAAGGTTTCTGGAGATGGTTGCGGTCCTATTGGGCGAGGAGTCTGGCTCTGCTACTGGGCTGGACAAAGTGAAGACAGAGAAAAAGTCCCTTGAGGGCAAAGCGAAGGAGCTGAAGACTTCCCTTGAGAATTATAAAGAGAAATTCCAGGTTCAGGGCACCGAGTTGAAGAAAAAGGAGGAACAGGTGACCTAGTTGTCCGAGGAGATAGACTCCCGGCTGCTCGAGAAGAAAATTTTTTAGGACGAGATATCTGTTTTGAAAGTTGTCGTGGAGCCTGTCGAGGATGAGTTCGATAGGACAAAAGTCTTTAAGACTTGCGCTGATTTTGTTGCTCGGATTCAGCTTCTCGAGTCGGATTGTGTGGAAGCGACGACATTGGGCTTCAACACTGCGGAGACCTAGCTCGAGTTGCTGAACCATGGGATTAATACTGAAGGGATTGGGCTCTTATCCCAGGTGGTCGGCGACAAGCTAGTTCCTCCCCTTGAATCCCCTAACAATATCGAAGATGATGGCTGCCCCGAAGAATGACCTGTGTTCTATTTTTTCTTGTTTGGTTGTTTGGGCCTGCATGCCCGTATTTTTTGTAATATTTTGACAAGGGGATTTGCTCGATTATTTTGTAACATTTTGACAATGTCGGCCCGTGTGGTTGACGCTTTTAAATGTTGTTTTATATTTGATGTATATACTTGTTTGTTGAATGCCCGATTCGCTCATCTTTATGCATGTTTACGATGGCAATTTATTCGTGAGTTTCTTGCTTGATTGGTCTAGTGCTTGACGGTGTGGGGGGCATGTCGAAGAAACAAAGTTTGTTTCTTTTGAAGAAGAGACTAGGACCGATGTCAGGGTCCTGATCTCGCAACATGAACTTTCCCATTGCAAGCTGGGTGTTCTGCCTCATTGGTACTGCGACGGTGGAGCTTGGTCGAGGTTTCCCCGCCTGGCTACGGCTCTGGTCTTCCCATGAGAGGGATCCAACATTTTTGTTTCAATTGGGATGTTGTGTTCATACCTAACGCGCTTTTGTGGCCAAACGTGCCCTGTTGCCTGTCGAATGGGGCAAGTTAGCTCTTGGACCTAGACATAGTATTATTTAGGGCTAATTGTAGTATTGCTTGAGCTTTTCTGCATTCCATATTCGAGCAAGTTGTTCTCCGGCCAAACTTTCGAGGTAATAGACCCCACCCTCCATTTTTGCTCGGACACAGTAAGGGCATTCCCAGTTTGTAGCGAATTTTCCTTCGCGCGAGTTTTTCTGATTTCTTTGCATAACTAGGCTCTTGATTTCGAACTCGCGTTTTATGACTTTGGCATCGCGACACATAGTTATTTTTAATTTAATATGGCCTTGTGGAGGGCTGCCTCTGCACGAATCACTTCGACCAGGTCGGTCTTTTCTCTTAAGGCTTCGTCGTTCATCTCTTTGTTGAGGGGAGAATCAGTTCACCTGGTTGGATTTTTGATTTATACCGAGATGACCGCCTCGGTTCCATACGCTAGTCGGAAAGGAGTTTCTCCCATGGTTGAGTCTGGGGTCGTCCTGTAGGTCCAGAGCATGTTGCGTAACTCCTTGACCCAAATCTTCTTGGCTTCGCCTAGTCGTCGCTTTAATCCCTGCAGGACCACTCTGTTCGCGGCCTTGGCCGAACCGTTTAAGGGTACTCGACAAAAGTAAAGTGTTGCTTGGTGCCTAGTTTGGAAATGAAGTCTTGGAAGTTTATGTCGGTGAGCTTTGCCCTATTATCGGTGACGAGTGCTTGGGGTATGTCGAACCGAGAGAGTATGTTCTTCTTATAGAAAAGCAAAATGTTATGTGTCGTGATTTTGGCAAGGGCTCTGGACTCTATCCACTTCGTGAAATAGTCGAAGACGATGATCAAGTGTTTATTCTTGTAGGACCCTATGGTGAAAAGGCCAAGGATGTCCATTCCCCACCAGGTAAAGGGCTATAGGGAGGATAAAGACTTTAGCTCGTTGGGAGGTTTCAAGTGTATGTCTGTATGGCATTGGCACTTGTCACATTTTTTGACATGCTCTTTCGTGTCGTGCTGCATGGTAGGTCAGTAGTATCCTGCTCGTAGAGCCTTTTGTGCTAGGGATCTTCCTCCCAGGTGTTAGACGTTGATCCATTCGTGAATTTCTTATACGATGTGAGGGACACTGGCCTCATTGACACACTTCAAGAGTGGGATAGAGAATCCTCTTTGGTAGAATTTGTCTTCGAGTAAGATATACGAGTAGGCCCTTTCACTTAGTTGCATTGGCCTATTTCTCATCGAGATGTAGTTCCCTAGTGGTAAAGTAACGATGCATCAGGGTCATCAGGAAGTCGTGGTCCCCGATGGCATTTATATCGAGTGTCATAGAGGGTTTTTCGATGATCGGGATAGGGAGGATTTCTTGGATGACTGACTTGTTCCTACCTTTCTTCCTTGTGCTCGCCAGCTTCGACATGACATTCGCTTGGGTATTGTGTTCGTGAGGAACGTGCATGACTTCTGCGGAAATAAAATGTTTCATTTTTCCTTCACTAAAGTTAGGTACTCGATTAGATGGTCGTTTTTGGCTTGATAATCTCCTTGTACCTGGGAGGTGACAAGCTGAGGATCCGTGAAGATTTTTACTTCCTGCGCACCTAAGTCCTCGACCACTCGTAGTCCTGCAAGGAAAGCTTCGTACTCGGCTTAGTTGTTTAATGTAGGGAAGGGTAGAGCCAGGGAGACTTCGATTAGGATTCCCTCCTCGTTCTCAAAAACGATGCCTGCATCGCTTCCTGTCGAGCTAGATGCCTCGTCCATGAAAATAGTCCACTTGTAGGCTCTGCTAGTCGGCGAGGCAGGAACGGTGATCTCAGCCATAAAATCGTCCAGGACTTGGGCTTCAAGGGATTTTCTTCTCTCGTATCTGACATCAAATTCTGATAGTTCCAGTGATCATTTAAGCATTCTACCAGTCATGTCTGGACGGCCGAGTAATTGCTTCATGGGCTGATTCGTTTGTATGACGATGGTGTGCGCTGGAAAGTAGTGTATCAGTCTCCTCGCTACATTGACAAGGGCCAAGGCGACCTTCTCGATTTGTTGGTATCTTATTTCTGGGCCCTGGAGGGCCTTGCTTGTGAAGTATATTTGCCTCTGTCCATCAGGGGTTTCACAGATGAGCGTCGTGCTAACGGCTTCATTCAAGACGGCTAGGTAGAGGTACAAGGTCTCTTCGTCTTCCAGCCACGAGAGGACTGATGGTTTCAAAAGAGCTTATTTGAGGTGGAGGAGAGCTTGCTCTCCATCTTTTTCCCACTAAAATGTTGCCTCCTTGTGCAATAGTTTAAAAAATGGGAGCGTGTGCTGGGAGGATTTGGCCACAAAGCGAGATAGAAAGGCGAGCATCCCATTTGAGGGATTGGATGGATTTTTTTTAGTTTGGTGTCGAGAACTTGGAGAAGGTTATGCACTTGTCAGGGTTGGCCTCAATTCCTCGCTCAGTTAAGTAGAAACCGAGGAGCTTGCTTGCCCGTATGTCAAAATTGCACTTCTCCAGATTGAACTTCATCCTACATTTCCTCGCTTGTTAGAAGACCTTCTTAAGATGGACAGTGTGGTAGGTTTCTCTTTGAGACTTCACAATCATGTCGTCCATGTTGATTTCAAGATGTGATACAGTGGCAAAACCGTATGTTTAATACTGGTTTGCATTTTGCGTTTTGTGATTGCAAAATGTCGCGGTAAGTAAGAGTCGCCACCGACTTTTATTTCATCCAATCGGAAAGGAAAAAAGTACAGAAAAAATCCTTTTTCGAGATTTTGAGTACGGGGGGTAGATTATAGAAAGGGAAGGTGTTAGAACTATTTCTATCCATGGTTTTCCATGGGCTCTTAGCTACTTGCTCATCTTTTTAAAATTGCTTGTGTATGTGCTTTGTTTTTGAAAAGTTTGACTTCATGATAACCCTTGTATCAGTCCTCAAAGGTGTGACGAAGTTGTTTTGAAAATTTGTTTGAAAAGTGTAAGTGTGAAAAGTTTTGAGTTGAGCAAGTACCTACTAGCATCTACCTACTCGAAAAAAGATTGTTTCTATTCTTGTTCCTTTAGACAGCGCTATCCTACTATTGATAAATAGGTAGCACCGTTGTTGGAATTGTAAGGGTCAATTCGAAAGGAACGTACAATCACTAAAGCAATATTAGGACACCTTAGTAATAACCCTAGAGTCTTAAGATCATATTTGAGGCAACATTTCCGAGGCAACATTCGAACGATACAACTTGACCTTTTAGACTGGAGGGCAACCACTAAGACACCTTATGCTTAATGATCGTTTACCGAAGGCAAGCGAAGTGAGAGTATACCCTAAGAGTGATATGTACGAGTGATTTGTTTCAGTTATTTATCTTTGCACATTAGGGTTTTCTAACCGTATTAATTTGTCATGCATTCTTGTCATACAATCCTATTAGCATACATCTAAACAGTTAAATATTTGCAGGTATTAAAAAATGCGAGAAAATCAATCTACGCTATTACAAGGATTCGGGGAGGGGGATTAATTACATAGCCAAAAACCCGGGGAAAAAGCGATAAGTAAAAGCCCTAAATTAACGATTACAAACCAGTGAGCAATTAGAAAATATTGACAAAATAAATAACAAGCACACGGCGAATTAAATTCGAAACGGCTAAGGTTTTGACCATTGACTAAACCTATTTGCGATTGATTAAAAAAGATGCTTTTGTCATGTTTTGTTATTTAAGCAAATAATGAAACAATTAAATTAAAAAGAAAATCCTAAGTTCTAATTAATTTTATTAAGAAAAATAAATTAATTCAATCCTAAACCCTTTTTTTTGCATTTTTATTTATTTGAGAAGAAGAAAAGAATTAAAAATAAATTAAGAGTTTAAACCTAATTTTCTAATTAGTTTTAATTAAAAAAAACAAATTAAAATTTCCGTAAATTAAATTAAACTAAATTAAATTGAATTTGATAATAAAAAAAACTAATTCTAATTTTTCATGAATTCTGGATTTTATGAAAAAAAAAAGCGATTGATTGTCAATTAAAATAATTAAAAGAAATAAGAAAGAATTAAAAATAAGAAAAAGAAAAAGAAGTGGGCCTGATTGCATTTAGCAATTCTAGGGGTTGGAGGCTGAATTTTCTGGGCCCAACAAGGCTAAAGCATGTTTTGACTACGCCTGATCTGGTGAGGTGTTGACTTGAATGCATATCATGGACCTTCAATGCTGGCACATTAGATCTGATTAACTAGGCATCCAGTGGCCAGGCATAGGGGGTGTATGGAAGGCGTATGCTACTGTATTACATGGGACCAACCTGAAATAATCAAGAAAATAATAAAATGCACACGCCTGGGATCGAACCCAGGACGTGTGCATCAAAGGCCTTCTCCCCAACCATCTGAGCTAGCGTGTTAACTTGCAAGTATAATAAACATAAAACATAATATTCAAAACAAGATAATGGGGTCAGCTAAATGCGCAAATTTTTAAACGGACCAATCTCACGCTGCCACGCCTCATCTTCTTCCTCTCTCCGTCGCTTTAGCAAATCAAACTTTTACCTACAGACGTTTGTTGTAGGTATAACCTTGTCCATCTCCAAAATTGCATATGCTCAAGATATATGACAATGGCTGGTACCAATCAACTCGTCTCATTCTCACGAGCATCATGATACCAGAATCAACGCCCAATTTTGCCTGTATTGAAAACCCCTAAACAAGAACACAAAACCCTAACTATGGCAATATCACGTACAAGCATCAAAAATGCAATTAAATGGAATGATTAGCTTGCAAACACGATGATAAACATGAGTATAACAATCAAAAGTGCTAAATATGCGTGAATTAGTGAAATCAGAATCAAGTTTTTGGGCAAACCGTGGGAGGCGTAGAGCATGATTCTGGGTGTTTCAAGACCTGGGAGTGATTAGAATAGCATCCTGGGATGTATGGGAAGGGATTGGTGCCCTTGAAATGCTTTGAAACTCCTTGTAGATTGAAAACCAATTCCCACTTTTTCTTGAATTTTTTAGTTTTGTTCTTGGCTATGCACGACCTCCAACCCTCTTTTTTTGCTTTGTTTTTGTTCATTATATATCCCTCAATGAATTAGGGTTGCAAAACAGATCCAATCTTTAAGCTTTGATGATATTTGATTTGATTCTTTATCCATATGATATCTTTCTATTTTCATGCCAATCATGCTCTTTTTGTACCAATTACCATTGATTCGAATTGATCTTGCAAGCTCATCATATCTTGGTTGCTAACCTGTCAAAAAAACAAACCAAATCATATCTTTGATAATTTTCATCATTTATTTGATTTAATTCACTTTTTAATTAATGAAAAATCAAAATAAATTGAAAAATGAAGCAAATAATTGGTGGATAAGTATTTGAGTCGTGAACTGCATTATAATTGAGGTGAAAGTATAAAAAGTTGGGCCCATTTATCAAAAAATGCAATTTTGGACACATTTGACATTTGGCAATTTTGCAAAAATGGTCAACTTGGCCAAGGCATAACTCTCTCAATTTTGACCCTAGAGAGGCGTTCTTGGACTTTTTAGAAATCTTATGATGTCCTCTAAGCAACCCATTTGGTCTCATCTCAATTGAGTCTTCCATGTTCATGTATGAAGCTTTGACCCAAAAGGTGTTTTTGTTGACTTTTCAAAAGGACCTATAATGTTAAAATTCATATCTTTTTGTGAGTGCATATTTTGAACTTGGTAGATGAAGATGAATTGTAGGTAAATGAATCCTCTTCGAAATGAGCTTTGGATGGGTCATTTCTGATAAAGCATGAGAAAGTTATGCTTGGTCAAAGTTGAGTTGACTTTTCCTACAAAACCCTAATTTAGCAACTTTTGAATCTTGATGAATTTTGAGAAATCCTTGTTGAATCATGATCAACCCTTTATCAAATGATGAAATATCCTTCAAAATGAGAACGTTGACAAAAAATCTTGAAGTTTGACTGTTTATAGGTCATAGTTGACTTTTGCCCTAGCACAGTCGATTTTTGGACCTCTTAAGCAATTGACTGACCAAACTTCCTCTGAAAGACTTGAAAGTTGACATGGATGACGTTGAGAACATTTTAGGACATTGGGGAACACTTGAAGTCATTTGGATGCAAGAACCTTGATGCAACACAAAACCCTAATTTGAGGTTGACTGCCTTAGGAGATAGCTTGACTGTCCAACTCTTGAGCAATCTTGAGCCACTTGGAGATTATTCTTGCAATGTATTGAGAAATATGGGAGGGAAAGTTTTGGGGTACAAAAATTTCCCCTGTTCAATTTTCTTAAACCTGAGGATATAGATTGGTTTTCGGGCCTTTCGTGATCCAAAGGTGGAAGATGATTGAACACTAGAGTGCCCAGAAATTTGCACTCGCATGAAGTGGTATCAGCCTGGTGATGTCGGGAATGGGCTTACAAATGCCATTTGGAGACGGTTGATAGGTGATCTGAACTTTGACTGTAATATGAATCAGGGAGATCTTATCGGCGATCTAACTGAACCATAGGAGGTCTTGGATTAACTTTGACTGGATCGACATCAGAAAAATCTTTAGGAATCGATTTAACTGGACCAGACAAGGTCTTAGATTAACTTTGAATGGATCGACATCAGAAAAAATCTTTAGGAATCGATTTAACTGGACCATACAAGGTCTTGGAATAACTTTGACTGGATCGGCATCAGAAAAATCTTTAGGAATCAATTTAACTGGACCAGACAAGGTTTTGGATTAACTTTGACTGGATCGGCATTAGAAAAATCTTTAGAAATTGATTTAACTGGACCAGACAAGGTCTTGGAATAACTTTGAATGGATCGTCATCAGAAAAATCTTTAGGATTCGATTTAACTGGACCAGGCAAGGTCTTGGAATAACTTCAACTGGATCGGCATCAGGAAAATCTTTAGGAATCGATTTAACTGGACCTGAGAAGGTCTTGAATAACTTTGACTAGATCAACATCAGAAAAATCTTTAGGAATCGATTTAACTGGACCAGACACGGTCTTGGATTAACTTTGACTGTACCGGCATCAGAAAAATCTTTAGGAATCGATTTAACTAGACCAGACAAGGTCTTGGAATAACTTCAACTGGATCGACATCAGAAAAATCTTTAGGAATCAATTTAACTGGACCAGAGAAGGTCTTGGATGAACTTTGACTGGATCGACATCAGAAAAACCTTTAGGAATCGATTTAACTAGACCAGACAAGGTCTTGGAATAACTTCAACTGGATCGGCATTAGAAAAATATTTAGGAATCGATTTAACTGGACCAGACAAGGTCTTGGATTAACTTTGACTGGATCGACATCAGAAATATCTTTAGGAATCGATTTAACTGGACCAGACAAGGTCTTGGATTAACTTTAACTGGAATACGAATCAGGGAGATCTTATCAGCGATCTGACTGAACCAGAGAAGGTCTTGGATTAATTTTGACTGGATCGACATCAGAAAAATCTTTAGGAATCGATTTAACTAGACCAGACAATAACTTAGATTTAGCTGAGAACTTTAACTGTATCTTTCCTGAAAGGTAAAGGTCAATTATATGCAATGCATGACATGGATCAAACAATGATGTCCTCAAAATAAATGAGATTGTGTGGTATGATACGTATATGCCTGTATCATGATGTATGGAAACGTAATGTTTCTAGATGGGGAAAATAAATCCCGGATAGCTGCTGGAGAATAGGAATTGAATTCTTCGCTTCCGCTAGGGATGGTGAACGAAGGTGATTGCAAGAATAAACTTGTAGGAGAAGAGAGCTCCGTTGGGGAATAAACTAATGAGGAGATTACTCTGTGGGGAAGAGATACTCTGCTGAGAATTCCACTGATAAACTCCACCGGGGATGGATTACCGTTGCTGGTGATACTGAATCTGTTGCCGATTGAATTCCTGTTTGTGAAAGGAAAGAACTTCGCTGGGGATGATCTTTCAGTTGCAACTTGCTGGGGATATCCCTGTTAGACTCTTGTGGGGATAACCCTCTGAATTCTGCTGGGAATGATCCTTTAAACTTGGCTGGGGAGATTTATTTTTGTACTCCACTGGGGATAAACTTCCAGAGTCTACTGGGGATGATGATTCAACTCCGTTGGGGAAGCTTTTTCAGACTGCATTGGGAAAATATTGACTCCACTGGGGGGGATCTTGTATTCTGCCGGGGAATATTCTTATACTCTGCCATGGAATATTAAGACTGCTGGGGATATCAAGCCTTTTCAGTGTTGATGGTAGATAAACTCTGCTTGAGGAGAATATCGCTGATTCATTCATAGTTGTAAGTCTCAGCTGGGGGAGAGCTACCATTACTGTCTTACTCTGCGGGGAGTGAAAGTATATTGGCCATATTCTTCAGTTGAATTTAACTTATACCTGATGGACAGAGCAACTATGCAGCTTAGACAATTTTTACTGCCCCTGTTTCTGCGGGAGAAGGTTCCTGTGGAGGCCTGGTGGATCGAGTATTATCCCCACCTATGAGGTGCTTGGTATCTTTCGGTCAAAATGACAATTCTTCTTCTAGTAGGCAAGTGACGAGATGACGAGACATAGTCGTACGCTTTGATCCCTAATTTTTGCCTGGACCGCCTTTTCGGGTTTTCAGTCCACCGGGATGCCCTTTTTTTCCCAAGCCACCTTTTTAGGGTTTCGACTTTCCGGGTGTACAGATTTTTCATTCTTTATCCTTAATTTTTTCCCTAACCCTTTTGGTTCGTCGGGATGCCCTTATTTTTGCCTAGGCCAGTCAACCTAGCGGGTCTTTGATTATGCGTAGTACTTTTTTGACTATGTCCACGCTCTCAGAGATATAGGGAGGTGTCATTGTCGGTAGTGTTGTGTTGCCATACTACCAGAAGATCTTCGTTTGATCATGCAAGATTTGTTGCTGGAATTCATGTCCAATGCCCCAATTGATTCAGATGGAGATTTGCCCTTGGCTATTTGGCATTTTGAGAGATTCCTTGAATCTTGACTTGACTGCCCCAAATGATGGACAATGATCATGCCGTACCCCTTGATTGGAAGTGTTTTTCCACTTGAGGTGTTCCTTTTTATTGAGAAGGTTTTTTGTTCACTAGATATTCGTCGTGCGAATTTCTCTGCTGTTGAACAAATAGTCATATGCAAACAATATTATTTTAAGAATGCAAAGCTTATGTCTGTTTTGAAATTTTTTAGAAATGCATTTTTCCAGTAAAACAGGAAATTTTTTTGTAAATGTGATGTCAACTCAGGATTTACAACAAGCCCTACAGGAGTCAGGATACCTTTTGTAAGAGTATGTTTCAGACTAACCCATTCTTCAGCTAGGACTTTTAAGGGTTATAACGTGGTCTGGTTCACGGTTTAAGAAACTAAGGATAAAGGCTCAAATTTTATTTGTACCCACCCGTTCTTCGTGATTGTGATACAGTGGGATAACTAACTTGAGGTTTGCGTTTGTTTTCGCAAATGTTTCGGTTGAGCAAGAGTCGCCACCGACTTTTTATTTTATCCTGAGGAAAGGTTAAAAAGCACAGCAAAAACCTTTGAGATGTTTTCTTGGGTTCGGGGAGTAGATTATAGAAAGGGAAGGTATTATCACCCTTTCTATCCATGGTTATCCATGGGCTCTTAGTTACTTGCTTAGATCAACTTGCCTTGATTTTCAATTGTTTGAAATGGTGCTTTCAATTGTTTGAAATGGTGTTTTGTGTGTGTGTTTGAAAATGTTTTGAAAAGAGGCCAATGTGGTGGAAACCTTTGTAATGATCCATGTTGGGATGTATACAAAGGTGTACTTGTCTTTTGAAAAGTTTTCAATGTTTTTGAAAGTTGTTTTGAAAGTGTGTTGTGATGTGTGTTTTGAAAAAAATAGGCAAGTGTTTTTGTTTTGAAAGTTGGCAAGCAATTAAGAGCTATCTACCCTAAATTTCTCAAAGATTTGCTATGTTTTAAACCTTTTGACAATTTTGTTCCACCATTGTATTTGGTGGACAATCTTATCTTAGGATGTGAACGGGACGGGCGCGGGTCATCGTTTAGTCCATGATTGCAATGGTGCCAAGTATCTTTGGGCAATTTTCTTTAAGGGGCTTGATCATTTGTTTAGGCAACTTTTGAAAGCGTCATCGAGGGACTATGATCATTTGTTTGTTTTGTTTTTGCCAAAGATACCTAACATACAATATGGCCCATTATTTTAAGGCAACAAGTGGAGTACCCTAGGGGTGCAAGTGTGATTAGTGTTGTCCATTTTCATGCTTGTTTATCTTGAATTTAGGTCAAACTATTTGTTGTTTTTGATTTGCATACAAAACCCTAATTCTAACATGGCATAATTAGAAAGCTTTTAAATGCGAAAAATAAAAGGTCCTAAGTTATTACAACATAATATATGGGATGGGGGGTACAAATGTTCAAATGGGGATATTTTAGCAAGAAATTAAAATCTAACTATTACATCCAAATTGAAATTCTACAAGGGATTTAATTGCACAATAATTAAATAAAATAAAATGAATATGCAAAATGCAAAAATGGTTTTCATATGTATGTAAAAAAGTATTTTTCAGGTGTTAAATAAACAAAAATAAAATGAATTAATTTTTGGTATTTTTATGTATTTAGGGCAAAACCCTAATTTTGCTAAATAAATGTATTTATTATATAATATATGCAATGTTTATCAATTATGTACAAAAAATAAATAAAAGAAGGTATATTATAAAAAAAAAAGTATTTTTGAGGTCAAAATATTAATAAAAATAAAATGTATTATTTTTGTATTTTTAACCTAAATATACTAATAAATATATAAGTATTTACATTATTTATTAAATATATTATATGTACAAAAATAAAAATATTCAATATATATAAAAAGTATATTTTTTTATAAAATGTTTTCAAAGATAAAATAAAATGAAAAATCAGAAAATAAAAGTGTTTTGTATTATTTTTAGTTATTTTAAATAATAGTATATTATATTTCTTTATTTACATATATCAAATTAGAAAAAATAAATGCCTAAAAATGCAAAAAAAAAGGTGAAAAAATAATTTTAATATTTTTTATGCTTTGTCAAAAATAAATAAGTCAGAAACAAAAATCAAAAGTCAAAAATAATGAAAATAAAATGCAATGGGCCAAGGAGGTGCAAATGTAAAATCATGGTGTAAAAAGGAAAAATATCACAGGCCCAGCCCATGAAAGGTTGTCTTCAACCTCTGAACAACAAACAGAGCAACACGTGATTCCTGCTATCTCCTGATTCCTGGACTTTTAGCAAAAACTTATAACATGAAAGATGTCAAGCATCAAGCCACGATTCCATACATATAAAAAACTCAACTTAACTCTCAGAAATGAGAGAGAATTTCTCCATCCCTAATTCTTAACCTAAGTTTTTGTCAATGTTCAGGTTTAAAATACTCTCAGCATATGCAATATAAATGGAAAGTGAAGATATGTATAGCTTCAGGGCCATGAGTAGAACATTTTTAATTCATAAACCTAGAGCTAACTCTTCATATATTGAGAGATAGAAGTCCATGAACTTACCTATTCAGCTTGGATCGTGTCTGGCAATGGAGGCACTTTCAAGGCAAGGTGAGGATTGGTACAACTTGCTTGAAGTCCAGGGATGCTATTCCAACCTTTAACTTGCTTTGAAACCAAGTGAATCAAGCTATGGCAATCAACCTGCAAAACATAAAAAGTGAAAATGGTGAAGTTGGTTACAGGTGTTACAGGTCGTGTCCAATGCTTGGGATAGCTTGTATATGTGGTATGGAGTGTGTATGAACTGGTTTTAGCAAGGATGCACGAGGGGATTGAGTTGTGGAAGTCCAACTGCAGAGGTGACTTTGTTTTCTGCAGTAGGATGGTGTTTTGAGGTTTGATGAGGTTTGGAAGGTGTTTTGCTCGTGCCTTAGCTTAGGTTTGATGTTTGGAAGGTGTACAACAAGTTTTTCTTAGCTTGTGTTGGCAGAAATGAGAGTTCTCGTGTGTTATGCCAAGTTTCTTCACACTTAAGCAACAAAATGGCAACTTGGTTTCTAGACTTGTGCAGGCCCCTCCAATGTGCTGCAACCATCCCCCTTGATCAGTGTGATATGCTTCTGAACTTGTGCCAAAGAGATTTTCCTTGTACTTCTTGATTTGCAAATTTGACATAAAGTTCAACTTTTCAAAAATGGATATATTGCTTTTTCTAATTTTGGCTCAATCTTGTATGCAATGTTTAAACACATAAGATAAGGCTTGAACACAAGGGGTTTGCATTAAATTATTGAGTTTGGATGAGATAAAAGGCCTGTAATCTAGCTTAGAGCATGCTGAGGTCAAAAATCCAAAGTTATGGACATGTAAATTGGCCATGAACAAAGTGAGTTTTACTCATATTGCCAAATTCGATTCTCCCTAACCACAAGGTTGTTTGATGATTTCTTGGACATTTTGGAAAGCTTGGAATGTGTACTACAATCCATATTTGTAATTGAAATTGAAATTCCAAGTGGAAGCATGTGAAAAGTGGCCATGAAGTTAGGCAAAAATCCTGCCTAGAATATGTCAAAATTTTTCTAAGTTAAGAATGTTTTGCACCCTTGTTCCAAAAATCATAACTTGAGCTACAAGCTTCTTTTGAGGAAACTTTGTGAATAAAAGTTGTAGATTTTGAAATGAACTATAACTTTCATGTTTTGACTTTTGTTTGAATCCAAATGTATCTTGATGAGAAAATGGGACAAAGTTAGGAAAAAATTAGGGATTTTCATAACTTAGAAAAATTCTAAGTTATGAAAATTCTTCATTTCAAACCCTAATTTGTGATTTTTGATTTCTTGATGAACAAGTTTCATGATTTGGCATGTTTTGATGAAAAATGAATCTTGACACTTGATTTTGACCAAAAAGTCAAAGTTTGACTTTTCAGTATACAATCAAAAATTGATCAATTGACTGGAAAATCCATCTGTCAATCTTGTGCATTTGGGATCTTTTGAACTTGTTGAACATGTCAAAACAATTCCACGGGGTCCTTGAGTCCATATGTGAGCTTGGTTTGCCATTGGCTAGGTCAAACAGTCAAAAATTGCCTTTGTGCAGTCAAAACCCTAAAAATGACCATTTTGCCCTTTTGGTGATCTGATCAGATTTCTTGTGGAATTGTGATCCAAACTTGACCAAATGGTTTATATGAGTTCATAATGTTGATGTGGGTCAAAAATCATGAGGTTTGACTGTCAATTGACCACAGTTGACTTTTTCCCCATTACAGCTGATTTCTAGGTCAACTGTCCAATTGACTTGGCAAAGTTTGGGAATCAAGACTTGAAACTTGGTATGAATAAACTTGGGAGTCCAACATGAAGCATGAAAGTCACTTTAGGCATTTTAGGTCAAAACATCTTTGTGCAAACACAAACCCTAATTTGGGTCACCAATGCAAGGAGAAGTCTTGAGCAGAGGAAACCCTAACTGGATCTTGAGTTCCAAGGGTGTTGTGATGAGAAAATGTTGAGGAAATGGGAGGGCAAATTTTGGGGTACAACAGTTTCCCCTGTTCAATCTTCTTGAACCTGAAGAGTTAGATTGGCAAGTTTGCCTTTCGCGACTCGAGGGTGGAAGGAGATTGGACACTAGAGTGCCCAGAAATTTGCACTCGCATGCTGTGATGTCGGGAATGGGCTTATAGATGCCATTTGGAGAGATGGTGGATAGGAGGATGGGCTTATAGATTCCATTTGGAGATGCGACAGAACCTTGTTGGGAATGGGCTTATAGATGCCATTTGGAAGTGTTGATCGCGTAAGCGATTTCTTAGCGAGAACTTGCGTACTTTGAGAAAGGAAGATGTTTTCCTGGCTTGTTACATGTGTTGATCTTCAGTCTCTTCATGCAGATATGCCCTGGCTAGATACAGGTATCGAATCTACAATTGGTTGCTCACAGATGTGCCCTGGCTAGATACAGGAATCAAATCTGGAAATGTTGTCGACAGATATGCCCTGGCTGGATACAGGAATCGAATCTGGAATTGTCGTCTACAGATAGGCCCTGGCTGGATACAGGTATCGAATCTGGAATTGTTGTCGACAGATATGCCCTGGATGGATACAGGAATCGAATTTGGAATTGTCGTCTACAGATATGCCCTGGCTGGATACAGGTATCGAATCTGGAATTGTCGTCTACAAATAGGCCCTGGCTGGATACAGGTATCAAATATGGAATTGTTGTCGACAGATATGCCCTGGCTGGATACAGGAATCGAATATGGAATTGTCGTCTACAGATATGCCCTGGCTGGATACAGGTATCGAATCTGGAATTGCAAAAGGTTGGTAGAGATAACATTCCTGGCTGGATACAGGTGTAGACCTCTGACTTGAGAATGAAAGATAATTTCCTGGACTGTTACAGGGGTTGACCTTCAAACTCTTCATGCAGATATGCCCTGGCTAGATACAGGAATCGAATCTACAATCCATCACTCACAGATGTGCCCTGGCTAGATACAGGAATCGAATCTGGAATTGCAATAGTTGACAGTAATCATCTCTGGATTGACCTTTTCCTGAAAAGGCAAAACATCAGTTGTATACAATGTCATGATGTATGAAATGCACGATGTCATGATGCTCAAAATGAGATAGTGTTGTATGCACTTTATCATGTATGCAAGCAGGATGTATGAAATGTGAAATGTTTATGAATATATCTTCGTCTAGGAAAATAAATCCTTGACGACTGGCCGGGGAATCAAATCCTGGGTTGATGCTGAAGGGTAAAGTTCTTCGCTTCCGTTGGGGATAGTGGTTGCAAGAATAAACCGGTAGGAGAAGATGACTCTGTTGGGGAATAAACTTTGTTGGAGAGATTACTCTGAGGGGAATAACTCAGTGGGAAGAGATGTTTCGCTGAGGTTTTGATGAGAGCTCCGCTGGGGATTCTGCTGATAAGTTACGTTTGGGGAACTTTGAGAACTCCGTTGGGGATAGGAAGAACTTTGCCGAGGACGATCTTTCCGCGGTAATTGGATGAGGATAACCCAGTTATAAGCTCTTGTGAGGAATAACTTTGAATAAAGTCTGGGAGAGGCGTCCGTACTCTGCAGGGGATAAGCTTCAAGACCTTGTGGGGATATGGATTCTACTTTCCTGGGGAAACTTTCAGACTGTACTGGGGTGTTGGTATTCCGCCGGGGAACAATCTCATATTAAGACTGCCGGGGACGCTTGTTGAGGAATGCCTATAATCTGCTGGGGAATGTTGAGATCTTCTGGGGATGCTCAACTTCCTTAAGGCTGGCAGTGGATTATCTCTGCTTGGGGAGAGTATTGCTGACTTGCTGGGACTACTCTGTGGGGAATTGAGGTAACCTGGTTTCATTCTTCAGCTGAACTTACCTTGGTACCTTGGTTGACATAACAACTAGATTGCTTGGACAATTCAAAATTGCCCCTGTTTCTGATGTCACCTGTAATTAATCCTTTGTCTCGCATGCAAATATTCATGGTTAGCAATTAACGGTAAATGAATATATCAAAAATGAACATTGGACGTTCTTCGCAAAACAAAACAGAAAAAGGAAAAACAATGGATAATTTATCTGAAAGATTGAACTTGTATTGACTTTGAAATTTTCCCGTAAATCGGCGTTTTTGTACAAGGGGCTGACGTCCTAGTAAGAGAACGCCGCCGAGCAACATAGAGTTTATACAATTTTGAAAAGGAAACAAAAAAGCCATGTGAAAAATAATCTCACTGGGTTCCAACTCTGCTATCGCCTTTATGTCTTCAGGCGTCTCATCACTTTGCTGCTTAGTTGAAGATGAAGTTGATTGATCGATGCCGAAGTCTGAGCCCTGATAGTTGATGCCGAATTCTGGATGCAAGGTGATCCAATGAGACATAGCATTACGCTTATCCCTAATTTTTGCCTGGACCTCCCTTTCAGGTTTTCAGTCCACCGGGATACCCATTTTTGCCCAAGCCGCCTTTTCAGGTTTTCGACTTGCCGGGTGTATAGATTTTTTCATTTTCATCCCTTATTTTTGCCCGAACCCTTTTGGTTCGCCGGGAAGCCCTTATTTTTTCCTAGGCGTGTCAACCTAGCGGGTCTTTTATTCATGCGTAGTATCTTTTTACTATGTCTGCATTGGCGGGGTGAGGAAGGTCGTCACCATCCATAGTGGTTAGAATCATGGCTCCTCCTGAGAAGATATGTTTAACCACAAATGGCCCTTCGTACGTAGGGGTCCATTTTCCCCTGGGATCACTTTGAGGAAGAATGATGCGCTTGATTACCAAGTCTCCGACTTGATACTCTTGTCGTCTGACCTTCTTGTTAAATGCCCTGATCATCCGCTTTTGGTACGTCTGACCATGACAAATAGCAGTGAGTCTCTTTTCGTTAATTAGGTTTAATTGATCAAGCCGAGTCTGGATCCAGTCATCTTCGCTCAAATCTGCATCCTTCATTATCTGGAGAGAGGGTATCTGGACTTCAATGGGCAAGACCGCCTCCATGCCATAGACCAAGGAAAAGGGAGTTGCCCCTGTTGACGTCTGTGCCGAGGCACGGTACCCATGAAGAGCAAACAACAACATTTCGTGCCAATCCTTATAGGTCACTGTCATCTTCTGCACAATCTTCTTGATATTCTTATTTGCTGCTTCTACAGCCCCATTCATCTTCGGCCGATAAGGAGAAGAGTTGTGGTGCTGTATCTTGAATTGCTCGCAGAGCTCAGTGATCATCTTGTTGTTAAGATTGGTACCATTATCCGTAATGATCCTCTCAGGTACACCGTATCGACAGATCAGGTTATGCCGAATGAACCGTGCCACGATGCTCTTGGTTACAGTAGCATAGGAGGCTGCTTCAACCCACTTCGTGAAGTAATCAATTGCTACCAAGATGAAGCGGTGCCCGTTGGATGCCGTCGGTCGGATCTCGCCGATCATATCAATGCCCCATATTGCAAAAGGCCAAGGTGCCGTCAGGATGTTCAGAGGAACCGGAGGAATGTGCACCTTGTCAGCACAGATCTGGCATTTGTGACAAGTTCGAGAATGCTGGTAACAGTCAGCTTCCATTGTGGACCAGAAATACCCTGCCCGAAGGATTTTCTTTGCCATGGTATGTCCATTGGAATGCGTTCCGAATGTACCTTCATGAAGCTCTGCCATGATTCTTTCTGCTTCAGTCTTATCCATACAACGCAGTAAGGTTGAGTCATGGTTTCTCTTGTAGAGAATGCCATTGCTGAGGAAGAACTCTGCTGCAAACTTTCTCAGGAACTTCTTGTCATTAACAGATGCGCCTTCGGGGTATTCTTGAGCTTCCAAGTACCTCTTCACTTCATGATACCAGGGTTTTTCTGTTACCTCTTCGGTTTCGAGATCGCAGCAATATGTAGGCTCGTCCAACAAACAAATGATGATCTGGGGCGCCTCGTTGGCCCATTTAACTTTGAACATTGAGGACATCGTATCTAACGCGTCCGTCAACTGATTCTCCTCTCTTGGGAAGTGTTCAAAGTTATCTCTTCGAAGTGGGGAAGCAATGTCAGCACATACTCCTTGTAAGGAATAAGATTTGGGTGTTTCGTATCCCACTCGCCTTTGACCTGATTGATCACGAGAGCGGAATCTCCGAAGACACTCAGAAACTTGATCCTTAAGTCAATTACAGCTTGACGACCCATGATACATGCCTCATACTCCGCCATGTTGTTGGTGCAGTTGAAACATAGTCGGGCGGTGAGTGGAGTATGAGTGCCTTTAGGGGATATGATCACAATGCCGATACCATTACCCAAAGCGTTTGAGGCTCCGTCAAAGTGCATAGACCATCGGGATCCTTCCTCAGGTCCTTCATCCGGTCCAGGTACTTCAAAATCAGTTACTACCATGATATCTTCGTTTGGAAATTCAAAGTTCAACGACTGGTAATCGTCCACTGGTTGGTGTGCCAAATGGTGTGCCAATACACTTCCTTTGATTGCTTTTTGAGTCGTGTACTGGATGTCATATTCCATCAAGATCATTTGCCATCTTGCTATTCTTCCGGACAGAGCAGGCTTTTCGAATATGTACTTGATTGGATCCATTTTTGAGATCAACAGGGTAGTGTGAGTCAACATATACTGTCTCAGCCAGCGAGCAGCCCATACCAGAGCGCAGCAAGTTTTCTTGAGCAGTGAGTACCGAGTCTCAAAGTCGGTAAAATTTTTGCTCAGGTAATAAATAGCGTGCTCTTTTCGGCCAGACTCGTCATGCTGCCCCAGCACACACCCCATCGAGTTGTCAAGTACTGTCAAGTATAGTATTATAGGTCTCCCTTCATCCGGCGGCATAAGAATTGGTGGTTCTTGGAGATACTCTTTGATATTTTCGAAAGCGGCCTAACATTCATCATTCCAACGTACTACTTGATCTTTCTTCAGCAGTTTGAAGATTGGCTCGCAGGTAGCAGTTAGATGTGAGATGAATCGGGCAATGTAGTTTAGCCGTCCTAGAAATCCTCTGACTTCTTTCTCTGTCTTGGGAGTTGGAATCTCTTGTATGGCTTTCACCTTGGCAGGGTCCACTTGAATACATTTGTCGCTTACGATGAAGCCTAGCAATTTTCCAGATCTCACCCCAAAGGTGCATTTGTTCGGGTTCAGCCTCAGTTTGTACAACTTCATACGGTCAAACAGCTTCCGTAGATGGTCAAGGCGTTCCTCCTCAGTTTGGGACCTTGCAATCATATCGTCGACGTATACTTCTATCTCATGATGGATCATATCATGAAATAAAGCAACCATGGCACGTTGGTAGGTTGCCCCAGCATTTTTCAACCCAAAAGGCATGACCTTGTAGCAAAAGGTGCCCCACTGAGTAACAAAAGTGGTCTTCTCCATGTCTTCAAGAGCCATCTTGATTTTATTATAGCTGGAGAAGCCGTCCATGAAGGAGAAAACTTTATGCTGAGCAGTATTATCAACCAGAACGTCGATATGAGGCAGAGGGAAATCATCCTTGGGACTGGCCCTGTTCAAATCCCTGTAATCAACACACATTCGGACCTTACCATCTTTCTTCGGCACTGGAACCACGTTGGCAACCCACTGAGGGTAAGAAGTCACTGCTAGAAACCCGACATCAAATTGTTTCATAACCTCAGCTTTGATTTTCTCGGAAATCTCTGGAAGCATACGGCGGACCTTTTGTTTTACCGGAGGGCAGTCTTCCTTGGTAGGCAGGTGATGAACCACAATGTCGGCATCCAAACCAGGCATGTCTTCGTAAGACCAAGTAAATATTTCCATGTAGTCATGCAGCATCTGAATCAACCGTTGTTTCACACTGAACTCTAGATTGGCACCGATCTTGACTTCCTTTCTGTCTGTCTCAGTACCCAGATTTACCGTTTCCACTGGCTCTTCATGTGGCTGAATGGCCCTCTCTTCCTGGAGTAGAAGTCTTGCAAGTTCCCCAGGCACTTCGCAATCATCTTCACCTTCGTCCTCGGCTAAGTTGATCGGATTTTCGAAGTCATAACTGGCAGTAGCAGAGTCGTTACCAGTGAGATCCAGAGTGGATTGGAACCTGTATAAGTGAGTGTGTGTAAATATAGCTGTTTTGCAATATATGATAAAGAAAGAAAAGGAGCACAAGATTTGAAATGCAACAAACGTCCAATGTTTTGATTAATGATATATGAAAATGTCATACAAAAGCCCTCACAAATGGAGTCACGGTGCCCCGGGTAGGACACCGAGCCATAAAAGTTTCAACATATTGTTTGTTACAAATTGAAAACAAAAGAGTTCATTACTGAGTGACAAAAGTAATAGGGGTGAAGTCTTTGGCAGTCCAGTTGCTTGGTCCACTGTCGGTTGTTGGGTAGATCCAGCTGTCAAATTCCGATTCCTCCGCACCGTCCTCAATAGCATTCACTTCCGGGTTGGTGATGAACACAGGAGGTCTTCCAATCCTTGCTTTGTGAACAGCCTGCTGAGCCTCTGCGATGAAGCCTAAGCCAAACTTGTCGGTATTTGGAATGAAGTCAGGAAGCCGGCCCCAGTTTGCACATTCACCCTTCTCAATCACAGCCCGGGCATCCTTTAAGGAAGCCATCTTCAAAGGAGGGTCTTCACTCACAGTTTCAGCTGATGCCAATGTCTGAGGCACCTCTTCAAAGTGTTGAAAGGGGGTTTCAATGAATTCCCCGTCCATTTCTATGTATCGGAACGAGTTTAAGTGGCTGACCGTATACTCCTCTTCCCCTTGAACTGTAACAATCTTTCCTCTGACTGGGTACTTAAGCTTCTGATGCAGTGTGGATGTCACAGCTCCAGCCTTGTGGATCCATGGACGACCCAACAAACAAGAGTAGGATGGACGGATGTCCATCACATAGAAAGTTGAATCAAAAACTTGAGAACCAACCCTGATTGGGATGTCAACCTCGCCATGTACCATCCTTTTCGAACCGTCAAAGGCTCAGACAACAATGTTACTGGGCTTGAGCTCCAGACCCTCACAATCTAGCCTGTCTAGGGCCTTCTTGGGCAATACATTCAATGAAGAACCAGTGTCTACCAACACATGGGAAAGAGTAGTGCCCCTGCATTCAATAGAGACATGCAGGGCATCATTATGGTTCTTTCCCTTTGCAGTCAGATCGACGTCAGAAAAGCCCAGACCATTATCAGCAGTCAAGTTGGCCACACAATCAGTAAATTGATCAGCAGATGTTTCTTGTGGCACATGGGCCGTCTTCAGGAAGGAGATCAGAGCCTTGGCGTGGGCCTCTGAACACAACAGCAGTGATAGCATAGAAATTTTTGATGGGGTGTGCCCCAACTGCTCAACAACATTGAAATCACTTTTCTTGATAATCTTGAGGATCTCCTCCATCTCTTGCTGGGAGACTTCAACAGCGGTTGTCTTTGGTGCCTCCGTCAGGGCAGGAAAATCAGTAGCAATCCCTTTGCCCCGAGCGTCAGATGACTCGGCAACAGGAGTAGAAACAGGAACTTGATTAGAAAGTGGAACATGCACACTTGCGGGTGTGATGATAAGAGGTTTTCGGATAACTGGTGGCGCAATATCTGGCGAGAACAACCTACCACTGCGAGTAATTTTGGCAGGCCCGGTGATGTTACTGACACTGGTACTTGTATCAAACTTTTGCTTCACTCCAAGCACATAAACGTCTGCCCCATAGTGCCATGGGACAGCTTTGTCGGACGTATAGGGGAGGGGCCCCGGAACTGTGATGATGATAGGAGCAATCTTCTGAGTGGACATGATTTTGACAGGCTTCTTTGAAGGAGCCTTGGGAGGTTTGTTGAAAATAGTGACAATAGAAACTTCTTCGGCAGGGACGGCAGGAACGACAATCTTCTCGAATAAGATCTCTTTGCTATCCATCAGGCTTTGGATACCTGATTTTAGCAAAGGGCAACCAAAAGGGGAAACAACACATAGAAGGCAATATTCACCACATCCCGGAAATAAACCGGCTAGCAACAGATTCCTTTTAACAGTTGATAAAGGAGTAACAATCTCTTCAACGGAGGCTTCATATCGGTCTTCTTCCACAACATTCACTCCATGCTGGGGCATGGGAGCAGTCACAACATTGGGCCTTTCGGGCGCCTCAAACTGTATTTCCTTAGCATTAATAAGGTCTTGAACCTTATTCCTCAGAGCCCAGCAATCGTCCGTAGTATGCCCGGGCTATCAGAGTGATAAGCGCAACGGGCGTTGGGGTTGTACTTTGGAGAAGCTGTGTTCACTACCTTCGGAGCTTCCTTGACAGTTACCAGGTTGGTTGACAGTAGTTGCGGAAAAATCTGAGACAGGGTCATACTGAGCCGAGTGTATTTCCTTTTGGGTCTCTCACCCCTTTGTTGATTATACTGCTGAGGAGCAGCAACAGGCTTTGAAATTACCAATGCGTTGACAGCTTGGCGGCGTTCCGGTTTAACTTGTCTTCTGGGACCATAAACAACACTAGATTCCTTCTTGAAGGGCTTCTTCTCAGTACTCGCAGCGGCACCTTTCTGTATCTTCCCTGACTTGATACCAGCTTCTATCCTCTCACCAGTCAAGATCAAATCTGTAAACCCAGCAGAGGAATTACCAATCAGATGATTAAAGAACGGACCAGACAAGGTCCCTAAGAACATGTCACCAAGTTCACGGTCAGTCAACGGTGGCTGCACCCTGCCAACCAGGTCTCTCCACTTTTGTGCATATTCCTTGAATCCTTCGCCCATCCCTAGTGACATACCCTGAAGTTGGGTACGCGTGGGAGCAAGGTCAGAATTGTACTGATATTGCTTGTAAAAAGCAGTAGCCAAGTCCTCCTAGTTTCGGATACTGGCTCCATCCAGCTGATAGAACCACTCGAGTTGAGCCCCAGAAAGGCTATCCTGAAAGAAGTGGATCCAAAGGTTCTTGTCTGCAGTGTAAGGTTGGATCTTCCTTACATATGATCTGAGATGCATCTTCGGGCAGGATAGCTCGTCATATCTTACAAAAACTGGCACTTTGAACTTTGGGGGGATCACAATTCCAGCAACTAATCCCAAATCTTCGAAATCTAAGCCAGGAACTCTCTGCAGCTCCATAGCTGCCAACCTGTCTTCTAAGCCTTTGTACTTATCACCGGTGGGCGGGTATTGTTGATCAGAGTAGTCTTCGTCTTCTTCATCCTCCTCTTCTTCAACCTCGGATTCGGAAGGCACTGCAGCCGCATTCCCTTTACTGGTTCCCTCCTCAAAAGTAGGGGGAAATTCAAGCACTCTTCTGGCTTCACCCTTAAACCTTCTCCCTAGGGTAGCCACCCCGATTCTCTTCTTCTTCTTTTTCACTTGGTCTTTGTTCCCCAGTAGGGCTTTCAGATCTTCCTGACCCTTAGCCAAGGTTATCAGGAGTTGTTGAAACTGTGCGTTTTGAGACTGCAAGTCCTTGACCGTCTGTTCGAGATCCATCTTACTGAAATAAACAGCAGAAAGAGAAGGAAACCTGGTGTGGAGACCTGCTTATGCGTATGATGAATGGTATGCTTATGTATGCAATGCATTCAAGGATTTAGCAAATTCAAAATTGTTGCAAACAAAAAGAACGCACGTCATATTAATAAGAAGAAATTTGTCAGTACATAAATGCCCCATGGGCCAAATATTACAAAAAACTTCTCAAGGTAAAAAGACATTGCGCATCCTCTTTGGTGCGATGTAGGTGTTGAGGGTCTCTTCCTCGTGGAGTCGGCGGGTAAGCTATAGAACCTTCTTCTCACTGGCGTAGAAGCTGGCTTCAAAAGTGTTCCGTTCCTCCTTAAGTTGGATCTAACTCTTCTGCATCTCCTCCCACGATGTAGGCATGTCAGGATACAGGACGGTGTACGGAACCTTTCCTTCCTTAACGGGCTCTTTAATCACAGGGAGAACATGAGGATAAGGCATCATTAGACTCTGGGCTCGGGCTCGTACCCACTTGAGGTAAGGCTCAAGAGGGATGGAATTCTTGTGCCCCAGTGTCTTGCTGTCAACCTTGTTAGGCATCCTCCAAGCTCTGATGAATCTTTGGCGAAGTCCTTGCGCATCGTTGTCGAAGTCAAAAACTAGGTCAGGAATCAACATATCGTCAGGGCCATCCCTCCGTGCATATCCAAATTGCCTCAAAGCCAGACAAGGGTTATAGGTAATGCCTCCTCTAATGCCAAGCAATGGAACATTAGGGAACTCCCCACAATGATCGATGATGATGACATTTTCTCTGGACCGAGAACACCAATGTACATCAGAGTGAGTGAGGGTCATCAATCGTTGTGACCACCTTAAGCCTTGGTCATTCTTCAAGACAGATTGTGGAAGGTGAGAAATAAACCACCTTGCAAGGAGAGGAGTACAACACATGAGAACACCCCTCTTTCTCATTGTTCGTGTGTAAAATGATTGAAGAATGTCCCCAAGCAATGTTGGTATTTGATTCCTGGATAAGAAGATTTTGACGGCGTTGACGTCTACAAGCTGGTCAGGATTTGGGAACAAGACCAACCCATAGATAAGGAGTGCCACAATTTCTTCAAAGGCTTGTAGGTCCAATGAATTCCAACACTCTTGTGCCTTCTCAAACAAGAATTTTGCTAAGAAGCCTTTGACACCGCTTCTAGTTTCCCAATGCCCCTTGATGTCAGATGGCTGTAGATGTAGTGCTCGAGCAACATCTTCAGGCTTTGGTTCCTTTTCTGTACCGTTGTAGGGTAGTTGATTAAGGATAGGAATTCTCAGGAGTTGAGAAAATTCCTCCAAAGTGGGCACCAACTGGTAGTCAGGGAAAGTGAAACAGTGGTGAAGAGGGTCAAAGAACTGGAACAACACCTTCATCATGTCCTGTTCAATGTTGGTGTTGACTAAGCTGAGCAGTCTACCATGTCTTTCATTGAAGGGAGAGCTTTCCGGAATTCTTGATGTGAGCTCCTTGAGTTGAGGAGGGATTCTCACAAGGTTGACTTGGATGGTTTTTCTTCGAAGAATTTCCATGACCTACAAAACAAGAACAAAGATGAAGATCTAAACCCTTGAAATGGTTAGTGAATGCATATGATGCTTTATGATGTTCATGATGTATGCACAAAACACATGTACAAGCAATTCACACCAAACCCTAGTTTCAGGCTTGCATGGGGTTTCATAGGTAAGTACCCTCTTGAGTATAGTTGGCTTAAAAACCTGTCCTATAAATAGTAACCGGGTTCTAAGGAGCTCAATATCACTGGATTGTTTTCATTGTTCATTGTTTTGGTTTAGCCACTTAACTAGCGACCAAAATATTCCAAGAAAACAACCCTCAATGAGTGTAGTATCGAGTATCTACCAACTTCGGACTGCACCAAAGCCGGTCATCTCACTACTCCTAATGAAAGGCCAAGATGGTCAAGTAAGGTTCTAGGTCATTAGTGCTTAGTGACATCACTCAGCGGCCCCGTACTCTCCTTGATTGAACTCAAGGGTTACCGGTACTCACAAATATGTCGCACTAATATAGCTATTGCTTCAACCGTGTCGGTATACCCCACACAGTTTCCATAACGTATTGCTATCTATGAATGTTTCCCCAAATCCGGGTGTAGGATTGCAAACCCAAACAAGAGAGCCAAGATATAAAGCAATCAAAACAAACAATTAGTCATGCAAGAGGGTGATCTAAGCCCTAAGGTTACTCCACTTTAAAGTTTTCCCCAGCAGAGTCGCCAGTTCTTTGATACGGTGGGAGAACTGACTTGAGGTTTGCGTTTGTTTTCACAAATGTTTCGGTTGAGCAAGAGTCGCCACCGACTTTTTATTTTATCCTGAGGAAAGGTTAAAAAGCACAGCAAAAACCTTTGAGATGTTTTCTTGGGTTCGGGGAGTAGATTATAGAAAGGGAAGGTATTAACACCCTTTCTATCCATGGTTATCCATGGGCTCTTAGTTACTTGCTTAGATCAACTTGCCTTGATTTTCAATTGTTTGAAATGGTGCTTTCAATTGTTTGAAATGGTGTTTTGTGTGTGTGTTTGAAAATGTTTTGAAAAGAGGCCAATGTGGTGGCAACCTTTGTAATGATCCATGTTGGGATGTATACAAAGGTGTACTTGTCTTTTGAAAAGTTTTCAATGTTTTTGAAAGTTGTTTTGAAAGTGTGTTGTGATGTGTGTTTTGAAAAAAATAGGCAAGTGTTTTTGTTTTGAAAGTTGGCAAGCAATTAAGAGCTATCTACCCTAAATTTCTCAAAGATTTGCTATGTTTTAAACCTTTTGACAATTTTGTTCCACCATTGTATTTGGTGGACAATCTTATCTTAGGATGTGAACGGGACGGGCGCGGGTCATCGTTTAGTCCATGATTGCAATGGTGTCAAGTATCTTTGGGCAATTTTCTTTAAGGGACTTGATCATTTGTTTAGGCAACTTTTGAAAGCGTCATCGAGGGACTATGATCATTTGTTTGTTTTGTTTTTGCCAAAGATACCTAACATACAATATGGCCAATTATTTGAAGGCAACAAGGGGAGTACCCTAGGGGTGCAAGTGTGATTAGTGTTGTCCATTTTCATGCTTGTTTATCTTGAATTTAGGTCAAACTATTTGTTGTTTTTGATTTGCATACAAAACCCTAATTCTAACATGGCATAATTAGAAAGCTTTTAAATGCGAAAAATAAAAGGTCCTAAGTTATTACAACACAATATATGGGATGGGGGGTACAAATGTTCAAATGGGGATATTTTAGCAAGAAATTAAAATCTAACTATTACATCCAAATTGAAATTCTACAAGGGATTTAATTTCACAATAATTAAATAAAATAAAATGAATATGCAAAATGCAAAAATGGTTTTCATATGTATGTAAAAAAGTATTTTTCAGGTGTCAAATAAACAAAAATAAAATGAATTAATTGTTGGTATTTTTATGTATTTAGGGCAAAACCCTAATTTTGCTAAATAAATGTATTTATTATATAATATATGCAATATTTATCAATTAGGTACAAAACATAAATAAAAGAAGGTATATTATAAAAAAAAGTATTTTTGAGGTCAAAATATTAATAAAAATAAAATGTATTATTTTTTTATTTTTAACCTAAATATACTAATAAATATATAAGTATTTACATTATTTATTAAATATATTATATGTACAAAAATAAAAATATTCAATATATATAAAAAGTATATTTTTTTATAAAATATTTTCAAAGATAAAATAAAATGAAAAATCAGAAAATAAAAGTGTTTTATATTATTTTTAGTTATTTTAAATAATAGTATATTATATTTATTTATTTACATATATCAAATTAGAACAAATAAATGCCTAAAAATGCAAAAAAAAGGTGAAAAAATAATTTTAATATTTTTTATGCTTTGTCAAAAATAAATAAGTCAAACAAAAATCAAAAGTCAAAAATAATGAAAATAAAATGCAATGGGCCAAGGAGGTGCAAATGTAAAATCATGGTGTAAAAAGGAAAAATATCACAGGCCCAGCCCATGAAAGGTTGTCTTCAACCTCTGAACAACAAATAGAGCAACACATGATTCCTGCTATCTCCTGATTCCTGGACTTTTAGCAAAAACTTATAACATGAAAGATGTCAAGCATCAAGCCACGATTCCATACATATAAAAAACTCAACTTAACTCTCAGAAATGAGAGAGAATTTCTCCATCCCTAATTCTTAACCTAAGTTTTTGTCAATGTTCAGGTTCAAAATACTCTCAGCATATGCAATATAAATGGAAAGTGAAGATATGTATAGCTTCAGGGCCATGGGTAGAACATTTTTCATTCATAAACCTAGAGTTAACTCTTCATATATTGAGAGATAGAAGTCCATGAACTTACCTGTTCAGCTTGGATCGTGTTTGGAAATGAAGGCACTTTCAAGGCAAGGTGAGGATTGGTACAGCTTGCTTGAAGTCCAGGGATGCTATTCCAACCTTTAACTTGCTTTGAAACCAAGTGAATCAAGCTATGGCAATCAACCTGCAAAACAGAAAAAGTGAAAATGGTGAAGTTGGTTAGAGGTGTTACAGGTCGTGTCCAATGCTTGGGATAACTTGTATATGTGGTATGGAGTGTGTATGAACTGGTTTTAGCAAGAATGCACGAGGGGATTGAGTTGTGGAAGTCCAACTGGAGAGGTGACTCTGTTTTCTGCAGTAGGATGGTGTTTTGAGGTTTGATGAGGTTTGGAAGGTATTTTGCTCGTGCCTTAGCTTAGGTTTGATGTTTGGAAGGTGCACAACAAGTTTGTCTTAGCTTGTGTTGGCAGAAATGAGAGTTCTCGTGTGTTATGCCAAGTTTCTTCACACTTAAGCAACAAAATGGAAACTTGGTTTCTAGACTTGTGCAGGCCCCTCCAATGTGCTGCAACCATCCCCCTTGATCAGTGTGATATGCTTCTGAACTTGTACCAAAGAGATTTGCCTTGTACTTCTTGATTTGCAAATTTGACATAAAGTTCTTCTTTTCAAAAATGGATATATTGCTTTTTCTAATTATGGCTCAATCTTGTATGCAATGTTTAAACACATAAGATAAGGCTTGAACACAAGGGGTTTGCATTAAATTATTGAGTGTGGATGAGATAAAAGGCCTGTAATCTAGCTTAGAGCATGCTGAGTTCAAAAATCCAAAGTTATGGACATGTAAATTGGCCATGAACAAAATGAGTTTTACTCATATTGCCAAATTCGATTCTCCCTAACCACAAGGTTGTTTGATGAGTTCTTGGACATTTTGGAAAGCTTGGAATGTGTAATACAATCCATATTTGTAATTCAAATTGAAATTCCAAGTGGAAGCATGTGAAAAGTGGCCATGAAGTTAGGCAAAAATCCTGCCTAGAATAGGTCAAAATTTTTCTAAGTTAAGAATGTTTTGCACCCTTGTTCCAAAAATCATAACTTGAGCTACAAGATTCTTTTGAGGAAACTTTGTGAATCAAAGTTGTAGATTTTGCAATGAACTATAACTTTCATGTTTTGACTTTTGTTTGAATCCAAATGTATCTTGATGAAAAAATGGGACAAAGTTAGGAAAAAATTAGGGATTTTCATAACTTAGAAAAATTCTAAGTTATGAAAATTCTTCATTTCAAACCCTAATTTGTGATTTTTGATTTCTTGATGAACAAGTTTCATGATTTGGCATGTTTTGATGAAAAATGAATCTTGACACTTGATTTTGACCAAAAAGTCAAAGTTTGACTTTTCAGTATATAGTCAAAAATTGATCAATTGACTAGAAAATCCATCTGTCAATCTTGTGCATTTGGGATCTTTTGAAATTGTTGAACATGTCAAAACAATTCCATGGGGTCCTTGAGTCCATATGTGAGCTTGGTTTGCCATTGGCTAGGTCAAACAGTCAAAAATTGCCTTTGTGCAGTCAAAACCCTAAGAATGACCATTTTGCCCTTTTGGTGATCTGATCAGATTTCTTGTGGAATTGTGATCCAAACTTGACCAAATGGTTTATATGAGTTCATAATGTTGATGTGGGTCAAAAATCATGAGGTTTGACTGTCAATTGACCATAGTTGACTTTTTCCCCAATACAGCTGATTTCTAGGTCAAATGTCCAATTGACTGGGCAAAGTTTGGGAATCAAGACTTGAAACTTAGTATGGATAAACTTGGGAGTCCAACATGAAGCATGAAAGTCACTTTAGGCATTTTAGGTCAAAACATCTTTGTGCAAACACAAACCCTAATTTGGGTCACCAGTGCAAGGAGAAGTCTTGAGCAGAGGAAACCCTAATTGGATCTTGAGTTCCAAGGGTCTTGTGATGAGAAAATGTTGAGGAAATGGGAGGGCAAATTTTGGGGTACAACAGTGATGTTCTTTGATCCTAAACTCAACTAATCGTGCATTAGATCCCGTTTGAGTCTTTGCTCTGATATTCCAGTGATGGTTCAGATACCAACAATTTATTTTGAACAGGCAGTCATTTTTTTGAGAGTTTGCAGGATCTCTTCCCTTTTGGTTTTTATTATCCCTGTTTTTTTTTTGCATGAACTGTTTCTTTTTATGATTACAGTCAGCGGGATGCCCCAGTTTTTCTTAAGTCTCCTTCACAGGTTTTAACTTATTGGGCTTTTATTTTGAGAGATAATGACTGCCTGTCCCTACGATTATACGGAACCAACACCATCTTTTTTTTTCGGAAGGACTTCTTTGATGCCATTCATTGTGCACCTGGATCAACTGAGAAAACTACCCTGCCCCAGGTTATAATTAAGGGTTTTAATTTGTGAAAAGAAAAACTCCAACTTCTTTGGCTCAAAGGGGTTGACTAGGGATTATCTTCCTTATAACTCCACTGTATAGGATTTTAAACAATGCCTGTACCTCGTCAGCAGGGTCTGTTCAAAAGCATACTGTAGAGATTTTGATATCATTTTCGTCATCCTCCCTCAAAAGGCTTAGAATTTTTTAATCGAGAGTTGAACATCACAAAAATGAAAGCAATTTGAATATAGTGAATACGAATGGACTGATTCAAAATAGACATATGCAATGCATTGATAAAGTAACAAAGTTTGACATGAATAAATGTTCGAACAATCAAAAGAAAATTACAACTTGAAAATTCTAATGAACAAAAAGTCTTCTCATCTCAGTACTTGTCACTTCAAATGGAGAACCTTGGGGGGATGGCAAAAGAATTCAATCTGACCGTCTTATGTGAGTTCCAATGCTCCTTCATCAATCAGGTCTTGAATTTTATTGCTCAACGCCCAACAGATGTTAGTATCATGCCCCGGGCTAATGGAGTGATATGCACACCTTGCATCAGGATTGTACCTTGGGGAGGCTATGTTGGGATTCTTAGGAGGGTCCCTTAACGTCACCAGATTCAATCTCAACAGGTGTTGTAAAGCTTGATACAACGACATGTTGAGCTTGGTAAACTACCTCTTGGGTGTACCCGGCTTACTCTGATTAACCCGTTGTTTATGGCAAGGTTATTGTTGGACCTGTGAGGTAGTAGAAACTTGGAGAGGTCTATTCTTCATCAAACCAAACCTTTGACTTCTCGAAAGCTGATCAATGACTTAGCCTCCGGCCCCGACTGTTTGCTTCATGCTGTTGTATCTGTCTTGATGAAGCTGGCTGATAATGATTCTCAAATCTTCTTGTTCCTGGGTTAGGCCTTGGATAAGAGCCATCTGCCCCAGCATCTGGGTTCTCATTGCACTGAACTCATCTTACAATTGTTCCAGCCGTTCGTCCTTATTGTCTTCGGGACTTTTCTTGACCAATTTCCCAATGAGGAGTGTTTTCAACTCTTCTTGCCCCTCGGATAGGTTTAGGAATACGTCCCTAAACTGAGCTTCTCGAGTTTGAAGATCTTGGTTGTCTGGTTGGAAAGCCATTGCTGAAATAAACAGCGAGAACATGAGAAACCTGTACTGGGAGACCTGTTATGCAATGATATGTATGTATGCAATGTTTTCAAGGATCCCGCGGGGTAAACAAGAAACTTGTTAGAATTTGAATTTTGCAGCTTTGATTGAAGAAACTTCATGTTGTTAAGAGTCCTTCTTCAAGAGTCAAGCTCACCACATCGAGTGGGTCATAGCCCCTGGCTCAAGTTATCGTGTTTTGATTTCTAGACAACCTTGGCTAGAGGAAAATAAATCCCCTTTTGCCTCTTGCTAGACATTTGATTTACCATAACTTGCATCACAAATCCTTGAGATCCTTGAAATGGTTAAGGAAATGTTAAGGCATGATGTTATGATGTGTATGCTATGCGGTTAAGAAAAAGTGTGAAGTGATGTAAGTAAACCCTGCAATAAATCCAAATTATTGGATAAGGACTGTAAACAAAACCTGCAAGGAGCTCATGTTGTCAGATAACAAGAATGTTCAAGTAGTTCAAGTTTGAAGGCACACAAGTCACACAAACAACCTTAAGTTTAGGCTGGCATGGAGTTTATGTATTACCCTCTTTCAGTTTAGTTAGTTCAACCTGTCCTAGAAATAGTAACCGGGTTCTAGAGGATCTCAATATCACTGACCACCCTCGATCGGTCATAATTCCAGTTTAGCAACCTTTTCTTGCGGCCAGAGTCATCGCGAGAGTTTGGTCTCAATGAGTGTAGCATACTGCTACTGTTCTATGGCCAAGTTGGTCAATTTAAAGGTTCTAAGGTCAATTGGTGCTTAATGACCCCTTAGATGACCCATATTCTCCTCGTTCCAACACAAGGGATATCGGTACAGACTAAAGTGCCACACCAACGTAGCTACTGCTTCAACTGTATCGATCTATGTTGTACAGTTCCCTCACAATTTATTGCTACTTACCTAAAGGGTATCCCCAGATCCGGGTTAGGATCTATAGTAACTCCGATACAAGCCCATAAATATAAAGTATACAAAGCAAACAATTGAAAACACAATGATCTAATCCTAAGGTACACCCCACTTATTAAGAGTCCCCAACAGAGTCGCCAGTTCTGTGATACGGTGGGAGAGAACTGACTATTTTTCTGGAATGCTGGTTTGCGTTTTGCGTTTGTTTTTGCAAAATGTCGCGGTAAGCAAGAGTCGCCACCGTCTTTTATTTTATCCAACAGGAAAGGAAAAAAAGCACAAAAACATTCCTTTTTTGAGACGTTTCTCGAGTCCGGGGGGTAGATTATAGAAAGGGAAGGTGTTAGCACCCTTTATATCCGTGGTTATCCATGGGCTCTTAGGTTCTTGCTCAAAGTGTTTTCAAAATTTGCTTTTTCTTTGTGTTTGTGGGTTTGAAAGAAGTTTTTGTTTGAAAGGTGTAAGTGCGAAAAGTTTTGTTTTGTTTTGAGAGAGCAGGTACTTAAGAACCATCTACCTACTCGAAAAAGGAATCAATCTGTGTTCATGTCCTTTAGACAATGCTATCCCACTATTGATGAGTAGGTAGCATCGTCGTTAGAGTTTTAAGGGTCAATTCGATTAAGGGACGTGCGGTCACTAAAGCAATGTTAGGACGCATTAGCGGTAACCCTAATGTCTTAGATCATTTTTCCGAGGCAACCGTTTCGAGGCAACTATGATCTTTGGACGAGAGGGCGACCTCTAAAACTTCTTATACTCAATGACCACGTTCGAAGGCAACCAAGTGAGGTGTACCCTAAGAGTGCGCATGTGCGAGTGTGTTATTTTCAGTTAATTTGTCTTTGTACATGTCAATGGTTATCTATGTTGATTTTAGGTTTAACATTTGATCTTGTCATGCATTCTCTATTTATCAAACATCTAACAATTTATAAGTAGCGGAAATTAAATTGCGGAAATTAAATCTAATTATTACAAGGCGTCAGGTGTTTACATCGCCAAAAGCAACCCTTGAATTTAAAATGCGGAAAATAAATAAAGCGATAAAATAATTTAAAGTCCTATTAAACTATTACATTCCGGGAAACAATTACATCAATATGGTAAAATGGATCGCGTGCGAGAAAATTAAATCGGATGCATTTTTTAGGGTTTTGACCCTTTTTTTGAAAGAAAGCATTTTTTTTATTTTTGAATTAAAAGAAATTAAATTAAGTTAACAATTAAATTAATAAACTAATTAATTAATTAAAATATTTTTGGATTTTAGATATTTAAAGAAATAAAATAAATTTGATCAAAGTTAATAAAAACCTAATCGTCTAAATTAATTTTAATTATTGGAAAATATTAAAGTTATTTCCTAATTAAACTATATTGATTAAATTAATATTTATTTACAAAAATAAAGTACTGAATTTAATTTTAATAAATAAAATATACTTTTTGGTTTTTGATTTTATTAAGAAAAAGATTAATTGGTTAGTGATAATAAAAATAATTAATAAAATAAGTAAATAAAATAAAAAGAAAGAAATAAATAGAAATAACCAAGGGGGGTGTGGGCCTGGAAAAGGGGTGAGATTGCAATTCTGAGGGCCCAATTATAGGCAAGCCTGGTTGACTTTCTGATTCTCCATGCGCACGTTGACTTGAGTGTATGATGGACATTAATTTCTGACCACCAGATCTGGCCTGCGGCCATCTGGAAAATTATTGAGTGAGGTTGCATGGTGGACCACACGCTGGAGCTTCCATTGGAATACCTGTTGAAAATAATACAAAGCTTTTGGGGGACCTGGGATTCAAACCCAGGTCCTGTGAGTCACTAACACACGCCACTACCACTGCACCAACACGCTTCATTCGTTATAATATTGGACAACAATTATTATATTAGAAAACAAATAAAGTGCCAGAATTAAAACAAAAAACGCGCGAACGTTTGAACTAGCGAATGGGAGAGGGACGCGTCATCGTCTTCCTCACTCAGCCCTGGTTTTTTACCTGCGGATTTATATCCGCAGCTAAATCCCTAGGTCAAACCTAAAACCAATTCTAGGCCATGAAAACTCAGTCTAAGACCATGGTCCTGTTCGTCTGGACATCCTGAACATATCTAGACCATCCTTGAACCTTGATTTCACCTGTAAACAAAATGCCCAAAAATACGATCCAAGAACCCTAGAATCGGCTAGGGGGTTACAGGCTATATAAATGCAATCAAATAATGCCAAAAGCTTCTAAATTGAACGATAAGCATGAATATGTAAAGATTTTGTCAAAAAAGTGCAAGAATAATGATATATGAATTCGACTGGAAGGTGGTTTTTCGAAACACTTACAAAGCTCCTGGACGCTTATGGAGACTGGTTCTGGAATGATTCTGCTTCAAGGGTGGTCCAGCAATTGATTAGTGAAGATATTTGACCTTGAAACCACCTCTATGCACGATTTCAGTTTCAAGCTTTTTAGCAATTTTTTCAAGTTTGGTTCTTGTGATTTTGCAGCCTCTAACCTCTAATTCATGCCTTTTCATTGTATATGTAACATGGAGTGAATTAGGTTAACTTTCTTGGGCTGAGTCCTTATGCATTGATGTTTTAGGATTTGATTTGATCCTCCATTGAAAAGCTTCCAATTTTGTTCAAAATCCAATATTTTGTTCATGATATGGCTTGATACGGATTTGATCGTGTCCATGATGACAATTAAGACCTATAACAACCAAAAAGATCCTAAGTTATCAATATTTAGATTTTATTTGATTTAAAATGAATTAATCAAATAAAAAATCAAATAAAATAGAAAAAATAATAAATGGACACAAGGCTGAAGCTAGGACACGTGTGTAGTGTGACAAGACCAAATCAAGTGGAAAAGAATGGACCCATTTGACAAAATTTGAAGTTTTGGGGATAGTTGACTTTTGGCAATTTTACAAAAATGCCCAAGTTCAACAATGCATAAATTCTTCAATTTTGAACTTTTGGAAGTGTTCTTAAACTTTTTAGAAACCTTAAGATGTCCTATAACCAACCCTTTTGGTCTCATCTCATTTTGATATTCCATTCTCAAGTTATAAGCTTTGGAAAAAAAGGTGTTTTTGTTGACTTTCAAAAATGACCTATAATGTCCAAATTTGTAAATATTTGTGAGTGCATTTCTTGATCTTGGGGGTATGAAGATGGATTTTAGGAAATTGCATCCTCTTCAAAATGAGATTTGGATGGGTCATTTCTCATAAAGTATGAGAAAGTTATGCTTGGTCAAAGTTGAGTTGACTTTTCCTGCAAAACCCTAATTTAGAAACTTTTGAATCTTGATGAATTTTGAGCAATCCTTGATGAATCATGACCAACCCTTGATCAAATGATGAAATATCCTTCAAAATGAGAATTTTTACAAAAAATCTTGAAGTTTGACTGTTTATAGGTCACAATTGACTTTTGCCCTAGCACAGTCGATTTTTGGGCCTCTTAAGTAATTGACTGACCAAACATCCTCTGCAAGACTGGAAAGTTGACATGGATGACCTTTATAACATTTTAGGACATTGGGGAACAGTTGAGGTCATTTTTATGCAAGGACCTTGATGCAACACAAAACCCTAATTTGAGGTTGACTGCCTTAGGAGATAGCTTGACTGTCCACCTCTTGAGCAATCTTGAGCCACTTGGAGATTATTCTTGAAATGTCTTGAAAAATATGGGAGGGAAAATTTTGGGGTACAACACATAGTAATACCTTTGTATAGATTTAGGTATGGGTCCATGCGCTACTTTTCGCTTATGGGTGTCACTTTTCCTTAATCCTTGCTTACTAATCCAGCATAGGTTAAAAGCTGTCAATCATCACAACCCTTTTTAAACTTTCTTCAAGAATAAGTCAGCATCTAATGCATGATATTGGCGTCACTTGACATTTTAAAACCCACAAAGATTTGCCTATAAATAGTACACCATTGGTCACTGAAAAGAGGTCTAAAAAATTGCTGAAAAGAGACATAAAGTTTGAGCAAGAAAAAACCTTGAATCTCTGCCCAAAATTCCCAGAGTTTCAAAAACTGTAAACACAGCATACAAACCATTAACTTTGGATCCCTTGCTTTCAAACTCCATTTGTTCTCAAAATATTTCTTGACTAAAAAACACCCATACAGTTTCTGACCCACGCGTTGGAAACTGCCATAACTTATGTATTCATAATATTATATACCCTCCATCCATCCATTCAAAGAAGCTATTCAGAACATCATCAGAGTTGAGGCTAACTCCAGTTCACAGAACTTCTTCTAGCTACAAGGTAAGAACTTTATGACTCTCACCATATTGCTTAAGCATTACCAGATTTGCATGCTCAAAAACACAATGTAGATATCATGCTTCTGATGTTGTACATGTTCTGAGGTTTTCACGCATCTGTATGCTTAAGTAGAGAATGAATCAGTTCAGAACTTTCTTGAAGAAACTAAAACTTAGAGTTAGGATTAGCAAAGGCGTGCTTGCCTCTGATTTATGGTTCTGATTCTCTTTATTTCTGAAGTGCTATGACACCTGCTGAAATTGTCCTAGGCATGTCTTCTGTTTTGTGGAGAAATAACCAAATTGCAGATGTTCTGACTAGCATAGAGGGAGACCAAGTTCTGACATTGGCACCAGCGCCTCTGGAGCTTGTTTTTTTATTCGTAATATCAGAACTCTGAAAATTACTGTGTTCCCAGCAGGGTCAGAACCTCTGACCTAATACATTTTCACTAACAGGTTTCTGTTTTACAGCGTGCCAGGGTCAGAACCTCTGACTTATACATTTTCACTAACAGGTTTCTGTTCTGTAGCACGCCAGGGTCAGAACCTTTGATTTCCTTTTAGCAGCACGCTGATCCTCCTTTTTTCTTCCCCTTGTTATTTTCTTTTTCTTTATTTTTCTCGCTGGCACTCTCCATTTCATTAATCAGCAAAACACCAAAAATATTTCGTTCACACTTTATTTTATTCCTTAAAACAAAAGACAAAAAATATTTTCTTAAAACAAAACAAGTTCATTTAATATTTTCTTATATGTATTTCAATATGGTTGTAATAGTAATTTAGGGCTTTATTTTCATTTGCAATCCCCATTCATAAATTTGTACCCCCACCCCTTAAATATTGTAATAGCGTAGGACTTTACATTTCTGCAATTTATCGCTTTCAAATATAAATGCTAGTAAAAGATCAATCAAATAGAAGACCATAATTCAAGATAAAAGTCAAGCATGCAATCAAACACACTTGCCCACAAACACCCTTAGGGTTTCTCCACTTGGTTGCCTTATACAAAAATAGCCATATTACGCATGCAAAGTATCTTGGTAAAACAAACAAAATCAAAAGATCATAGTCCCTCGATGACGCTATTCTAAGTTGCCTTATAAAATGATCTTAGTCCTTCAAAAATGCTAAGATACTTTGCAACATTGCTAATCATGGTTATACGATGACCCACGCCCGTCCCATTTACATCCAAAGATAGGGTTATTTACCAAATCAATGGTAAGGCAACAATGTCAAAGGAATAGAAAATGCATAAAAAAGACATTTGAGTAGGTAGATTGCTTCTAGTTACTTGCTCTATTTTCAAACAAATATCCTTTCTATTTTTAAAATAAACACACACATTTCCAAACCACTTACAAACATTGAAAACATTTTCAAAAAATACAAACATCTTTGTATACATTCTTATGAACGAGAATCAGTACAAAGATTACCTAAACAATGGCCTCTTTTACAAAATACTTTCAAAACCACACCAAACACATTTTCAAACAACAAAAGCAAGTAATCTAGCAAGTAAGTAAGAGCCCATGGAAAACCATGGATGAAAAGGGTGCTAACACCTTCCCATTTCATAATCTACGCCCTGAACTCAAGAAACAATCTCAAAGGTCTTTTCTGTGCCTTTTCACCTTTCCTTTTGGATAAAAGAAAAGTCGGTGGCGACTCTTGCTAAACCGCAACATTTGCAAACACAAACGCAAAACCTCAAGTCAGTTCTCCGACCGTATCACAGAACTGGAGACTCTGCTGGGGACAATTGAAAAAAGGTGGGGTTACCTTAGGGCTAGATCACATTTACTTGCTTACATTCTTTGATTTGTTTGCTTTACATTACGGTTCTTTGTTTGGGTTTGAATCCTCTACCTGGATTTAGGGATACATTATAGGTAAATAGCAATACATTGTGGAAACTGTACGGGGTATATCGACATGGTCTAAACAATAGCTATGTTAGTGTGACATATTTGTGGGTACCTGTAGCCTTTGAGTTAATCAAATAGAATACGGGGCCGCTGAGTGATGTCATGAAGCACTAACGAACTTTTAGAACCTTTACTTGACCAACTTAGCCTTTAGGATGTAGTGAGATGACCGACTTTGGTGTAGTTCGAAGTTGGTAGATACTCAATACTACACTCATTGAGGGTTGGTTTCTTGGAATATTTCAGTCGCCATTAAAGAGGCTTGAGCTGAAACAATGACCAAGGAAACAATCCGGTGATATTGAGCTCCTTAGAACCCGGTTACTATTACTAGGACAAGTTTAAGCCAACTAAACTTCAAGAGGGTACTTACCTATAAAACCCCATGCAAGCCTAAACTAGGAACTTGATTGCTTTGCTTGTATATGCATACTTGTACTTAAAATCATGAACATCATATGCATCCACTAACCATTTCAAGGATTTTGGAGATTCATCTTTGTTTTTGTTTTGTAGGATATGGATTCACTTCGCAGGAAAACTATCCAAGTCAACCTTGTAAGAATTCCTCCACAACTTAGGGAGCTAGCTTCGAGGATCCATGAAAGCTCTCCTTTCACCAAGAGACATGGTTGTCTACTCAGCTTGGTCACCTCCAACACGGATGAGCATATGATGAAGGTGCTCTTTCAGTTCTTTGATCCTTTGCACCATTGCTTCACATTTCCCGACTACCAGCTTGTGCCTACTTTGGAAGAATTCTCTCAACTCTTAAGAATTTCCATTCTCAATCAACTACCTTTCAAAGGTACGGAAAGAAACCCAAAGCCATAAGAGATTGCTCAAGCTCTACACTTGCACTCGTCTGATGTCACAACTCATTGGGAAACTAGGAGTGGTGTCAAAGGCTTCTTAGCAAAGTTTCTGCTTGAGAAAGCCCAAAGCTGTTGGAATTCCCTAGACTTGTAAGCCTTTGAGGAAATTGTGGCTCTCCTCATCTATGGGATGGTTTTGTTCCCCAATCGTGACCAACTCATAGATGTGAGTGCTGTCAAAATCTTCATGTCACACAATCCGGTGCCCATATTGCTATGGGATATCCTACACCCTTTTCACACTCGCACAATGAGGAAAAGAGGTATCCTTATGTGTTGCACTCCTCTCCTAGCAAGATGGTTTACTTCTAATCTTCCCTAATCAGTCTTAAAGAATGAGCAAGGATAAAGGTGGTCACAAAGGTTAATAACACTCAAACATTTGGATATTCATTGGTGCTCTCGATCCAAAGAGAATGTTATCATTATTGACCGTTGTGGGGAATTCCCTAATGTCCTACTACTTGGCATTAAGGGAGGCATCACCTACAACCCATGCTTAGCTCTAAGACAGTTTGGTTATGCCCGGAGGGATGGCCTGCACAAGATGCTGATTCAAGGCTGGGTATTCGACTACGACAACGGCGATCAAGGTCTTCGCCAGAAATTCATCAGAGCTTGGAGGATGCTAAACAAGGTGGATAGCAAGACTTTGGGACACAAGAATTACATCCCTCTTGAGACTTACCTCAAGTGGGTACGAACCCGCGCTCAAAGTCTTATGATGCCTTATCCTACCATTCTCCCGGTGATCATTGAGCCTGTTAAGGAAGGAGAAGTTCCCTACACTATCCTACATCCTGACATGCCCATATCTCTTGAAGACCTATAAATGGATTGGATACAGCTCAAAGGAGAGCGAGATACTTTTGAAGCCCAATTCTACGCAAGTGAGAGGAAGGTTTTGGAACTCACTAGGCTACTTAATGAGGAGCAGACTCTAAATGTCTACATAACACCAAAAAGGATGCGCACTACCTTTTTATCTTAGATTTTTATATTATTTTAACCAAGGAGCATTGATGTATTCAAACTCTATTTTATTAATATAACGTGTGTTTCTTTTTGTCTAAAACAAACTTGAATCTTTTAAAATCCTTGAAAACATTACATATGCACATATCATTCATCATAACATAAACTGGTCTTTTGCAACGAGTTTCCTTATCTCTCTACTGTTTATTTCAGTAAGATGGATCTCGAACAAACAGTCAAAGATCTTCAAGTTCAAAACACGCAATTTCAACAGTTACTCACAACCTTGGCCAAAGGACAAGAGGAGTTGAAGACTCTCTTGGCCAAAGAGAGAAAGAAGAAAGAGAAGAAACCAACCGGTGTTGTAATCATGGGGAGAAGGTTTCAAGGACAGACTAGACGAACCTTGAATTTCGCAACAACCTCTGATGAAGGAAAAGGAAAGGAAACAACGGTTCCGTAAGAATCTGAAGAGGAGGAAGAAGAGTAAGACTACTCCGAGGAACAGTATCCTCCAGCAGATGATAAGTACAGACATCTTGAAGAACGCTTGAACGCTATGGAAATACAAAGGGTACCAGGTCTAGACTTTGAAGAATTAAGACTAGTGTCGGGAATTGTGATCCCACCGAAGTTCAAAGTGTCGTTGTTTGCAAAATATGATGGGGTGTCATGTCCTAAGATGCACCTCCGATCATATGTGAGAAAGATCGAGCCGCACTCCGCCGATAAAGATCTATGGGTTCATTTTTTCCAAGATAACCTATCTGGAACACAACTCGATTGGTTTTACCAATTGGAAAGGGCAGACGCCCACAACTGGGAAGATCTTGCCGCAACTTTCTATAAGCAATATCAATATAATGTAGATTTTGCGCCTACCTGTACTCAACTTCAGAGTATGGCTATGGCTTCCAATGAGGGTTTCAAAGATTACACGCAGAAATGGAGAGATATAGCTGGGAGAGTTCAACCCCCTCTGTCTGAAAGGGAATTGGTGGATATGTTCTTAGGAACTCTATCAGACCCTTTCTTCAACCATCTGATTGGAAGCTTATCTGCTGGATTTACTGAGTTAATAATAACCGGAGAGAGGGTGGAAGCTGGCATAAAAAGTAGAAAGATTCAGAAGGATTCATCTGCCTTTACAGTTTTGAGAAAGCCTTTCATTGGGAAGAAAGAGGTATCTGCTGTTTACACACAAAGGAACCAAAGGAGAGCTGAACGCCGACCAATGGTAGGAGCTGTTATGATCCCAAAGCCTACAACTAATCAACCAAGAAGTAATAAACCGAAGGTAGAGAGGCCAGTCCGACAATTCACAAAAACATATATGACTCTAGCCCAGGTTTTACCGCATCTTCTGAAATCCAATTTGGCAACTTTAAAAGAAGCTCCCAAGAACTCCAACACAGCGTCCCCTTATTACACCCAAATACCCGCTGTGCATATCATTCCGAAAGTATGGGTCATGACACCAACAACGGTTGGGCCCTGAAAAACAAAATTCAAGACCTTATAGATGCAAAAAAGATTGAGTTTGATGCACCCGAGAAACCAAACGTCATCTCTGCTCCTACGCCTAGGCATGGTCACAATACCAATGCAATAGAAGAAGATTTGTTTGTTACTGCAGTTGATTGAACTCTTGACTCCACTCCCAATCATTAAGATAAACTTGTTAAAAGCTGGTATATTCCCGGGTTGTAATGATGACTACCATCTTTTCTTATCCTCACCAACTTATTGCCTTTTGTTGAAAACAAACATTCAATGCCTGATAGACAACCAATATATTCTGTTTGAAAGTGCTCCTGTTTCACCTGTTCCTATTGAATACGTTTCAATCATAACCATCTCCGCCAATCCTTCCAGGGTCCCCAAAAGACCCGTTAGGATTACATCGGTTCCAAAAACTACTCCTCTTATAATCATAATGCTCGGGCCGTTCCCGTATGAATCAGATAAAACAGTACCGTGGAATTACGGTGGAGACATCTATTACCATGTGTTCGCAGTGATTTCTGGTGAAACAACCGCTAGTCTTCCAAACAAATTTGATATGTATGGTTACTCGCAGGATCGACTAGATTGATCCTAGGACATGTGTCTTAACATTAATTGTAAAACTTACTTGACGGTTTATGTTAAACACGACGTAGTGCTTGTGCATGTTATGATATAGTGGGAGAGAACTGTCTGTTTTTGGAATGCTGGTTCGCGTTTTGCGTTTGTATTCGCAAAATGTCGCGGTAAGCAAGAGTCACCACCGTTTTTTATTTTATCCAACAAGGAAAGGAAAAAAATCACAGAAAAATTCCTTTTTCGAGATGTTTTTTGGGTCCGGGGGGTAGATTATAGAAAGGGAAGGTGTTAGCATCCTTTCTATTCGTGGTTATCCACGGGCTCTTAGGTACTTGCTCAAAGTGTTTTCAAAATTTGCTTTTTCTTTGTGTTTGTGGGTTTGAAGAAGTTTTTTGTTTGAAAGGTGTAAGTGCTAAAAGTTTTGTTTTGTTTTGGAAAGAGCAAGTACTTAAGAACCATCTACCTACTCGAAAAAGGAATCAATCTATGCTAATGTCCTTTAGACAGGGCTATCCCACTATTAGTGAGTAGGGAGCACCGTCGTTGGAGTTTAAGGGTCAATTCGATTAAGGGATGTGCGGTCACTAAAGCAATGTTAGGACGCCTTAGCGTTAACCCTAATGTCTTATATCATTTTTATGAGGCGACCGTTTCGAGGCAACTATGATCTTTGGACAAGAGGGCGATCTCTAAAACTTCCTATACTCAATGACCACGTTCAAAGGAAACCAAGTGAGGTGTACCCTAAGAGTGCGCATGTGCGAGTGTGTTGTTTTCAGTTAATTTGTCTTTGTACATGTCAATGGATATCTATGTTGATTTTAGTCTAAACATTCAATCTTGTCATGCATTCCCTATTATCAAACATCTAACAGTTTATAAGTTGCGGAAATTAAATTGTGGAAATTAAACTAACTATGACAAGGCGTCAGGTATTTACATCGCCAAAAGCAACCATTGAAATTAAAATGCGGAAAATAAATAAAGCGGTAAAATAATTAAAGTCCTATTAAGCTATTACATTCTGGAAACAAATACAATAATATGATAAATGGATCGTGTGCGGGAAATTAAATCGGGCGAATTCTAGGGTTTTGACCCTTTGTTATTCAAGAAGAGTTTTTTTTTGTTATTTTGAATTTATGGAAGAAATTAAATTAAGTTAATTATGGAATTAATAAATAAATTAATTAATAAAAATATTTTTGGATTTTTGATATTTAAAGAAATAAAAATATAATAATTCAATCGATGTTAATAAAACCTAATTGTCTAAATTAATTTTAATTATTGTAAAAAGATATCAAAGTTATTCCTAATTAAAACTAAGTTAATTGAATTAATATTATTAACAAAAATAAAATGCTGAAATTAAATTTAATAAATAAAATATATTTTTTTGGTTTTAAATTTTATTAAGAAAAAATTTTAAATTGTTAGTTAGCAATAAAAATAATAGAAATAAATAAATAAAAATAATAATAAAATAAAATAAGAGAGTTTATGAGGTTTTGGGCCTGATTTTAGAGGTTTTGATAGCAATTTCCAAGGCCAAATTGACTTGGCGTGCATTGACTTTCTGATTCCAACGTGGCACTTTGACTAGGGCATATGGTGGACATCACATCTGGACCACCAGATCTGGCCTGGGGCCATCTGGCGCTTTGAGATTTAAGGGAGTATGATGTACCACGCAGTTGGCTTTGTATTGGATCACCTGAAGAAAAAATGTAACAAATGCATGGGTGTGATACGGTGGGAGAACTGACTAGGGTTTTGCATTTATTTTCGCAAATGTTTCGGTTGAGCAAGAGTCGCCACCGACTTTTTATTTTATCCTAAGGAAAGGTTTAAAAAGCACAGCAAAAACCTTTGAGATTTTTCTTGGGTTCGGGGAGTAGATTATAGAAAGGGAAGGTATTAGCACCCTTTCTATCCATGGTTATCCATGGGCTCTTAGGTACTTGCTTAGATCAACTTGCCTTGGTTTTCAATTGTTTGAAATGGTGCTTGGTGTGTGGTTTTGAAAATGTTTTGAAAAGATGCCTTGTATAGGCTACCCTTGTAACAATTCTTTACTCGAATGTTTTACAAAAGGTGTTTTGTCTTTAGAAAAGATGTTTCAAGGTTTTTTGAAAGTTGGTTTTGAAAGTGTTTGTGAAGTGTGGTTTGAAATTAGGCAAGTGTTTTCTTGGAAAATTGACAAGTACTTAAGAGTTATCTACCCTAAAGTTTTCTCAAAGATTTTTGTTATGTTTTAAACCTTTTGACAATTTTGTTCCACCATTGCATTTGGTGGACAATCTTGCCTTAGGAGGTGAAAGGGACGGGCGCGGGTCATCGTTTAGACCATAATTGCAATAGTGTTAAATGTCTTTGGGCAATTTTTTTAAAAGGGACTTGATCATTCATTTAGGCAACATTTTGAGGGACTATGATCATTTGATTGTTTGTTTTACCCAAAGAAATTCAACATGCAATATGGCCCAATTATTTGAAGGCAACAAAGTGGAATACCCTAGGGGTGCAAGTGTGAAATGTGTTGTCCACTTTCATGCTTATTTATCTTGAAATTAGGTCAAACTATTTTGTTCGTTTTATTCGCATACAAACCCTAATTCTAGCATGGTATGTTTAGAAAGCATTAAAGTGCGAAATTTAAATTCCTACACTATTACAACACAATAATATGGGGAGGGGGTACAAATGTTCAAATGAGGGATATTTAGACAAGAAATTAAACCTAGCTATTACATCATTTTCTTTGAATATTTACAATACAAATAATTGCATAATTAAATGGAAATGAAATAAATATGCAAGATGTAAAAAGAATTTTTATATGTATGAAAAAGTATTATTTATGCAAAATAAAAAGAGAAATAAGAAGGTAGTATTTTTGGAGTATTTTCATATTTAGGGCAAAACCCTAATTTTAATCAAAAGGGTATTAATTACTTAATATATATAATATTTACTATTTATATACAAAGAATAAAAGAAAAATGAAGTATATTTGTAAAAATGTATTTTTAATGTTAAATATTAATAAAATAAAATATATATATTTTTGGTATTTTATTCCAAGTATACTAATGTATAAGTATATTTATTTACATTATTTACAAAACATGTATTATATATATTAATTAATAATATTTAATATTTAATAAAAAAAGTATTTTTTCTATAAAATATTTTCAGGAGGTAAAAATAAGATAAAAGTGTATAAAAATATATTTGTACTATTTTAGTGTTTTAAACAAAAAGTATATATTTATTTATTTATGTACAAGCTAAAAGAAAAAAATCAAATAAATACCTAATAAATTCAAAAATGATGAGAAAAAATATTTTTATATTTTTAATATGCTGAGAAAAAATAAATGAGTCAATTAAAAAAAGAAAAAAGTCAAAAACATTAAAAATAAAGCAAATGGGCTCAGGGGGGTGTGAACCAAAAAGCATGGTGTAAGAAGCAAAACAAAAGCTGGCCCAGCCCATGAGGCACCTTCTTCAACCTCTGAACCATGTTATTCAAAAAAACGCGTGCCCTGTTCTTCCATCCACACATCCTGATTCCTGGCTTATTAATGAAAACTCATAACATAAAAAATGTTCAGCATCAAGAGACGAATCCAACCATATGCAGAACTTGATCTAACTCTCTAAGATGAGGGAGAATTTCTTCTCCCCCAAATCCTAACCTAGATTTTCTGCCATTTTCAAACCTTAAATTCTCACAGCTCAGGCAAAAGAAATGAAAAGTGAAAGTATGTACAGGTTCAGTGGCATGAGTAGAACATTGCTTATTCACAAACTTAGAGCTAATGATGTCTAATAAGAGAGATAGAAGTTCACCAAAATACCTGTTCAGTTGAAGTTCTATCTGGCAATGGGGGAGCTTTCAGTGCAAGATAATGGTTGGTATAGCTTCCTTGAGGTGTGGTGATGCTGTTCCAATATTTACTTTGCCTTGAGACACCTTGAACTGAGCTGTAGAACTTCAACTGCAAAATGGAAAAATGAAAATGGTGGAACTTGTTAGAGGAGTTACAGGTCGTGTTTCAAGTCATGGTTAGCTTGCATAGATGCTAGGGAATGTGTGTGAACTGGTTTGGGCAAGAGAGCTTGAGGGAAATGGAAGATGGCACTCAAACTGCAGGCCTGGCCCTGTTTTTGCAGTTTTAAGGTGATCCTGAGATTGGGAGTGTATGAGAGATGTTAGGGTCGTGTACTAGCTTGGTTATGATGTCCTGGATGTGTTTTACAAGTTTGCTTAAGTGTTTGTAAGCTGATATGAGAGTTGTGTTACAATATGCCAAGTTACTTACACTTTAAGCAACAAATGCCCAAGTTGTGTTCTAGGTCAGTAGAGCCCCCCTAATGAGCTGCATAATCTCTCCTTGATCAGAGTGTTTTGCTCATAATCTTGTGCCAATTAGATCTCATTTGTACTGCTTGGATTTTCAATTGGACATAAAGCTACCTTTTACAAAAATGGAAGAAATGCTTTATCTATTTTGGGATTAATCCTCTAGGAAATGCTTGAACACACAAAACATGGTCTTGGCACAAAGGTTTTGCATTGAATTATTGAGTGTCAAAGGGTTTTAGGACCTGTAATTTAGCACAAACTATGCTGACTTGAAAATAGCCTAAGTTATGAACATGTTCATGATCAATTCAAAAGTGAGTTTTTGCCATATTGTGAAATTCGATTCTCTCAAGTTATGAGGTTGTTTGAGAAGTTCTTGGACATTTTGGAAATCTTGGAATGTGTACTACAATCCATCTTTGAAATGCAAATTGAAATTCCAAGTGGAAGTGTATGGAAAATGGCCTTGAAGTTGGGTAGAAAACCTTGTCAAAATAGGTTAAAATTTTACTAAGTTAAGAATGGTTTAGTGCCCTTATTCAAAAATTTGTAACTTGAGATACAAGCTTCATTTGGGAAAACTTTGTGAATAAAATTTGTAGATTATGCAACAAGCTACAACTTTCATGTTTTGACTTTTGTTTGAATCCAAATGGATCTTGGTGAGAAAGTGGGGCAAAGTTGGGAAAAAATTAGGGTTTTTCATAACTTAGGAAAATTCCAAGTTATGAAAAATTCTAATTTCTAACCCTAATTTGCTTTTTGTGATTTCTTGATGAACAAGTTTCATGATTTGTCATGTTTTGATGAAAAATGAATCTTGACCCTTGATTTTGACCAAAAAGTCAAAGTTTGACTTTTCAGTGTACAGTCAAAATTGATCAATTGACTGGGAAATTCAACTGTCAATTTTGTGTACTTGGGATCTTTTGAGTTTTTTGAGCATGTCAAGATAATTTCATGGGGTCCTTGAGTCCTTATGTGAGCTTGGTTTGCCATTGGCTAGGTCAAACAGTCAAAAATTGCCTTTGTTCAGTCAAAACCCTAAAAATGACCATTTTGCCCTTTTGGTGATCTGATCAAATTTCTTATGGAATTGTGATCCAAACTTGATCAAATGGTCCATATGAGTTCATAATGTTGATGTGGGTCAATTTTCATGAGGTTTGACTGTCAATTGGCCACAATTGACTTTTTCCCCAATACAGTTGATTTCTAGGTCAATTGTCCAATTGACTGGGCAAAACTTGGAATCAAAACTTGAAACTTGATGAGGATAAACTTGGGAGTCCAATATGAATCATGAAAGTCATCTTAGGCATTTTAGGTCAAAACATCTTTGTGCAAACACAAACCCTAATTTGGGTCAGCAGTGCAAGGAGAAGTTTTGAGCAGATGAAACCTTAACTGGACCTTGATCTTCAAGGGCTTTGTGATGAGAAATGTTGAGAAAATGGGAGGGCAAATTTTGGGGTACAACAGTTGCCCCTGTTCAATCTTCTTGAATCCGAAGAGTTAGATTGACAAGTTTTCCTTTCGTGACTCGAGGGTAAAAGGAGATTGGACACTAGAGTGCCCGGAAATTTGCAATCGTCAAAGCAATGGATGCGAGAATGGGCTTAGAGATGCCATTTGGAGATGGGCTTAGAGATGCCATCTGGAGGGGCGACAAAATCTTGTCGGGGATGGGCTTAAAGATGCCATCTGGAATGAGTATCAGGAAGGTGTCCAAGCTTTGGACCATCTCTGAATTGGGGGTCTGAACAAGCAATAGATTGACATCCGTTGTTGGGAGGAATCCGTAAGCTGTTTTCAGAAGTCTCGAAGTTGAATAAGCAATAGAGCAGCATCCGTTGTTGGGAAGCGTCCGTAAACTGTTTTCAGAAAGTTGCATCTGAACAAGTTGATAGATTAACATCCGTTGTTGGGAAGAATCCATAAACTGTTTTCAGGAGCCTTGAGAAGAAACTGAACAAGCGATAGGTTAACATCCGTTACTTGGAGAACCCGTGAACTGTTTTCAGAAATCTTGGAGTTGAATAAGCAATAGAGAAGCATCCGTTGTCGGGAAGCGTCCGTAAACTGTTTTCAGAAAGTTGCATCTGAACAAGTTGATAGATTAACATCCGTTGTTGGGAAGAATCCATAAACTGTTTTCAGAAGTCTGGAGAAGAAACTGAACAAGCGATAGGTTAACATCCGTTACTTGGAGAACCCATAAACTGTTTTTAGAAGTCTTGAAGTTTGAATAAGCAATAGAGCAGCATCCGTTGTTGGGAAGCGTCCGTAAACTGTTTTCAGAAAGTTGCATCTGAACAAGTTGATAGATTAACATCCGTTGTTGGGAAGAATCCATAAACTGTTTTCAGGAGCCTTGAGAAGAAACTGAACAAGCAATAGGTTAACATCTGTTACTTGGAGAACCCGTGAACTGTTTTCAGGAGTCTTGAAGTTTGAATAAGAACCGGTGTAGGGTTGCTTGGTGATGAATCCGTGTAAAACTGCATCTGAAACTGTTAAGGATAGCTTTTTATTCTTATCCTGAAAAGGACAAAATGTCAGCTAAACACAAAATTATGTTGCATGAAATGTATGATGCAATATATGTTATATCAATGTTTATGATATGAATGTAATGAATGCGCATGTAAGCTGATGAGCTGTCTTGCTGGGGATAGATGAATCCTGGATGGCTGAAGATAAAAGCATCCTGACTGCTTCCGGGAAGAATAATTCCTTGGCTGTGACTGGGGAATAAGGAGCTTGGGTTGTATACCAAACCTCTGGGGAATTCCTGATGACTTCTACTGGGGAGCACCAATCTAGCAGACTCATGCTGGGGATACAAGACTGGGAATCTTCAGTTTGGTGGGAAGTGTCTCTGGCGACCTTACTGGGGAACTTAAGATTAGCTCTCCTAAAACTCTGTGGGGAGAAGGTTCATTAGTCTGGATCCGCTGGGGATATTGAAACTTAAGTTCTGAGGGAAATTGGATTCCTGAGGATCCTCTGGCTGGGGGATTGTAAAGATAAGTTACTGCTGGGGAACTTTGATGAACTCCGTTGGGGATAGGAAGAATTTTAGCGAACGCGATCTTCCGTGACAATAAGCTGAGGATAACCCAGTTATAAGTCCTTGTGAGAAATAACTTTGAATAAAACTCGGGAGAGACGTCCGTTCTCTGTGGGGGATAAGCTTCCAGAATCTGCTGGGGATGAGCTTCAAGACTTGCTAGGGATATGGATTCCAAATCTCCCGGGGGTTTCCTTTGAAGGGTATCAAGATATCCAACTGTTCCTTTGACCTATCAGTAATCCTCTTTCCCAACTCATAAGAAAATGATTATGTTTCAAATGCATATGCCTATTTAACAAAACACTGGATGTTTCTCAAAATAAAACAAATAGTGCAAGAGAAAAGAAAAGGAAATGACACAAATTTCTGGGAAAAGTATTTGTATTGATTTTCTATGAGTATATTTGTACAAAGGATACAATCATCCTAGCAAGAGGATTTTGTCGTAATTATTTGAAAGGTTTATACAAAATAAGGATGGCTATGTGAAATAATTCCATGGGATTCCATTCCGCCATAGCTTTCACAACTCTGAATATCTGTCCATTCAATGCTTCGCTTGACGATGACTGGATTGATCGGAAGCCTGGAACCAGTTGATGAAGCGATTGCCTTGAAGTGATCCGACGAGACATAGTCATACGCTTTAATTCCCTAACTTTTGCCTGAATCGCCCTTTCGAGTTTTTGATCCACCGGGAAACCCCTTTTTGCCCAAGCCGCCCTTTCGGGTTTTCAACTTGCCGGGTGTACAGATTTTTTGTTTTTATCCCTAATTTTTGCCTGAATCGCCGTTTCGGGTTTTCGATCCACCGGGATGCCCATTTTTGCCCAAGCCGCCCTTTCGGGTTTTCGACTTGTCGGGTTATTTTATGCGTAGTATCTTTTGACTATGTCTGCATTCGCAGGGTGCGGCAAATCGTCGCCGTCCATGGTGGTCAGAATCATTGCACCACCAGAAAATATGCTCTTGATCACAAATGGTCCTTCATATGTAGGAGTCCATTTTCCCCTGGGATCACTTTGCGGCAAGATAATCCGCTTGATTACAAGATCTCCGACTTGATACACTTGACGTTTGACTTTCTGATTGAAGGCCTTGATCATCCGCTTTTGATACGTCTGACCATGGCATATAGCAGCAAGTCGCTTTTCGTCGATCAGATTGAGTTGATCAAGTCGGGTCTGCATCCAATCATCTTCATTCAAACCTGCATCCTTCATAATCCTTAGAGAAGGGATCTGGACTTCCATAGGCAAAACAGCTTCCATGCCATAAACCAAAGAAAATGGGGTTGCCCCAGTTGAAGTACGTGTCGTCGTACGGTATCCATGCAGAGCAAACGGTAACATCTCATGCCAGTCTTTGTAAGTGACTGTCATTTTTTGAATGATCTTCTTAATGTTTTTGTTCACAGCTTCAACAACACCGTTCATCTTCGGCCGATAGGGAGATGAATTGTGATGATAAATCTTGAACTGTTCGCACAATGCAGTGATCATCGTGTTATTCAGATTTGTACCGTTGTCTGTGATGATCCTGTTTGGAACACCATACCGACATATGAGATTTTGCTTGATAAAGCGGGCAACCACATTTTTAGTAACAGAGGCGAAGGAAGCTGCTTCGACCCATTTGGTGAAATAGTCAATGGCTACCAGGATGAAGCGATGTCCGTTGGAAGCCGTGGGCTTGATTTCTCCGATCATATCAATGCCCCACATTGCAAAGGGCCACGGAGCAGTCAGGACGTTGAGAGGAACCGGAGGGATATGAACTTTGTCAGCATAGACTTGACACTTGTGGCAAGTACGGGAATGTTGATAGCAGTCAACTTCCATGGTAGACCATTAATAGCCTGCCCTCAGGATCTTCTTAGCCATTGTATGCCTGCTCAAATGAGTGCCAAATGTGCCGCTGTGTATGTCAGTCATAATCAACTCTGCTTCAGCTTTATCTACGCATCGGAGTAATACACAATCATGGCTTCGTTTGTAAAGGATGTCGTTGCTCAGGAAGAACTTAGCAGCGAATTTCCTTAAGAACTTCTTGTCATTTACAGAAGCTCCTTCAGGATAATTTCTAGTCTCGAGATACCTTTTGATTTCATGGAACCAGGGTTGTTCCACTACTTCTTCGGTATTAATCTCGTGACAATGCGCAGGTTCATCCATTCGCTCGATGGTGATTTGGGGAGCCTCGTTATCCCAGTTGAGTTTAAACATGGAGGACATTGTGGCTAGAGCATCTTCTAGCTGATTCTCTTCTCGCGGGAAATGCTCGAAGGTAATTTGCTCGAAATGAGGCAACAATGTCAAGACATGTTCTTTGTATGGGATAAGATTAGGATGCTTGGTATCCCACTCTCCTTTGATCTGACTGATAACCAAAGCCGAGTCCCCAAATACGATCAAAGATTTGATCCCCAAGTCTATAGCAGCCTTGAGACCAAAGATGCAAGCTTCATATTCAGCCATGTTGTTTGTGCAGCTGAAGCAAAGTCGGGCGATGAAAGGTGTGTGACAACCTTCCGGAGAAATGAGTACTGCGCCAATACCGTTTCCAAGTGCATTTGAAGCACCATCAAAGTACAGGGTCCATCGGGATCCCTTTTCGGGTCCGTTGTGCGGTCCGCCACCTTTAATGTTGTCCAAATTCATGATGTCCTTGTCCGGGAAATCAAATCTCATGGGTTGATAATCTTCGATAGCCTGATGAGCCAGATGGTCAGCTAGTACACTCCCTTTTATAGCTTTTTGGGTGGTGTACTGGATGTCATATTCAGTTAAGATCATTTGCCATCTAGCTATCCTCCCAGATAAAGCGGGCTTTTCGAAGATATACTTGATAGGATCCATTTTGGAAATCAACAAGGTAGTATGAGTCAACATATACTGTCTTAGTCGGCGAGCAACCCATACCAAAGCGCAACAAGTTTTCTCGAGCAGTGAGTAGCGAGTCTCACAGTCGGTAAACTTTTTTCTAAGGTAATAAATAGCATGCTCTTTTCGACCAGACTCGTCATGCTGGCCCAAAACACACCCCATTGAGTTATCCAAGACGGTCAAATACATGATCAATGGTCTTCCTTCGACGGGTGGCATCAGAATAGGAGGTTCTAGCAAATACTCCTTGATTCTATCAAAAGCAACTTGACAATCGTCGTTCCATTCGACTACTTGATCTTTCTTCAAGAGTTTGAAAATTGGCTCACAGGTAGAAGTCAGATGTGAGATGAATCTGGCAATATAGTTCAAGCGCCCCAAGAATCCTCTAACTTCCTTCTCAGTACGGGGAGCGGGCATCTCTTGTATTGCTTTTACTTTTGCCGGATCGACTTCAATGCCTTTGTTGCTTACAATGAATCCCAGGAGTTTACCAGACCTAACTCCAAAAATGCATTTACTTGGATTCAGCCTGAGCTTGTATTCTTTTAACCTAGCAAACAGCTTCTCCAGATGTTCAAGGTGCTCTTCCTCTGTTTGTGACCGAGCTATCATATCGTCTACGTAAACTTCAATCTCATGATGTATCATATCATGAAATAAAGCTACCATGGCGCGTTGATAAGTTGCCCCTGCATTCTTCAGCCCGAACGACATCACCTTATAACAGAAAGTGCCCCATTGTGTGACAAAAGTTGTTTTCTCCATATCCTCGGGGGAAATTTTGATTTGATTGTAGCCCGAGAATCCATCCATGAAGGAAAACACTTTGTGCTGAGCTGTATTGTCGATTAAAATGTCAATGTGAGGTAGCGGGAAATCGTCCTTAGGGCTGGCCCTATTCAAATCCCGGTAGTCCACACACATCCTGACTTTGCCATCTTTCTTAGGTACCGGCACAATGTTAGCGACCCATTGAGGATAGGACGTAACAGCCAGAAAACCAGCATCGAATTGCTTCATTACTTCTGCTTTGATCTTTTCGGACATGTCAGGCCTCATTCGGCGGACTTTTTGCTTGATCGGTGGACAATCCTCTCTTGTAGGGAGACGGTGAACCACGATGTATGTGTCCAAACCTGGCATGTCTTCATAAGACCAAGCGAAGATTTCAACATACTCATTCAACAACTATATCAGGCTTTCCTTGACACTTGATTCCAGATTGGCACCCACTTGCACCTCCTTCTGGTATGCCTCGGTCCCTAAGTTGACAGTTTCCAGTGACTCTTCATGCGGTAAGATGGCCCTTTCCTCTTGTTGCAGAAGTCTGGCTAGTTCCCCGGGTACTTCACAACCTTCGTCATCTTCATACTCGGCTAGATTGACCAGATCTTCAGAGTTATTGAAAGATACAGCAGAATAGTCACCCATGGAATCCGGAGTGGCTGGGTACCAGCATTGGTGAGTGTGGGTGTGTGTAAGAGATAACCATCCTTAAACAAAAATGCAAAAGGAAAGAAAATGAACACAAGCAGTTTATCACATGAAAAATGTCCAATGAATCATTAAACATGGCATATGGATATGAAAAATAATCAAAACCCTTACAAGTGGACCTACATGCCCCAGGCAAGGCAGGAGGTGAAAAGATAGTGTACGGATTGTTTGAAAGTAAATATTACAGACCAAATAGGAAATGTTTAACAGATAAATTACTGATGAATAAAAGTGATGGGGACAAAGTCTTTCGCCTCCCAGTTGCTCAATCCTCCTTTGATAGTTGGATAAATCCACTCTTCAATGTTGCTCTCTTTGTCCTCATCCTCCAAAGCGTTGATTCCGTAGGGAGAAATCTTGACTGACGCCCTTTCAATCTTCGCACGGCGCATAGCTTTCTGGCCAGCGGTTGTGAACCCTAATCCAAATTTGTCTGTCTTATGTGGAATGTCAGGTAACTGCCCCCATGCTGAATTCTTCCCTTCTTTTTATTGCGGCCTTTGCGTCCTCCAGAGATGCCATCCTGGACATCTGTCTCGGTGTCTCAGCTGCCAACTTTGCTACTGCTATTTCAGGAAGGACTTCTTCGAAATGCTGAAAAGGTGTCTCAATGAACTCTCCTTCAACCTCCACATATCGGAAAGAATTTAAGTGGCTAATCATGTACTCTTCTTCGCCATGGACGGTAATGATCTTTCCCTTAACAGGATACTTCAACATCTGATGTAAGGAGGAGGTGACTGCCCCAGCATGGTGTATCCAAGGTCTACCCAGCAAGCAAGAGTATGATGGACGGATGTCCATCACATAGAAAGTGGATTTAAACACCTCAGTGCCTATCTTGATGGGAATTTCAACCTCTCCATGGACCATTCTCTTCGAACCATCGAAAGCTCTGACAACAATATCACTCGGCTTCAATTCCAACCCTTCACAATCTAGTCGGTCCAAGGCCTTCTTAGGTAAAACATTCAGCGACGACCCAGTGTCGACCAAGACGTGTGCGAGAGTGGTTCCTCGACACTTGACTGAAATGTGCAAAGCATCATTGTGGTTTCTACCTTTAGGAGTTAGGTCGGCATCAGAAAAACCTAATCCATTGTCCGCAGTCAGGCTAGCCACGCAATTTTGAAATTGATCCGCAGAGGTCTCCTGGGGCACATGGGCTTCCTTCAGGAATTTTATCAGGGCTTTAGCGTGCGCTTCCGAGCAAAGTAGTAGTTCCAGCATGGAAATCTTGGAGGGGGTTTGCCCCAGCTGTTCTAATACATCGTAATCACTTCTTTTGATTATCCTCAAAATCTCATCCATTTCCTTCTTGGAGGTTTCCGGGATAACCAAGGGTTGAGCCCTCGTCTTGACGGGCTTATCTTGGATTCCCTTACCTTTGTCAGCAGCGGTAGGAGAGACGGTACTAGGAACAACAACATCTTCAATCAAAGGAGTTCTAGCAGAAAGTTTGATTGGTGCAGAGACGACCTTGTCAGCTGATGAGGGTCCAAAGACTGCTCTTGGAGGGGCAATCTCTGGAGAAAATATTCTCCCGCTCCTGGTGATTTTGCTAGTGCCTGCAATGTTACTAATGCTGGCTTCTTCAACATCCGAACTTTCTTCAATTATTTCGATTTGCTTGATACCATGGTAGTAGACGTCACCGCCATAGTTCCAAGGTATCGACCTCTCAGAAACATAGGGAACAGGCCCTTGCATTGTTATCTTCAAAGGAGCAGATTTCGTAGCTGGTGTAATCTTAACAGGCTTTTTGACGGCCTTGGAAAGATTGGCGTGAATGGTTATGATTGAGACATCTTCAGTATGAACTAGAACATCAGAAACTTTTTCAAACAAAATTTGTCGACTATCCATAAGGCCTTGGATGCCTTTCTTCAGTAACGGACAATCAAACGGCAGAGAGTAACAACAATAGCAGTCTTCTTTACATCCCGGGAAGATCCCGGCCCCCAACAGATTCAACTTAATGGTTAGCAATGGAGTAGTCAGATCACTGACATCAGCAACATACAAATCTTCTTCAATGGCATTGACATTTCGGCCGTGCCTCGGCATGGGTGCAGATATCACATTAGGCTTCTCTGGAGCGTCAAACTCTACCTCCTTAGCCTCTATCAGGTCTTGGATTTTGTGCTTGAGTGCCCAACAATCATTGGTGTCGTGTCCAACACTGTCTGAATGGTAGGCGCATTTAGCATTGGCATGATAATGCGGAAAGGACGTATTCACATTCTTTGGCGCCTCCTTGATGGTGGCGAGATTCAACTTCAATAGATGGGGAAGCACTTGCGCTGGAGTCATATTAATACGGGTGAACTGCCGTTGCGGCCGTTCCACTCGTTGTTGAATTGGTCTGGACTGGTTATAGCGAGGCTGCTCACTTGGAGTGTTTTGAATCATTACGGCCCCCAAAGTTGGCCGACGCTCCGTCTTCCCTGCCCTTCTCTAAGAATATACCACAACTGTTTCCTTCTTAAAAGGCTTCTTCTCAACACTTGCAACAACACCCTTCTGAATCTTTCCTGACTTGATGCCAGCTTCTATTCTTTCGCCTGTTAAGATCAAATCGGTAAACCCCGCGGAGGAGTTACCAATTAGATGATTGAAAAACGGCCCAGATAGGGTCCCAATAAACATATCAACAAGTTCACGGTCGGTTAAAGGAGGCTGCACCCTGCCAGCCAAATCCCTCCATTTTTGTGCATATTCTTTGAATCCCTCGCTTGTTCCTAGTGACATACCCTGAAGTTGGGTACGAGTAGAAGCAAGATCAGAATTATACTGGTATTGTTTGTAGAAAGCGGTGGCCAAATCTTCCCAATTTCTGACACTGGTTCCTTCTAACTGATAAAACCATTCCAACTGAGCTCCCGAAAGGCTGTCTTGAAAGAAATGAATCCAGAGATTTTTATCTGCCGTATAGGGTTGAATCTTTCTTACGTAGGACCTGAGATGCATTTTGGGACAGGACAGCACATCATACCTCACAAACACTGGTACTTTGAATTTTGGGGGAATCACAATCCTGGCGACCAAACCCAAGTCTTCAAAATCCAAACCCGGTACTCTTTGTAATTCCATGGCGGCCAATCTGTCTTCTAAACCCTTGTATTTATCATCAGCTGGAGGGTATTGCTGGTCAGAATAATCTTCATCCTCTTCAACCTCTTCTTCTTCCGCATCAGACTCGGAAGGCACCGCAACTCCATCTCTTTTACTGGTCCCTTCATCAGAAGTAGGAGGAAATTCAAGCACTCTTCGAGCTTCTCCGTCAAATCTTCTCCCCAAAGTAGCCACCCCAATCCTCTTTTTCTTCTTTTTCACTGGGTCCCTATTCCCCAATTGAGTCTTGATATCCTCCTGACCCTTAGCCAAGGTCATCAGGAGTTGCTGGAATTGTGCATTATGAGCTTGTAGGTCTTTGACTGTTTGCTCGAGATCCATCCTACTGAAATAAACAGCAGACAGATAAGGAAACCTGGAGTGATACCTGCTTATGCACATGATGAATGGTATGCTTATGTATGAAATGCATTCAAGGATTTAGAACATTCAAAATTGTTTTAGACAAAGAAGAACGCACGTCATATTAATAAGAAGAAATTTGTTAGTACATAAATGCCCTATGGGCCAAATATTACAAAATAACTTCTTAAGGCAAAAAGACATTGCGCATCCTCTTTGGTGCGATGTAGGTGTTGAGGGCCTCTTGCTCATGGAGTCGACGGGTAAGCTCTAGAACCTTCTTCTCACTGGTGTAGAAGCTAGCTTCAAAAGTATTCCGTTCCTCCTTGAGCTGAATCCAACTTTTCTGCATTTCCTCCCACGATGTAGGCATGTCTGGATGTAGGATGGTGTAGGGGACCTCTCCTTCATTGACGGGCTCTTTAATCACTGGGAGTACATGAGGATAAGGCATCATTAGACTTTGGGCTCGGGCTCGTACCCACTTGAGATAGGGCTCAAGAGGGATGGAGTTCTTGTGTCCCAGAGTCTTGCTATCAACCTTGTTGAGTTTTCCCCAAGCTCTGATGAATCTTTGGCGAAGTCCTTGCGCATCGTTGTCGAAGTCAAAAACTAGGTCAGGAATCAACATGTCATGAGGGCCATCCCTCCGTGCATATCCAAATTGCCTCAAAGCTAGGCAAGGGGTGTAGGTGATACCTCCCCTAATTCCAAGTAAAGGAACATTAGGAAATTCTCCGCAACGATCGACGATGATGACATTTTCTTTGGACCGAGAACACCAATGCACATCAGAATGAGTAAGAGTCATCAACCGTTGGGACCACCTTGAACCTTGGTCATTCTTCAAGACGGATTGTGGAAGGTGAGAAATAAACCACCTTGCTAGGAGAGGAGTACAGCACATGAGAACACCCCTCTTTCTCATTGTTCGTGTGTAAAATGAGTGAAGGATGTCCCCAAGCAATGTTGGTATTGGATTTCTGGACAAGAAGATTTTGACGGCGTTGACATCTACCAATTGGTCAGGATTTGGGAACAAGACCAACCCATAGATAAGGAGTGCCACAATCTCTTCGAAAGCTTGTAGGTCCAATGAATTCCAACATTCTTGTGCCTTCTCAAACAAGAATTTTGCTAAGAATCCCTTGATGCCGCTTCTGGTTTCCCAATGCCCCTTGATGTCGGATGGTTGTAGATGTAATGCCCGAGCAACATCTTCCGGCTTTGGTTCCTTTTCCGTACCGTTGAAGGGTAGTTGATTAAGGATAGAATACGGGGCCGCTGAGTGATGTCATGAAGCACTAACAAACTTTTAGAACCTTTACTTGACCAACTTAGCCTTTAGGATGTAGTGAGATGACCGACTTTGGTGTAGTTCGAAGTTGGTAGATACTCGATACTACACTCATCGAGGGTTGGTTTCTTGGAATATTTCAGTCGCCATTAAAGAGGCTTGAGCTGAAACAATGACCAAGGAAACAATCCGGTGATATTGAGCTCCTTAGAACCCGATTACTATTACTAGGACAGGTTTAAGCCAACTAAACTTCAAGAGGGTACTTACCTATAAAACCCCATGCAAGCCTAAACTAGGAACTTGATTGCTTTGCTTGTATATGCATACTTGTACTTAACATCATGAACATCATATGCATCCACTAACCATTTCAAGGATTTTGGAGATTCATCTTTGTTTTTGTTTTGTAGGATATGGATTCACTTCGCAGGAAAACTATCCAAGTCAACCTTGTAAGAATTCCTCCACAACTTAGGGAGCTAGCTTCGAGGATCCATGAAAGCTCTCCTTTCACCAAGAGACATGGTTGTCTACTCGGCTTGGTCACCTCCAACACGGATGAGCATATGATGAAGGTGCTCTTTCAGTTCTTTGATCCTTTGCACCATTGCTTCACATTTCCCGACTACCAGCTTGTGCCTACTTTGGAAGAATTCTCTCAACTCTTAAGAATTTCCATTCTCAATCAACTACCTTTCAAAGGTACGGAAAGAAACCCAAAGCCATAAGAGATTGCTCAAGATCTACACTTGCACTCGTCTGATGTCACAACTCATTGGGAAACTAGGAGTGGTGTCAAAGGCTTCTTAGCAAAGTTTCTGCTTGAGAAAGCCCAAAGCTGTTGGAATTCCCTAGACTTGTAAGCCTTTGAGGAAATTGTGGCTCTCCTCATCTATGGGATGGTTTTGTTCCCCAATCGTGACCAACTCATAGATGTGAGTGCCATCAAAATCTTCATGTCACACAATCCGGTGCCCATATTGCTATGGGATATCCTACACCCTTTTCACACTCGCACAATGAGGAAAAGATGTATCCTTATGTGTTGCACTCCTCTCCTAGCAAGATGGTTTACTTCTCATCTTCCCTAATCAGTCTTAAAGAATGAGCAAGGATAAAGGTGGTCACAAAGGTTAATAACACTCAAACATTTGGATATTCATTGGTGCTCTCGATCCAAAGAGAATGTTATCATTATTGACCGTTGTGGGGAATTCCCTAATGTCCTACTACTTGGCATTAGGGGAGGCATCACCTACAACCCATGCTTAGCTCTAAGACAGTTTGGTTATGCCCGGAGGGATGGTCTGCACAAGATGCTGATTCAAGGCTGGGTATTCGACTACGACAACGGCGATCAAGGTCTTCGCCAGAAATTCATCCGAGCTTGGAGGATGCTAAACAAGGTGGATAGCAAGACTTTGGGACACAATAATTACATCCCTCTTGAGACTTACCTCAAGTGGGTACGAAACCGTGCTCAAAGTCTTATGATGCCTTATCCTACCATTCTCCCGGTGATCATTGAGCCTGTTAAGGAAGGAGAAGTTCCCTACACTATCCTACATCCTGACATGCCCATATCTCTTGAAGACCTATAAATGGATTGGATACAGCTCAAAGGAGAGCGAGATACTTTTGAAGCCCAATTCTACGCAAGTGAGAGGAAGGTTTTGGAACTCACTAGGCTACTTAATGAGGAGCAGACTCTAAATGTCTACATAGCACCAAAAAGGATGCGCACTACCTTTTTATCTTAGAGTTTTATATTATTTTAACCAAGGAGCATTGATGTATTCAAACTCTATTTTATTAATATAACGTGTGTTTCTTTTTGTCTAAAACAAACTTGAATCTTTTAAAATCCTTGAAAACATTACATATGCACATATCATTCATCATAACATAAACAGGTCTTTTGCAACGAGTTTCCTTATCTCTCTACTGTTTATTTCAGTAAGATGGATCTCGAGCAGACAGTCAAAGATCTTCAAGTTCAAAACACGCAATTTCAACAGTTACTCACAACCTTGGCCAAAGGACAAGAGGAGTTGAAGACTCTCTTGGCCAAAGAGAGGAAGAAGAAAGAGAAGAAACCAACCGGTGTTGTAATCATGGGGAGAAGGTTTCAAGGACAGACTAGACGAACCTTGAATTTCGCAACAACCTCTGATGAAGGAAAAGGAAAGGAAACAACGGTTCCGTCAGAATCTGAAGAGGAGGAAGAAGAGTAAGACTACTCCGAGGAACAATATCCTCCAGCAGATGATAAGTACAGACATCTTGAAGAACGCTTGAACACTATGGAAATACAAAGGGTACCAGGTCTAGACTTTGAAGAATTAAGACTAGTGTCGGGAATTGTGATCCCACCGAAGTTCAAAGTGTCGTTGTTTGCAAAATATGATAGGGTGTCATGTCCTAAGATGCACCTCCGATCATATGTGAGAAAGATCCAGCCGCACTCCGCCGATAAAGATCTATGGGTGCATTTTTTCCAAGATAACCTATCTGGAACACAACTCGATTGGTTTTACCAATTGGAAAGGGCAGACGCCCACAACTGGGAAGATCTTGCCGCAACTTTCTATAAGCAATACCAATATAATGTAGATTTTGCGCCTACCTGTACTCAACTTCAGAGTATGGCTATGGCTTCCAATGAGGGTTTCAAAGATTACACGCAGAAATGGAGAGATATAGCTGGGAGAGTTCAACCCCCTCTGTCTGAAAGGGAATTGGTGGATATGTTCTTAGGAACTCTATTAGACCCTTTCTTCAACCATCTGATTGGAAGCTCATCTGCTGGATTTACTGAGTTAATAATAACCGGAGAGAGGGTGGAAGCTGGCATAAAAAGTAGAAAGATTCAGAAGGATTCATCTGCCTTTACAGTTGTGAGAAAGCCTTTCATTGGGAAGAAAGAGGTATCTGCTGTTTACACACAAAGGAACCAAAGGAGAGCTGAACGCCGACCAATGGTAGGAGCTGTTATGATCCCAAAGCCTACAACTAATCAACCAAGAAGTAATAAACCGAAGGTAGAGAGGCCAGTCCGACAATTCACAAAAACCAATATGACTATAGCCCAGGTTTTACCGCATCTTCTGAAATCCAATTTGGCAACTTTAAAAGAAGCTCCCAAGAACTCCAACACAGCGTCCCCTTATTATCACCCAAATACCCGCTGTGCATATCATTCCGAAAGTATGGGTCATGACACCAACAACCGTTGGGCCCTGAAAAACAAAATTCAAGACCTAATAGATGCAAAAGAGATTGAGTTTGATGCACCCGAGAAACCAAACGTCATCTCTGCTCCTACGCCTAGGCATGGTCACAACACCAATGCAATAGAAGAAGATTTGTTTGTTACTGCAGTTGATTGAACTCTTGACTCCACTCCCAATCATTAAGATAAACTTGTTAAAAGCTGGTATATTCCCGGGTTGTAATGAAGACTACCATCTTTTCTTATCCTCACCAACTGATTGCCTTTTGTTGAAAACAAACATTCAATGCCTGATAGACAACCAATATATTCTGTTTGAAAGTGCTCCTGTTTCACCTGTTCCTATTGAATACGTTTCAATCATAACCATCTCCGCCAATCCTTCCAGGGTCCCCAAAAGACCCGTTAGGATTACATCGGTTCCAAAAACTACTCCTCTTATAATCATAATGCTCGGGCCGTTCCCATATGAATCAGATAAAAAAGTACCGTGGAATTACGGTGGAGACATCTATTACCATGTGTTCGCAGTGATTTCTGGCGAAACAACCGCTAGTCTTCCAAACAAATTTGATATGTATGGTTACTCGCAGGATCGACTAGATTGATCCTAGGACATGTGTCTTAACATTAATTGTAACACTTACTTGACGGTTTATGTTAAACACGACGTAGTGCTTGTGCATGTTATGATATAGTGGGAGAGAACTGTCTGTTTTTGGAATGCTGGTTCACGTTTTGCGTTTGTATTCGCAAAATGTCGCGGTAAGCAAGAGTCACCACCGTTTTTTATTTTATCCAACAAGGAAAGGAAAAAAAATCACAGAAAAATTCCTTTTTCGAGATATTTTTTGGGTCCGGGGGGTAGATTATAGAAAGGGAAGGTGTTAGCATCCTTTCTATTCGTGGTTATCCACGGGCTCTTAGGTACTTTCTCAAAGTGTTTTCAAAATTTGCTTTTTCTTTGTGTTTGTGGGTTTGAAGAAGTTTTTTGTTTGAAAGGTGTAAGTGCTAAAAGATTTGTTTTGTTTTGGAAAGAGCAAGTACTTAAGAACCATCTACCTACTCGAAAAAGGAATCAATCTGTGCTAATGTCCTTTAGACAAGGCTATCCCACTATTAGTGAGTAGGTAGCACCGTCGTTGGAGTTTAAGGGTCAATTCGATTAAGGGATGTGCGGTCACTAAAGCAATGTTAGGACGTCTTAGCGTTAACCCTAATGTCTTATATCATTTTTATGAGGCGACCGTTTCGAGGCAACTATGATCTTTGGACAAGAGGGCGACCTCTAAAACTTCCTATACTCAATGACCACGTTCGAAGGCAACCAAGTGAGGTGTACCCTAAGAGTGCGCATGTGCGAGTGTGTTGTTTTCAGTTAATTTGTCTTTGTACATGTCAATGGATATCTATGTTGATTTTAGTCTAAACATTCAATCTTGTCATGCATTCCCTATTATCAAACATCTAACAGTTTATAAGTTGCGGAAATTAAATTGTGGAAATTAAACTAACTATTACAAGGCGTCAGGTATTTACATCGCCAAAAGCAACCATTGAAATTAAAATGCGGAAAATAAATAAAGCGGTAAAATAATTAAAGTCTTATTAAGCTATTACATTCTGGAAACAGATACAATAATATGATAAATGGATCGTGTGCGGGAAATTAAATCGGGCGAATTCTAGGGTTTTGACCCTTTGTTATTCAAGAAGAGTTTTTTTTTTGTTATTTTGAATTTATGGAAGAAATTAAATTAAGTTAATTATGGAATTAATAAATAAATTAATTAATAAAAATATTTTTGGATTTTTGATATTTAAAGAAATAAAAATATAATAATTCAATCGATGTTAATAAAACCTAATTGTCTAAATTAATTTTAATTATTGTAAAAATATATCAAAGTTATTCCTAATTAAAACTAAGTTAATTAAATTAATATTATTAACAAAAATAAAATGCTGAAATTAAATTTAATAAATAAAATATATTTTTTTGGTTTTAAATTTTATTAAGAAAAAATTTTAAATTGTTAGTTAGCAATAAAAATAATAGCAATAAATAAATAAAAATAATAATAAAATAAAATAAGAGAGTTTATGAGGTTTTGGGCCTGATTTTAGAGGTTTTGATAGCAATTTCCAAGGCCAAATTGACTTGGCGTGCGTTGACTTTCTGATTCCAACGTGGCACTTTGACTAGGGCATATGGTGGACATCACATCTGGACAACCAGATCTGGCCTGGGGCCATCTGGCGCTTTGAGATTTGAGGGAGTATGATGTACCACGCAGTTGGCTTTGTATTGGATCACCTGAAGAAAAAATGTAACAAATGCATGGGTGTGATACGGTGGGAGAACTGACTAGGGTTTTGCGTTTATTTTCGCAAATGTTTCGGTTGAGCAAGAGTCGCCACCGACTTTTTATTTTATCCTAAGGAAAGATTTAAAAAGCACAGCAAAAACCTTTGAGATTTTTCTTGGGTTCGGGGAGTAGATTATAGAAAGGGAAGGTATTAGCACCCTTTCTATCCATGGTTATCCATGGGCTCTTAGGTACTTGCTTAGATCAACTTGCCTTGGTTTTCAATTGTTTGAAATGGTGCTTGGTGTGTGGTTTTGAAAATGTTTTGAAAAGATGCCTTGTATAGGCTACCCTTGTAACAATTCTTTACTCGAATGTTTTACAAAAGGTGTTTTGTCTTTAGAAAAGATGTTTCAAGGTTTTTTGAAAGTTGGTTTTGAAAGTGTTTGTGAAGTGTGGTTTGAAATTAGGCAAGTGTTTTCTTGGCAAATTGACAAGTACTTAAGAGTTATCTACCCTAAAGTTTTCTCAAAGATTTTTGTTATGTTTTAAACCTTTTGACAATTTTGTTCCACCATTGCATTTGGTGGACAATCTTGCCTTAGGAGGTGAAAGGGACGGGCGTGGGTCATCATTTAGACCATAATTGCAATAGTGTTAAATGTCTTTGGGCAATTTTTTTAAAAGGGACTTGATCATTCATTTAGGCAACATTTTGAGGGACTATGATCACTTGATTGTTTGTTTTACCCAAAGAAATTCAGCATGCAATATGGCCCAATTATTTGAAGGCAACAAAGTGGAATACCCTAGGGGTGCAAGTGTGAAATGTGTTGTCCACTTTCATGCTTATTTATCTTGAAATTAGGTCAAACTATTTTGTTCGTTTTATTCGCATACAAACCCTAATTCTAGCATGATATGTTTAGAAAGCATTAAAGTGCGAAATTTAAATTCCTACACTATTACAACACAATAATATGGGGAAGGGGGTACAAATGTTCAAATGAGGGATATTTAGACAAGAAATTAAACCTAGCTATTACATCATTTTCTTTGAATATTTACAATACAAATAATTGCATAATTAAATGGAAATGAAATAAATATGCAAGATGTAAAAAGAATTTTTATATGTATGAAAAAGTATTATTTATGCAAAATAAAAAGAGAAATAAGAAGGTAGTATTTTTGGAGTATTTTCATATTTAGGGCAAAACCCTAATTTTAATCAAAAGGGTATTAATTGCTTAATATATATAATATTTACTATTTATATACAAAGAATAAAAGAAAAATGAAGTATATTTGTAAAAATGTATTTTTAATGTTAAATATTAATAAAATAAAAAATATATATTTTTGGTATTTTATTCCAAGTATACTAATGTATAAGTATATTTATTTACATTATTTACAAAACATGTATTATATATATTAATTATTAATATTTAATATTTAATAAAAAAAGTATTTTTTCTATAAAATATTTTCAGGAGGTAAAAATAAGATAAAAGTGTATAAAAATATATTTGTACTATTTTAGTGTTTTAAACAAAAAGTATATATTTATTTATTTATGTATAAGCTAAAAGAAAAAAATCAAATAAATACCTAATAAATTCAAAAATGATGAGAAAAAATATTTTTATATTTTTAATATGCTGAGAAAAAATAAATGAGTCAATTAAAAAAAGAAAAAAGTCAAAAACATTAAAAATAAAGCAAATGGGCTCAGGGGGGTGTGAACCAAAAAGCATGGTGTAAGAAGCAAAACAAAAGCTGGCCCAGCCCATGAGGCACCTTCTTCAACCTCTGAACCATGTTATTCAAAAAAACGCGCGCCCTGTTCTTCCATCCACACATCCTGATTCCTGGCTTATTAATGAAAACTCATAACATAAAAAATGTTCAGCATCAAGAGACGAATCCAACCATATGCAGAACTTGATCTAACTCTCTAAGATGAGGGAGAATTTCTTCTCCCCCAAATCCTAACCTAGATTTTCTGCCATTTTCAAACCTAAAATTCTCACAGCTCAGGCAAAAGAAATGAAAAGTGAAAGTATGTACAGGTTCAGTGGCATGAGTAGAACATTGCTTATTCACAAACTTAGAGCTAATGATGTCTAATAAGAGAGATAGAAGTTCACCAAAATACCTGTTCAGTTGAAGTTCTATCTGGCAATGGGGGAGCTTTCAGTGCAAGATAATGGTTGGTATAGCTTCCTTGAGGTGTGGTGATGTTGTTCCAATATTTACTTTGCCTTGAGACACCTTGAACTGAGCTGTAGAACTTCAACTGCAAAATGGAAAAATGAAAATGGTGGAACTTGTTAGAGGAGTTACAGGTCGTGTTTCAAGTCATGGTTAGCTTGCATAGATGCTAGGGAATGTGTGTGAACTGGTTTGGGCAAGAGAGCTTAAGGGAAATGGAAGATGGCACTCAAACTGCAGGCCTGGCCCTGTTTTTGCAGTTTGAAGGTGATCCTGAGATTGGGAGTGTATGAGAGATGTTAGGATCGTGTACTAGCTTGGTTATGATGTCCTGGATGTGTTTTACAAGTTTGCTTAAGTGTTTGTAAGCTGATATGAGAGTTGTGTTACAATATGCCAAGTTACTTACACTTTAAGCAACAAATGCCCAAGTTGTATTCTAGGTCAGTAGAGGCCCCCTAATGAGCTGCATAATCTCTCCTTGATCAGAGTGTTTTGCTCATAATCTAGTGCCAATTAGATCTCATTTGTACTGCTTGGATTTTCAATTGGACATAAAGCTACCTTTTGCAAAAATGGAAGAAATGCTTTATCTATTTTGGGATTAATCCTCTAGGCAATGCTTGAACACATAAAACATGGTCTTGGCACAAAGTTTTTGCATTGAATTATTGAGTGTCAAAGGGTTTTAGGACCTGTAATTTAGCACAAACTATGCTGACTTGAAAATGGCCTAAGTTATGAACATGTTCATGATCAATTCAAAAGTGAGTTTTTGCCATATTGTGAAATTCGATTCTCTCAAGTTATGAGGTTGTTTGAGAAGTTCTTGGACATTTTGGAAAGCTTGGAATGTGTACTACAATCCATATTTGAAATGAAAATTGAAATTCCAAGTGGAAGTGTATGGAAAATGGCCTTGAAGTTGGGTAGAAAACCTTGTCAAAATAGGTTAAAATTTTACTAAGTTAAGAATGGTTTAGTGCCCTTATTCAAAAATTTGTAACTTGAGATACAAGCTTCATTTGGGAAAACTTTGTGAATCAAAGTTGTATATTATGCAACAAGCTACAACTTTCATGTTTTGACTTTTGTTTGAATCCAAATGGATCTTGGTGAGAAAGTGGGGCAAAGTTGGGAAAAAATTAGGGTTTTTCCTAACTTAGAAAAATTCTAAGTTATGAAAAATTCTAATTTCTAACCCTAATTTGCATTTTGTGATTTCTTGATGAACAAGTTTCATGATTTGGCATGTTTTGATGAAAAATGAATCTTGACCCTTGATTTTGACCAAAAAGTCAAAGTTTGACTTTTCAGTGTACAGTCAAAATTGATCAATTGACTGGGAAATTCAACTGTCAATTTTGTGTACTTGGGATCTTTTGAGTTTGTTGAGCATGTCAAGATAATTTCATGGGGTCCTTGAGTCCATATGTGAGCTTGGTTTGCCATTGGCTAGGTCAAACAGTCAAAAATTGCCTTTGTTCAGTCAAAACCCTAAAAATGACCATTTTGCCCTTTTGGTGATCTGATCAAATTTCTTATGGAATTGTGATCCAAACTTGATCAAATGGTCCATATGAGTTCATAATGTTGATGTGGATCAATTTTCATGAGGTTTGACTGTCAATTGGCCACAGTTGACTTTTTCCCCAATACAGTTGATTTCTAGGTCAACTGTCCAATTGACTGGGCAAAACTTGGAATCAAAACTTGAAACTTGATGAGGATAAACTTGGGAGTCCAATATGAAGCATGAAAGTCATCTTAGGCATTTTAGGTCAAAACATCTTTGTGCAAACACAAACCCTAATTTGGGTCAGCAGTGCAAGGAGAAGTTTTGAGCAGATGAAACCTTAACTGGACCTTGATCTTCAAGGGCTTTGTGATGAGAAATGTTGAGAAAATGGGAGGGAAAATTTTGGGGTACAACAATGGGGGACCTGGGATTCGAACCCAGGTCCTGTTGGATTTTGAACGTATGCGTTTACCACTCAACCCATGTGCATTAGTTGTATACATATTGGACAATAATAATAAAATAGGAAAACGCGTATTATGCCAGAAAATAAAATAAAAAAGCACGCGCCAAGTTTGAACCAGCCAATGGGAGAGGGCCACATTTTCATCTTCTTCGTTTGACCCTGGATATTTACCTGCGGATTTACATCCGCAACTAAATTCGTATGTGTCTCCTAAAATCAATTCTACGCCATGGAAATTGATTCCAAGACCATGGTCATGCTCGTCTCTCTCCCCTGGTTACATCCATGTCAATCAATGGCTCCAATTTTGCAAAGCTTCTGGGCGCGTATGGAGACTGGTTTTGGATTGGTTTCGCTTCAATGATTTCCCAGCAATTGATTAGCGTTGAGATTTGCTTCTGAATTGGCCTCCAAGGACGATTTTAGTTTCACACTTTTTCACCTTTTTTCAAGTTTTTCTTTTGATGATTCTGCAGCCTCTTACCCTTGAATTTGTGCCCTTTTCCTTGTATATGTATAATGCAATGTATTAGGTTAACTTTTATGGACTGAATTCTTGTGCATCAATGCTTGGAGATTTGATTTGATCCTCCATTGATAACCTTCCAATTTTGCCAAAAATCCAATCTTTTTGCACATAGAATGATTGATACGAATTTGATTCACTTGATGATGATGATTCAATCCTGGAATAGCCAAAAAGAGATCAAATAATCAATGCTTGGATTTTATTTGATTTAAATTGATAAAAAATGAAATAATTCATTAAAAAATCAAATTAAATAATAAAATTGACAAATGGTCACAAGGATGAAGCTAGGACACGCGAGTAGTGTGACAAGATCAAATCAAGTGGAAAAGAATGGGCCCATTTGACAAAATTTGAAGTTTTTGGGATAGTTGACTTTTGGCAATTTTGCAAAAATGCCCAACTTCAACAATGCATAAGTTCTTCAATTTTTCACTTTTTGAGGTGTTCTTTGACTTTTTAGAAATCTTGAGATGTTATCTAACCAACCCTTTTGGTCTCATCTCATTTTGATATTCCATGCTCAAGTTATAAGCTTTGGCAAAAAAGGTGTTTTTGTTGACTTTAAAAAATGACCTATAATGTCCAAATTTGTAACTCTTTGTGAGTGCATTTTCTGATCTTGGGGTATGAATATGGATTGTAGGAAATTTCATCCTATTCAAAATGAGCGTTGGATGGGTCATTTCTCATAAAGTATGAGAAAGTTATGTTTGGTCAAAGTTGAGTTGACTTTTCCTACAAAACCCTAATTTAGCAACTTTTGAGTCTTGATGAATTTTTAGCAATCCTTGATGAATCATGATCAACCCTTGATCAAATGATGAAATATCCTTCAAAATGAGAATGTTGACAAAAATCTTGAAGTTTGACTGTATTTGGGTCACATTTGACATTTGCCCTAGCATAGTCGATTTTTGGACCCTTTGAGCAATTGACTGACCAAACTTCCTCTGCAAGGCTTGAAACTTGACATAGATGAACTTGAGAGCATATTAGGACATTGGGGAGAATTTGAGGTCATTCGTATGCAAGGACCTTGATGCAACATAAAACCCTAATTTGGGGTTGACTGCCTTAGGAGATGACTTGTCTGACCCATTCTTGAGCAATCTTGAACCACTTGGAGATTTTTCTTGCCATGTTTTGAGAAATATGGGAGGGAAAATTTTAGGGTACCATAGCTTCCCCTGTTCAATTTTCTTAAACCTGAGGATGTAGATTGGCTTTCGGGCCTTTCGTGATCTGAAGGTGGAAGATGATTGAACACTAAAGTGCCCAGAAATTTGCACTCGCATGAGGTGGTATCAACCGGGTGATGTCGGGAATGGGCTTACAAATGCCATTTGGAGACTGTTGGTAGATGGTCTGAACTTCGACTGGAATAGGAATCAGGGAGATCTTATCGTCGATCTAACTGAACTAGAGAAGGTCTTGGATTAACTTTTACTCGATCGGCATTAGAAAAATATTAGGATCGATTTAACTGGACCAGACAAAAGTCTTGGAATATGTTCAACTGGAATACGAATCAGGGAGATCTTAGGGTCGATCTGACTGAACCAGAGAAGGTCTTGGATTAACTTTGACTGGATCGGCATCAGAAAAATCTTAGGGTCGATTTAACTGGACCAGATAAAAGTCTTGGAATATCTTCAACTGGAATACGAATCAGGGAGATCTTAGGGTCGATCTGACTGAACCAGAGAAGGTCTTGGATTAACTTTGACTGGATCAGCATCAGAAAAATCTTAGGGTCGATTTAACTGGACCAGACAAGGTCTTGGATTAACTTTGACTGGATCGGCATCAGAAAAATCTTAGGATCGATTTAACTGGACCAGACAAGGTCTTGGATTAACTTTGACTGGATCGGCATCAGAAAAATCTTAGGATCGATTTAACTGGACCAGACAAGGTCTTGGATTAAGTTTGACTGGATCGACATCAGAAAATCTTAGGATCGATTTAACTAGACCAAACAAAAGTCTTGGAATATCTTCAACTGGAATACGAATCAGGGAGATCTTAGGGTCGATCTGACTAAACCAGAGAAGGTCTTGGATTAACTTTGACAGGATCGGCATCAAAAAAATGTTAGGGTCGATTTAACTGGACCAGACAAGGTCTTGGAATATCTTCAACTGGAATACGAATCAGGGAGATCTTAGAGTCGATCTGACTGAACCAGAGAAGGTCTTGGATTAACTTTGACTGGATCGGCATCAGAAAAATCTTTAGGATCGATTTAATTGGACCACACAAGGTCTTGGAATATCTTCAACTAGAATACGAATCAGGGAGATCTTAGGGTCAATCTGACTGAACCAGAGAAGGTCTTCGACATAGCTGAGAACTTTAACTGTATCTTTCCTGAAAGGTAAAAGTCAGTTATATGCAATGCATGATATATATCAAGCAATGATGCTCTCAACATAAATGAGATTATGTGGTATGATGCGTATATGCATGTATCATGATGTATGGAAATGTAATGTTTCTAGCTGGGGAAAATAAATCCCGGATAGCTGCTGGAGAATAGAGTTGAATTCTTCGTTTCTGCTGGGGATAGTTAACGAAGGTGATTGTGAAGATAGACCTGCAGGAGAAGATAACTCCGTTGGGGAATAAACTGATGAGGAGATTACTCTGTGGGGAAGAGATGTTCTGCTGAGGCTTCCACTAATAAACTCTACTGGGGATGGATTACCGTTGCTGGTGATACTGAATCTGTTGAGGATTGAATTCCTGTTTGTGAAAGGAAAGAACTTCGTTGGGGATGATATTTCAGTTGTGACTTGCTGGGGATAACCCTGTTAGACTCTTGTGGGGATAATCCTCTGAATTCTGCTGGGAATGATCTTTTAAACTTGGCTGGGGAGATTTATTTTTGTACTCCGCTGGGGATAAAACTTCCAGAGTCTACTGGGGATGATGCTTCAACTCCGTTGGGGAAGCTTTTTCAGACTGCACTGGGGAAATTTTAACTCCACTGGGGGTATCTTGTATTCTGCCGGGGAACATTCTTGTACTCCGCTAGGGAATATTAAGTCTCAGCTGGGGGAGAGCTACCATTACTATCTTACTCTGCAGGGAGTGAATGTACCTTAGCCATATTCTTTAGCTGAATCTTCCTTTGTACCTAGTGGACAAAGCAACTATACAGTTCAGACAATTCTTATTGCCCCTGATTCTGATATTACCCGTAATCGTCTTTTGTTTCGCATGTAAATATTCATGAGTAGCAATTAATGTCAAATGCATATATCAAAAATGAACATTGGACGTTCTTTGCAAAACAAAACAGATAAAGGAAAAACAATTTGAAATTTCTGAAAAGGGATTTGTATTGATTTGAAGTTTGGCCTGTAAATAGGCATTTTTGTACAAGAGGATGACGTCCTAGTAAGAGAATGCCGCCGAGCAGATAGAATTTATACAATTTGTAAAAAACAAAACAGCTATGTGAACAATCCCACTGGGTTCCAACTCTGCTATTTCCTTTATATCCTCGAGCATCTCATCACTTTGCTACTGGTTGAAGGTGATCAGATCGATTAGTGCCGTCCGAACTTGATAGTTGATACCGAAGTCTGGATGCAAGGTGATCCAATGAGACATAGTGTTACGCTTTGATCCCTAATTTTTTCCTGGACCGCCCTTTCGGGTTTTCAGTCCACTGGGATACCCTTTTTTTCCCAAGCCGCCCTTTCAGGTTTTCGACTTGCCGGGTGTACAGTTTTTTTTCATTTTCATCCCTTATTTTTGCCTGAACCCTTTTGGTTCGCCGGGAAGCCCTTATTTTTGCCTAGGCCAGTCAACCTAGTGGGTCTTTGATTATGCGTAGTATTTTTCACTATGTCTGCATTGACGGGGTGAGGAAGGTCGTCACCATCCATGGTGGTTAGAATCATAGCTCCTCTTGAGAAAATGTTCTTAACCACAAATGGCCCTTCGTAAGTAGGGTCCATTTTCCCCTGGGGTCACCTTGAGGTAATATGATGCGCTTGATAACCAGGTCCCCAACATGATACTCTTGTCGTCTAACTTTCTTGTTAAATGCCTTGATCATTCGTTTTTGGTACGTCTGACCATGACAAATAGCAGTAAGTCTCTTTTCATCGATTAAGTTCAGCTGATCAAGCCGAGTCTGAATCCAATCATCTTCGCTCAAACCTGCATCCTTCATAATCTGAAGAGAGGGTATCTGAACTTCAATGGGAAAGACTGCCTCCATGCCATATACCAAGGAATAAGGTGTTGCCCCTGTTGACGTCCACGCTGAGGTACGGTACCCATGAAGAGCAAATGGTAACATCACATGCCAGTCTTTGTATGTCACCATCATCTTCTGCATAATCTTCTTAATGTTCTTATTAGCCGCTTCTACAACCCCATTGATCTTCGGCCGATAGGGAGAAGAGTTGTGATGCTGTATCTTGAACTGCTCGCAGAGCTCAGTGATCATCTTGTTGTTGAGATTGGTACCATTGTCCATAAGGATCCTCTCTGGTACACCATATCGACATATCAGATTATGCCGAATGAACTGTGCCACGACGTTCTTGGTTACAGTAGCAAAGGAAGCTGCTTCAACCCACTTTGTAAAGTAATCAATTGCTACCAGGATGAAACGATGCCCGTTGTACGCGGTAGGTCTGATCTCGCCGATCATATCAATTCCCCACATTGCAAAAGGCCACGGAGCCGTCAAGATGTTCAGAGGTACTAGAGGTATGTGCACCTTATCATCATAGTCTTGGCACTTGTGACATGTCTGAGAATGCTGATAAAAGTCGGCTTCCATTGTGGACCAATATTATCCTTCCTGTAGGATCTTCTTTGCCATGGTGTGTCCACTGGAATGAGTTCCGAAAGTACCTTCATGTAACTCTCCCATGATCTTTTCTGCCTTGTTCTTATCCACACATCGCAGTAAGGTTAAATCATGGTTACGCTTGTAAAGAATGCCATTGCTGATGAAGAACATCGCTGCGAACCTTCTCAGAAACTTCTTGTCATTGACAGATGCACCCTCAGGGTATTCCTGAGCTTCAAGATACCTTTTCACTTCATGAAACCAAGGCTTTTATGTTACCTCTTCAGTCTCAATATCACAGCAATGTGCAGGTTCGTCCAATCTTTCAATGATAATCCAGGGAGCTTCGTTGTCCCAATTAACTTTGAACATATAAGACATCGTAGCTAGCGCGTCCGCTAACTGATTCTCCTCTCTAGGGAAGGGTTCAAAGGTTATCTCCTCGAAATAGGGAAGCAAAGTCAACACATACTCCTTGTAAGGAATAAGATTTGGGTGTTTCGTATCCCACTCGCCTTTGATCTGACTGATCACGAGAGCGGAATCTCCGAAGACACTTAGAAACTTAATCCTTAGGTCAATTGCTGCTCGAAGACCCATAATGCATGCTTCATACTCCGCCATGTTGTTGGTGTAGTTGAAACATAGTCGGGCGGTAAACGGAGTATGAGAGCCTTTAGGAGATATAATCACGGCGCAAATGCCATTACCCAAAGCGTTTGGAGCTCCATCAAAGTACATAGACCATCGGGATCCTTCTTCAGGTCCTTCATCCGGTCCAGGTGTCTCACAATCAGTTACTAGCATGATATTCTCATCCGGAAATTCAAAGTTCATAGACTGGTAATCATCTACTGCCTGATGTGCCAAATGGTCTGCCAACACACATCCCTTGATTGCCTTTTGGGTCGTATATTGGATGTCATACTCAATCAAGATCACCTGCCATCTCGCTATTCTTCCGGACAAGGCAGGCTTTTCGAAGATATACTTGATTGGATCCATCTTTGATATCAATAGAGTAGTGTGAGTCAACATATAATGTCTCAGTCGGCGAGTAACCCATGCCAAAGCGCATCAAGTTTTCTCGAGTAGTGAGTATCGGGTCTCACAGTCGGTAAACTTTTTGCTAAGGTAATAAATAGCATGTTCTTTTCGGCCAGACTCGTCGTGCTGACCCAACACACACCCCATTGAGTTGTCGAGTACTGTCAAGTATAAGATCAGAGGTCTCCCTTCAACTGGAGGCATCAGAATGGGTGTCTCTTGGAGATACTCTTTGATCCTTTCGAAAGCAGCCTGGCATTCATCGTTCCAACATACTACTTGATCTTTCTTCAGTAACTTGAAGATTGGTTCACAAGTAGCAGTTAGGTGCGAGATGAATCGGGCAATGGAGTTTAGTCGTCCCAGGAAGCCTCTGACTTCTTTCTCTGTTCTGGGAGTTGGAATTTCCTGTATAGCCTTCACCTTTGCAGGATCCACTTGAATACCTTTATCGCTTACAACGAAACCCAGCAGTTTACCAGATCTCACCCCGAAGGTACACTTGTTTGGATTTAACCTCAGCTTGTACAACTTAAAGCTGTCAAATAGCTTCTGAAGGTGGTCAAGATGTTCCTCCTCAGTTTGGGATCTTGCAATCATGTCATCGACATATACTTCAATCTCATGATGGATCATGTCATGAAATAAAGCAACCATGGCACGCTGATACGTTGCCCCAATGTTCTTCAATCCAAAAGGCATGACCTTGTAGAAAAAGGCACCCCACTGAGTAAAAAAGGTTTTTTTTCCTCCATGTCTTCGGGAGCCATCTTAATCTGATTATAATCGGAGAAACCATCCATAAAGGAGAAGACCTTATGCTGAGCGGTGTTGTCAACCAGAACGTCGATATGAGGTAGAGGGAAATCATCTTTAGGGCTTGCCCTATTCAAATCCATGTAGTCAACACACATTCGAACCTTACCATCTTTCTTCGGCACAGGAACCATATTTGCCACCCACTGAGGGTAAGAAGTAACTGCTAGAAAACCGGCGTCAAATTGTTTCATAACTTAAGCCTTGATTTTCTTAGACATCCCTGGGCGCATTCGGCAGACCTTCTGTTTCATTGGAGGACAATCTTCCTTGGTAGGCAGGCGATGAACCACAATATCAGTATCCAACCCAGGCATGTCTTCATAAGACCAGGCAAAGATCTCAACATAGTCTCGCAGCATCTGAATCAACCGTTGCTTCACACTAAGCTCCAGGTTTGCACCGATCTTAACCTCTTTCTTGTCTTCCTCTGTACCCAGATTCACTGATTCCACCGGCTCTTCGTGTGGCTGTATAGCCCTCTCCTCTTGGAGTAGCAGTCTTGCAAGTTCACCAGGCACCTCACAATCATCTTCACCTTCGTCTTCGGCTAAGTTGATTGGATTTTCGAAGTCACAACCGGCAGTAGCAGAGTCGTTACCAGTGAGATCCATAGTGGATGTAGACCTGTATATGTGAGTGTGTGTAAAATAGCTGCTTTGCAATATATAATAAAGAAAAACAAGGAGCGCAAAATTTAAAATGCAAGAAAAAGTCCGATGCTTTTATTAATGATATATGAAAATGACACACATAAAGCCCTCACAAATGAAGCCACGGTGCCCCGGGTAAGACACCGAGCCATAAAGTTTAAAACATTGTATGTTACATATTCAAAACAAAAAGTTTCATTACTGGGTAACAAAAGAAATAGGGACGAAGTCCTCTGCTGTCCAGTTGCTTGGTCCACCATCGGTAGTAGGATAGATCCAGTTGTCGAACTCAGATTCTTCCATATCGTCTTCAATGTAATTCACTCTCGAGTTGCTGATGAACACGGGAGGTCTTCCGATCCGTGCATTCCGAACAACCCTTTGAGTTTCTGCAGTGAAACCCAAACCAAACTTGTTAGTCTTCTGTGCAAAATCAAGGAGTTGGCCCCAATTCGCACACCCACATTTCTCAGCAACAGCCCGGGCATCCTTAAAGGAAGCCATCTTCATGGGAGAATCTTCAACAACAGTCTCAGTTGACGCTAATGTCTGGAGAACCTCTTCAAAATGCTGAAATGGGGTCTCAATGAACTCCTCATCCATCTCTACATATCGGAAAGAGTTGAGGTGGCTCACCATGTACTCCTCCTCTCCTTGCACCGTCACAATCTTCCCTTTTACCGGATACTTCAGCTTCTGGTGGAGCGTAGAGGTTACTGCCCCAACTTTGTGGATCCATGGACGAGCCAACAAACAAGAATAAGATGGCCGAATGTGCATCACATAGAATGTAAAGTTGAAAACCTGAGAACCAACCTTAATTGGAATATCCACTTCTCCATGCACCATCCTCTTAGACCCATCAAAGGCCCTAACAACAATGTTACTTGGCTTCAGCTCCAACCCTTCACAGTCCAACCGATCTAGAGCTTTCTTGGGTAAAACATTCAATGAGGAACCAATATCCACCAATACATGAGCAAGAGTAGTGCCCCTGCATTTAATGGAGACATGCAGGGCATCATTGTGATTCTTCCCTTTAGCAGTCAAATCAGCGTCAGAGAAACCCAACCCGTTATCAGCAGTCAGATGGGCCACGCAATCTTTAAACTGATCAGCTGATGTCTCTTGTGGTACGTGTGCAGTCTTCAGGAATACAATCAGAGCCTTGGCATGGGCCTCTGAGCATAGCAATAGTGACAACATAGAGATTTTGGACGGGGTTTTCCCCAACTTCTCGACTACATTGTAGTCGCTCTTTTTGATGATCTTCAGAATCTCTTCCATCTCTTGTCTAGAAGCTTCAACAGTAATTGTCTTTGGTGCCTCCGTCTGGGCAGGCTCACTGGTGGTCTCCTTGCCCCGAGTGTCAGATGACTCGGCGACAGGGGTAAGAATAGGAACTTGAACAGGAATAGTAGCAGGTACACTGGAAAGTGTAATAACAATAGATATTCGGGCAGTTGGTGGAGAGATATCAGGTGAGAAAAGTCTTCCGCTGCGGGTGACTTTAGCAGGTCCAACAATATTGCTGACGTCAATATCAACATCCAACTCTTATTTAACTCCATGAAAATAAACATCAGCCCCGTAATGCCAAGGGACAACTTTATCAGAGGTATATGGAATAGGCCCAGGAACAATGATGATCAACGGGACAACTTCAGCCTCAGAAGAATTATCGAAAATGGTGATGATGGCAACTTCTTCAGTATGAACCAAAGGAACAAGAGTCTTCTCAAACAGAATTTATATACTATCCATCAGGCGCTGGACACCTGATTTTAAAAGATGGCAACCGGTAGGTAGGACAGAACACATACAACAACCTTCGCCACAACCCGGAAATAAACCGGCTAGCAAAAGGTTCTTCTTCACAGTCATCAAAGGGGTAGAAATATCATTCAGAGAAACCACAAACAAGTCTTCATCTATAGCATTCACTCCATGCTTGGGCATAGGAGCAGTCACAACATTAGGTCTTTCGGGCGCCTCGAACTCAATCTCCTTAGCATCAATTAAGTTCTGTATTTTGTTCTTCAAAGCCCAACAATCATCTGTATTATGTCCCGGGCTATCAGAGTGAAAAGCACAGCGGGCATTAGGGTTGTACTTTGGTGATGTAGTGTTAGGATTCTTCGGGGCCTCCCTTGGCAACACTAGATTGGTTTTCAGTAACTATGGCAGAATATGAGACAAATTTATGCTGAGACGGGTGAATTGTCTTCAAGGTCTCTCGTCCTTTTGTTGACTGTTGTGCTGAGTAGCACCAGCAGGTCTTGAAATAACAACCGCTTTGACAGCTTGGCGGTGTTCAGGTTTATTCTGTCTTTTCAAACTGTAGACAACACTAGACTCTTTCTTAAAAGGCTTCTTCTCGGTGCTTGATGAAGCACCCTTTTGTATCTTACCAGCCTTAATACCAGCCTCAATCCTTTCACCGGTCATAATAAGCTCTGTAAACCCAGATGAAGAACTTCCAATCAGATTGTTGAAAAATGGACCAGACAAGGTCCCTAGAAACATGTCCACAAGCTCCCGATCAGCCAAGGGTGGTTGTACTCTTCTGGCGAGGTCCCTCCACTTCTGAGCATAATCTTTGAAATCTTCGCCCGTCCCCATAGACATACCCTGGAGTTGGGTATGTGTGGGAGCGAGGTCGGTATTGTATTGGTACTGCCTGTAGAAAGTAGTAGCCAAATCCTCCCAACTGCGGATACTGGCTCCGTCCAACTGGTAAAACCATTCAAGCTGAGTCCCTGAGAGACTGTCTTGAAAGAAATGGATCCATAGGTTTTTATCAGCGGTGTACGGCTGAATCTTCCTTACATATGACCGGAGGTGCAGCTTCGGACTAGAAACTCCGTCATACTTAGCAAAAGCTGTTGCCTTGAAATTATGGGGAATTACCACCCCAGATGATAGACCTAGATCACCAAAGTCCAGACCAGGCACTTTCTGAACTTCCATCGCACTTAACCGGTCTTCCAGTTGTTTGTATCTATCCTCGGCCGGAGGATACTGATCTTCATCGAAGTCTGTCTCACTGTCAGAAACCATAGGGCTAGGAGCCCTCCTTTCTTCCTGACTATCTTTCCCTCCAGATGAGGTGGTCAAATCAACTTTATCCCGCAGCCTGTTTCCAAACCTGTGACCTGTGTTAAACAGGACTGTCCTCTTCTTCTTCTTCTTCTTCTCTTCCAGAAGCAGGGTCTTCAGATCTTGCTGACCCTTAGCTAGATTCATGAACAACTCTTGGAATTGGGCATTCTGGGCCTGTAGGGCCTTGATTGCTTGCTCAGTTGATGGTTCAGCAGACATGATGAGTGCTGAAATAAACAGTGAAGAAGATAAGAGACCTGTAATGGGTACTTGTTATGAAGTGCATGGGATGAAATGCGTATGAGATGATTTCAAAGACATTGAGAGATTCAGATTTGTAAACAAGAAAGGAAACACACTTTTATTAGATAAACTTTGAAATTCAAATTGTTCAACAGATGCCCTTAAGGAGTTACAAGAAAGGAAACACTGAAAAGTAAATAAAAACTGAAAAGGAAATAATCAAAGGGCAATCAGTGCTCCCATTGTCGCTTCTTGTCGGTGCGAACATAGTCATTGAGAATTTGCTCGTTCTCCAGCTGCCTAGTCAACTTCTGGATCTTCTGCTCTTGCTCGTTAAAATTTTCTCGGTAAGCATCCCGCTCTTCTCTCAGTTGCATCCAAGACCTTTTCAGTGCCCCAATGTCACTGGGCATATGAGGATGGAGGATGGTCGGAAGAACCCCTTCTTCATTAGCAACTTCAACAATGATAGGCTGGACGAATTCATACGGCATACCCAACTTTTGGGCACAGATACGAACCCATTTGAGATATGGCTCCATCAGAAGTGAAGTCTTTGGGCCTAGCTCGTGTGGATCAGATCTGTGAACTCTATCCCAGGCCCTTATGAATCTGCAGCGTTGCTCGTCGCTATCCCCTTTAAAATCAAAGATGATACTAGGCATTAACAGCTCATGGGGTCCTTCTCTTCTGGCTCGCCCAAACTGACGTAAGGCCAAGCATGGGTTGTAAGAAAATCCTCCATTGGTTCTTATTAGTGGAACATTGGGGTATTCCCCACATCGATCAATAATAGCCACCTAGTCCATACCCTTGATAGTCCAGATGATATCATTATGAGAGAGAGACATAACCCTATAAGCCCAGCCCATGCCTTTTTTGTTCTTCAGCACTGATTTGGGGAGGTGCGAAATAAACCACCTCACCAATAATGGAGCACAACACATCAAGGTTCCTAATAACGAGAAATCATATCATATAATTACTACGCTTTTTCCGATTTTTATAATATATTGAGTCGTCTAACTCCCGATTATTACGATTTTTTGTGTCTTTTCACAGGTACAACATGTGTCAACTCAAATCAGTGAAAAAGGACCACATGAAGGAAGCTAACCAAGAAACAGAGGAGAAAGAACCAAATATGCAAAGTCTGCAGATTTTGTAGCTGTGACGACCGTCACACCCTGTGACGACCGTCACGCCTCCCCAACTAGAAAGAACGCTCATCACACATCATTGACGAGCGTGATGCGCTATTTAAGCGCATTACGACCGTCACCCACCTGTGACGACCGTCACACGCGTAAAGAGGAACGTTATGAATTAGTGGAGACGTGGGAAACGTGGGGGCATAATTCTTCTCCTATATTTCCTCCACTCAATAACCATGCATCCTGGTTTTGCTCCACTCAAGCCTTTTCCAAGATTTTCACAACTGCAATATTTTCTCCTATATATATGTGGTAGTTCAATGGATGAGGGTCGAAGAATTTTTCCAGAGACCAAAATTGCTGCTTTTCTACATTAAACTATATTATTTATTTTTGAACAATTTTCATTCGTACTATAATTTATATTTCCAAAATTAGTTTTTAGAGTGTTAATTCTTCATCTAAGAATTAACACAGTTATAGATTTCGATTGAATTGCAAGGAATTTGTAAGCATCCAAGATTACCACAACAACATTATTTCCAGGTTTTTTATGAAATTGATATTTATTTGTTGTTGTGTTATGTCATTTATTTTTACGGATTATATTTTAAATTGCATAGTTATTAAATATATTATGTCCGGCTAAATTAATTGTACCTGTATGTGACTCCTAAGTACCGAAAGAATTCAATGATAACTTGGCTAAAAACATTTATAAAACAATTTCTGGTTTCCAATTTCCATGTTTAATTTAACTACCCTTGTCACGAGAGTGAGAGGATAATTAACATGATTTTGCCACGAGAGTGGGAAATTAATTAAGGCAAGAACCTGCATGCGAGAGCTGGGGTTCAACCCAGATAGTGGTAACGAAACATTAATTTTTAAATACACGAGAGTGTTTTAATAAATTAATTAAACTCAAATTGTTTTCAAAAAGTGTTATTAAATTTAAAGTGCATCCACTTGGTTTAGTAGCATGACTTATTTCATGAACACGAGAGTGTATGTCTCAGGTTTTTAAACAATTCGTTTTTACCGAAATACTTTATATGCCAAGCGATTCACTGAATTCCCGAAGTCCAACTATCACATACCGGTATAACTATTACTATTATTTTTAATTAAACTATTTCCCCCCTAAAACCAAATATTCATCGCTCAGTTAAACAAATTGTAGCATTAGATCGTATGCGATTGATCCTGAGTCTCTGTGGGTTCGATAATCATTTAAAACTAGAACGACTAAACTGTATACTTGCAGGTAGTATCCCAATAGACTTATAAAGACCTGATCAAGTTTTTGGCGCCGTTACCAGGGACTGATTAATCAATTAAGTACGATCCTTCTGTTGCACGTTTAGACTAGGCAACAGAAACCCTCTTTCAATTTGTATGCCAAATACTCACTCCCGAAGCGAGTCTTTGCATCTATGAATCTTGTCCCAATTACTATGTATCACCCAAATTTTTTCTACAACCCCCACTCTGAGTATTTCGAGGAATCACAAGAATTCAATAAATCCGACCTCGAAATACTATTGGAGAATTTCAATGCGTCACAAACTCATTCTCACCCGAATTACCTTTCCAACCACCAATCCCAATGTTTTGAGGAATCGTAAGAATATTATAATTCCAACCAAACTTATCCTCAACCAAATTTCCCCTACAATCACTACACCCAATATTTCGAGGAGACGCAAGAACCCTATAAATTCGACCTCGAAATATTAATGGAAAATTTTAATGAAATATCAATGATGACAAAGCACTTTGTGGAAACACAAAATGCAACTCTAACTCACTTTGAAGAATCAGAAGAATCGCATGATTTCAACTTCGAAACATCAATGGAGGATTCCAATGCGATGCTAATTCACTCTAGGTTAGAATCTCTGATGGAGCACTTTGTAGAGGCACAAACTGTCCAGAACGAAGAGTTTAGAAAACAAAGTCTTCAAAATAGTGAAAACCTTAGGCAACTGACCACTGTGGTTGAGTCGCTCGTGACTCACAACATAGCCTTAGAGACTCAAATCTCCCAGCTTGAACAAAACCCTCTAGGACCCTTCCCTGAGGAGAAATTGGATGTTGTAACAACCAGTAGTGAAAAACAAGTTGAAAATCCTAAGGAGAGTGATAATGAGTTTGAGGAGAGTAATGATGTGGACGAGGAGAGTTCAGACGAGAAAAGAGTAAAGATTAAGAAAAATCCTCCAACACCATCTAAAAGGGAGGTTGTAGAAGAGGTAGAGAAGGAAGAACCTATTGTTGTTCCTCATCCATATACCCCACTGATTCCTTTCTCGAAAATTTTTATGGAAGCTCAGATAGACTCCAAATCTAAAACGTATAGGGAGGTATTAGAAAATATCCACACCAATGCACCATTGTTTGAAGTCCTGCATAAAAAGAGAAGATTGGAGTACCATGAAACTAGGGATATTATTGGCGTTAAAAGAGTAAGGTTAACCTTTGAGGTTGGTGGATGAAATCACTAAGCCCAAACTCGAAAAGTTGATACTTAGGATAGATCCAGAACCACCACCACAAGTTCAGAAGAATGAACCACCCCACAGAAGAAAGAAAAGAAAAGGTGAGGGATATGTGAGATGGCTTGATAAGTGGCCATGGAAAATGATGATTACTAAAAGTTCAACCGAGGAGTCATTCTCGAGAGAACCACCATGAGTGCTTGCACTCCTGAGCCGTCGAGCTATCGACGTTAAAAACCGCGATTAGTGGGAGGCAACCCACCTATTTGTTTTTGTTATTATTTCCGTTTGTTTTTATTTTTGATTTTTCTTTTCCGTTTCTACATTTATTTCTTTAAAGCCTTATTTTCATTATTTTCTTTTTCATTTTTTCTAAAAAATTTTATACAACTGCTGCTGATTTTCAATCAACTTTACAGGTTTTCTGAAAAAGTCTTTTTCTATCCTACCTTCTCCCCTGATTTTCTTTCCCTCTTTGCTATTTACTATGGAAACCACTTTTAGAGGCAAGAACCAAATGAGGAGGTTTGAGGAATTATCACACAGGAATATTGGTATGAACTTATATTATGATGAACCAACAATGGACACTTTAGGCATTAAGGATAATGTCCATTATCTGTTTAGCCAGCTGGGGTGGGAAAAAGCCCATATTAAATCTAAGTTTGTTACATACCGCGAGCTGCCCCTTGAATTTCTAAGCTCCTTAGTTCATATACCCGAGCGCGGTTTCAGAACTAGAAAGGGATTTATAGCTTTCAGGTTATTTGGTATTGAATTTGCTTACACCCATAAAGAATTAGCCGACCTTCTAGGATTCCCTAACGGACCTTTTGCTTTTTCTACCACCCAAGCAGAGTTAATGGATGTTGAGCTAGACTATTTTTTGGGGGACTTTAACTGGAAATTACCACCCTGAGCCGGATAGCATGGATAATAATGAAATACACAACCCCGCTATCCGCTATTTCCACAAGATTCTAGCACATACCATTTTCGGCAAAGAATAGAACTGCACTGCCGTATCTAAAGATGAGATATTTTTGCTGCAGTGTATGACCCAGGGTCGACCTGTAAATGCAGTGCCATTCTTAATGCATACCTTTTCCCGTATTGCTGAGAACCCTAGCGAGCCAATCATCATAGGAGGCCTTGTTACCATGATTGCTAACGCCCTCGGACTTAGATACCAACTACATAGGTGTACACAATTCAGTTCAATCCGCCCTATGAACATTGATTTTTGTTTCCACCTACGAATAATAGGTAACCTAGGTCTTGCACCCTTCGATTACTTGATAAGGGACGAAGTAGTCACGATATTTACACTTCCTAACCATGCCAAAACAAGTGCCCACAATCGCGACAATTGGCTGTATGAGCTTAACCCTCCTGACCACCCTTCGACACCTGAGACACCCCAATCCTACCAAGTTTATGATACCACAATGTCTGAAGAGAGTGACCCCGAGACCCCTCCTGGTAACAATATCGTAGAGGAAGTTGATGCCCCTACAATAACAAAAGGGGAATATGCTGAAAATTTGAATAAAATCTTTTCTACGCTGGACGTTTACCAGACGAACATCAATGGAATCAAGAACGAGTTGAAGGGTATGCGTATGGACGTGATAGGCTTAACTGATATTACTGTGGAGAAGTTTTATCACATACATGCAGCTTTCGAAGACTTGAAGACGCGACTGGGATGAAGCAGCAAAATCAACACTTATTTTTACCTTATGTTTTATGTTTCTAGGCAGTTTATGATTTCATTTTAAACAAGTTTACTCTTTACAGTTTTTAAAGTTCTGTTAGAAACATATATTCATTTCAATTTCAGTTTATTTTCATTTTATTTCATTTTCAGTTTATTTTCATTTTCATTAAATTTACTGTGTGTTACATCTAATATTATATTCACTTATCATATTATCATTTTGCAAAATTTTGTTATACGATGTATGTTGGAAATACTCTGCATGTATTGAATTATTGTGTTATAATGTTTTAGAATTATACTGTTTCGTCCATTTCATAAACATGATTCTTTGCACCCGTAACAATCGTAACGTCCCCATGACGAGCGTAACACGCGTTTCACCGTGTTACGCCCGTCAGCCCATTGTGACGGTCGCCACGCGCGCCCAATAGCAGATTCTGCTATTACAGAAGTCGTTCCACTTTCCATTCATTCTTCCCTTTTTTCCCAAATCCGTAACAGTACCCATTCAAATTTTATCTCAAATTCCAACACTCCAACCCTTAAACTCCATCAACCCACTACTTAATCCACATTCCAAACCATTTTCACGATTAAATCTTTTGCATGCACTATGGCCAACAACCAGCAAATCCCCAATCTCACTTTCAGAGCCGGCGAGCAAGGTGAAACCCAACGACTCAAATTCCAGAAGTTCCAACGCCGCGGTCTCCAACCTACACGGTATATTGACCTTGATTGTTTGAGGAATTTGGGACTGCTAGACAGCGTCCGTCAACTTTTGCAGAATGTGAACTTATGGAACCTGTGCCGCGAACCGCAACCCATTTATGAAACCCTCACCTTTGAGTTTCTGAGTTCCTTTGCATACATTACTCCCCCTGGTGCCACGAACCAACTCTCAGGCATGGCCAAATTTCACATGTTTGGCACTAAGCATCAGCTACCCCAAACCGACATCGCACGGCTGTTAGGTTTCTGTTCTGACGAAGGTGTCCACCTCTGGGTGCCGAATAATTTTGGCGAGGAAGCTTTTAACTTATGGCACAGTATGACGAACGTTCGTGTCAGATCTTACGACCACCTCAACGCCACACATATTCATAATCCGACTATCTGATACTTTCACCGCATCCTCTGCAACACCAACTTCGCCCGAGACAGCAATCACAAGCTCAACTCCAAGGAGCTCTTCTTCATGCATTGCGCATTCACAGGGAAAAATACCAATGCCGCCCCGTTTTTACTGGCTCACATTCACTCTATTTGTGCTAGAGGCGGAAAACCCTTTTATTTCAGAGGGCTGGTCACTTAACTTGCCATAGGTCTGAACTATGGTGCTGCTCTCGCGGATATGCCTTCTATGGCACCAACTTTGCTGACTTTGGATCACTGCAAGGCCGCACATCTCATTTATGAGAGGGAGGATGGCAGATTCCACCCTGTGATCAGAAACATTGTTTATCATAACATGACTTTGCCTTGCAGGGACCGAATCGATCCACAAAACCGAGCTAACTGGTTGTTCGATCCTGCAGCTCCCGCGGGGCGTGCTCCTACTCATGAAGACCAGCCTAATGACCCGTAAACGAAATGCAAGAAGAGCTGGACAGTGCTCCCCCCGTCCACGACATTCCAGGACCTTCATCTGCACCACCTCCTATTAAATTGAAGACATTCTCCGCGCCATTCATATTCAAAATCAAATGAGCGCAGTGCTTGAAAGAAGACAACAGGAACAATATGAGTATCTATGCGCTCAAAACACTCAGATCTTGACTGGACAGTGGAGCATGAATGAGAGGTTGGACGAGGCCCTGTCGGAACTTAACGCCCTAAGGCTGGACGTCAGCACCCTTGGTTACCAGGATACTGACACAGAAGCCACTCCTACCAGACGCTCTCGCACCAGGAGTAGAGGACGTGGTCACCAGTAGTTTTCTTTATTTTCTATGTAGTTTACTTTTTTCTGTTTCATTTTCTTTCTGTTTGTTTTTATAATTGTACTTCCCCGCCTATATGCCACAACATTGAGGAAAATGTCGGATTTAGTGTGGGAGAGGTACCTTTCCATCTACCATAAACAAGTTTTTTTTTTACGTTATTTCTCAGTTTAAATTCTTTCCCGCTTTATTTAGTAATACCTAAAATTTTTGCTTTATCTTCGCATTAGCCCGACATGCCTATCTTAACAAAATCCTAGTTGAGGAAGCCGAGAATGATTCAACAAGATCGATACGGTTATGACACCTTAGACTTCCTACTTAGGCGATCCGTTTCAATACCCATTATACTGATATCTTGAGTTTTAGTTCCAAAGTAACCCCTAGTAGTTTATACTAGCAGTCAACACCGTCTTGACACAAACCACATGGAGAATCGATGAATATAAGTATTTGATTCCTGATCATAGAAATATCCTTCCTACCTCGCTGCTAAAAGAAAAGAAATTTTGTGCACCAAAATATACGGTCACATATAAGAATTGAGCAAATAATGAAGGAATCCAGTGTTGGTTGGTTCAGAGGTATCTGGTTCTGAACTCGGTAGGGCGTGCTACGGCCCGATCCCCCACAACCTCCAATTTGTACAACATATGTAGGGTTTCCATATTCGTGTACCAGACCCCGTGCTAAAAGGATCAAAGTCACTAATCGGTTACTCCACTGCGTGCGTGTTAAGACAAAGGGCTTAATGTGATTGCGCTAGAACGAAACCAGGTGAAATAGATACGAGGAACTCCGGGCAGAATTATAACGAAACTGTTGGATAGCTCGTTTGAAATGGAAGCCTACGACTAAGCTTATTGCTTGTATCATTAGCGTATCTTTAGTGTTTCACTCAAGTATCGGCCAAACCGAGGAGGATTTCCCGAAATTGCTTTAAAAATTCAAGGTATGTCATGCATATGCGCTTGACAAAACTTGTCCGACCTTTCGAATGACTATTTGCTTGAGGACAAGCAAAGGTTTAAGTATGGGGGAATTTGATAACGAGAAATCATATCATATAATTACTATGCTTTTTCCTATTTTTATAATACATTGAGTCGTCTAACTCCCGATTATTTCGAGTTTTTGTGTCTTTTCACAGGTACAACATGTGTCAACTCAAATCAGTGAAAAAGGACCACATGAAGGAAGCTAACCAAGAAACAGAGGAGAAAGAACCAAATCTGCAAAGTCTACAGATTTTGTAGCTATGACGACCGTCACACCCTGTGACGACCGTCACGCCTCCCCAACTAGAAAGAACGCTAGTCACACATCATTGACGAGCGTGATGCGCTATTTAAGCACATTACGACCGTCACCCACCTGTGACGACCGTCATACGCGTAAAGAGGAACGTTATGAATTAGTGGAGACGTGGGCAACGTGAGGGCATAATTCTTCTCCTATATTTCCTCCACTCAATAACCATGCATCCTGGTTTTGCTCCACTCAAGCCTTTTCCAAGATTTTCACAACTGCAATATTTTCTCCTATATATATGTGGTAGTTCAATGGATGAGGGTCGAAGAATTTTTCCAGAGACCAAAATTGCTGCTTTTCTACATTAAACTATATTATTTATTTTTGAACCATTTTCATTTGTACTGTAATTTTTATTTCCAGAATTAGTTTTTAGAGTGTTAATTCTTCATCTAAGAATTAACACAGTTATAGATTTCGATTGAATTGCAAGGAATTTGTAAGCATCCAAGATTACCACGTCAACATTATTTCCAGGTTTTTTATGAAATTGATATTTATTTATTCTTGTGTTATGTCATTTATTTTTACGGATTATATTTTAAATTGCATAGTTATTAAATATATTATGTCCAGCTAAATTAATTGTACCGGTATGCGACTCCTAAGTACCGAAAGAATTCAGTGATAACTTGGCTAAAATCATTTATAAAACAATTTGTGGTTTCAATTTCCATGTTTAATTTAACTACCCTTGTCACGAGAGTGAGAGGATAATTAACACGATTTTGCCACGAGAGTGGGAAATTAATTAAGGCAAGAACCTGCATGCGAGAGCTGGGGTTCAACCCAGATAGTGGTAACGAAACATTAATTTTTAAATACACGAGAGTGTTTTAATAAATTAATTAAACTCAATTTTTTTTCAAAAAGTGTTATTAAATTTAAAGTGCATCGACTAGGTTTAGTAGCATGACTTATTTCATGAACACGAGAGTGTATGTCTCAGGTTTTTAAACAATTCATTTTTACCGAAATACTTTATATGCCAAGCGATTCACTGAATTCCCGAAGTCCAACTATCACATACCGGTATAACTATTACTATTATTTTTAATTAAACTATTTCCCCCTAAAACCAAATATTCATCGCTTAGTTAAACAAATTGTAGCATTAGATCGTATGCGATTGATCCTCAGTCTCTGTGGGTTCGATAATCATTTAAAACTAGAACGACTAAACTGTATACTTGCAGTTAGTATCCCAATAGACTTATAAAGTCCCGATCTGTTCCCCGCTTTCAGGCAGTACGAGCATAAAGCTGATGAAGAATGTCACCCAAGAGAGTGGGTACAGGATTACGAGAGATGAAGATTTTCACCGCATTCAAATCAACAAAGGAGTCAGGATTCAGAAACAATACCAAGCCATATATCATAAGATCCGAAACATCTTCGAATGCCTTGAAGTCTAGACTATCCCAGAAATAATTAGCCTTACCCACCAAGAACTTAGTCAGAAAGCCCTTTGCTCCACTTATAGTCTCCCAATTAGCCATTACCTCATCCTTTGTCGTATGAAGGGTTGAAGCAATCTCTTCCGACCTAAGAATCTTCTCCCAACCAGTAAACAGGGTCTGCTCCCGGATAGGGATACCAAGCAGCTCAGAGAACTCTTCTAAGGTGGGAACCAACTGGTAGTCCTGGAAAGTAAAGCAATGGTACAGTGGATCATAGAATTGGACTAGGACACTCATCATCTGCTCGTCCAATTTGGAAGTGACCAAACCCAAGAGGTAACCATGTCTCCTAATGAAGGAGGTAGTATCAGGCATCTTTGCAATCAATTCTTTCAGCATGGTGGGAACCTGGACAATGTTGATTCGGATGGTATTCCTACACATGGGCATCATGACCTACAAAACAAAACAAAGATGAATCCCTCCTGTCTTTAAAATAGGTTAGTCCAATGAAAGATGTATGCAATGTTATGATGTCATGATGTCATGATAAAAATCACACCACAACTATCCACAAATAGCAAACATGGTAAAGGCACACAAGTCACACAGAGAGCCCTTAGATTTCAGGCTGGCAAGGAGCTTAGGTACTACCCTCTTTCAGTTCAATTGGTTCAAACCTGTCCTAAAAATAGTAACCGGGTTCTAGAGGATCTCAATATCACTGACTACCCTCGATCGGTCATAATTCTAGTTTAGTAACCTTTTCTTGCGGCCAGAATCATCGCGAGAGTTTAGTCTCAATGAGTGTAGCATACTGTTACTGTTCTATGGCCAAGTTGGTCAATTTAAAGGTTCTAAGGTCAGTTGGTGCTTAATGACCCCTTAGATAACCCATATTCTCCTCGTTCCAACACAAGGGATATCGGTACAATCTAAAGTGCCACACCAAGGTAGTTACTGCTTCAACCGTATCGGTCTATGCCATACAATTCCCTCATAGTTTATTGCTACTTACATAAAGGGTATCCCCAGATCCGAGTTAGGATCTATAGTAACTCCAATACAATCCCACAAATATAAAGCATACAAAGAAAGAAATTTAAAACACAATGATCTAATCCTAAGGTACACACCACTTATTATGATTCCCCAGCAGAGTCGTCAGTTCTGTGATACGGTGGGAGAGAACTGACTGTTTTTGGAATGCTGGTTTGTGTTTTGCGTTTGTATTCGCAAAATGTCACGGTAAGCAAGATTCGCCACCGTCTTTTATTTTATCCAACAAGGAAAGGAAAAAAAGCATAGAAAAATTCCTTTTTCGAGATGTTTCTTGGGTCCGGGGGGTAGATTATAGAAAGGGAAGGTGTTAGCACCCTTTCTATCTGTGGTTATCCATGGGCTCTTAGGTACTTGCTCAAAGTGTTTTCAAAATTTTCTTTTTATTTGTGTTTGTGGGTTTGAAGAAGTTTTTAATTTGAAAGGTGTAAGTGCTAAAAGTTTTGTTTTGTTTTGGAAAGAGCAAGTACTTAAGAACCATCTACCTACTCGAAAAAGGAATCAATTTGTGCTAATGTCCTTTAGACAAGGCTATCCCACTATTAGTGAGTAGGTAGCACCGTCGTTGGAGTTTAAGGGTCAATTCGATTAAGGGACATGCAATCACTAAAGCAATGTTAGGACGCCTTAGCGGTAACCCTAATGTCTTAGATCAATTTTCTGAGGCGACCGTTTCGAGGCAACTATGATCTTTGGACAAGAGGGCGACCTCTAAAACTTCCTATACTCAATGACCACGTTCGAAGGCAACCAAGTGAGGTGTACCCTAAGAGTGCACATGTGCGAGTGTGTTGTTTTCAGTTAATTTGTCTTTGTACATGTCAATGGTTATCTATGTTGATTTTAGATTAAGCATTCGATCTTGTCATGCATTCCCTATTATCAAACATCTAACAGTTTATAAGTTGCGGAAATTAAACTAACTATTACAAGGCGTCAGGTATTTACATCGCGAAAAGCAACCCTTGAAATTAAAACGAGGAAAATAAATAAAGCGGTAAAATAATTAAAGTCCTATTAAGCTATTACATTCCAGAAACAAATACAATAATATGATAAATGGATCGTGTGCGGGAAATTAAATCGGGCGAATTCTAGGGTTTTGACCCTTTGTTATTCAAGAAGAGATTTTTTTTTGTTATTTTGAATTTATGGAATAAATTAAATTAAGTTAATTATGGAATTAATAAATAAATAAATTAATAAAAATATTTTTGGATTTTTGATATTTAAAGAAATAAAAAATAATAATTCAATCAATGTTAATAAAACCTAATTGTCTAAATTAATTTTAATTATTGTAAAAAGATATCAAAGTTATTCCTAATTAAAACTAAGTTAATTAAATTAATACTATTAACAAAAATAAAATGCTGAAATTAAATTTAATAAATAAAATATATTTTTTTAGTTTTTAATTTTATTAAGAAAAAGTTTTAATTGGTTAGTTAGCAATAAAAATAATAGCAATAAATAAATAAAAGAAATAATAAAATAATAAAAGAGAGTTTAGGAGGTTTTGGGCCTGATTTTAGAGATTTTGATAGCAATTTCCAAGGCCCAATTGACTTGGCCTGCGTTGACTTTCTGATTCCAGCGTGGCACTTTGACTAGGGCATATGGTGGACATCACATCTGGACCACCAGATCTGGCCTGGGGCCATCTGGCGCTTTGAGATTTGAGGGAGTATGATGTACCACGCAGTTGGCTTTGTATTGGATCACCTGAAGAAAAAATGTAACAAATGCATGGGGGACCTGGGATTCGAACCCAAGTCCTGTTGGATTTTGAACGTATGCCTTTACCATTCAACCCATGTGCGTTAGTTGTATACATATTGGACAATAATAATAAAATAGGAAAACGTGTATTATGCCAGAAAAAAAAAACACGCGCCAAGTTTGAACCAGCCAATGGTGGAGGGCCACGTTTTCATCTTCTTCGTTTGACCCTGGATATTTACCTGCGGACTTACATGCGCAGCTAAATTCGTATGTGTCTCCTAAAATCAATTCCAGGCCATGGAAATTGATTCCAAGACCATGGTCATGCTCGTCTATCTCCCCTAGTTACATCCATGTCCATCAATGGCTCCAATTTTGCAAAGATTCTGGGCGCGTATGGAGACTGGTTTTGGATTGGTTTCGCTTCAATGATTGCCCAACAATTGATTAGCGTTGAGATTTGCTTCTGAATTGGCCTCCAAGGACGATTTTAGTTTCACACTTTTTCACCTTTTTTCAAGTTTTGCTTTTGATGATTCTGCAGCCTCTAACCCTTGAATTCGTGCCCTTTGCCTTGTATATGTATAATGCAATGTATTAGGTTAACTTTTGTGGACTGAATCCTTGTGCATCAATGCTTGGAGATTTGATTTGATCCTCCAATGATAACCTTCCAATTTTGCCAAAAATCCAATCTTTTTGCACATAGAATGATTGATACGAATTTGATTCACTTGATGATGATGATTCAATCCTGAAATATCCAAAAAGAGATCAAATAATCAATGCTTGGATTTTGTTTGATTTAAATTGATTAAAAATGAAATAATTCATTAAAAAATAAAATTAAATAAAAAATTGACAAATGGTCACAAGGCTAAAGCTAGGACACGTGTGTAGTGTGACAAGATCAAATCAAGTGGAAAAGAATAGGCCCATTTGACAACATTTGAAGTTTTGGGGATATTTGACTTTTGGCAATTTTGCAAAAATACCCAACTTCAACAATGCATAACTTCTTCAATTTTTCACTTTTGGAGGTTTTCTTGGATTTTTTAGAAATCTTGATATGTTCTCTAACCAACCCTTTTGGTCTCATCTCATTTTGATATTCCATGCTCAAGTTATAAGCTTTTGAAAAAAAGGTGTTTTTGTGGACTTTCAAAAATGACCTATAATGTCCAAATTTCTAAGTTTTTGTGAGTGCATTTTCTGATCTTGGGGTATGAAGATAGATTATAGGAAATTGAATCCTCTTCAAAATGAGCTTTGGATGGGTCATATCTCATAAAGTATGAGAAAGTTATGCTTGGTCAAAGTTGAGTTGACTTTTCCTACAAAACCCTAATTTAGCAACTTTTGAGTCTTGATGAATTTTGAGAAATCCTTGATGAATCATGATCAAAACATGATCAAATGATAAAATATCCTTAAAAATGAGAATGTTGACAAAAAATATTGAAGTTTGACTGTATTTGGGTCACAGTTGACTTTTGCCCTAACATAGTCGATTTTTGGACCCTTTGAGCAATTGACTGACCAAACTTCCTCTGCAAGGTTTGAACCTTGACATAGATGAACTTGAGAGCATAATAGGACATTGGGGAGCATTTGAGGTCATTTGGATGCAAGGACCTTGATGCAACACAAAACCCTAATTTGGGGTTGACTGCCTTAGGAGATTACTTGTCTGACCCATTCTTGAGCAATCTTGAACCACTTGGAGATTTTTATTGCCATGTTTTGAGAAATATGGGAGGGAAAATTTTGGGGTACAACACATGTGTTTGTGTAAAGGCTTAACATACAAAGACTTATGGGATTAAATTCAAATGTAAAGGATTGGACGAAACGTCTTAGTCAAAAAAAGTTTGAATGTAAATACTTGACAATGGAAAGACTTAAAACTGGAATTAAAGGACTTGATTGTAAAGGAAAGAGCCTTTTAAAATAAACTTGATACATAAAGCTTTACAGGAGAATAAAGAAATTCGACATAACATGAATAAATTAAGAACAATTGAAGGAGTACGTAAAAGAATGGTTCAAAGGAAATTATATTGATAAATGCATTTCAAAGATAAAATGTGTGATGTCATACGTACATTCTCAATGAACTCTTTCTCTGTAACTTGGTACTTAAGTATTTTATGAGTAATTTTGTACGAATTATGATCATCCCTTCTCCCTAACACTAAGGAACTATTTATAATGTTCTAACCATAACAGTATTACTCTAATGAAAAGCCACGTCGCTTCTTGCATGTCTTTCGACACTCTAAGGCTTCCACGCGTCTTTCTTATCCAAATAAACTATTTCGAATTTCAAACATTCCCGCTCAAGCCTTCAGCAACAACTTTCTCACGTGGCCGTCGAAACGCGCGTTTTTGACAAAACAAAAACACTTGTCCTTTCAAACAGTCTTCTTTGACTCAGATCCAGTAACAACATACTTCGTCTATAGCTTTTTCAAGCCATATTGTGGAAATTTAAATGAGTGATTCCTTTATTATCCTGGTCGAAATTCCCAGCAAACAAATTGCCCCCAATAAATTTCTGTTTCGAATATGTACAGAAATATGCATTTCTTGTGATTTACGTTATTTCGACCAGCAAAGAGAATCTTTTCGTATTTTAATGATATCATCATGACATCTCTTCCCAAAAAACGTCTCTTCAAGACGTGCGTGCATCAGTTACAATGATGAATAACCATTCCCAATGTCAAGTGACTTGACAAACTTCTCACCTTCTCCTTCAAGATGCGAACACGTGTCCTTTTGATGGACAATCACTCTTCACTATAAAAAGGTTGTTCTCTTTCCTCTCTCTTACTTTTACAAACTTCTCTTAGCCAAAACCCTTTCCTTTCCAGAAAAACTCAGAAATCTCCAGAAAAAACCTAAAAGAATCTCAACAATGGCCTCTGATAAATAGCAAATGAAAATCAAAATCAAAAACCCTGGAGCTTCTACAGGTTCAACTTCTCAATCCATTCCAACTAGCAAAATAATCACGCATGAGAACAAGGAACTTATTACACCTCCGAAGATGTCCAAAGAAAAAAAAGCCATTTACGCTTCCCAGGTATTAATCTCTTCTTCGTTATCTGGTAAAACCCTAGGATTCCTAGGTCCTTTAGTTTCTACTGAACATTTGGAAGAATGTAAAAACTTTTTCCCAACATATCATGCTGTTATACCCATAGCTAATAAGGGAAATATTTCTGATGATTCTTCCAAATCCCCCAAAAATACATCTACAGAAAGTCCTGAAGCAACGAATAGGGAACCTTTCCAAATGAATTATATTACTGAGAATTTAAGACCTTTTCGATCTTGCCCCACTTTGGACAAGTCTTATTTTAATTGGCTAGGTAAAGTAGAGAAAAAGAAAAGCCAATTTTGGAAAGATTTAGGTATTTTTGACCTAATCCAGATGTCGAAATTAGGTTTTAGTTATTGCCAACCTTTACTTCTTGCGTCTCACTACTTTTTGGATACCACTTATAACACCTTCCATCTTCCTTGTGGGATGATAACCCCTACCATGTTCGACGTAGCAGCCATCACAGGACTTTCTCCTATTGGAGAAACATTTGACCCTTTTCTCAATTCCGACAACACAATAGATTTCAACACAAAAACTGCTTCTTTCAATGCCTATATGAATTTTTATCACAGGGACGGAGAAGACATTTCCGACATCGAACATATAGCTTTCTTAGCCTTATGGTTGTCCAAATTTGTTTTCTGTTGCAAATCCCTCCAAGTAGCCAGAAGATTTTTAACGTTGGCTAACCAACTGCATTCTCGTCGAAAGGTTTGCCTTAGTGAATTATTACTAGTAAGTTTATACGAAAGTCTAGGCTTTGCTGTAACCAAGCTCAAAGAACATGAAGCTGGAAGTAACCTCCTTTTAGCCGGACCTTACTGGCTTCTTCAACTATGGCTTTATGCCACCTTCAAACCATCTCTTCAAACTTCTGGAAATGTGAGCGAAGAAGACCCCATGATAGCAGCAAGAAGTATTGAAGGAATTAGGCTTCTGCTACTGACTCCCAGTGAAGACATGAATCTTTAATCCAGCCTCACCAGATATATTCTGATGTTCTCAAAACGTTATGCCTTTACTTCTGCCATGGCTCCCTTCGCCAAACAAACCCATGGCCCCTCCTAGTTTACTGTTTCGATTGAGGGAGCCATAAAGGATGCCAATACTGAAGTCGAAGAAGTCTGGCGTGCATTTCTCCTACCCAGACTCCTTATTTCCAGGATTCTGCCTGTGAAGAGTTACGTATGCATGTTAGCCTATCAACCAAACTTTGTCTCTCGACAATTTGGGTTGAATCAACTTGTCCCTATATCACTTTTTAACCGTAAGAAGGAAATCTGCTATGCCGGAATAGACTATGTTATGAGGGACGTGGCGAAGCATCAAGAATATCATGCCGATTTTGCCATCTTCAAACTTGCCCCTTTCGACCCTGCGACTTATATGACTAAAGGCTTTTACACTTGGTGGACAGAGTTTTATTCTAACAACATGTTTGACAACACTGAAATAAAAGATCAACTGACCCAAGCCTTTTCATCTTTGCAGGACCATGGACCCAAAGGTAAAACTACTCATTGCGAAGAAATAAAAGCTTTTCAGGATTATTTTGAAACTGTCTATAACCCTACGCAGCTTAGTCGAACAGTCTATCAAGCGTCACTCATTTTGAAAGAAAAATTTACAAAAACTCTTCCAAAATTAAAACTTCCCAAATCTGTAAAACTTGAATTCAAGTATGATTTAGCCTTCGAACTGCAACCACCCAAATTTCCAAAATTACCCACAGCGGACTTTGCTCTAGCATTTTCGCCACCTTATTCAGACTGGTTCGTCTGTGGGAACATTTTTCATGACTTACATAATGATAGTCAAAAACGTGCAAAAAGGGTTGTTTCGACTAAGCTCACTCTGGACAGTTTCGACGATTTCCTACACTATGACTTGTCTGCTGTGAAAATCATTTCTCCAACACTTCAAGGTGCCATGTCTAAAATGTACCTTAACTTTATCATCTTAACATATTTCCTTCTAACTCTGAATTTTCAGCTGTCGAAAGAAAAACCCTCAAAAAAGGAAAACCCACTTCAAAGACCATTCCAACTGGAACTTCAAAACCTACTTCTTCAAAACCAAACAATGCTGGGAAGAACGTTTCTTCAAAAAATACATCCAAAGCTTCTGAGTTCTTCATACTAAACTTTCCTTTCTGGAATTTCTTCTTGTTTTGCTTACTTATCAAATTTTGATGTTTCTGCAGGATGGAAGTTCGCCAATCGCCAAGGCGAAGAAAAGAAAAAATGCTTCTGAAAAAGAAGTAAGTACAATCAAAGGTAGCAGCACTGATGGCTCTCCTCCTCCTCTGAAGAAGTAAAAGAAAAAGGTGTTGAAGGTTACTTTGTCCCAGGGCACTTCCCAAAAGGAAATCGAAACTACAATTCTCCCTACTTCTGCGAAAGAACCTGGGCCTCCACCCTCTGGAGCCAAAATTTCGGAGCATATTGGAAGCAATACCTCCACTGCTGATAAGGTATTTATTTTAGACTCTTCTTTTTATTTCCTTGCACTTTGACATATTACATTTCCTGAACAAATATTGACATTCACTCTTGCAAGAAAATTCTGAAAAGTCTCCCAAACCTTCCGGTCCTCTCAGAAATCCGGCTGTCGAAGGAACTCCTTCACCCCCTCCTAACACTGGAATTGCACAAAACAAAGGGTCCGTGACTGGCAACCCTTAACCTGATTTGAAGGACGCAGAGGATCAGGAGAATTCTTCTCCTTAGGCAGATGCTCAAAAAAGAAACACTCCTCCTAGGACTGGCACGTCTGAGGTAATTGAAACGGATGAGGACACAGAATGTTCCTCCGACATAGAAGGACTCTTCAATGGTAACAAAGGGATGGGAGATGACGAAGGAACCTTCGAAGAGTCAGAACAAACTCTCACTAACAAAGACTTGGATTCCGCTCACGCCACTGGAGAGTCTAACCCTGTTTCGACGTACAACCATCCTTCTTCAAGTCAGCCCACCAATGCCACTCTCTCAGAAGAGGAAAGAACTACCCTCAAAGCAACAGATCGCTTAAAGTATGTTAAACTAATTATGGCTTTAAAGGATTCATCTCCTTCCAAAACATTTCCTGGTGCCTCTGCCCAAGCTCGTGTTGGTACCAAAGAAACTTCTTTTGATGCCCTCTTGAAACAAGTGAAGTAAGCTATCTTCGATGCTGACCTTTTTACCACCCTAAAGGAGCATTGCGCTGCTTGTTGTCGGATAAAGAAACTGATTTATCAGATACCCATCACAGTGTGTCCACCTGATGTGGGTGAAGCTTTAGTTGATATACAACAGTTGATTGATCAAGTGAGTTTTGAGTTCAATAGAGATTTCAATGCCCAGACGAAACTTCAAGCCGCAGAAAAGGCACAATCTCTTGAATTTGAAAAAGCTTACAACGCCTACACTGCCTCTGAAACTCTCATGCAGTCGAAGAAGAAGGCTCAAGAGGAATACAATACCTATGCATCTTCTATCCAAGTTTGGGAAACTCAGATTTCAGAGTTACAGGCGAGGATTGCTGAGGAAAAAGAAAGACAGACTGCCATTCAAGGCTTGAATGATCCTCAAGCTGATCTCCTGGCGAAGGAAAGTGTTGCTCACGTAGAAGCAGCTACCAACATGCACAAAGAAATAGCTAAGATCCAAGAGTCCAAAGCGGCTATCCAGTATAAACTCAGTTTGTCGAAGATTAAATATGCAAGGATAAAGAACAATCTTCCTTTCTAGCTTTTAGTTGTGCACCTTAACTTTCTTGTTATATTGCCCTTTAATTGTAATATTCGGACAAATGCCATTCTCTGGCACTTTTAATTAACTTTTGGAAATCTATGATATGCTACAATATCCATTTTAGTATTTCCATCTTGGCTTCGTTTTACTTATTTGTTACTACTCTTTTCTTATTCTAATTTCCTGTAGAAATGGTTTGTACTTCTTTAAATATTTCCCATTTACCCTTAGGATCCTTCGATCCTTTGTTAGTTCTTCCACCTCATACGCATTATTCGAAAATACTTTTAAGATTCGAAAAGGACCTACCCAATGGGGAAACCACTTGCCTAAAGCTTGGTTCTTTTTATCCATAGGTAGAATAACTTTCCGAACTAAATCATTGGCAATGAAAGTTTTACCTTTCACCCTTTTGTTGTAGGCTCTAGCTACTTTTTCCTTCTTCCTTATTAACACTTCTAAGGCGTGCAACCTTTCTTTGTCTAAATCTATCAATTCATTCAACATCATTTCCCAATAAATGTTTGGAGCTATCTCTTCTTGTTTTTGAATGCGAACTGACTGCAAAAAGATTTCAACTGGTAATACTGCATCATGCCCAAAGGTAAGTTGGAATGGTGTAGTATTGGTTGCTTCTTTAGGCGACGTTTGACAAGCCCAAAGTGCTTGATCTAACGTTTTATGCCAGTTTTTAGGCTTCTTTTCAACATGCTTCTTGATTAAGCCTATTATGACTTTGTTGGCTGCTTCGACTTGACCATTTGCTTGAGCATAATATGGTGTAGATGTTAACAATTTGAACCCCGTTTCTTTCGCGAATTCTTGCATCTTTCGACCACTAAAAACTGACCCTTGGTCCGTAGTTATACTTTCTGGGATTCCAAACCTATATAGTATCTGTTTTTGGACAAATTCAATGACTGTTTCTTGGTCCACATTCGCCAAAGGGATAGCTTCTACCCATTTGGTGAAATAATCTATTCCTACCAATATATATCTTTGTCCTTTGGATGAAGTGGGTCGAATCTCTCCTATTAAATCCAATGCCCATCCTGTAAAAGGCCATGGCTTAATGATTGAATGTAATTCACTTGCAGCGGGCATGTTGAATGCTTGCATGCATCTGACATTCTTGACAACCCTTGGCGAAGTCTATACGGTCTTTCAACATATTTGGCCAATACATTACATATCGAAACAACAACCAGTTCATCTTATGTCCTGCTTGATGGCCCCCACTGGCTCCATTGTGAACGCTTGATAATGCCAAATATGCTTCGTTTTCTCCCAATCATTTTAACAAAATTCCCTCAGGGGATTTTTTGAATAATTCGTTTCCCATCAAGAAATGAGATAAAGCTTTCTATCTAACCTTTCTATATGTGTTGATCGAAGGGTCTTTTAGGTAGTTAATAATTGGGCTTCTCCAATCTGTATCTTCCAGAGTACCTATATTTAGTACCTCAAACTCTTATGGGTTAGAAAACCCTAGCCTAGTAGTTTCTAAGTCAATTGGGGATATCCTCGTAGCCAATGCTTTCCCTCTTATCTCAATCAATGCTTCTAATATTTCCTTTGACACTTTGTACCCTGGGGCTATTTCTGCCAAGTCATTTGCTTCTTGGTTTTTTATTCTAGGGACATGTTTTATATCCACATATTCAAATTTCTTGAGCAATCTATTAACCAAGACAAAATACATAATCAAGTTCTCTTTTATGCATTTGTATTCTTTTGTTAGTTGCTTTATTACCAATTCAGAGTCACCTTTGATTTTGACTCTGGTTGCCCCTAATTCCAATAAAGCTTCGAGTCCAGCAAGCAATGCTTCATACTCAGCTTCATTGTTTGAACAAAGAGGGCCTTCAATCTTATACTTAAGCTTTGTTGGAATTCCTTCAGGAGAAATCAAATATATTCCAACTCTGCTACAATTCCGGTGTGTTGAACTGTCGAAGAATAATCTCCAAGGTTTCAGCTCAACATAGAGTTGGCTTTCGACCACTGCATGGTCTACTATAAAGTCTAATACTATTTGACCTTTCATTGCCTTTAAAGGCATGAAAGTTAAAGAATATTCTGTGAGGGCCAAAGCCCATTTTCCAATTCTTCCATGCAAGATTGGCTTTTACAACATATGTTTTATAACATCACAATGAGACGAAACAAAAACATCTACTGGTTTTATATAATGCTTTAGTTTTGTGCAGGAGAAAAATAAACACAGACATAAATTTTCTATTGCACTATATCTCGTTTCTGCATCATTTAAAACTCTACTAAGATAATAGATGGCTCTTTCGACGCTATTTTCGTCCTCTTGGGCTAACATACTACCTAAAGCAGTGTCAGAGGCTAATATGTAGAGTCTCATAGACTTCTTCCCATTTGGGGGTGACAGAAAGGGTGGTTGCACCGAGTATTTCTTGATCGTGTCAAAAGCTTCTTGATGTTCCTTGTTCCATTCAAAATTTCCTTGCTTTATGCGTAGGAGGGGGGAAAAAGCTTGCGTTCTACCACTGAGATTAGAGATAAATCTTCGTAGGAAATTTACCTTCCCCAATAGTGACTGCAATTCTTTTTTTGTCGAAGGTGCCTTTGTTTCCATGATAGCCTTTGTTTTATTCTGATTGATTTCTATCCCCTTCTTATGGACCACAAATCCCAGAAAGTCTCATGCCTGCACAAAGAAAGCACACTTAAGAGGGTTCATCTTTAAACCATGTTTTCTCATTCTTTCAAATGATTGGCGAAGATGATTCAGATGGCTTTCGTCTGATCCAGACATCACTACAATTTCGTCTATATACACCTGCATAAATGTTTCAATATAATCCTGAAATATATAGTTCATTGCTCTTTGGTACGTTGCCCCAGCATTCTTTAGGCCGAAAGGCATAAAAATCCATTCATAAGTGCCAATTGCCCTAGGGCATCTAAAGGTTGTTTTAGGCACATCTTCCTCAACAATAAAGATCTGATTATAACTTGAATACCCATCTAACATACTAAGGTATTCAAAGCCTGCGGCTGAATCAATCAGCATTTCTGCCACTGGCATCGGGTATTCATCCTTGGGGGTAGCAGTATTCAAATCACGATAGTCTATGCATACCCTCAAAGAACCGTTTTTCTTAATAACATGTACTATGTTAGCAATCCATTCGACATACCTTTTGGTCCTGATGAAATTGCAACGCATGAGTCTTTTGACCTCTGTCTTGATTTTTGAAAGGAATTCTGGGGTGAATCTCCTTGGAGTCTGCTTGATGGGCTTCTTGCCATCCTTTATAGGCAGTCTTAGTTCGACCAGTTCCCTTTCCAAACCAGGAATTTCGTCATAATCCCCAGCAAAACAATCTTTATTTTCTTTAAGGAGCAAAGTTACTTTTGCCTTCAAACTGGGTTTCAGTTTAGCACTGATGTAAGTGATTCTTTTTGAACTCCCATCTCCAAGATCAATCTCCTCAAGGGGGTCTTGAGCCAACATCTTAGGACTTGACGCTGTCGAATATTTTTCGAACCCCAAGGGTTCTTCGTCATAGATGGCGTCTAATCTTTGACTTACCTGCTCACATTGAACCTGTTCATCAGTTGGTTATGTGTTGAGGTTTGCTCCAGATTCTGCCACTTTGTTTGCTTTGGTAGTGGCTTCGCCAGCTACATTTGTTGTTGCAGCTTCAACAGCCGCCTGTTTTTTATTCTCGGCTACATAAGTCGAAAGTCTTTCAAAGAAAGAGGGTTCAAACATGGTCAATGTCTGCGTCCCAACCAGTTGGCTGTATTGGAGAACTTCTTTCGACATTCTCCTGGTCGTCCAGTTCTCCCATAATTTCTCTATCCCAACGAAATCCATTTGGGATCAAAGTTAGATAATATAACACATTCTTGTTTAGTAAGTAGCAATCTCCTACCACTTCACATGGCCCAATGTTTACTAGATTTTTGTCAAAGCTGGTTCTGTCTACTGTGTTTACCTCCGACATGTAGTAACCTTGATCCCCTTCGATGTTTTCTACAATTCCATCCTCTCTCCATATGCTTATTCTTTGATGCATGGTCAATGGCACTGCCCCCACCCCGTGTATCCACTCTCTCCCTAGCAGCAAATTATAATTCGCTTTTGCAGGAATCACCATGAACATAGTTGGTCTTGTCACAGACCCAACTGTCAAGTTTACTTGAATTACCCCCAGGGTGTGACCTATTTTCCCTTCATAGTTAGACAGCGCCATATTGTGAGTTTTAATGTCCGTGTCGAACATCCCTATTCTTTTCAACATATAATGAGGCATCAAGTTAACTGCAGCCCCTCCATCCAATAGTACTTTGTTAATACCAGTGTTTTCGATCTTGGCCCTTATATACAAAGGTTTCAGATGGTTTCTCATAGCTCTGTCAGGCCTTTCAAAGAAGGCATTTCGCTCTTCGACTACTCCATTATTAAGGACGTAGTAACACACAGGTCTGTGTTTCGCCATCTCCTCTTCATCAGCTTCTTCGCAGTCTTCAACTTCATTTTTCTGATAATACTCATGGGGGATAACGGATACCACGTTGTAATTCATGTTTAGAGACGACACGCCATCAGAGTCGAAATCATCTGTCAACATATCTTCAGATTTTATGGGATTTTCTTGAGTCACTTCTTTCGTTTTCTGTAGTTCCTCAGTGAACAACCTTCGTCCTACCGGCGGTTTGACGGATGTCGATGTTCTAGATACTGCTTTGGTATTTCTTGATTCACCTACCTCTTTCTTCTTTGATTCCCTTTCTGTTTTCCTTTCTCTCTGGTGTCTATGCCACTGGGATCTTGACATGGGGTTTTTTCCTTTGTAATTGTCTAGACCTGTGAGCCTCCCTTGTTGATGCCCAGAATTTCCTTCTATAGGCGAAAGCTGTTCTGCCTCCCTTGTTGAAACTCCTTCACTTTGATTTCTCATCATTAACATGCATCCATCGGTCAGTTGGTATATCAGCAGGTAATTTGAACGAGACTCTTCTTGCCTTGGGATGTGGGCTATCTGGCCTTTTCGATGTTCCCCTTTTGTCAAACACGTACATCCTTGGGTTTGCTTCCCTTGGCTCCCAGCTACCATGGAAAGGGATTCATTCAAACGTTTCAGCAATCTCCTTGTCATATACTGCGCCACATCTTGGGCACATCAAGATTTCTGATTCTGCTTTGTAACATCGGAGTATGAAAATCAAAAGCGATTCGCCTGGCCTTGGGTATACTCTCATCAGTTGACTTTCTTGGCGCCAATTTCCTTGGGTGTTGATGTGTTAAACCCTCTCATTTTCCTTTGGGTAGCCAAAACTCTTCTTCTTTTGTTCCACCAGCTGGCAGTTTTCCAATTCTTCCATCTCTGAAGCGGGTTGGTCCAGATTGACCATGTTGACTCCCATGGGTACTTCAGAGATTTCCATTTCTTAGAACCTAACTCTGAGACCTTCAGTAGTCTCATTAGTAATTTTCAAAGAACCCTCAGTAGTCCTAAATTTGATTTGTCCAGCCTGGGGGTCTTCAACGTCAGTGTCGAAGGATCCTCTAGTGTTTAGGCTATCAGTAGCTTGCTTTCCATCTTCCACAATTTTTGCTTGGTCAGTGTTGACTATGTCCACCATATTGATATCCAAAGTTTCAGCATAGCTGGTGGCAACCACATTCAAAGGATCAGCATCCACCTTCATAGGACCTTTTCCTTTATCAGCGAATTTCAGACGTCCATCCTTGATAGCATTCTAAATTAAATCCCTGAAAAGAAAACAAGTTGATGTTTTATGGACAAGAAAACCATGGTATTTGCAATAACCTCTTTTCTTCTGTTGTTCTAACGGAGGAACTTTAGTGTTAGGAGGCATTATCATTTGGCCATCCTTTACCAGTAAATCAAATATTTCGTCACATTTAGTGACATCAAAAGTGTAAGTTCTTTTAGGATATTTATCACTCTTTTCCTTTTCGACAGGGTTCTTCCCATTCGAAGGTGTTAACATTTTACAAGAGTAAGGGGGTTCCTCTTTTAATTCAGACAAATCTATTTCTACTACTTCACCACCATAAGGGTTGTTATGCGGCTCATATTCTTCATTTTCGGCTTTGACATAGGCTACCCTTTCTTTTTTATGATTTTTACTTACCCTGGCCTTTTCAGCTTTCAGTCGTTTGACCTTTCAAACTCTATCTGCCAACTTGTCCATATCTCTCAAGTGTTGAGTATCTAACTTCTTTCTAATGGAATAATCTAATCCACCTGCAGCCATTTCGACTAACTCAAGCTCAGGCACCACAGTAAAGCATCTAGATTTTAGAAGACGGAACCTATTCAGGTAGTCATCTATGGGTTCTGTGAATTTCCTCTTTACACTTTCCAATTCCTTCAAACTTATCTTTGTTTGTCCCAAGTAAAAATGTTCATGGAACATATTCTCTAAGTAAGACCACGTATCTACGGAACTAGGAGGTAATATGGTGAACCATGTAAAAGCATTTTTGGTTAGTGAACTAGGGAAATATTTTATTCTTAGGTCTTCATTGTTTGCCAAGTTTCCTAACTCTGTAAAATATCTGGCTATGTGCTCAATAGTGGATTCATTTGTATCGCCTGTAAAATTGGTGAATTTCGGGATCTTGTGACCCCTTAGCAATTCTGTTTGCAGAATAAATTCCATTATAAGGGAAGTGTAGTTGGGGAATCGAAACCATGTGTTTAAACCATTATTAGCCATGATTCTTTCGACTATATTTGTTATATTATGTTCGACCAATAGGTTGTCTTGTATCATTCTATGAACAACTCCATCTGCAACTTGGCCTCTATTGACCATGGCTATTCTCCTGGGTGGTTCCTCAGGATTTAGCTGTCGAATACCTACTGGTTCAAATCTTGGTTCTTCGACAATATTTTGTCTAGGTTGTTGAACCTGGTTTATGGTTGGTTCTTCTTGAACTCCTATGATATTCTGCCTGCGTCGAATAGGTGGTTGGGGGTTCCCAAAGAAATCCGCTATTCGTGCCATATGCACTGACAACTATTGGTATGATTGGGTGTTTTCTTGATTGGTTCTGTTTATATTCTGGATTAGGGGAGAAAAAATAGTATTCATTTCCCTCTCCAATATTCCAACCATATCATGGTTACTAGCATCAATTTGTTGTCTAAGTGTTGTCTGGGTATTTGTTGTTAAAGTAGGCATCTGGGCTGACAGGCCTTGGTTTTGGGCGCTTCGACCAATTGAACCAACATTTTGAATCGGCAAAAAAGTACTTATGTTAGGTTGTGTATATGAAGAATTGCCATTGTGTAAACCACACATGAATGATGATGAGGGCCCTCCATATGATTGTTCTGTCCAAGGCCTAAAATTTTCGAATCCTGGTGGCCTGGGGGGTGTCGAAGGTGGTACTTGGCCTCCTACATATGTCAAAATAGGGCCATTTTGAGTATTCGAAAGAGTTTCTGATGTACCCCCAAAGGGGGGCACGTTGGTCAAACTATCCAGAAAAGCAGTTCCTGTGTAAGGTGGATTCGAATTAGTTGCGGCCATTAATCCTATTGATGTTGGAATGGCCTGGGAACTAGTTGTCGAATTTGTACCGACCGTTCCTGATCCTTGTGGAGGATTTTGTCCTCCTTGATCATTAGTTGTGTTAACCATTCTTCTGGTATGTTTTTTCTTAGGTATTAGTTTAGATTCACTAATAATTCTGCCACTCCTAAGGTTCATACAACGCTTTTGTGTATTTTACTAGAAAATAGTCTTTTAAACCGTCTATTATGATTACAACTGGTTTTTTCTTAAAATGTTGACACAGTCCCACCAGGTGTGCCAATTTGTTCGCAGTGATTTCTGGCGAAACAACCACTAGTCTTCCAAACAAATTTGATATGTATGGTTACTCGTAGGATCGACTAGATTGATCCTAGGACATGTGTCTTAACATTAATTGTAACACTTACTTGACGGTTTATGTTAAACACGACGTATTGCTTGTGCATGTGTTTGTGTAAAGGCTTAAAATACAAAGAATTATGGAATTAAATTCAAATGTAAAGGTGTAGCGGTGAAAATCGGAGATCGAGCTATTAATTAACATGACTCACAAAAGCAAGAGTCGCCATCGCGCTTTATTATTTCCAAGGGGAAAGGAAAAAGAGCGAAATAAAACCCTAAAACATGCAATGTAAAATAATACTTAAAAGTAATGAAAATACAATGCATTTTTGAAAGAGATCAAGAGTCCGGGGGTTGGTTATACAATGGGAAGGTATTAGCACCCAATGCATCTGCAGTACTCCGCAGGAACCTTTTGAAATATCTGTTTTTGGTTAAAATTGTTTGTTATATACAAGGGTGTATTTATCTACAAATATGTTTGCTTAAGGGGAAAGAAATGAGTTTTTATTATTGCGTTCGTGAGGGTTTCGCGACCCTTTGCCTACATATCCAATGAAGGAATCAAAACACCGTAGTTCCTGTAGAAAAAAGTTGATTTGTTCGTGTTTTTTAGTGGGTGATATGAACGCACGCATTCTAGCAATAGGCACGGCCGGTATCGCGGTAGAACGGAGATAACATGCCCTTGGGGGAGTTTTGATTGGTTGAGTGTTTTTGCATGTTTTAAAGATATATTCAAGTAATTATTAAAGAGTGTTTTTGGATTTTTTTTGGTTTGTTTATTTGTTGATTTTATCTTACATACACGCCTAATTACTAACATTTGTACAAAGTAAAAAAAATGCAGAAAGATAAAAACCTACGCTATTACAAACATATCAAAAGGCATAAAAAATATGAAGGAAAAAATAAGATAAAAGTAAGAAAAGTGAGTGTCTTTCGACCCAGGCAGTAGCAGCCTTCGATTTGCATTCTGTTGGCCTCCTTCGATTGGGGCTAGCAACAGCAAAGTCACGTCTTTCGATTAGGCTTTGGCAGGGGCGAGGTCCTGTCCTTCGATTGGGAAAAGGCAGCAGTGAGGTTCTGTCCTTCGATTGGACATGGTTTGCCTCCTGGTTGTCTCTTTTGTTCGACCTGGAGAAAGAGGGTAGAAGCCAAGAGCTTCGTTTCCTATTTCCTGTTTCTTTCATTTAAAGCATTAAATGGCAACATGGCCTGAGGCCATGCTAGTATTTCTCTTTCAAACAGTTTAATAATTAAAGCTGGTTCAGGTAAACAGAAAGTAAAACGAAAGGGTTAACTTTTAAAAACATGTTAACAGGGTGGAAACGAAAGGAAACAAAATGTTATGTACATGATTGAAACGAACAAAAGTATTATTTACATGTTATGCCATGAAACGAAAAGTTCAAGGGTAAGAGTGACTTACCTTGCTTCAGGCCTTGAATGGATGAGGGGCCTTGAGTGGTGGACCTGGATGCTGGATTCGAAAGAGGGGTCACAGGCTGTGCTTGGAGCGCTGGATTTGAAGGAAAAGAAAAAGCAAGTGTGATGCTTCTTTGATTAGAAGGAGACTGAAGTGTGGTTATTCTTCAGAATCGAAGGAAGTAAGTGTTTGGGATTCTGGGTTTGTTCTCACAAGTATTGAAGGGACTTGAGAGATTTGTTGTGTTTGAGAAAATCTAGGAGGTTGGTTCCTCTGGTTCTAAAAATACTCTAAAAAATATGTGTTGAAGCCTCTTATTTATAGGCGAGCTTTGATATGGTTTTGGGGGGAAATCAAATAATATTTGAATTACTTGGGTATATTGCCCCCTTGTTTTCTTCAATGCAGCTCTTGTGCACTCCTTTTTTGTGCAAGTACAGGACTGAGACAACGCAGGCTTATCAGTATTTTGGAGCCTAGTGGGAGGTTGGTGCAGGACTGCTGCATAGCAGCACAACTGGCTTGAGTTTGGCAGTATATGGGACTTTAGTCAACAAACTCCTTGAATACTTCCCCCTTTCGTTTTGATCACTTCGACCAGCTTCATGATTACACAAAAATGTTCGTTTCCAAACAATGTGTGCTCTAAGTACGTTGCTTCGAAGGGTTTAGTGGTCCAACTTGTGAATCGAAGGAGGCCACCTTGAAGGAAATCACATGTCCATCTTGTGGATCAAAGGGGGTCACTTCGAAGGAAACTACATGGCCAAATCGAAGCTTGTGACTGAAGGGAGATTGTATTGCCTAATCGAAGCTTGTGACTGAAGGGAGACTGTATTGCCCATCGAAAGCCCGTGTTCGAAGGAAGCAATGTTGCCTAATCGAAGCATGTTTGCAGGCAGTAAACTTATCTAGTCGAAGCAGGCTTGCAGGAAGTAAACTTGTCCAGTCGAAGCAGGCTGAATCGAAGGAGACCTGTCAGCACATGAAATCAAAGAAAAAAAAACACACATTTCGTGCTTGATTAGAAGTTAGTGATACATAGGCTAAGAATGTTCAAAACACTTGACAATTTCTGCATAATCAAAGCTCGAAGGTGAGAGGTTAAAACCAACTGTATTTAGTGAACTTGACTTTTGTATAAAAATACAAAAAATAAAAATGGGATCTTAGGTCAAAAATTGGGGTATGACAGCTGCCCCTATTTAAGTTTCTTCTATCTGGAGATATGAAGATTCGAATCTTCATTTCGACGAGATTGAAGGGACTTAAATATAGAATACAAAATCTTTGGCCTTAAGATACCACAATTATGTTTATGATCTGATATGAATGTAATATTTTGAATTTAATGAGGAATGATGTTGTATGAGACAAACTACTGTTAGAGAAACCAAGCACATTATACAATAATCCCATAGGGGAAGAGATTATAACTCCACCGGGGTAACAGAGTCATAGACTTCAAATGAGAGACTCTTAAATGATTTACATCAGTGTTGAGACTGGAAAAGAAACGATTGACATCAGCACTAAGGCTGGCAGATGATTGGCATCAGTACTGAGATTGGCATCAGTACTGAGACTGGAAAAAGATTGGCATCAGTACTGAGACTGGAAATAAACATTTCTGACTTTTGAATTTACTAAGATATCGCTTGAAAAGGATAAAATACAAATTTCCCCATGGAACTTTTCAGAAGGTGTCGTTTGCATTATTGTTGGGGATACACAAGCTGCTCAAATAAAGAGGCCGCCACTTGCTTCCTTTCAAAGGTGTCAATGACATACAAGTTGCTCATGAAGAGACCGCCGCTTGCTGTTTTTCAAGAGAACAATAACACACAAGTTGCTCATGAAGAGACCGCTGCTTGCTGTTTTTTCAAAGGTAACAATAACATACAAGTTGCTCATGAAGAGACCGCCGCTTGCTGTTTTCTCAAAGGTATCAATAACATGCAAGTTGATCATGAAGAGACCGCCGCTTGCTGTTTTCTTAAAAGAACAATAACACACAATTTACTCATGAAGAGACCTCCGCTTGCTGTTTTCTCAAAGGTATCAATAACATACAAGTTGCTCATGAAGAGACCGCCGCTTGCTGTTTTTCAAGAGAACAATAACACACAAGTTGCTCATGAAGAGACCGCCGCTTGCTGTTTTACAAAAGAACAATAACACACAAGTTGCTCATGAAGAGACCGCTGCTTGCTGTTTTCTCTAAGGTATCAATAACATACAAGTTGATCATGAAGAGACCGCCGCTTGCTGTTTTCTTAAAAGAACAATAACACACAAGTTGCTCATGAAGAGACCGCCGCTTGTTGTTTTCTCAAAGGTATCAATAACATACAAGTTGCTCATGAAGAGATCGCCGCTTGCTGTTTTTCAAGAGAACAATAACACACAAGTTGCTCATGAAGAGACCGCCGCTTGCTGTTTTCTCTAAGGTATCAATAACATACAAGTTGCTCATGAAGAGACTGCCGCTTGCTGTTTTCTCTAAGGTCTCAATAACATATAAGTTGCTCATGAAGAGACCGCCGCTTGTTATTTTTTCAAAGATACCAACAAAGTATCGTGAAGATATTGCTGGAGGTGAGAATCAATAATTTCCTCGGGGATGGACAAACTGCTCATGAAGAGACCGCTGCTTGTCATAACATGAAGAAATTCATAAATAATCAAACTGCTCAAATAAAGAGTCAGTCGCTTGTTGTCACGTCGATATTCCAGAAGAAGGTTATGATAACACTACTAGGGAATAAAGTTCATCTTCAATGGGGAACCATGAATAAATCCTTCCTGAGGAGACCAAGTATTTAAATCGCAAAATAAATGAACTCTCCATCTAGGTTTCACAACCTAGAGAGATCCACAGGGTATCGTTCGCAAGAGACAAAGCTCAATCCAGGAATAAACTGGAGAGAAAATAGTCAAACAAGACTCCACCCAATGAGGAAACAACTCAAATGGGGATTTATCCTATCCAGAGATGGAAAAAGAAAGCTAAAGCAAGATTTTTCCACGAGAGTTAACTCAGTGGGGAATTAGAAAGGAGGCGTTTTCTGCTTAAGTTGACATTCTATTTGAGAAGAGGAAATACGATAACCAAAGTATACAGATCAAGAACATCAACAAATATCAATGTGTGTGCATGATGCAAGTGTGAATGAATAAATGAATGTCATGTATATGCTGACAAAACAAATAGAGGAGATAGACAGAAGATGATAAGACATCACAGCACAACCTGACACTCAGCTAATCTCAACAAGATGGCAACATTACTGGAGATAAAAACAAAAGCCATCATTGGAGCAAAGTCCTTTTACAAGGCTTAAATATCTATGGAGAGGAAGATATTTTCAAGTAGAAAAACCAAAGTCCAGTCTTCTATCGCAAACAATCCATTGAAAGGATAACAACGCAAACAATGTTTCAGCTGGAAAAAGTCATGCTTAGCTGGAGATACTGGGAACACCACCCTATGATAATGTGTGCAAAACATATCACATATCTTAACAAATCTGGATTGCCCCTGGGACTAATTTTGGATGCCCCAAGTTTACTGCTGATAAGCTGCATGTTGCACGACAATTCTTGCCAATAACTTCACTTATAAAATGCCCCAAGCTATATGGTTGATGAGGAGAAATCGTCTCAATAGGATTTTACAAAATACCTGGCACTCATCATGCTCTGGTGTCTTCAAACTCTTAGAGAGATTCATCAAATCTCGACGTGATTGCCCCGGATTGACTGTAGTTGGCACAACAAAGTCTTCAAATTTTTCCCCAAAAGAGTAAACAAGTTGGGAAAGCATTAACTAGGAGAAGCAACATGTTCGTGCTTAAGGTCTTCATGTGACATACCCCCTGATATGATTTTTCTTGACGTGATTCGCCAATTACTCAACAGAGTTTCAGGCCTTAAAAGAATAAACTCATCACTAGTGCTTATATGTGAGCTTCCTTGATATCAAACAAATGTTTTGCAGTTAGAAAAAGTTTATTATGAGAATGAAAATTCTAATGCAACAGTTATGTAAGTCTTGAAGATTTTGAAAAGATATCGCACAAATTTTGCGAGTTAGAGCACCATTTATTTTTGTGTAGGAAAAGAATATGATACCAACGTAACTATTTAGAAAACATTCATGGGAGTCAGGAACACTATCTCATTGAAGTATGCTTTCAAAATAACCTTGCTTCAATTAGGACTTTTGAAGGTTGTAACGTGGCCTGGTTCATGGTTTTTTTTAGAAAAAAGATTTTTAAGGCTCAAAATTTATAAGTGCCCACCCATTCTTCGTGATGTTCTCCAACCCTATGTTCAGTTAATTCAACATGAGTGTTCATCTCTCAAAAGGATTTTATGACGGTTAAGGAAACGACGAGGCTTTCGGAGTAGCAACCACCCTTATGTCTTCGTGTTTGTAGTCACCAATTTGTTCTTTGCTGAGGAATTTTCTTTGTATTCCTTTCCTTCCAATTTTATTTTCCATAAATTTTGCCTGAACTAATTCTTTTGAATTGATAGTCCAGCGGGATGCCCTAATTTTGCCTAAGTCGCACGTTTTCATGTTTTTGACTTAGCAGGCTTTTTTTTTCTCTTGATTTTTGATTTTTGAACAAAACAGGTGACATTAGTTTGTATTTGCTTGTCGAGAGGATTATGATTGCCTCGTTTCTTGATGAATGAGGGATAACATTATGGTTCCACATCTTCTGGATTCATTATACATGAAGGATATCCCTCGTAGTTTCTCTTCAGAAATATATTTCTTATGAATTTTGAACACTCAATCAGATTAACTGAAAAACTACCCTGCCCCAGGTTAAATTTTGAGGGTTTTTTCGTATAGAAAAAGAAACTCCTACTTCAAGGCTCAAAAGGGGTTAGCAAGGGATTATCTTCCTTATATCTCTGGTGTTTAGGGATTTGAAACAATGCATGTACATCGTCAGCAAGATTTTATTCAAAAGCATACAACCAAAGATTTTGTGTTCTTTAGATCATCATCCTCCCTTCAATCTCTGCCTAGGCAAGAGAATGGGCAACAAGTTGGTGTCATAATGCAAAAAGAAATTTAAAGTTTGAAAACAAATATGAGTGAAACAAATGAATTTCTTCAAGACAAACATACTCATTGTATTAAGATAATCATTCAGATGCAAACAAGTTCTTACATGCAAACAATGTTTTCATAAACAAGAAAAATTACAAAAAGCAAAAATAAGTTAATAATCTGGGAAGGCTTTCCATCTGGATTTGTGCTGAAGGAAACCTCTCCTTAAATTCAAGGCCAAAATCAACAGAGATTCACTTATGCTTTAGCAAAGGGATTGACTTGAATGTTTAGACCAAACCAGTTAAGGGCTCCACACTAGCTTTCAAATTAGTCATCTCTCTACGGAGTTCAGAAACCTTTTGCTTGATACTCTCCATTGTTCTCTTAGCGCGAGTGTTGCACTGGTCAGACCAAAAGGAAAAATAAGACTTGGAAACAGACCTTTGAAAGTGAAACCAAAAATGTAGAATGATGCATGATATGCAAAAGAGATTTTTTATTGGACTTTCAAGGAGCTCAAGATATTAAGTTGTAAACATCAAAGTATGAAGATAGAAGATGAATTTTAAATTGGATCAAAGTGTTGATCAAGTTATCATCAAGATCAATCATCCATTTTGGTGGATTAGGGTTTTCACCCTATCAACACCCAAGATCCATTGAGCTTGACGAAACTTGTGATGTTTACAAAGAAAGACCTCCAAATTCCTTGAAAGTCAAGTGAAAAGGGTTTTATGGATGCATGAATGCATGGCTATGCAACAACCACAAGCAAGGTCACAAATAAAGTCGAAAGGTTCAACGTCACGAGCATGGAGTCGAAGGTAAAGACCAGCCCCCAAGGTATGCACTAACAGTTTAATCACACCTGCAAGACAAGGTTCTAAGAGTTCCCAGAGTCTACATTCCTCCTTCGGATATTACCAACGTCTTGATTACTCAATAATTAGAAATATTCTCAAGAGAAACTCGTCCGAGCATAGCATCGCATAACAACTACTTCTGGATTACTCCGTTATAATCTCCGCACTACACCTAAAAGGCCAAGATGGGTTAGGGTTCTACGGTTCTCAGCTTCTCTGGCTCCCAGGTCGAAAATAATAATGTCTTTCCGATTACTCGGTAAACAAATATTACATTCAAAAGGGCCTTCCACTGAGTGGGGGATCTCATGCCTCCTTCTTCGGGATTACTCCCTCAAAGTTAACATGACTATACCGCCCGTCCTACTCCTAAGTGTCACTTAGTCCGGGTATAGGACTTGTCCTTTGTAATCAACACCCAAATAACCATAATATATCACATATAATCAAACAAACAAGTAATAATAACAAAAAAAAAGACAAATTAGGCTTAACCCACTTAGGGATGGACCTGCAAGAGGTCAATCTTTCCCCAACAGAGTCGCCAATTCTGTAGCGGTGAAAATCAGAGATTAAGCTATTAATTAACTTGACTCACAAAAGCAAGAGTCGGAACCGCGCTTTATTATTTCCAAGGGGAAAGGGAAAAGAGCGAAATAAAACCCTAAAACATGCAATGTAAAATAATAGTTAAAAGTAATGAAAATACAATGCATTTTTGAAAGAGATCAAGAGTTCGGGGGTTGGTTATACAATGGGAAGGTATTAGCACCAAATGCATCTGCGGTACTCCGCAGGAACCTTTTGAAATATCTGTTTTTGGTTTAAATTGTTTGTTATATACAAGGATGTATTTATCTACAAATATGTTTGCTTAAGGGGAAAGAAATGAGTTTTTATTATTGCGTTCGTGAGGGTTTCGCGACCCTTTGCCTACGTATCCAATAAAGGAATCAAAACACCGTAGTTCCTCTAGAAAAAAGTTGATTTGTTCGTGTTTTTTAGTGGGCGATATTAAGGCACGCATTCTAGCAATAGGCACGGCCGGTATCGCGGTAGAGCGGAGATAACATGCTCTTGGGGGAGTTTTGATTGGTTGCGTGTTTTTGCATGTTTTAAAGATATATTCAAGTAATGATTAAAGAGTGTTTTTGATTTTTTTGGTTTGTTTACTTGTTGATTTTATCTTGCATACATGTCTAATTACTAGCATTTGTACAAAGTAAAAAAATGCAGAAAGATAAAAACCTACGCTATTACAAACATATCAAAAGGCATAAAAATATGAAGGAAAAAATAAGATAAAAGTAAGAAAAGTGAGTGTCTTTCGACCCAAGCAGTAGCAGCCTTCGATTTGCATTCTGTTGGCCTCCTTCGATTGGGGCTAGCAACAGCAAAGTCACGTCTTTCGATTAGGCTTTGGTAGGGGCGAGGTCCTGTCCTTCGATTGGGAAAAGGCAGCAGTGAGGTTCTGTCCTTCGATTGGACATGGTTTGCCTCCTGGTTGTCTCTTTCGTTCGACCTGGAGAAAGAGGGTAGAAGCCAAGAGCTTTGTTTCCTATTTCCTGTTTCCTGTTTCTTTCATTTAAAGCATTAAATGGCAACATGGCCTGAGGCCATGCTAGTATTTATCTTTCAAACAGTTTAATAATTAAAGCTGGTTCAGGTAAACAGAAAGTAAAACGAAAGGGTTAACTTTTAAAAACATGTTAACAGGGTGGAAACGAAAGGAAACAAAGTGTTATGTACATGATTGAAATGAACAAAAGTATTATTTACATGTTATGCCATGAAACAAAAAGTTTAAGGGTATGAGTGACTTACCTTGCTTCAGACCTTGAATGGATGAGGGGCCTTGAGTGGTGGCCATGGATGCTGGATTCAAAAGAGGGGTCACAGGCTGTGCTTGGAGGGCTGGATTTGAAGGAAAAGAAAAAGCAAGTGTGATGCTTCTTTGATTCTAAGGAGACTGAAGTGTGGTTGTTCTTCAGAATCGAAGGAAGTAAGTGTTTGGGATTCTGGGTTTGTTCTCACAAGTATTGAAGGGACTTGAGAGATTTGTTGTGTTTGAGAAAATCTGGGAGGTTCGTTCCTCTGGTCCCAAAAATCCTCTCAAAAATATGTGTTGAAGCCTCTTATTTATAGGCGAGCTTTGATATGGTTTTAGGGGGAAATCAAATAATATTTGAATTATTTGGGTATATTTCCCCCTTGTTTTCTTCAATGCAGCTCTTGTGCACTCCTTTTTTGTGCAAGTACAGGACTGAGACAACGAAGGCTTATCAGTATTTTGGAGCTTAGTGGCAGGTTGGTGCAGGACTGCTGCATAGCAGCACAACTGGCTTGAGTTTGGCAGTATATGGGACTTTAGTCAACAAACTCCTTGAATACTTCCCCCTTTCTGTTTGATCACTTCGACCAGCTTCATGATTACACAAAAATCTTCGTTTCCAAACAATGTGTGCTCTAAGTACGTTGCTTCGAAGGGTTTAGTGGTCCAACTTGTGAATCGAAGGAGGCCACCTTGAAGGAAATCACATGTCCAGCTTGTGGATAAAAGGGGGTCACTTCGAAGGAAACTACATGGCCAAATCGAAGCTTGTGACTGAAGGGAGATTGTATTGCCTAATCGAAGATTATGACTGAAGGGAGACTGTATTGCCCATCGAAAGCCCGTGTTCGAAGGAAGCAATGTTGCCCAATCGAAGCATGTGGATCGAAACAAACATATTGCCCAATCGAAAGCCCGTGTTCGAAGGAAGCAATGTTGCCCAATCGAAGCATGTTTGCAGGAAGTAAACTTGTCCAGTCGAAGGAGGCTTGCATGCAGTAAACTTGTCCAATCGAAGCAGGCTGAATCGAAGGAGACCTGTCAGCACATGAAATCAAAGAAAACAAAAAACACACATTTCGTGCTTGATTAGAAGTTAGTGATACATAGGCTAAGAATGTTCAAAACACTTGACAATTTCTGCATAATCAAAGCTCGAAGGTGAGAGGTTAAAACCAACTGTATTTAGTGACCTTGACTTTTGTATAAAAATACAAAAAATAAAAATGGGATCTTAGGTCAAAAATTGGGGTATGACAAAAGGTTTGGACGAAACTTCTTAATCAAAAAAGGTTTGAATGTAAATACTTGACAATGGAAAGACTTAAAACTGGAATTAAAGGACTTGATTGTAAAGGAAAGAGCCTTTTAAAAGAAACTTGATACATAAAGCTTTACAGGAGAATAAAGCAATTCGATAGAACATGAAGAAATTAAGAACAATTGCAGGAGTACATAAAAAATGGTTCAAAGGAAATTATATTGATAAATGCATTTCAAAGATAAAATGTGTGATGTCATACGTACATTCTCAATGAACTCTTTCTCTGTAACTTGGTACTTGATTATTTTATGAGTAATTTTGTACGAATTATGATCATCCCTTCTCCCTAACACTAAGGAACTATTTATAATGTTCTAACCATAACGATATTACTCTAATGAAAAGCCACGTCGTTTCTTGCATGTCTTTAGACACTCTAAGGCTTCCACGCGTCTTTCTTATCCAAAGAAACTATTTCGAATTTCAAACATTCCCGCTCAAGCCTTCAGCAACAACTTTCTCACGTGGTCGTCGAAACGCGCGTTTTTGACAAAACAAAAACACTTGTCCTTTCAAACTGTCTTCTTCGACTCAGATCCAGTAACAACATACTTCGTCTATAGCTTTTTCAAGCCATCTTGTGGAAATTTAAATGAATGATTCCTTTATTATCCCGGTCGAAATTCCCAGCAAACACCATGGTATCAAACAAGATGGGCTGGCCGCCGAAGAGATAAGCTCCGAAGAAGAAGACTTTGACATTAGCAATATTGTCGGAACCATTAAGATTACCCATAGAGGTAGAATCTTCTCTCCAGAAATTTCCCCTCCAAAGGCAGTTTTTGGACTCGTGGCTATTCCAAAGATTACTTTCATACCAATAATCATATCTGCAAGTTCTCCTATCGACAAAGACGACACAACCCATGTTGTTATCCCTACCAATGCCCCTACTGCTGAAACTCGAGGAAAAAGTATTCTAGAAGATACTGTCCAGACGAAGGCTCAACCACTAAGTATCCCCGAAACCTCCAAAAAGGAAATGCAGGAGATCCCGAGGATAATAAAGAAGAGCAACTATGACGTAGTTGAACAGTTGGGGCAAACTCCCTCTAAAATAACCATGTTAGCTTTGTTACTGTGCTCGGAGGCACATGCGAAAGCTTTGGTGAGGTTTCTGAAGACAACCCATGTGCCTCAAGAGACATCGGCTGACCAATTTCAAGATTGTGTGGCCAGTTTGACGGCAGACAACGGCCTAGGCTTCTCGGATGTTGATTTGACACCAAAGGGGAGAAAGCACAATGAGGTATTTCATGTCTCTGTGGAATGTAGAGGAACAAATTTGGCCCATGTCTTAGTGGACACCGGCTCATCTTTGAATGTTTTACCAAAGAAAGATCTCGACAGACTGGACTGCGAAGGATTAATGTTGAAACCCAGTAACATAGTCGTGAGAGCATTTGATGGCTCAAAGAGGATGGTCCACGGGGAGGTGGACATCCCCATAAAGGTTGGGACTCAAACTTTCAACTCAACCTTCTATGTAATGGACATCCTCCCCTCTTACTCATGTCTGCTAAGACGATCATGGATCCATAATGCCGGTGCTATCACCTCCACACTACACCAGTTGCTGAAATATCCGGTCCATGGAAATATTATCATTGTCCACGGAGAGGAAGAGTATATGATTAGCCACCTCAATTCTTTCCGGTATATGGAGTTGGACGGCGAATTCATTGAAACTCCTTTTCAACATTTCGAAGAAGTCTCTCAAGAGGTAGCAGTAACTAAGACGGTATCCCAGATCCCCAAGATCACAAGACCTCCGCTCCGGATGTCATCTCTGAAGGATGCCAAGGCAGTAGTAGAGGAGGGTGGATGCACCATCTGGGGGAAACTTCCGGACATTCCATATAAATCAGACAAGTTTGGCTTAGGGTTTACTTCAAGTTCTCAGAAGGCTGCGTGTCGTGCCCGTGCTGGATGGCCACCTTTGAAGATTAGCAACCGAGAGGTCAATGCAGTGGAAGATGGTGAAGAGGATTGCAACTTGGAGGATTGGATATTTCCTACTGTCAATGGAGGACTTCGCAATTGGGAAGCCAGTGACTTTGTCCCAATAACTTTCATCCCTCAGTAATTTATCTTCTACATTTTTGTTGAATTTGTAATATTCACAAACAATTCGCACATTTAAAACCTTGTGTCTTTCCCAAGGCACAATGGTCCATTTGTAAGGGTTTTTATTTCATCTTCATATGACATTCAATGAATCATGGACGTTTTTCACATACAAACTTTTTGTGCTCATTGTTTTGCTTTTACATTTTATTTTTAAAGATGGCTATACCCTTACACACACCCACACTCACAAAACATAGGTACCCCTCCATTCCGGATCCCATGGATAACGATACTGCTATGGCCTTTTGTGACTCCGAGGATCTAATCTATCAAGCCAAAGATGAAGGTGAGGAAGATTATGAAGTACCAGGGAAATTGGCCAGACTAATACAACAAGAGGAAAGAGCTATTCAGCCTCATGAGGAACCAGTGGATACAATCAATCTGTGTACCGAGGAGGATAGAAAAGAAATCAAGGTAGGTGCCAATCTAGAACCGAGTGTCAAGGAACGTCTGATTCAGCTGTTGCAGGATTATGTTGAGATCTTCGCCTGGTCATATGAAGACATGCCGGGACTCGATACAAACATCATGGTACATCGTCTGCCAAAAATAGAAGACTGTCCACCAATAAAATAAAAACTCCGCTGCATGAGACGTGATATGTCAGAGAAGATCAAAGCGGAAGTCATGAAACAATTCAATGCTGGATTCTTGGCTGTCACTTCCTATCCCCAATGGGTTGCCAACATTGTTCCCGTGCCTAAAAAGGATGGCAAAGTAAGAATGTGCGTGGACTATAGGGATTTGAATAGGGCCAGCCCTAAAGATTATTTTCCACTTCCCCACATCGATATCCTGGTTGACAATACGACCCAACATAAAGTGTTTTCCTTCATGGACGGATTCTCAGGTTACAACCAGATCAAAATGGCACCTGAGGACATGGAGAAAACTACATTTGTCACACAGTGGGGCACATTCTGCTACAAAGTGATGCCATTCAGACTGAAGAATGCCGGGGCAACCTATCAGCGCGCCATGGTAGCCTTATTTCACGACATGATACATCATGAAATAGAGGTCTACATAGACGATATGATAGCCCGATCACAAACGGAAGAAGAGCACCTCGATCACTTGAAAAAGTTGTTTGAAAGGTTGAAGAAGTACAAACTAAGGTTGAACCCAAATAAGTGCACATTCGGAGTACGGTCTGGTAGACTCTTAGGTTTTGCCGTCAGTAACAAAAGTATTGAGGTCGACCCTGCCAAGGTTTAAGCGATACAAGAAATGCCTACTCCTCGTACTAAGAAGGAAGTCAGAGGATTCTTGGGACACCTGAACTATATTTCCATATTCATTTCTCACTTAACATCTACTTGTGAGCCAATCTTCAAACTATTGAAGAAAGATCAAGTAGTCAAGTGGAATGATGAATGCCAAACTGCTTTCTACCAAATCAAAGAGTATTTACAAGAGACTCCTATTTTTATGCCACCAGTTGAGGGAAGACCATTGATCATGTATCTGACTGTTTTAGAAAACTCAATGGGGTGTGTATTGGGGCGGCATGACGAGTCTGGCCGAAAAGAGCATGCTATTTACTACCTGAGCAAAAAGTTTACTGACTGTGAAACCAGATATTCACTGCTCGAAAAAACTTGTTGCGCTATGGCATGGGCTGCTCTCCGGCTAAGATAGTATATGCTGAATCATACTACTTTGTTAATATCTAAGATGGATCCGATAAAGTACATCTTCGAAAAGCCTGCTCTGTCTGGTAGGATAGATAGACGGTAGATGATCCTAACAGAATATGACATACAATATACTACCCAGAAAGCCATAAAGGGTAGTGTATTGGCTGATCATCTTGCTCATCAAGCTTTAGAAGATTATCAGTCCATGAAGTTTGAATTCCCGGATGAAGACATCATGACGTTAGACAATTGTGAAGAAATCAGGCCATATGACGGACCTGAACAAGGATCTCGATGGACCCTATTCTTTGATGGGGCCTCCAATGCACTTGGTAATGGTATCGGCGCCGTACTCATATCTTTGGAATGGTATCATACTCTCTTTACTTCCAGACTTTGCTTCAATTGTACAAACAACATGGCAGAGTACAAAGCATGCATCTTGGGCTTCAAGGCTGCCATAAATTTGGGAGTCAAATCTTTAGATGTGTTTGGAGATTCAGCTTTGGTCATCAGTCAGATCAAAGGAGAATGAGACACTAAAAATCCAAATCTTATCCCTTACAAAGAACATGTTTTGACACTGCTACCACATTTTGAGAAGATTACCTTCGAGCATTTCTCGCGAGAAGAAAATCAGCTAGTAGACGCTCTAGCCACAATGTCATCTATGTTTAAACTTAATTGAGATAACGAGGTTCCCCAGATCACCATCGAATGAATGAACCAGCACACTGTCACGAGATTAATACTGAATAGGTAGTGGACCAACCTTGGTTTCATGAAGTCAAGAGGTATCTCGAGGCTCAAGAATACCCAGAACGAGCATCAATCAACGACAAAAAGTTCTTAAGGAGATTCTTTGCTAAATTCTTCCTTAGTAATGGCATCCTGTACAAGCGCAATCATGACTCTATTCTGCTTCGGTGTATGGATAAGATTGAGGCGGAAAAGATCATGGCTGAATTACATGAAGGTACTTTTGGCACTCCAGTGGGTATACGACGGCGAAGAAAATCCTATGGGAAGGCTATTATTGATCTACCATAGAAGCAGATTTCTATCAACACTCTCGGACCTGTTATAAGTGTCAAACTTATGCGGACAATGTGCACGTACCTCCAGTTCATCTGAATGTCTTGACGGCTCCTTGGCCCTTTGCTATGTGGGGAATTAATATGATTGGGGAGATCAAGCCTACAACCTCCAATGGACACCGCTTCATCCTAGTGGCCATTGACTACTTTACCAAATGGGTCGAAGCAACTTCCTTCACTTCCGTTACTAAGAATGTTGTTGCCTGTTTCATCAAGCAAAATCTCATTTGTCGGTACGTTATCCCAGAAAGGATCATCACTGACAATGGTACAAATCTTAACAATACTATGATCACCGCCTTGTGCGAGCAATTCAAGATTCAACATCACAATTATTCCCCCTACCCGCCAAAGATGAATGGCATTGTCGAGGCTACAAATAAGAACATTAAAAAGATCATACAGAAAATGACAGTCACATACAAAGACTGGCATGAGATGCTACCATTCACTCTCCACGGGTACCGTACCACGGCTCGCACATCAATTGGGGCAACACCCTATCCTCTGGTATATGGAATGGAAGTTGTTTTGCCTATTGAGGTTCAGATCCCCTCCCTAAGGATTATGAAGGATGCAGATTTGAGTGAAGACGATTGGATCCAAACTCGACTTGATCAACTGAACTTAATTAATGAAAAGAGACTTACTGCTGTTTTCCATGGTCAAATGTATCAAAAACGGATGATCAAGGCCTTCAACAAGAAAGTCAGACGCCAAGTATATCAAGTTGGAGATCTAGTGATCAAACGAATCATCCTTCCGCAAAGTGATCCCATGGGAAAATGGACTCCTACCTATGAAGGACCGTTTGTAATCAAGAACATATTCTCCGGTGGGGCGATGATCTTGACCACCATGGACGAAGACGACCTGCCATACCCTGTGAACGCAGACATAGTCAAAAGATACTACGCATAAGAGACCCGCTAGGTTGACATACCTAGGCAAAACAAGGGCATCCCGACGAACCAAAAGGGTTCGGGCAAAAATTAGGGATAAAATATAAAAAAATTTGTGCACCCGGCAAGTTGATAACCCGAAAGGGCGACTTGGGTAAAAAAAGGGTTTCCCGATGGACTGAAAACCCGAAAGGGCGGTCTAGGCAAAATTTAGGGAATAAAAGCGTATGACTATGTCCCGTTGGATCACTTGACGAATAACCTTTGGATTCCACTGACAAACTCGGAGTTCCTGATCAATTCGATCATCTTCAGACAAGGCAAATAGACAAGATACCCGGAGATACGAAGGCTATAGCAGGATGGGAACCCCATGGGATTTTTGCACGTAGCTATATTTTTTGTATCAAATTTTTCTTGTTTGCGACGGTATTCTCTTACTAGAATTATCGTCTCCTTTGTACAAAACACTTACTCAAAGTCAATACAAAGATATCTCTTTGAAAGTAGAAAAACTATTTGTCTTTTCTTTACAATTATGTTTTGTTTGCAAAAACGTCCAATGATTCATTGATGAACATATGCATTTGAACATAATCACTGTTTACAAATGAACAAGACGTGAAAGACAATTACTGATAGGTTGAAAAGACAGGAAAATTCAACCTATCAGTAAAGACATGAAAATTCACATATCCACAACAAACTACAGATTCCTTAGTTTGAGTTTGCCTCTCCGACTACTACAAATCAAAGGACCACAACTCCTCTTCCCCAGTAGACTACTCTACATCAAGTTACAGCGAAGCCTGGAATCCAACCAGATAATAGTAAACTTCCTTATCCCCAGCAAGTCGTTGTGAAGCCTGGAATCCAACCAGATAACAACTAACTTTTGATTCTCTCCAGCCAAGGATAATTCCCCAGTAAAGCAACGGACAACCGAGACTCCCGAATTCTTTTTCCCAAGCAGGAATAAAACATTCTCCCCACAGAGTTTTTACTAATCCCCAGGCGGAACGAAGTTTCAAATGATTAATCCCTAGTAGAAGTCGTCAAGATTCTCAGGTTTCCCCATGCAGATCTTACAAGCAATACATGGCGTTACCCTCACAACGGAATTTATTTCTCTCAGCAGAAATTCATCAACACTTCGACTTCAAGATATGAAGACTTACATATCCTCAGCAGCAGTCAGGGATTTATTTTCCCCAATCCGATAGCAATACAACAAATCAGCTCACATGCGCATACATTGCATCCATATATCATAAAATTCAATAAAACCAATACATGGCATCATACATTTCATGCAACATAACTTGGTGTTTCAGCTAACATTTTACCCTTTTCAGGATAAGATTAACAGCTAGCATTAACAATATGCAAACTCTTGATACAGTTCAGATACGCTCCAGACCCGGAAGCCATTCTAACACTCATTCAAAGACACCTTTTGATACAGTTCAGATACGCTCCAGACACGGAAGCCATTCTGATACTCATTCAGATTCAACCTCTTGATATAGTTCAGATACGCTCCAGACACGGAAGCCATTCTGATACTCATTTAAATTCAACCTCTTGATACAGTTCAGATACGCTCTAGACACGGAAGCCATTCTGATACTCATTTAAATTCAACCTCTTGATACATTTCAGATACGCTCCAGACACGGAAGTCATTCTGATACTCATTCAGATTCCACCTCTTGATACAGTCTAGATACGCTCCAGACACGTAAGCTGTGATCGGTGGATCTAGAACTGACTGTTTAACGCTGGTTCGCGAAATGTCGCGGAAGCAAGAGTCACCACTGTCTTTTATTTTCTCCAACATGGACAGGACAAAAGCACAACAAAATTCCTTATGAGATAGTTTCTCGGTTCGGGAGGTAGATTTATAGAAAGGGAAGGTGTTAGCACTCTTTCTATCCATGGTTATCCATGGGCTCTTAGATACTTGCTCATTGTGTTTTCAAAAGTGTTTGCTTTTCAAAGTGTGAGTGGGTTTGAAAAAGTTTCGTTTAAAGATTTCAGATTGACTCTTGTATCAGTCCTCAAGGGTGTTTGAAAAATTGTTTTTTGAAAGCTTTTTGAAAAGTGTCGGTGTGAAAAGAGTTTTGATTTGTTTTTGAATAGAGCAAGTATCTATGAGTCATCTACCTACCCTAAGGAATTAGGCTGTGTAAATGTCCTTAAGGTAGTGCCATCCCACCATTGAGAGGTAGGTAGCACCACCGTTGGAGGTGTTCGGGTCAATTCGTTTGTAGGGACAGTGTGGTCACCAGAGCAACAGTAGGACACCTTAGAAGCTACCCTTATGCCATTGATCCTTTTTAATTCCGAGGCAACCGTTTCGAGGCAACTGGATCATGTCATGGACATAAGGACTTACTAAAACGTCCTATACTCGACGACCACGTTTCGAAGGTAAGGCAACAGTGAGGCGTACCCTAAGAGTGGTGTGTGAATTTGTGTATTGTTTTGAGTTTAGCATTTATCTTGTACATGCATCATGGTGATCTACGCTTGTTTTTAATTTAGGCCATACATTCTTTCATGCAATTATAATTTAAAAGTGCGGAAATTTAAATGCGGAAAGTAAAATCCTACGCTATTACAAGGCGCGGGTCCATACATCGCCAAATTAACAAAGACCAATTTTAATAAAAATGCGGAAAGTAAATAAATTCCTAATTACTATTACATGGCTTGAGCAATTACATAATATTCACAATGAAAAATAAGAATAAATGCGCGAAAGAATTAAAGTTGCACGTTCGAGGGCGTTGGACCCTTTTGAAATAAAATGGAAATTAAAAAGCTAATTAATTACTTAATTAAAATTAAAAAAATGTTTTTTATGTTTTGGCATTTAATGAAATAAGAAAAGAATTTAAGATTAGAAGGAAACCCTAGTTCTAAATATTTTTTAATTGTTAAAGAAAAGGTTAAAGTTTAAAACCTAATTTATGCTAATTAATTATTTACATATTTATTTACAAAGATATTTAATAATTAATAATAATAATAATGATGAGAAAATTATTTAAAAAGAAAAGGTGAAAAATATCAAAACCCTAATTCTAAGTTATTTTTAATTATTTAGAAAATATTAAAGTTTAACCTAATTTACACTAATTAATTAAGGTACATGCTTATTTACAAAAAATAAATAGTAATTATTAATAATAATAATAAGAGAAGATTATTTATTGAAAAAAAGATAAAATGTCAAAAACCTAATTTCTACATATTTTATTTATTAAGAAAATAATGTTAAAATTAAAACCTAAATTATCTAAGTTTATTATTTAAAGTTTATTTACAAAAATAATAATAGTGAAATTAATATTAATAAAATAAACATTTTTTTTTATTTTTTCTGTATTTTATATTTATTATGATAATTATTTTATGGAATTAAAAGAAAACAATTAAAAACAATTAATAGAATAAAAAGGAAAAAACAAATAAAGATTAAAAATTGAGCAAACCATGGGGGGTGTCTGGCCCCAAAAGGAGGGTTTTGTGAGAAATCTGGCCCAAGAATGCAAAGCCTTTTTGACTTTCTGTGCTTGCATGTGGAGTGGTTGACTAGCGTGTATGGTAGACATCTTATTGTGGCCTTCAGATTGACCAGTAGATCCACTTGGCAGGCACAGGCGTTGGGATGCATGGTGGAAGATTTGAAGAGAACTGCATGGGAACGCATTAAGGAAAAAATATGGAATATGTGGGGGGACCTGGGAATCGAACCCAGGTCCCAGTACCTGCAGGACACCTCAGCCACCAGTTGAGCCAACGCGTTTCTTTGAAATATTAGTGGAACATAGTTAATATATATGAAAAAACAATATTATGCTGAAACAATTAAAAAAACGCGCCAACGTTCAAATTATCCAACCACGTTCAGACACCTCAGCGTCTTCTTCCTTTTTCTGCCTGTAACATAAACAGATAGCGGGGGTTTTAAACCCCCACTAAACAAGACCTGCAAAAATAGCGAATAGGACATGGCCAAATATAAAAAGAGCGCGAGGTCATGGTTAGCTTCGTCTAGATGTCACGAATCCATTGGCATAGGTTTGGTGGCCTGATTTTTCCATATGTGAAAACCCCTAAATATGGAGCTCTGAAAACCTAGAAAACGTTAATGGCATATTTTGATATAGGCATTGTTAGTTCAATTAAAGGGTACCATTAGCTTCAGAACATCAATATTAACAAGAATCAACAAATGAAATACATGAACAATGCATAAAAAGTAAAACACGATTATGGAAAAGTTCAAGAAGAAAGCAATTATGTTCTACCAATCCTTTGTGCGTGGGGACTGGAAAGGGATTGAAACACGTTCAAGGAAGTCCCAGCAAGCGTTTGAAATAGGTTTTAGGCTTTGAATCACGCTGTAACTATGTTTTCAGTTTTCAAAAATTTGATGAAAATTTGCAATTTGGTATGCAGCTTGTATGCAGTTTTTTCGTGTGTAATGGAATAGGGTTATGTTGTGTATATGTATTTGAACGAAATTAGGTTAAGAAAACAAGCCCAAGGTCCATCCATTCATGTTTTGAAGATTTGATTTTCAATTATATCAATTTCAATCTTTTTTGCCATGAAACCATTGCCAATCATGTAGAATCTTTCCTTTTTGAATGAGAAACGGTTTGCCACCTTGCCCTAGTTTGATTTGGTGCATAAAAAAGATTTAAAAATATGATTTCGTATTTTTCTTATATTTAAATTTAATTAAATGAATTAATGATAATAAAAATTCAAATAATTAATCAAAAATAAGAAAATAACTCCCTTTGAGCCTAATGGGTCGTGCATAGCTTTTGGGTAATGATTCATGGGAGAATTTGTGGCCCATTAGCATTTTTGAAGCTTTTGAAGCAAAGTTGACTTTTCAAAATTCCCAAAAATTTCCCAAATTCTACAAGGCATATCTTGCTCAATTTTGAAGCTATGAACATGTTCTTGGACATTTTGGAAAGGCCTTGAAGTCCTCTAACCAATGCCTTTGGTCCCATGTCATTTTGATTTACCAATCTCAAGTTATGGTCTTTGACTTAAAGTGCCTTTTTGTTGACTTTTGAAAATGACCTATAATGTTGAAATTGATAACTTTTTGTGAGAGCATTTCTTGGACTTAAAGTGTGAAGATGAGTTGTAGGAAATATCATTCTCTTCAAAATGAGCTTTGGATGGGATTTTTCTGATAAACCCTGAGGAAGTTATGCCCTGGTCAATTTGCAGTTGACTTTTTCAATTGTCCAAAAATAGAAACTTTTGCATCTTGAGACTTTTTGAGCCATGCTTTGAGAATCATGATCAAGAATTGATCAAATGATGTTTGTGGCCTCAAAATAAGATGTTGACCAAAAATTTTGTCTTTTGACTGTCAAATGACCATTTTGCCCCTGCAGTTGACTGTGAAGCATTTAGGGTTTTTGACTGTGCAATCTGGTGCTGTGAATCTTGAAACTTGACATATGAATGCTTGAAAATGTATGTAGGCATGTGGGACTTGATTGGACCCTTGAAAACCTCAATTTCTTTGCAAGAACCACAACCCTAATTTTGACTGTGTTAGGAGGCAATTGGACTGTGCAACCCTTGAGAGATTTTGAACCATGATCTTGGCAAATCTTGAAGAATATGGGAGGGAAAATTTTGGGATACAACAGTTGCCCCTGTTCAATCTTCTTAGACCGGAGGATGTAGATTGGCTGGCGTGCCTTTCGTAATCCGAAGGTGGGAGATGATTGAACACTAGAGTGCCCAGAAATTTGCACTCACATAGTAGAGTATCAGCAGCGTGATAGCCGGAATGGGCTTACAGATGCCATTTGGAGAGATGATGGATAGGAGGATGGGCTTATAGATGCCATCTAGGTGTCAATCGCGTAAGAGATTCCTTAGCGAGAACTTGCGTACCTGAGAAAAGAAAATAGTTACTTGGCATGTTACAGGAATTGATCTTCAAACTCTTTATGTAGATGTGCCCTGGCCGGATACAGGAATCAAATCTTTAAACTTCTTCAGACGTGCCCTGGCAGGATACAGGAATCGAGTCTGGAGAATATAGTCGTCAACAGATACACCCTGGCAAGATATAGGAATCAGATCTTCGAACTCTTCAGACGTGCCCTGGCAAGATACAGGAATCGCGTCTGGTAATGTTAGTCGTCAATAGATACACCCTGGCAAGATACAGGAATCGGATCTTCGAACTCTTCAGACGTGCCCTGGCAAGATACAGGAATCGAGTCTGGTAATGTTAGTCGTCAACAGATACACCCTGATAAGATACAGGAATCGGATCTTCGAACTCTTCAGACGTGCCCTGGCAAGATACAGGAATCGAGTCTGGTAATGTAGTCGTCAACAGATACACCCTGGAAAGATACAGGAATCAGATCTTCGAACTCTTCAGACGTGCCCTGGCAAGATACGGGAATCGAGTCTAGTAATGTAGTCGTCAACAGATACACCCTGGCAAGATACAGGAATCGGATCTTCGAACTCTTTAGACGTTCCCTGGCAAGATACAGGAATCGAGTCTGGTAATGTAGTCGTCAACAGATACACCCTGGCAAGATACAGGAATCGGATCCTCGAACTCTTCAGACGTGCCCTGGCAAGATACAGGAATCGAGTCTGGTACTGTTAGTCGTCAACAGATACACCCTGGCGAGATACAGGAATCGGATCTTTAAACTCTTCAGACGTGCCCTGGAAAGATACAGGAATCGAGTCTGGTAATGTTAGTCGTCAACAGATACACCCTGGCAAGATACAGGAATCGGATCCTCAAACTCTTGAGACGTGCCCTGGCAAGATACAGGAATCGAGTCTGGAATTAGTCGTCAACAGATACACCCTGGCAAGATACAGGAATCGGATCTTTAGTTGCAACCGTTGATAGTAATCATCTTTGTATTAACCTTTGTCCTGAAAAGACAAAACGTTAGTTGTATGCGATGTCATGTTGTATGACATGCGTGATGTTTTCAGAATGACTGAGATGGTATGTTCATGATGCGTATGTGCATAACATAATGTATGAAGACGTGATATTTATGAATATATGTTTTTTTTTTGTCTAGGAACATAAATCCTCGACGGGTGCCGGGAAGTTGAATCCTGGGCTGATGTTGGAAGAGGAGAATTCTTTGTTTCCGCTGGGGATGATAGTTGCAAGAATACCGGTAAGAGAAGATGACTCCGTTGGGGAATAAACTTGGCGTGTAGATTACTCTGCGGGGAGTGAACTCTGTGGGGAAAGAGATGTACTTTGTTGAGGTTTGATGATAACACCGCTGGGGATATCATTGTTAAGCTCTTGTTGGAAGATTTGATGAACTCCGCTGGGGATGGGAAGAACTTCGCCGAGGACGATCTTTCTGTTGTTATCGGCTGAGGATAACCCAGTTATATCCTGGTGGGGAAATAACCTTCTGAATAAAGCCGGGAGGGGCGTTCGTGCTCTGCAGGGGACAAGCTTCCAGAATCTACTGGGGATAAGCTTCAAGCTGGGGAGATGGATTCCACTTTCTTGGGGAAACTTCTGGATTGGACTGGACTCTCCTGGGGGATTTTTTGAGATATACTGGGGAAGTGGCTCCATTGAATGTCTGGTATACCACCGGTGAACAATCTTAGATCAAGACTGCCGGGGATGCTTGTTAAAAATGTTTGTATACTCCGCTGGGGAATATTGAGATCTGCTGGGGATACCCAATTTCCATAAGGCTGACTGTAGGCTAACTCTGATTGGGGAGAGTGTCGCTGACTTGCTGGAGATATTGTGCCTTGTAAGGCTTATTGTTGAATCCTGGCTCACTCTTTGGGGAATTAAGATATCTTGGTCATGTTCTTCAGCCGAATTTACCTTGGTACCTTGGTGGACAGAGCAATTAGACTGCTTAGACAACTCATTATTTCCCTTGTTCCTGATGTTACCTGTAATTAATCCTTTTGTTTCGTATGCAAATATTTATGAGTAAGCAATTAAAGTCAAATGCATATATCAAAAATTGAACCTTGGACGTTCTTCGCAAAACAAAACAAAAAAAGGAAAAACAACCGGCAATTTGTCTGAAAAGTGGATTTGTATTGATTTTTTTGAATTTGCCTGTAAATAGGCGTTTTATGTACAAGAGGCTGACGTCCTAGTAAGAGAACACCGCCGAACAAACAGAGTTTATACAATTTGTGAAAAGGGAAAACAAAACAGCTATGTGAAAAGAATAATTCCATTGGGTTCCAACTCTGCTATCGCCTTTATATCTTCGAGCGTCTCATCACTTGGCTGCTCGGTTGAAGATGAAGCTGATTGATCGATGCCGTCTGAACTTGACAGTTGACCGGATTCTGGATGCAAGGTGATCCAATGATACATAGTATTACGCTTTATCCCTAACTTTTTCCTGGACCGCCCTTTCGGGTTTTCAGTCCACCGGGATACCCAATTTTGCCCAAGCCGCCTTTTCAAGTTTTCGACTTGCCGGGTGTACAGATTTTTTTCATTTCATCCCTCATTTTGCCCGAACCCTTTTGGTTCGCCGGGAAGCCCTAATTTTTGCCTAGGTATGTCAACCTAGCGAGTCTTTTATCATGCGTAGTATCTTTTTACTATGTCTGCATTGGCGGGGTGAGGAAGGTCGTCACCATCCATGGTGGTCAGAATCATGGCTCCTCCTGAGAACACATGTTTAACCACAAATGGCCCTTCGTACGTGGGGGTCCATTTGCCCCTGGGATCACTTTGAGGAAGGATGATGCGCTTGATTACCAGGTCCCCAACTTGATACTCTTGTGGTCTGACCTTCTTGTTAAATGCCCTGATCATCCGTTTTTGATACGTCTGACCATGACAAATAGCAGTGAGTCTCTTTTCTTCAATTAGATTCAACTGATCAAGTCGAGTCTGGATCCAGTCATCTCCGCTCAGATCTGCATCCTTCATTATCCGGAGAGAGGGTATTTGGACTTCAATCGGTAAGACTGCCTCCATGCCGTAGACCAAGGAAAAAGGAGTTGCCCCGGTTGATGTCCTTGCTGAGGTACGGTACCCGTGAAGAGCAAACGGTAACATCTCGTGCCAATCTTTATAGGTCACTGTCATCTTCTGCACAATCTTTTTGATATTCTTATTAGCTGCTTCTACAACCCCGTTCATCTTCGGCCGGTAGGGAGAAGAGTTGTGGTGCTGTATCTTGAATTGCTCGCAGAGCTCAGTGATCATTTTGTTATTAAGATTGGTATCGTTGTCTGTAATGATCCTTTCCGGGACGCTGTATCGACAGATAAGGTTGTGACGAATGAACCGTGCCACAACGTTCTTGGTTACTGTAGCATAGGAAGCTGCTTCAACCCACTTCGTAAAGTAATCGATCGCGACCAGGATGAAGCAATGCCCGTTGGATGCCGTAGGTTTAATCTCGCCGATCATATCAATGCCCCACATTGCAAAAGGTCAAGGTGCAGTCAAGACATTCAGAGGAACTGGAGGGACGTGCACCTTGTCTGCATATACCTGGCACTTATGGCATGTCCGAGAATGTTGGTAACAGTCAGCTTCCATTGTGGACCAGAAATATCCTGCCCGAAGGATTTTCTTTGCCATGGTGTATCCACTGGAATGTGTTCCAAAGGTACCTTCATGCAGCTCTGCCATGATCCTTTCTGCCTCAGTCTTATCCACACAACGCAGTAAGGTCAAATCATGGTTTCGCTTGTACAGAATGCCATTACTGAGGAAGAACTTCGCTGCGAACCTTCTCAGAAACTTTTTATCGTTGACCGATGCACCTTCAGGATACTCTTGAGCTTCCAAGTACCTCTTCACCTCATGGTACCATGGTTTTTCAATCACTGTTTCAGCCTCAAGATCACAACAGTATGCAGGTTCGTCCAGTTTCCAAATGATGATCTGGGGAGCCTCATTGTCCCACTTGACTTTGAACATGGAAGACATCATAGCCAACGCGTCCGCCAACTGATTCTCCTCTCTTGGGAAATGTTCAAAAGTGATCTCTGTGAAATGGGGGGTCAATATCAACACACATTCTCTGTAAGGAATAAGATTCGGATGTTTCGTATCCCACTCACCTTTGATCTGATTGATCACGAGAGCGGAATCTCCGAAGACACTCAGAAACTTGATCCTTAAGTCAATCGCAGCTTGAAGACCCATCATGCACGCCTCATACTCCGCCATGTTATTAGTATAGTTGAAACATAGCGGGGCGGTGAGTGGAGTATGAGTGCCTTGAGGGGATATGATCACAGCGCTGATACCGTTACCCAAAGAGTTGGAGGCTCCGTCAAAGTGCATAGACCATCGGGATCCTTCCTCGGGTCCTTCATCCGGTCCAGGTACTTCACAATCAATCACTATCATGATGCTCTCGTCCGAAAACTCGAAGTTCATTGACTGGTAGTCATCTACTGCCTGGTGTGCCAAGTGGTCTGCCAATACACTTCCTTTGATAGCTTTCTGAGTTGTATATTGGATGTCGTATTCTGTCAAGATCATTTGCCATCTTGCTATTCTCCCATACAGAGCAGGCTTTTCGAATATGTACTTTATGGGATCCATCTTTGAGATCAACAAGGTAGTGTGAGTCAGCATGTACTATCTCAGCCGGTGAGCAGCCCATACCAAAGCGCAGCAAGTTTTCTCGAGCAGTGAGTATCGGGTCTCACAGTCGGTAAACTTTTTGTTAAGGTAATAAATGGCGTGCTCTTTTCGGCCCGACTCGTCATGCTGCCCCAGCACACACCCCATTGAGTTGTCAAGTACTGTCAGGTATAGTATTAGAGGTCTCCCTTCAACCGGTGGCATAAGAATGGGTGGTTCTTGGAGATACTCTTTGATTCTGTCAAAAGCGGCCTGACATTCATCATTCCAACGTACTACCTGATCTTTCTTCAGCAGCTTGAAGATTGGTTCACAGGTAGCAGTTAGATGCGAGATAAATCGGGCAATGTAATTCAGACGTCCTAGAAAACCTCTGACGTCTTTCTCTGTCTTTGGAACTGACATCTCTTGAATATCCTTAACCTTGGCAGGGTCCACTTGAATACCCTTGTCGCTTACGACGAAGCCTAGCAACTTTCCAGATCTTACCCCGAAGGTGCACTTGTTCGGGTTCAACCTCAGCTTGTACAACTTTAACCGGTCAAACAGCTTCTGTAGATGGTCAAGGTGTTCCTCCTCTGTTTGGGACCTTGCAATCATATCGTCGACATACACTTCTATCTCATGGTGGATCATGTCATGAAACAAAGCAACCATGGCACGTTGGTAGGTTGCCCCATCATTTTTCAACCCGAACGGCATGACCTTATAGCAGAAGGTGCCCCACTGAGTAACAAAGGTAGTCTTTTCCATATCTTCAGGAGCCATCTTGATTTGATTATAACCTGAAAAACCATCCATGAAGGAGAACACCTTGTGCTGAGCAGTATTATCAACCAGAACGTCAATATGAGGTAGGGGGAAATCATCCTTGGGGTTTTCCCTATTCAGATCCCTGTAGTCGACACACATTCTGACCTTACCATCTTTCTTCGGTACCGGAACCACGTTGGCAACCCACTGAGGGTAAGAAGTCACTGCAAGAAAACCGGCGTCAAATTGCTTCATAACCTCAGCTTTGATCTTCTCGGACATCTCTGGACGCATACGGCAGACCTTTTGTTTAACCGAAGGGAAGTCTTCCTTGGTAGGCAGATGATGGACCACAATGTCAGTATCCAACCCAGGCATGTCTTCGTAGGACCAGGAAAAGATCTCCACATAATCATGCAACATCTGAACCAACCGTAGTTTCACGCTGAGCTCCAGGTTGGCACCAATCTTAACTTCCTTTATATCTGTCTCAGTACCCAGATTTATCGTTTCCACTGGCTCTTCATGTGGCTGAATGGCCCTCTCTTCCTGGAGTAACAGTCTTGCAAGCTCACCAGGCACTTCGCAATCATCTTCACCTTCGTCTTCGGATAAGTTGATCGGATTTTCAAAGTCATAACTGGCAGTAGCAGAGTCGTTACCAGTGAGATCCAGAGTGGATTGAAACCTGTATAGGTGAGTGTGTGTAAATATAGCTGTTTTGAAATATATAAAAGGAAAGAAAGAAAGGGAGCACAAGATTTGAAATGCGAAAAACGTCCAATGTATTTATTCATGATATATGGAAATGACAGTTAATAAGCCCTCACAAATGAAGCCAACGGTGCCCCGGGTAAGACACCGGGCCATAAAATTTCAATTTATTGTTTATTGCAAATTAAAGAAACAAAGGAATTCATTACTGCATAACAAAAGTAACATGTATGTGATATTTTGCAGTCTAATTAGTCAGTCCACCATCGGTCGTCGGGTAGATCCAGCTATCAAACTCTGACTCCTCCGTGTCGCTCTCAATAGCATTCACTCCCGGGTTGGTGATAAACACGAGAGGTCTTCCGATCCTAGCTTTGCGTACAGCCCTCTGAGCCTATGCAGTGAAACCCAGCCCAAACTTGTCAGTTTTAGGGGTAAAATCAGGGAGCCTACCCCAGTTAGCACATTCACCTTTCTCAATTACCGCCCGGGCATCCTTTAAGGAGGCCATCTTCAAAGGAGAACCCTCTTCAGTTACTGCTTCTGCTGATGCCAATGTTGGAGGTACCTCTTCAAAATGTTGAAAGGGGGTTTCAATAAACTCCCCGTCCATCTCAATATACCGGAAGGAATTCAGATGACTAACCAAGTATTCTTCCCCCCCCTGCACGGTGACAATCTTCCCTCTGACAGGGTATTTGAGCTTCTGGTGTAGAGTGGAGGTCACAGCCCCAGCTTTGTGAATCCAAGGTCGACCCAGCAAACAGGAATAAGATGGACGAATATCCATCACATAGAACGTTGAGTCAAATACTTGAGAACCCACACGAACAAGAATGTCTACCTCACCATGAACCATCCTCTTCGACCCGTCAAAGGCTTGGACAATGATATTACTAGGTTTCAACTCCAGGCCCTCACAATCCAACCGGTCTAAGGCCTTCTTGGGCAACACATTCATGGAAGAATCGGTGTCCACCAACACGTGTGCGAGAGTAGTGCCCATGCATTCTATGGAGACATGCAGGGCATCATTGTGGTTTTTTCCCTTAGCGGTAAGATCAACATCCGAGAAACCCAAACCATTGTCAGCTGTCAAATTGGCCACACAGTCAGTGAATTGATCCGCAGATGTCTCTTTTGGCACATGGGTCGTCTTCAGAAATGAAATCAGGGCCTTGGCATGGGCCTCTGAGCACAGCAGCAATGATAGCATGGAGATCTTGGAGGGGGTATGCCCCAGCTGTTCAACGACGTTAAAGTCACTCTTCTTGATTATCTTAAGAATTTCCTCCATCTCTTGCTGGGAGGCTTCAACATTGACAGTCTTTGGTGCCTCTATCCGGGCAAGCTCGTCATCAATCCTTTTGCCCCGAGTGTCAGATGACTCGGCAGTAGGGGTGGAAACTGGATCAGAAGTGGAAACAGGCGCACTTGCAGGCGTAATTATGAGAGGTCTTCGGATAACTGGTGGCGCACTGTCAGGCGAGAAGAGCCTGCCACTGCGGGTAACTTTAGTTGGACCGGTGATATTGCTGATACCGGTACCGGTGTTGAACTCCTGCTTCACTCCAAGTACATACACATCTGCCCCATAGTGCCATGGGACAGCCTTGTCAGATTCATAGGGGAGGGGCCCCGGAACAGTAATAATAATGGGTGCAACAGACATGATCTTGACTCGCTTCCTCGGGGGAGCCTTGACAGGATTGTTGAAAATTGTGACGACAGATACTTCTTCAGCGGGAACAAAAGGAACAGCGGTCTTCTTGAACAAAATTTATGTGCTGTCCATCAGGCTTTGGATGCCTGACTTCAGCAATGGGCAACCAGTAGGGGAAACAACACACAGAAGGCAACCCTTGCAACAACCCGGAAATAAACCGGCTAGCAACAGGTTCCTCTTAACAGTCAACAGAGGGGTAGCAACATCATCCACAGAAACAGCATACAAGTCTTCCTCAACGGCATTTACTCCATGCTGGGGCATAGGAGCAGTCACCACATTTGGCCTTTCCGGAGCCTCAAATTGTATCTCCTTCGCATCGATAAGGTCCTGGACCTTATTTCTCAGGGCCCAGCAATCATCAGTAGAATGCCCCGGGCTATCAGAGTGATAAGCACAGCGGGCATTTGGATTATACTTAGGAGAGGTAGTGTTCACAACCTTCGGAGCCTCTCTAACAGTCACTAAGTTGGTCGATAGCAATTGCGGCAAGATCTGTGACAAGGTCATACTCAGTCGAGTGAATTCTCTTCTGGGTCTCTCACCCCTTGGTTGGTTAGGTTGTCTAGGAGCGGCAGCAGGCTTTGCAATAACCACCGCGTTGACAGCTTGGCGGCGTTCCAGTTTATCTTGCCTCCTAGGCCCATACCCAGCACTGGCTTCCTTTTTAAAAGGTTTCTTCTCAGAAGTTGAGGATGCACCTTTCTGAATCTTTCCTGATTTCATACCAGCCTCTATCCTTTCCCCAATCAGAATGAGATCTGTGAACCCTGCAGATGAATTGCCAATGAGATGATTGAAGAATGGCCCGGATAGGGTCCCCAAGAACATATCTACCAATTCACGGTCGGTTAATGGTGGCTGCACCCTGCCAGCCAGGTCCCTCCACTTCTGCGCATACTCTTTAAAACCTTCTCCTGATCCTAACGACATACCCTGGAGTTGGGTACGTGTAGGAGCGAGGTCGACATTATACTGATACTGCTTGTAAAAAGCAGTAGCCAACTCCTCCCAGTTACGAACCTTGGTTCCATCCAGCTGATAGAACCATTCGAGATGAGTCCCTGAAAGACTCTCCTGGAAGAAGTGGACCCACAAGTTCTTGTCCACAGTATACGGCTGAATCTTCCGCACATAAGATCTGAGATGTAGCTTAGGGCAGGACGCCCCGTCATATTTGGCGAAAGATGGTGCTTTGAACTTATGTGGGATGACCACACCAGAAGATAGACCCAAGTCTCCGAAATCCAAACCAGGCACTTGTTGAATTTCCATGGCATTCAGACGGTCTTCCAACTGCTTGTACCTGTCATCAGCTGGAGGATACTGTTCCTCATTAAAATCAGTCTCGTTGTTAGAGACCACCGGACCTGGAGCCCTTCCCCCTTGGGGACTGCCTTTGCCTACAGAAGAACCAGCTTGATCAACCTCATTCTGCAGTGTGTTACCAAACCTTCGGCCCGTGTTGAATAGAACAATTCTCTTCTTCTTTTTCTTGACCAGCAGAGCCTTCAGTTCCTCCTGACCTTGGGCCAAACTCATGATCAGCTCTTGGAATTGGGCGTTCTGAGCCTGAAGGGCCTTGATAGACTGCTCGGTAGATGATTCGGGGTTCATGATGCTGAAATAAACAGCGAAGAACATTAAGCAACCTGAAAAGAAGAGTACCTGCTATGCACATGATGCATGATATGTGTTTATGCAATGCATTCAAGGGTTCGAAAGTTCAAATTTGTTGTAGACAAAAAAGGAACACACGTTATCATTAGGGAATAATTGTTCAGTATATTAAAGCCTCATGGGCAAAAATTACAACGTAAATCAATCCCAAAAGACACTGCGCATCCTCTTTGGAGCAATGTAAGTGTTGAGAGTCTTTTCCTCGTGCAGTAGGCGGGTGAGCTCCAAGACCTTCTTCTCACTGGCATGTAGACTGGACTCAAGAGAATTCCGTTCTTCCTTAAGCTGGATCCAGCTCTTCTGCATTCCCTCCCAGGATGTAGGCATGTCAGGATGTTGAATGGTGTAGGACACCTCTCCTTCCAGAACTGGCTCTTTGATCACCGGGAGAACATGAGGATAAGGCATTACTAACTTCTGGGAGCGGGCCCGTACCCACTTGAGATAAGGCTCCAACGGGATGGAATTCCTGTGCCCCAGTGTCTTGCTGTCTATCCTACTTGGCATCCTCCAAGCTCTGATAAATCTCTGGCAAAGTCCTTGCACATCATTGTCGAAGTCAAAAACTATGTCAGGAATTAACATGTCATGAGGGCCGTCCCTCCGAGCATAACCAAACTGTCTCCAAGCCAGACACGGATTGTAAGTGATACCTCCTCTGATTCCAAGTAAAGGAACATTAGGGTACTCCCCGCAACGATCAATGATAGTGACATCTTCTCTGGACCGAGAACACCAATGTATATCAGCATGTGTAAGAGTCATCAATCGCTGTGACCATCTCGAACCCCGCTCATTCTTCAAAATTGATTGTGGAAGGTGTGAAATAAACCACCTTCCCAGGAGAGGAGTGCAGCACATAAGAACACCTCTTTTTCTCATGGTTCGAGTGTAACATGAGTGAAGGATGTCTCCAAGCAACGTAGGTATAGGACTCCTGGACATGAGGATCTGGACAGCACTGATATCTATAAGCTGATCGGGATTCGGGAACAAAACCAATCCATAGACAAGGAGGTCCACAATTTCTTCAAAGGCTTGTAGGTCAAGGGAGTTCCAACATTCTTGGGCCTTTTCAAACAGAAACCTGGCTAAGAACCCTTTGATACCACTTCTAACTTCCCAGTGTCCCTTGATGTCAGATGGTTGTAAGCGTAAGGCTTTAGCAATCTCTTCCAGTTTGGGTTCCTTTTCCGTACCGTTGTAGGGTAGTTGATCAAGGATAGGGATCTTCAGAAGCCGGGAGAACTCTTCCAATGTAGGCACCAGTTGATAATCCAGGAAGGTAAAGCAGTGGTGCAGAGGGTCAAAGAACTGGAAAAGGACCTTTATCATATCTTCCTCAATGTGGGTGTTGACCAAACTGATGAGTCTTCCATGCCTCTCACTGAAAGAAGAGCTCTCGGGAATCCTGGATATAAGTTCCTTAAGCTGAGGAGGGATCCTTACAAGGCTGATCTGAATTGACTTTCTGCGAACAGTTTCCATGTCCTACAAAACAAGAACAAAGATGAAGATTCGAACCCCTGAAATGGTTAGTCAATGCATATGATGCTGTATGATGTCATGATGCTATGATAAAACACACCACAAATATTCACAAGAAGCAAACATGATAAGGCACACAAGTCACACCATAGCCCTTAGAGTTCAGGCCAGCATGGGGTCTGGGTATTACCCTCTTGAAGTTGGTGGGTTCAACCTGTCCTATCAGAAGTAATCGGGTTCTAAGGGTCCCAATATCATTGGATTGCTTTCATTGTTCATCGTTTCGATTTAGCCACTGAACTGGCGACCAAAATATTCCAAGAAAACAACCCTCAATTGAGTGTAGTATCGAGTATCAACCAACCTCGGACTGCACCAAAGTCAGTTATCTCACTACCCTAAAGAGGCCAAGATGGTTCAATTAAGGTTCCTAAGGTCAGTTGATGCTTCACGATACAACGCGGAGGCCTCGTACTCTCCTTGACTGAACTCAAGGGTTACCGGTACACACCAAAGTGCCACATCAACGTAGCAGACTGCTTCAACCATGTCGGTATACCCCACACAGTTCCCTCACAGCCTTGTTGCTACTTTCTAAGAAGGTATCCCCCAGATCCGGGTTAGGATCTATAGAACTCCCAAGACAGGCCCACAATTTAAAGCAAACAATTCAGACAATTGAAAACACAAGTGATCTTAGTCCTAAGGTACACCTCACTTTATAAATTGTCCCCAGCAGAGTCGCCAGTTCTGTGATCAGTGGATCTGGAACTGACTGTTTAACGCTGGTTCGTGAAATGTCGCAGAAGCAAGAGTCGCCACCGTCTTTTATTTTCTCCAACATGGACAAGACAAAAGCACAACAAAATTCCTTATGAGATAGTTTCTCGGTTCGGGAGGTAGATTTATAGAAAGGGAAGGTGTTAGCACCCTTTCTATCCATGGTTATCCATGGGCTTTTAGATACTTGCTCATTGTGTTTTCAAAAGTGTTTGCTTTTCAAAGTGTGAGTGGGTTTGAAAAAGTTTCGTTTAAAGATTTCAGATCGACTCTTGTATCAGTCCTCAAGAGTGTTTGAAAAATTGTTTTTTGAAAGCTTTTTGAAAAGTGTCGGTGTGAAAAGAGTTTTGATTTGTTTTTGAATAGAGCAAGTATCTACGAGTCATCTACCTACCCTAAGGAATTAGGCTGTGTAAATGTCCTTAAGGTAGTGCCATCCCACCATTGAGAGGTAGGTAGCACCACCGTTGGAGGTGTTCGGGTCAATTCATTTGTAGGGACAGTGTGGTCACCAGAGCAACAGTAGGACACCTTAGAAGCTACCCTTATGCCATTGATCCTTTTTAATTCCGAGGCAACCGTTTCGAGGCAACTGGATCATGTCATGGACATAAGGACTTACTAAAACGTCCTATACTCGACGACCACGTTTCGAAGGTAAGGCAACAGTGAGGCGTACCCTAAGAGTGGTGTGTGAATTTGTGTATTGTTTTCAGTTTAGCATTTATCTTGTACATGCATCATGGTGATCTACGCTTGTTTTTAATTTAGGCCATACATTCTTTCATGCAATTATAATTTAAAAGTGCGGAAATTTAAATGCGGAAAGTAAAATCCTACGCTATTACAAGGCGCGGGTCCATACATCGCCAAATTAACAAAGACCCGTTTTAATAAAAATGCGGAAAGTAAATAAATTCCTAATTACTATTACATGGCTTGAGCAATTACATAATATTCACAAAGAAAAATAAGAATAAATGCGCGAAAGAATTAAAGTTGCACGTTCGAGGGCGTTGGACCCTTTTGAAATTAAATGGAAATTAAAAAGCTAATTAATTACTTAATTAAAATTAAAAAATGTTTTTTATGTTTTGGCATTTAATGAAATAAGAAAAGAATTTAAGATTAGAAGGAAACCCTAGTTCTAAATATTTTTTAATTGTTAAAGAAAAGGTTAAAGTTTAAAACCTAATTTATGCTAATTAATTATTTACATATTTATTTACAAAGATATTTAATAATTAATAATAATAATAATGATGAGAAAATTATTTAAAAAGAAAAGGTGAAAAATATCAAAACCCTAATTCTAAGTTATTTTTAATTATTTAGAAAATATTAAAGTTTAACCTAATTTACACTAATTAATTAAGGTACATGCTTATTTACAAAAAATAAATAGTAATTAATAATAATAATAATAATAATAAGAGAAGAATATTTATTGAAAAAAAGATAAAATGTCAAAAACCTAATTTCTACATATTTTATTTATTAAGAAAATAATGTTAAAATTAAAACCTAAATTATCTAAGTTTATTATTTAAAGTTTATTTACAAAAATAATAATAGTGAAATTAATATTAATAAAATAAACATTTTTTTTTGATTTTTTCTGTATTTTATATTTATTATGAAAATTATTTTACGGAATTAAAAGAAAACAATTAAAAACAATTAAAAGAATAAAAAGGAAAAAACAAATAAAGATTAAAAATTGAGCAAACCATGGGGGGTGTCTGGCCCCAAAAGGAGGTTTTTTGTAAGAAATCTGGCCCAAGAATGCAAAGCCTTTTTGACTTTTTGTGCTTGCATGTGGAGTGGTTGACTAGCGTGTATGGTAGACATCTTATTGTGGCCTTCAGATTGACCAGTAGATCCACTTGGTAGGCACAGGCGTTGGGATGCATGGTGGAAGATTTGAAGAGAACTGCATGGGAACGCATTAAGGAAAAAAATATGGAATATGTGGGGGGACCTGGGAATCGAACCCAGGTCCCAGTACCTGCAGGACACCTCAACCACCAGTTGAGCCAACGCGTTTCTTTGAAATATTAGTGGAACATAGTTAATATATATGAAAAAACAATATTATGCTGAAACAATTAAAAAAACGCGCCAACGTTCAAATTATCCAACCACGTTCAGACACCTCAGCGTCTTCTTCCTTTTTCTGCCTGTAACATAAACAGATAGCGGGGGTTTTAAACCCCCACTAAACAAGACCTGCAAAAATAACGAATAGGACATGGACAAATATAAAAAGGGCGCGAGGTCATGGTTAGCTTCGTCTGGATGTCACGAATCCATTGGCATAGGTTTGGTGGCTTGATTTTTCCATATGTGAAAACCCCTAAATTTGGAGCTCTGAAAACCTAGAAAACGTTAATGGCATATTTTGATATAGGCATTGTTAGTTCAATTAAAGGGTACCATTAGCTTCAGAACATCAATATTAACAAGAATCAACAAATGAAATACATGAACAATGCATAAAAAGTAAAACACGATTATGGAAAAGTTCAAGAAGAAAGCAATTCTGTTCCACCAATCCTTTATGTGTGGGGACTGGAAAGGGATTGAAACACGTTCAAGGAAGTCCCAGCAAGCGTTTGAAATAGGTTTTAGGCTTTGAATCACGCTGTAACTATGTATTCAGTTTTCAAAAGTTTGATGAAAATTTGCAATTTGGTATGCAGCTTGTATGCAGTTTTTTCGTGTGTAATGGAATAGGGTTATGTTGTGTATATGTATTTGAACGAAATTAGGTTAAGAAAACAAGCCCAAGGTCCATCCATTCATGTTTTGAAGATTTGATTTTCAATTATATCAATTTCAATCTTTTTGCCATGAAACCATTGCCAATCATGTAGAATCTTTCCTTTTTGAATGAGAAACGGTTTGCCACCTTGCCCTAGTTTGATTTGCTGCATAAAAAAGATTTAAAAACATGATTTGGTATTTTTCTTATATTTAAATTTAATTAAATGAATTAATGATAATAAAAATTCTAATAATTAATCAAAAATAAGAAAATAACTCCATTTGAGCCTAATGGGTCATGCATAGCTTTTGGGTAATGATTCATGGGAGAATTTGTGGCCCATTAGCATTTTTGAAGCCTTTGAAGCAAAGTTGACTTTTCAAAATTCCCAAAAATTTCCCAACTTCTACAAGGCATATCTTGCTCAATTTTGAAGCTATGAATATGTTCTTGGACATTTTGGAAAGGTCTTGAAGTCCTCTAACCAATGCCTTTGGTCCCATGTCATTTTGATTTACCAATCGCAAGTTATGGTCTTTGACTTAAAGTGCCTTTTTGTTGACTTTTGAAAATGACCTATAATGTTGAAATTGATAACTTTTTGTGAGAGCATTTCTTGGACTTGAAGTGTGAAGATGAGTTGTAGGAAATGTCATTATCTTCAAAATGAGCTTTGGATGGGATTTTTCTGATAAACCCTAAGGAAGTTATGCCCTGGTCAATTTGCAGTTGACTTTTTCAATTGTCCAAAAATAGAAACTTTTGAATCTTTAGATTTTTTGAGCCATGCTTTGAGAACCATGATCAAGAATTGATCAAATGATGTTTGTGGCCTCAAAATAAGATGTTGACCAAAAATTTTGACTTTTGACTGTCAAATGACCATTTTGCCCCTACAGTTGAGTGTGAAGCATTTAGGATTTTTGACTGTGCAATCTGGTGCTGTGAGTCTTGAAACTTGACATATGAATGCTTGACAATGTATGTAGGCATGTGGGACTTGATTGGACCCTTGAAAACCTCAATTTCTTTGCAAGAACCACAACCCTAATTTTGACTGTGTTAGGAGGCAATTGGACTGTGCAACCCTTGAGAGATTTTGAACCATGATCTTGGCAAATCTTGAAGAATATGGGAGGGAAAATTTTGGGGTACAATAGAAGCCATTCTGATATTCATTCAAAGACATTACTTGATACAGTTCAGATGCGCTCCAAACATGGAATCCATTCTGATACTCATTCAAATTCAATCTTCTGATACAGTTCACATACGCTCCAAACACGGAAGCCATTATGATACTCATGCAGATTCAACCTTTTGATACAATACAGATACGCTATAAATACAGGCGCCATTCTGATGTAAAACATACAAACTACATCTCAACAAGTATTCTTGGATGGCATCTACAAGCCCATCTCCAACAAGATTCAATCACCTCTCCAAATGGCATCTTTTAAGCCCAATCCCTACACAATCAACCAGCGCGTCATCGAGTACAAATTTCTGGGCACTCAAGTATTCAATCATCTTCCACTCTCAAGCCACGAACGACAAACATGTCAATCTCTCTTTTCAAGTCTAAGAAGATTGAATAGGGGCAGCTGTTGTACCCCAAAATTTGCCCTCTCATTTTTCCTCAAGAAATCACCCTGGATCCTCAGGAAGCTTGTTCCATCTAAAGTTCAAAAGTTAAATTTACTATGGAAAAGCCAAATTTTAAATTACTTGGGATTTTTCCAAGTATTTAAGAAAAAATGACACTTCAGAACTTCTGAACCAACCTCCAGACAGGAGCAGTCAGAAGATGCAAACTTAACTCAGCACATAACATTCAGTCAGAATGTGGCTCTTCAGCATCTAAGCCAGCTCAGTCAGAAGTTTCCAGAAAATTATAGAACGTGATGAAAAAAAATCTGAATGCTCTTTCAGAACATGCTGGAAAGCCTGGGGATCCCTCAGAACTTGCTAAGGTAACAGAATGCCAAGATCAGAAATTGGGTGCATTGTTCTAGACTATGTTGAAATGGAACTGCTGGCTTAGATTTAGGCAATGATGCAAAATCCCCCATTGCAGGATTTCTGATTTTGACAAATCTCATCACCATTTAATGCTCATTAATGCTCACAACCACTTTTGAGTCTTTGTCCAAAGGGTATCTCCACATGTAGCATAGTAATACCTTTGTACAAATTTAGCTATGGGTCCATGCGCTACTTTTCGCTTATGGGTGTCACTTTTCCTTAATCCTCGCTTACTAATCCAGCCTAGGCTAAAAGCTGTCAATCATCACAACCCTTTTTGAACTTTCTTCAAGAATAAGTCATCATCTAATGCATGATATTGGTGCCACTTGACATTTTAAAACCCACAAAGCTTTGCCTATAAATAGAACGCCATTGGTCACTGAAAAGAGGTCCAGAAAAATTGTTGAAAAGAGGCAGAAAGTTTGAGCAAGAAGAAACCTTGAATCTCTGCCCAAAATTCCTAGAGTTTCAAAAACTGTAAACACAACATACAAACCATTAACTTTGGATCCCTTGCTTTCAAAATCCATTTGTTCTCAAAATATTTCTTGACTAAAAAACACTCATACAGTTTCTGACCAACGCGTTGGAAACTGCCATAACTTTTGTATTCATACTGCTATATACCCTCCATCCATCCATTCAAAGAAGTTGTTCAGAACATCATCAGAGTTGAGGCTAACTCAAGTTCACAAAACTTCTTCTAGCTGCAAGGTAAGCACTTACCGACTCTCACCATATTGCTTAAGCATTACCAGATTTGCATGCTCAAAAACACAACGTAGATATCATGCTTCTGATGTTGTACATGTTTTGAGGTTTTCACGCATCTGTATGCTTAAGTAGAGAATGAATCAGTTCAGAACTTTCTTGAAGAAACTAAAACTCAGAGTTAGGATTAGCAAAGGAGTGCTTGCCTCTAATTTATGGTTCTGATTCTCTTTATTTCTGAAGTGCTATGACACCTGCTGAAACTGTCCTAGGCATGTCTTCTGTTTTGTGGAGAAATAACCAAATTGCAGATGTTCTGACTAGCATAGAGGGAGACCAAGTTATGACATTGGCACCAACGCCTCTGGAGCCTGTTTTGTTATCCGTAATATCAGAACTTCTGAAAATTACTGTGTTCCCAGCAGGGTCAGAACCTCTGACCTCATACATTTTCACTAACAGGTTTCTGTTTTATAGCGTGCCAGGGTCAGAACCTCTGACTTATACATTTTCACTAACAGGTTTCTGTTCTGCAGCATGCCAGGGTCAGAACCTCTGACTTCCTTTTAGCATCACGCTGATCCTCCTTTTTTCTTCCCCTTGTTATTTTCTTTTTCTTTATTTTTCTCACTGGCACTCTCCATTTTATTAATCAACAAAACACCAAAAATATTTCGTTCACGCTTTATTTTATTCCTTAAAATAAAAGACAAAAAATATTTTCTTAAAACAAAACAAGTTCATTTAATATTTTCTTGTATGTATTTCAATATGGTTTTAATAGTAATTTAGGGCTTTATTTTCATTTGCAATCCCCATTCATAAATTTGTACCCCCATCCCCTAAATATTGTAATAGCGTAGGACTTTACATTTCTGCAATTTATCGCTTTCAAATATAAATTCTAGTAAAAGATAAATCAAATAGAAGACCATAATTCAAGATAAAAATCAAGCATGCAATCAAACACACTTGCACACAAACACCCTTAGGGTTTCTCCACCTGCTTGCCTTATACAAAAATAGCCATATTACGCATGCAAAGTATCTTGGTAAAACAAACAAAATCAAAAGATTATAGTGCCTCGATGACGCTATTCTAAGTTGCCTTATAAAATGATCTTAGTCCCTCAAAAATGCTAAGATACTTTGCAACATTGCTAATCATGGTTATATGATGACCCACGCCCGTCCCGTTTACATCCAAAGATAGGGTTGTTTACCAAATCAATGGTAAGGCAACAATGTCAAAGGAATAGAAAATGCATAAGAAAGACATTTGAGTAGGTAGATTGCTTCTAGTTACTTGTTCTATTTTCAAAAAAATATCCTTGCTATTTTTAAAACAAACACACACATTTCCAAACCACTTACAAACATTGAAAACATTTTCAAAAAAGACAAACATCTTTGTATACATTCTTACGAACGAGAATCATTACAAAGATTGCCTAAACAATGGCCTCTTTTACAAAATACTTTCAAAACCACACCAAACACATTTTCAAACAACAAAAGCAAGTAATCTAGCAAGTAACTAAGAGCCCATGGAAAACCATTGATGAAAAGGGTGCTAACACCTTCCCTTTTCATAATCTACCCCCCGAACTCAAGAAACAATCTCAAAGGTCTTTCCTGTGCTTTTTCACCTTTCCTTTTGGATAAAAGAAAAGTAGATGGTGACTCTTGCTAAACCGCAACATTTGCGAACACAAATGCAAAATCTCAAGTCAGTTCTCCCACCGTATCACAATGCCAAGAACTGAGGAACTTCTTCGAAGTTTTGACAAGGAGTTTCTATGAATTCCCCGTCCATCTCTATGTAGCGGAAGGAATTGAGGTGACTCACCATATATTCTTCTTCACCTCACACTGTGACAATCTTTCCCTTCACCGGATACTTTAGCATTTGATGGAGTGTGGAAGTAACTGCCCCAACCCTATGGATCCAAGGACGACCCAGCAAGCAAGAATACGACGACCTGATATCCATTACATAAAAGGTGGACCCAAAAGTTTGAGAACTCACTTTGATAGGGATGTCCGTCTCTCCGTGCACCATTCTCTTCGATCCTTCAAAATCCCTTAACACAGTGTTGCTTGGCTTTAAAGTCAAACCCTCATAATCCAAATGGTCCAACGCTTTCTTTTGCAGAACATTCAGCGAAGACCCGGTATCTACTAGCACATGAGCCATAGTGGTGCCCTTGCACTCAATCGAGACATGCAGAGAATCATTATGATTCCTCCCCTTAGGAGTCAGATCTGCATATGAGAAACCCAACCCATTGTCAGTAGTCAGGCTGGCCAAATAATCTTTGAACTTATCTGCTAAAGTTTCCTGCGGAACATGCACAGTCTTGAGAAATGCAATCAGAACCTTCGCATGGGCTTCAGAACACAATAGAAGAGATAACATAGAGATCTTTGACAGGGTCTGCCCCAACTGCTCGACCACATTGTAGTCGCTCTTTTTGATAATTTTCAGTATTTCCTCTATTTCTTGTTTAGAGGCTTCCACAACAATTTTCTTAGGTGCCTCCGTCCGGGCAGGCTAACCTATAATTTCCTTGCCCCGAGTCCCAGATGGCTCAACAGCAGGGGTGATAACTGGAGTAAGAATAGGAATAACAGCAGGTGTAATAACTGGAGTAGGAACAAGATAAATGTCAGGAGTGCTGGTTGGAGCAGCAGTTGGAATAACAGTAGGCTTGATGATAGTCTTCAGGGAAATCTAGGGAGAAAAGACCCTTCCACTTCGGGTAACTTTACTAGTCCCGACAATATTACTGACATCATTATCAGCTTCTTCATTCTTCAGATCTTGCTTAACATCATGATAATATACATCAGCACCATAATGCCATGGGACAACCTTATCTGAGGTGTACGGGATAGGACTAGGAACAGTGATTATTAGCGGAGCAATTCTTTGATCAGGTGTAATCCTAACATGTCTTCTCGAGGAAACCTTTGAAGGACTGGAGGAAATGGTTATAATAGTCACATCTTTAATGGGAACAACGGGAATCATAGTCTTCTCAAACAAAATCTCTTTATTATCCATCAGGTGTTGAACACCTGACTTCAACAAACGACAACCAGAAGGTAGAATCGAACACATGTGGCAACCTTCACCATAACCCGGAAATAAACAGGACAACAACAAATTCTTCTTAACATTCATAAGAGGAGTATAAATTTCTTCAACAGAGGTCACAAACGAATCAGTGTCGACAACATTGACTCCACGACCATGTTTGGGCATGGGAGCAGTTATACATTCGGCTTTTCTGGAGCGTCGAACTCTATCTCCTTGGCTTCAAGAAAGTCTTGTACTTTGTTTATCAGAGCCCAGCAATGATTTGCATCGTGGCCAGGACTCTCAAAATGGTAGGCGCACCGCGTGTTGGGATTCTTAGGGGCCTCTCTCAAGGTTACCAAGTTGGATTTCAGCAGGTGAGGTAACACTTCGGCCAAGGTCATGTTGATGCGGGTAAACTTCCGTTGTGGTCTTTCCACCCTTTGCTAATTGTTGCATTGTGGAGCAACTGCGGGTCTTGGTATCACTACAGCATTTACCGTTTGACGGTGTTCAGATCTGCTTTGGCGTCTCGGGCTATAGACTGCACTGGCTTCCTTCTTACCAGTAAAAGGATTCTTTGTTGAACTCGAGGAGGCATCCTTTTGTATTTTACCACTCCGAATTCCAGCTTCTACTCTATCTCCGGTTAAAATTAGCTCGGTGAAACCAGATGATGAGATGCCTATTAAATGATTGAAGAACGGACCAGAAAGCATTCCCAGAAACATGTCAACCAACTCCCTGTTAGACAAAGGGGGTTGAACTCTCCCAGCCAAGTCTCTCCATTTTTTAGCATAATCTTTAAAACCTTCACCTGCACCCATGGACATACTCTGGAGTTGAGTACGAGTGGGAGCAAGGTCGACATTATATTGATATTGCTTGTAGAAAGTAGCAACAAGGTCTTCCCAGTTTCGGACAATGGCTCCCTCCAACTGGTAGAACCATTCAAGCTGAGTCCCTGACAGACTATCTTGAAAGAAATGCACCCATAAATTTCTGTCGGCAGTGTGGGGTTGGATTTTCATGACATACGAGCGGAGATGGAGTTTTGGACAGGATACTCCATCGTACTTGGCAAAAACCGGAGCTTTGAACTTATGAGGGATGACCATTCCCGATACCAGTCCCAATTCTCCGAAATCCAACCCATGTATCTTCTAAACTTCCATAGCACTCAAACGGTCTTCTAACTGTTTGTACTTATCCTCAGCAGGAGGATATTTCTCATCGTCGTAATTGGTATTGTTGTCAGAAACTGTAGGACTAGGGTACTTTTACCTTTCTTGGTTCTCCCCGTCCTTGGATGAAGAAGTCAGATTAGTTTGATGCTACAACCTTTCTCTGAACCTTCTGCCCATATTCAGAATTCCGACCTTCTTCTTCTTCTCTTTCAGAATAAGGGTCTTCAAATCCTCTTGCCCTTTAGCCAGACTTATGAACATCTGTTGGAACTGGGCGTTCTGTGCCTGAAGATCTTTGATGACTTGATTGGAAGAAATTTCTGCTGAAATAAATAGGGAAGAAGAAGAGAAACCTGTAGGGGTACCTGTAATGATGTGTATGATAATGGGATGCACATGTAATGATTTCAAAGACTTTGGGAGATTTAAATTTGAAAACCAAAAATAAACAAAACTTTATTAGCTTAAATTTGAAAGGTTCAAAAGGCCTTTTAAGGCGTTACAAAGGAGTAAATAAAACAACTTTAAAACTAGAAAAGCAAAATCAAAAGTCCCATGGACGCTTTCTCTTTGTGCTGATATAGTCATTGATCAGTATTTCTTCCTCGAGCTGCCTGGTGAGCTTCAAAACCTTCCTCTCTTGCTCATAGAATTGCTCCAGGTATGTATCCCGCTCATTCTTCAGTTGAATCCAAGACCTTTGTAACTCCCCAGGATCAGTCGGCATGTAAGGATAAAGAACCGTGTAAGGAATGCCTTCTTCATTAGTGGGCTCCACAATCACTGGTAATACGGCTTCATAAGGCATCATAAGCTTCTGGGCACAAGCTAGTACCCATTGGAGATAAGGCTGCAGAGGAAGGGAAGTCTTTGGTCCCAACTCTTTGGGGTCAGATCTGTTTACCATGCCCCAAGCCCGTATGAACCTCCGACGATGCTCCTTAACATCATCCTTATAGTCGAATACAATGTCCTCGAGAAGTAACTCATGGGGACCATCTCTTCGAGCACGACCAAATTGTCACAAGGCTAGACAAGGATTGTAAGTTATACCCCCTCTGATACCAAGTAATGGGACATTAGGGTACCCTCCACAGCGGTAAATAACAACAATGTCTTCCATAGCCCGGGAACACCAAAGAATATTTGTATGAGCAAGTGACATTATTTTGTGCGACCAACCCAAACCTTCTTCGTTCTTCAACACAGACTTAGGGAGGTGAAAAATAAACCACCTTGACAGCAACGACATGCAGCACCTAAGAGTCACTCTTCTCCTCATGGTACGAGTATAGAGAGAATGCAAGATATCTCCAAGCAAGGTAGGCACAAGGTTGCGAGAAAGGAAAATCTTGACAACTTTCACATCTATAAAGAAGTCCGGATTAGGGAAGAGAACTAAACCATAGATAATAAGATCCAAGACATCCTCAAAAGCCTGAAAGTCCAAATCATCCCAAAACAAATGAGCATGGTCTATCAGAAATTTGGCTAGAAAACCTTTGACCCCGCTTCGAGTTTCCCAATTGGATACCACATCGGCCAGTTTCAAATGCAAAGCTGAGGCAATAACTTCTGGCTTAGGAACCTCTTCCATACCTGTGAAGGGTACCTGTTCAAGAATGGATATGCCCAATAGATAAGAGAATTCTTCCAAGGTGGGCACCAGCTGGTAATCTGGAAAGGTGAAGCAGTGATGCTTGGGATCGCAGAACTGAAATAGTATGCTCATCATCTGTTCATCAAGGTTTAAAGTAACTAGGATGAGAAGTTGATTGTGTCTCTTAATGAAAGTAGAAGTTTCAGAAACTCTTGATGCTAGCTCTTTAAGTTGGGCAGGTATATGCACAAAGTTGATTCGGATGGTATTTCTACGCACGGAAACCATGATCTGCAAAACAGAACAAAGATAAATTCCCTTGGTCATTGAAATGGTTAGTGTAATGAAGCATTAATGCCATGTTATGATGCATGATGTCATGATAAACCACAGGTATAACAAACACAAATATTGCAAACACAGTCAAATTACACAAAGCCCTTAGGTTGAAGGCTTGCATGAGGTCTAAGGTAATACCCTCTTGAAGTTAAGTTGGTTCAACCTGTCCTAGAAAAGTAACCAGGTTCTAGAGGATCTCAATATCACTGACCATCCTCCATCGGTCATGGTTTCAGCTCACGCAATCTTTTTTTGCGGCCGATATTATTCCAAGAGTATGGTCTCAATGAGTGTAGCATCGAGTATCAACCAGTTCTCAACTCTACACCTAGGTCGGCTATCTCACTACTTTCTAATGCCCAAGTTGGGCAATTAAAGGTTCTAAGGTCAGTTGATGCTTAACGACACGATGCAGCGGCCTCGTATTCTCCTCGTTTCTCCACAAGGGATACCAGTAGCAACCAAAGTGCCACACCAACATAGCGACTGCTTCAACCGTATCGGTCTACGAGGTAAAGTTCCCTCACAGTCTATTGCTACTTATCCAAAAGGTATTCCCCAGATCTGGGGGTAGGATCTATAGTGACCCCAAACAAAAACCCTTAAAAGTAAAGCAAACAAAGCAATCAAGAGAAGCAATTATGATGACCTAGATCCTAAGGTATACCTCACTTATTATTCCCCAGCAGAGTCACCAGTTCTGTGATACGGTGGCAGAACCGACTGTTTAATACTGGTTTGCATTTTGTGTTCGTAAAATATCGCGGTAAGCAAGAGTCGCCACCGACTTTTATTTCATCCAATCGGAAAGGAAAAAAGTACATAAAAAATCCTTTTTCGAGATTTTGAGTACGGGGGGTAGATTATAGAAAGGGAAGGTGTTAGCACCCTTTCTATCCATGGTTTTCCATGGGCTCTTAGGTACTTGCTTCTCTTTTTAAAATTGCTTGTGTATGTGCTTTGTTTTTAAAAAGTTTGACTTCGTGATAACCCTTGTATCAGTCCTCAAAGGTGTGACGAAGTTGTTTTGAAATTTTTTTTTGAAAAGTGTAAGTGTGAAAAGTTTTGAGTTGAGCAAGTACCTACTAACATCTACCTACTCGAAAAAAGATTGTTTCTATTCTTGTTCCTTTAGACAGTGCCATCCTACTATTGAGAAATAGGTAGCACTGTCGTTGGAATTGTAAGGGTTAATTCGAAAGGGACGTATGATCACTAAAGCAATATTAGGACACCTTAGTAATAACCCTAGAGTCTTAAGATCATATTCGAGGCAACATTTCCGAAGAAACATTCGAACGGGACAACTTGACCTTTTATACTGGAGGGCAACCACTAAGACACCCTATGCTTAATGATTGTTTACCGAAGGCAACCAAAGTGAGAGTATACCCTAAGAGTGATATGTGCGAGTGATTTATTTCAGTTATTTATCTTTGCACATTCGGGTTTTCTAACCGTATTAATTTGCCATGTATTCTTGTCATACAATCCTATTAGCATACATCTAAACAGTTAAATATTTGTAGGAATTAAAAAATGCGAGAAAATAAATTTACGCTATTACAAGGCTTCGGGGAGGGGGATTAATTACATAGCCAAAAACCCGGGGAAAAATCGATAAGTAAAAGCCCTAAATTAACTATTACAAACCAGTGAGCAGTTACAAAATATTGACAAAATAAATAACAAGCGTGCGACGAATTAAATACGAAACGGCTAGGGTTTTAACCCTTGACTAAACCTATTTGTGATTGATTAAAAAAGATGCTTTTGTCATGTTTTTTTATTTAAGAAAATAATGAAACAATTAAATTAAAAAGAAAATTCTAAGTTCTAATTAATTTTATTAAGAAAAATAAATTAATTCACTCTAAACCTATTTTTGTATTTTTATTTATTTGAGAAGAATAAAAGAATTAAAAATAAATCAAGAGTTTAAACCTAATTTGCTAATTAGTTTTAATTAAAAAAAACAAATTAAAATTTCCCTAAATTAAATTAAACTAAATTAAATTAAATTTGATAATAAAAAAAACTAATTCTAATTTTTCATGAATTCTTGATTTTATGAAGAAAAAAAAGTGATTAATTGTCAATTAAAATAATTAAAAGAAATAAGAAAGAATGGAAAATAAGAAAAAGAAAAAGAAGTGGGCCTGATTGCATTTAGCAATTCTGGGGGTTAGAGGTTGAATTTTTTGGGCCCAACAAGGCTAAAGCCTGTTTTGACTACGCCTGATCTGGTGAGGTGTTGACTTGAATGCATATCATGGACCTTTAATGCTGGCACGTTAGATCTGATTAACAAGGCATCCAGTGGCCAGACATAGAGGGTGTATGAAAGGCGTATTCTACTGTATTACATGGGATTAACCTGAAATAATCAAGAAAATAATAAAATGCACACACCTGGGATCGAACCCAGGACGTGTGCATCAAAGGCCTTCTCCCCAACCATCCGAGCTAGCGTGTTAACTTGCAAGTATAATAAACATAAAACATAATATTCAAAACAAGCTAATGGGGTCAGCCAAACGCACGAATTTTTAAACGGACCAATCTCACGTTGCCACACCTCATCTTCTTCCTCTCTCCGTCGCTTTAGCAAATCAGAATTTTACCTACAGACATTTGTTGTAGGTATAACCTTGTCCATCTCCAAAATTGCATATGCTCAAGATAAATGAAAATGGCTGGTACCAATAAACTCGTCTCATTCTCACGAGCATCATGGTACCAGAATCAACGCCCAATTTTTCCTGCATTGAAAACCCCTAAACAAGAACACAGAACCCTAACTATGGCAATATCACGTACAGGAATCAAAAATGAAATTAAATGATGAAAAATTAATTTGGAGATGAAGATGAATTTTAGGGAATTACATCCTCTTCAAAACGAGCTTTGGATGGGTCATTTCTGATAAAGCATGAGAAAGTTATACTTGGTCAAAGTTGAGTTGACTTTTCCTGCAAAACCCTAATTTAGCAATTTTTGGGTTTTGATGAATTGTGAGAAATCCTTGGGGAATCATAATCAACCATTGATAAAATGATGAATAATACTTCAAAATTAGGATGTTGACCAAAAATCTTGAAGTTTGACTGTATGTGGGCCACAATTGACTTTTGACCTAGTACAATTAATTTTCAAGCATTTGAGCAATTGACTGAGCAAACTTCTTCTGCAAGGCTTGAAAATTGACATGGATGATCTTGAGAACATATTAAGATAATGGTGATCATTTTAATCCTTTGTGGTTCATACATCTTGATGAAGATGGAAACCCTAATTTGAGGTAGACTGCCTTAAGAGAGAGTTTGTCTGGTCAACTCTTGACCTTCCTTGAGCAATTTGGGGGTCTCTCTTTCCATGCGTTGAGAAATATGGGAGGGAAAATTTTGGGGTACAACACAAGCATGTCCCTTATCTCCCCCCGGAAAACTTTGTTCTTCATTTGTTGATAAGTAGCATCAGTGTTCTTCAGGCCGAAGGGAATTACGTTGTATTAATAGTTGCTCGAATGGGTCATGAAAGTTGTGCATTATTTGTCACTCCTCACCATTGGGATCTAATTGTAGCCCTAGTACGCGTCCATGATTGTTAAAAGTTTATAAATTTCAGAATTATCTACCAGTCTATCAATGTTAGGCAGTGGATATGAATCTTTGGGACATGCCCTATTGAGATCGGTATAGTCAACACACATGCACCATTTTCCATGGGATTTTTTTACCAATACAATGTTTTACAACCAAGTTATGTATCGGGCTTCAGAAATAAAATTTGCCTCTAAGAGGTCTTTTCTGGAGAATGCCTACGCCCATGTTAAACTACTGTCCTAACGGCTGGATCTATGGTCAACTGATAGCAGGCGATCTCAGGGTCGATTTCGGGCATATCAGTAGTGCTTCACGCGAACAGGTCATCATTCTTCCTCAGGGTAGCTTTGAGATGCTTCCTTGCCAAGTCGGGGAGTCTTGTTCCAATCTTTACCCCTTTGTTCAGACATTTTCGAAGAGTATGAATTCAAAATCCCTATCTGGGATGGGGCGCATGGGATGGAAAGGCTCCCTGTTGGTCGCGGCTCAGGCAGTTCCTTCCTCCCTCTTCTTCTCCTCCAGTTCATCATTGGTGAAGCGAGTGTCGAGTTCCACTAAACTGACGTGGGGTGACGGCTTCTGCTCTGCAGGTGCTGCTGTCTAGGTGGCTTGTCATCTACAAGTCAGGCTTGCTTGTTTGTTGCCTTAGGTGTTGTATCGATCAAATTTTGTCCTTTAGCAGTTGCGTTGAAGCATCTTCTTGCGACTATGATATCTCCGTGCATAGTGACTACTAAGGGTGGAAATAGGCCGGGTCGATAATAGAGGTCAACAACCTAGCCTACTTAGGCTTAGGCTATGGCCTAGCCTATATAGGCTCGTTCTAGGCCTAGGCTTATTTATAAGCCTATTTAGTTAAAAAGGCTACACCTCAATCCATGAATAAGCCTTTTAGGTCTAACAGGCCGACCGATATAAATAAATATGAATAATTTTTTTATTATCATTATGTTATGTTTTGCACTTTGAATCAAAATACATAAATAAAACTTGGTTATTTTGGAGAACTTATGAAAATAAGATTAAAACACCTTATGAACAATGTTATAAGTTGTTTTCACAAGTCCTCTTAAACAAATAGTCTCACAAAACTTATGCCAATTGGTAAGTTAAAATAAATCAATGCAAACAAAATTTTAGTCTTATTGATTTTTTAGTTTGTTGCCTATTTAAACATTATTTAAATTTCTTATTTACATATGTCTAACATAATAGGCTTTTATGTAGGCTAACAGGCTAACCAAGCCTTAGAAAAGGCCAGACTCAAGCCTAAAAATAAGCATAAGAAAGGCTACAGGCCAGGCTTAGGATTTAGTTTTTTTGGCAGGCCAGGCTTAGGTTTGGCAAAGCCTAGCTTGGCCCAGCCTATTTCTACCCCTAGTGATAATGCAACCTCTCTTGGTATAGTACTTCATCTTCAAATGGAGCGTGGAAGGGGTTGCAGTCAGCTCGGCCAGAGTTGGGCTTCCCAAGATTAAGCTGAAGAGAGAAGGGCATTAGATGACTAGAAAGTGGATGATGACTTGTCTGGCCGTTGCTTCCTCCCCGAAGGTGATGATCAACTCGATGTAACCCCAAGGTTTGGTAGTTGCACCATTAAAACCCTGTAGGTCAGAGCCCACATATGGTGTCAAGTGGGTGTGGTCAAGCTGGAGAGTGGTGAACAAGTGTGCATACATAATGTTGAAAGAGTTTTCTTTGTCGACCAGGATGCGGTGGACACTGAATTTTGCAATTTTTTATCTTGCAAGTAGAGGGATGCTAGTTTTCGGTGCTCTGCCGAGAAGTTATTCAAGATAAAAGGTGATGGGTTCAGACTTTCCCCGGAACCTTTCGAGAGTAGTGTTCTCAGTTAAGCTTACATCGATCATATCTTCGAACTTTCTCTTCATCAACTCGACGGTGATCTGGTTGAATACTCCTTTGGATATGACCATAGAGGAGGGTAATCCTTCCCAGGTGCTGTGAATGGAGATGGGCGTGTCTTCCTCCTCGTCGGGGATGAAGAAATCCTCTGGTCGGATATGACTACTTGTAGGTTGTGCATGTCATTCGAGGGTGGGGTGTCCTCCTCTACCCTCTTCTTCTCGCGAGTTTCTTTTCGGGGAGCCTTGATCCTTTGGGTGTACTACCTTAGACGACCTACCTTTATGAGGGTTTCAATCGCATCCTTGAGGTGGATGCAATCTTCGATGACATGGTTGTGGCTACGATGGAAACGACAACACTTTGTCTTGTCGGTGTTATGTTTGTGGGACGTTGGCTTGGGAAAGCAAACACCCACTTATTTGAACTCAGAATTGATACACTCTGCAAGGATACACTCGCGATGAGAGGTCAGCTGAGTGTATTCAATAAAACGGCCCGCTGGGCCTCTTTGCTCGTGAGAGTTGTGGGGCCTCTTATCTCTTTTCTCCGCCCCCATCGAGGAGGCACATAGTCATCGTACTTTGGGGCCCTAGTCCCCTCATGGTTCCTGGAGTCGCGAGCGCTGTTGGCGGCCTCTTTCTCCTCATAGGTGATGTAGGACTGGGCCTTGTGGATGAGTTCGGAGGATGACTAGAGAGTCTTGATGTCGACTGCCTTTATGAAATTTCCAAGATTTAGCCATTTCTCGAGCAGATACCTCTTCATGCAGTCAGTCGTGGGTACTTGGATAGCCTCATGGTTGAAGCGTTCAATATACGCTCAGACTAGTTCATTGTTCCCATGGATGATCACCTCGAACAACGATTCAGTTTTTGGGTGTCGTTGGGAGGCGGTGAAATTCCTAGTGAATTGAGTCTTCAGATCCCCCCAGGAGGTGACTGACTCTGGAGCGAGGCTTTTGTACCATTCCATGGAACTTTTCCTCAGAGTTGTGGGAAAGAGTCTGCACTTAATAGAACCTCCAACATTACGGCAGTTGAGATCATCGAGGCTGTAACGCCGTCGTAAGTCGCCAAAGGTGGTAGCTTCTCCATACCGACGGGGAGAGGGGTCTCCATGATTGCCCGAGTGAATGGACCGCAGGGGTTGTCTTCGTCACTGTTGTACCCTAAAATTTGCTCTCTCATTTCTCAATAATTTTCTTACAAGTTCTCTATTGGTTCAAGACTACACAAGGTTTGATTAGCTCAAGATACCTCCTCAAACACTGATGTCTCAAAACTAGGGCTTGATTTTGCACAAGTACAATTGGACTTTTAATGCCCCATGTAGTTTCCATTGGATCATATTGGGCTCTCAAGCATCAGGTCAAAGAAAGGAGGAAGAGGAAACTGTCGAAAGGGAAAAGTAGGTAAAAAAAGGTGTACAGTTGCAGATAACCATGTCGAATTTAATATCTGGTTCAGGCTGTTCGAACTACACGACTGATCGAAAGGAGTGGTTGGCAGATTTTGACAAATCGAAGAAGAGTAAGCTTGCTTCGATCCACAAGCTTCGACTGGGAAATGGCGTCCTTCGAGCAGGCTTGCTTCAATCCACAAGCTTCGACTGGGCAATAGTGTCCTTCGAGCAAGTTTTCTTCGATCCACAAGCTTCGACTGGGAAATGGCTTCCTTCGAGCAACTTGCTTCCATCCACAAGCTTCGATTGGGCAATGGCTTCCTTCAAGTAAGTTTGCTTCGATCCACAAGCTTCAACTGGGAATTGACTTCCTTCGAGCAAGCTTGCTTCAATCCACAAGCTTCGATTGGGAAATGGATTCCTTTGAGCAAGCTTGCTTCAATCCACAAGCTTCGACTGGGCAATGTCTTCCTTCGATCAAGCTTGCTTCAATCCATAAGCTTCGACTGGGAAATGGCTTCCTTCGAACAAGCTGCTTTAATACACCTCTAAACCCTTCGACACACATAGTTTCGACACTATGAATTATAAGTTTATCTTCATACTTGCTTTGATCCACAAGTATATTTGGTTGTGGCATTTGAAGTTTGGACATTTGAACTTGCTACCACTTAATCAACTGATTACTCAAGATATGGTTACTGGTATTCCAAGTCTTGAGATGCCTGAAAATACTTTGTGAAGTTTGTTTAGTAGGAAAGCAATCCATAAATTCTTTCGTTTCGACTATGCCAATGAGATCATCTTGCATACTCAAAGTGGTGCATTTGAAGAACATACAATTGGTGGAAACAAATATTGTTTTGTCTGTGGATGAGTTTGGTTGAAGGATGTCGATCTATATGATCAAAACGAAAGGACGAAGTAAGTGGTGCATTCAGATGAATGTGGTCCATTCAAAGAACATACAATTGGTGGAAACAAATATTATTTTATCTATTGATGAGTTTGGTCGAAGGATGTGGATCTATATGATCAAACGAAAGGATGGTGTATTCTATTTAAGGAATCAAGTTGAAGACAAAATTTTGAAAAACGTTGATCAAATCCATAGGCCATACTACATGATCTTGCTTTGCAGGCCTAAAACTTGTGTTTCACTCCATAATTAAATATTTACACAATTAATTAAGCTATTACTCAAGTTATTAATCCATTGTCCAAAAGATCTTTCCATGAAGTAAGCTTGTTGGTACAAAACTTGTCTTGAACCCATACCTTGTTTTTTTCCTGATTATACTCCACCATAAATCATGGAAAGTAGCCCCTCTATACCAACAACTTTGGCACTTCATCTTGGGATCATGGAAAAGTTGACATAACTTGATATTTGCATTCCAACCAAACCATTTTTTGTTATCTTGCAAATCTGATTACTTCAACTTCCTAAACCTTTTCTCTATAAATAAGAGACCATTTGCAAGCTAAAGGGGCCAGATTCTGGTTTGTTGAAAAATCCCCAAAATCTTTTATACTCTAAAAAACTCAGAACTTGCACACAAGCACAAAACTTGGCACATCCTGACTTTACACACAAAAATCTCAAGTCACTTCGTGTGTTTTTTGGCTTTTCGATTCACTAAGCTTAGAACACTCCTAAATCCCTCCAAAAACCTCTCAAGAAAGGTAGTGATCCTTTCGATTCACTCCTAGCTTCCGTATACCAGCCTTTCGATTCAGTGACTTTTAAAGCAATGTAGTGATCCCACTAGCTCAAGGAAGGTCCCTGCAAGCTTAATCCATCATCGAACCATTTCTGGAAGTCATATAGAGGTCATTCTAATTTCACTTCAAGAGGTAAGATTTCTTAACTGTGATATCTTGATACAATCATTTTCAGCACATACAAATAAAAAGAAAAGATGTAGATATCATATCTAGGAAGCTGACCATGCTCTCAGTTTTGATTTTCATTGCTTGTGTCTTGAGAATTTCATCTCTGATCAGTTAGGTTTTAGTTTTGGTACTGAACAAAATTCATGCTAACCTTTTATCCATGGCTTTTGAAAATTATGCGGTTAGATTCGTATTCAAATTTTACGCAGGTTTGATGTTTACATTTCTTTGATTTGACTGAGAAACGAAGCTTTTAGAAGCTTGACAATGGAGTTATCATGGCCTGCGCGCGTAAGGAAGAAGATGGGAATTTCAATCATTCATAAACGAGTTCATTTTATATTTAGTTGAAGTTATCTGATGAACGGATGAAACAGACCACCCCAGTGGTACAAACAACATGCGCTAAAGCCTTGCAATGTAGAAGGTCCCGAGTTTAATGAAAAAGACCAAAAACATTTTCCTATATATTTTCTTTTCTTTAACTTAATCTTATTTTTTCTTTAGTTTAATTAAATTTCCTTTTAGTTAAATAGGCCAAAATCTTTCTTTAACAAAATCAAAACAATTTCATTTTCTTTTCATTCATGTCTTGTACATTATATTCTTTTCAATTCTTGTACACTATTCATGTTTCAATATGGGTGTAATAGATAATTATGTTTAATTTCTTGCAATCCCCATTTGTAAATTTGTACACCCCATTCCCCAAATCATGTAAAAGCATAGTAAATTTACTTTCCGCAATTTATCGCTTTCATATAAATGGTAGAAATAAGGGTTTGTATGGAAAGATAAAATTAATACTTAGAAAACCATAATTCAAGATAAAGCAAGCATGAAAAAATAAACACTTTCACATTTACACCTCTAGGGTTAACTCCACTTGTTACCTTGATAAAATAGTCATAATATGCATGTGAGACATCTTAGCAAAAATAATCAAAAATACAAGATCATAGTCCCTCGACGATGCTTCGAATGTTGTCTTATAAATGATCTTAGTCCATCAAGAGAAATGCTAAGATATCTTACAACATTTCTATTCATGACTATACGATGACCCACACTCGTCCCTTTACATCCAAAGATAAGGCTTCTTACCAATCAATGGTAAGATAACAATGTCAAAGGAAGGAAGAAATAAACAAAATACTTTTGAGTAGGTAGAACGTTCTTAGTTGCTTGCTCAAAATCCATCTTCAAAAAACAAACATCTTTTCAAACACACCAAACACTTTCAAAACATAAACTATTTTCAAAAAATTCCAACACTTTGTATGTATTCTTATAGAGACGAGAATCATTACAAAGTTTTCCTAAACGAAGGTGCTTTTCAAAAATACTTTCAAAATCCACCACAAACACATTTCAAACAAAGTAATTTCAAAAGTGAACTAGAAAGCAACTAAAAGCCCATAGATAACTATGGATGAAAAGGGTGCTAACACCTTCCCTTTTCATAATCTACCCCCCGAACTCAAGAAAACATCTCAAAGTTCTTTCCTGTTCTTTTCATCATTTCCTTATTGGATAAAAGAAAAGTTGGTGGAAACTCTTGCTATCTGCAACAATTGTGATAAAATGCAAAACAACCAAGTTATTTCTCCCACCATATTATAGAACTGGCGACTCTACCGGGGATGACTTAAAAGTGGGGGTAACTTAGAGCTAGATCATATTTAATTGCTTTCATTATTTGACTTGATTGCTTTACATTTATGGGTCCTTGTCTGGGTTTGTATTGATCCTCTACCTGGATTTGGGAACACCATTAGGTAAGTAGCAATAGATTGTGGAAACTGTATGGCGTAGACCAATATGGTTGAAGAAATGGCTACGTTAGTGTGATGCATTTGTTGGTACCAGTATCCTTTATGTTGAATCGAGGAGAATATGGGGCCGATGAGCGATGTCATGAAGCACTAACTGACCTTAGAACCTTTAATTGAACAATTTTGCCATTAGGAAGTAGTGAGATAGCCGGTTTCGGTGGAAAGATGAAAATTGGTTGATACTCGATACTATGCTTATTGAGATCGGACTTTTGGGATATCTCGGTCGCAAGAAAAGATTGATTGTGCTGAGACAATGCCCAATGAAGAAATATCAATGATATTGAGATTCCCTAGAACTCGTTTACTTTCTAGGACAGGTTGAGCCAACTAAACTTCAAGAGGGTACTTACCTATAAACTCCATGCAAGCCTAAACCTAAGGATTTGTTTGCTTTGTTTGTACTTAACGACTTGTTTGCTTTTGCTTGTGTATGATTACTTGTACATAACATTATGAAATCATACCATAGCATTGTCAATAACCATTTCAAGGATCTCAAGTGCCTACGATGCAGGGTCATGATGAACCAGACGTCTATCAAGGGGCAAGAGGATTTATTCTCCTCTAACCAAATGTTGTCAAAGACCAAAGCACGATAACTTGAGTCAAGGGCTATGACCCACTCGAAATGGTGAGCTTGATTCTCGTGGAAGGACATTCAATAATACGAAGTCCTTCAATCAAAGTTGTGATCAAAGTTCAACTTCTAACATTTTCTTGTGTTTACCCCATGAGATCCTGGAAAACATCGTGTAGCACGGTGGGAGAACTGAATTAGGATATTTTTGAGTTTTATTGCAATTGTTGCGGATAGCAAGAGTCGCCATTGACTTTTCTTTTATCCAAATAAAGGAACGGGTGAAAAGAACATGAAAAACCTTTGATATTATTTTCTTGAGTTCAGGGGGTAGATTATGAAAAGGGAAGGTATTAGCACCCTTGTTATCCATAGTTATCTATGGGCTCTTAGTTTATTTCTAGATCATTACTTTTGTTTGAAAGTGTGCTTTGCGGTGGTTTTTGAAAGTATTTTTGAAAAGCGCCTTCGTTTAGGCAAATTTGTAACGATTCTCGTCTCTATAAGAATGCATACAAAGTGTTTGAAATTTTGAAAATATTTCAATGGAAAGTGTTGGTGCATTTGAAAAGGTGTTTGTGTTTTGAAGATGAGCAAGCAACTAGGAACGTTATACCTTACTCAAAAGTCTTTTTTTCATTCCTCTCTTCCATTTATATTGCTATCTTACCATTGATTGGTAAGAAGTCTTATCTTTGGATGTAAAAGGGACGGGCGTGGGTCATCGTGTAGTCATGATAGCAATGTTGTGAGATATCTTAGCATTTATTTTGAGGGACTAAGATCATTTGTAAGGCAACATTCTAAGCATCATCGAGGGACTATGATATTGTATTTTTGATTGTTTTTTCCTAAGACGTCTCACATGCATAACATGGCTATTTTTTTTATAAGGCAACAAGTGGAGTTAACCCTAGAGGTGCATGTGTGGAAAGTGTGTTTGATTGCATGCATTTTTGTCTTTTGATCAGGGTGGTCTACTTGTTGATTTGATCTTGCCATACACCCTAATTACTAACATTTTGTATAAAGTCAAAAGTGCAGAAAGATAAAATCCTACACTATTACAACCATATTGAATTGCATGAAAATATAAAGGCAAAAATAAGGTAAAAGCAAGAAAAATGGATCTTTTGATTTAGGGCAGCAAACCCTTCAATTCTGCACTTTCTGGATCTCTTTGATCTGGCCTGAAAAGGGGTGAAGGCATGACTTTCGATTGGGGCCTGAAGGCCAGCATGTTGTGTCTTTTGTTTGGGGCCTGGAGGACAGCATGTTGTGCCTTTCGTTTGTCCAGAAGGTTAGTATGGAAGTTATAGGCTTCGTTTCTAACTTCCTGTCTCCTGTTTCTTTCGTTTGAGTTTGAATAACAATATGGCCCCATGCCATGCCAACATCACATTAAGGCTAGATTAGTTCTTAAAGCATGTTTAAATGTACAAAGAGCAAAATCCAAGAAGATTGTTAACAATGACACACATTAAAAGAGTGGAAACGAAAAGAAGAAAATAGTATGTACATGTTTGAAATGAAAAGAAAACTTATTTACATGCTATGCTGGAAACAAAGGGTCAAAGGTTAAGAATAACATACCTTGCTGGAGGCTGGAGCGTGTGCTGGACTTTGAAGTGGTCGCCTTGAATGCCTCTGGATTCGAAGGAAAATACCAAGGGTGTACCTTTGACACTGGATTCGAAAGAGAAAAACAAGTGAAATGTCCTTCTTTGCTGGCTTCGAAGGATAGTAAGATGTAAGGATTTTTCAAATTTGAAAGGGACAAGTATTTGAATTTTGGGTTTAGATTTGCAAAAGTGTTTAAGTGTTTGAGAATTTTATGGTGTGTAAGAATTTTGAAGATACGTTCCCCTCTTATCCTTCTCCTTGTTTCTGATGTGCAAATGAACTCTCTATTTATAGAGGAAAATTTTGAAATGTTTGGGAGTAAAAATAATAAAATAAAGGCTCAGTTGGAAAGTAAGCATCCACTTGTGTCTTGATAGCAAGATGAATGGTTCAGATGGATTGCTTCATTCAGAAGGAAAACAGGCGAAAGGCTCATGGAAAACTTTTTCTAAAAAGTAGTATTATACTATTCAGGGCAAGTGATTTTGGACAACAAATAGGTAAAAGCCTATTTTAACTTGCATAAACAATTAAATATAGAGTGAGTCATAGGTTTGAGGCTTGGAAAGGGGAAACACGCAGCCTAGCCTATGGGTCTAATGTTCAACTTGATCTTTTGAGTCGAATCCTCCATCTTTCTACACCTTTCGACCAAACTAGAACAACATTCATTCCCACCAGTTATGTGTCCTTCGAACTGGCCAATTATGTGTTCTTCGAATGTCCCTCTTCAGCTGAATATGCCATTTTGAGTCCTCTTGCTTTTGATCACTTAGGCCTTCAACCAGACTCCAAAGTAAGCAAAAACAACTATTCCCCAACTATGGCAAGTCCTTTGAATGGGCCACCATGTTGTGTGTCATAATGCAGCACTATGGCGTATTGAAGGGTTTGCAGATGGATTCGAAGGTGATATGAAGGTGCATTCGAAGAAAACATGAAGATGAAATCAAAAGTCACAGGAAGGTAGCCATTCATCCTATTGAAAACTCGTGAATCCAAGGTGTAGCGATAAAAAATGTAGCGGGGTAAATCGGAGATCGAATTATTGATTAATTCGTCTCACAAAAGCAAGAGTCGCCACCGCGCTTTATTGTTTCCAAAGGAAAAGGGGAAAGAGCGAAATAAAACCCTAAATATGCAATGTAAATAATACTTTTTAAAAGTAATGAAAATACAAGGCGTTTTTGAAAAGAGATCTTATGGTTCGGGGGTTGGTTATACAATGGGAAGGTATTAGCACCCAATGCATCTATAGTACTCTATAGGAACCTTTTGAAATATCTGTTTTATTAAAATTGTTCGTTTGATTAAAAAATAAATCATTTTGGCCGAAAAGGGATACGAACGGGTTTTTGAAGATACGACGACCTAACGTCGAAGTTTTTGCTTAAAAGGTGTGAGTTTTGGAGAAATTGGATATTTGGGGAAATTATCTTAAGTTTTCAATGAAATGAGGGTATTCGCACAATGTTTTTTTTTGATGACATGAAGTCGACAAAAATTAAACAATTCCCTTGGATTGAAACGGACGAGAGATATACGGATTAACGATCAATTAATCAAAATTATAATTAAACGATTAAATAATGAAATTTAAATCATACTAGCATGCATCTTAAAAATTAAATAAATAATAAAAGAGCACATGAAGATTAAGAAAACATAGATTTTTTGATAATTAAACACATGACAAAATTAAATCATGAAACATGTATTTTTGAATAATTAAATAAGCGACAACACAAAAATATAATAAAAGAAAAAAGTATGTTTTCAAAATTAAATAAAAGTGAAATTTTAATTAAATGTTTTTATGTGTTTTTTATACTAATTAATAATTTTACAGCAAAGTAGATTAATAATTAACTAAGTATATTAAATGATATGGCCAAAAGAAATAAAATATAGATAAGTGACCCAACCAAGATTTGAACCCAGGACACTCAGCTTGCTAGTAATATGCCTTGCCAATTAAACTGTTTCGCTTTCTGTTATAGCTACAACTCAAATAAATAAAAAGGGAAGGAACTAGAAAAAAAAAAAGCCAAGCCAAACGGGCCCAATGGGCCAACCGGGTTATGGATTAGGAGGAAAAAGAAAAACCCTAGTATACCTTAAAACAAAACCGCCGCCGCTGGGAAATGAAGAGGAAAAAAAACAGATTTTTTACCATTATTATTATTACATCATTTCAAAAAAAGTAGATTAAATGGGAAAATAGAGCAAATATTAAAAGCTGCAGCGACCCTCTCTCTCTCAGTATCGACGTCACCTCCCTCTTCAACGACCTTGTTCTACCCTCAGCCTCTGAGCTCCTGCAATCTCTCAAACCTCACTTTCATGCTCTCAAAAACGTAGCTTATCAACAAACTCACATAGAAACTCAAAAGAAGAAAAAGCGGAACTTGTAGAATATTTACGCTAAGGTTCTGAAGCAAGATCCCCGCCGTTGCCGGTAATTTTACTTTCTGAGTTCTAAGGTTCTAGTTTTGCTTAGATTTAGAGTAATTGGTTGAGAATATATATAAATCGATTGGGGCTTTGGAAAGAAGGGAAGGAGACGAAGAATCTGGTGTATTCAATTTATGGTTCTGGGTTCCAAGCCGCCGTCGCTGAGGCATGCCGGCTCGGCGGCGATTTATCTAAAGGAGAGAGAGAGGTTTTTTCTATGTTTCTGGCGATGGTCTTGTGTTGATGCGTTAGAGGTTATTTCTTTTACAGAATTTTAACTCTCTTTGTTTTTGTGTGTGTCTCTCTCTGCTCTAGATTTAAGTAATGAAGGCATAACAAATGCAAGGCAACATGAAACATATCAAATAATCGCAAAAGGACAACAAAGTTTCAAACACGATTGCACCTTAATCAACATTGAAATAGCAGAAACAAATTAGTACGAAAACAATTTGAAGGTAGGAGGAATCAAGAGAACGATTACCGTTGGATAGGAGATTTTTTCCGGGAATATCTCAGGTAAGGTATCTGGTTCTCTCTTCTCTTGCTTCGGTTCTGTGGGTGTAGTTGTCATCACTGAGATACATGGTCGATATCAGTTTGTATCGGTTACTTACAGGTACAGAGGTGCATCAATTTGTTTGTTTTCATGTTACCGCGGGTTCTGAGTTTTGCAAGCTTATGCTGGTTTAGTGTTCATCTGGTTTGATGTAGGTAAGGTTTGACAAGGTTAAAGTTGTTGGTTTTTTTTTTGGCTTGAGACAGCAGTTGTATATTGTTTTGTATATTATGCAGGTTACGGCATCGGTGTTTATTGTTGTTTGCTTCTGTAATGATGGACAAAGTTGAAGCTTGGATGAAGATTGTTGCTAATTTTTTGGAGACTTTTTGTTACTGAAGGTGATGGGTTATCTATAGAACAAATGGTTGGTGATGTATATATGTGAAGAGAGGGGTCATATGGGAGTTAGAAGGTTTGTGAAGAAATTCAAAGGGGTTATTACCGTTGTGGTTTTTTGACTGAGGTTGAAGTTTATTCTATAGATAGAGGAAATATAGTATGACTTTTTGCTTTATTCTTTTTTTAAAAAAAATGCCATTCTCATGTAAGTTTCTTGGATGTATTATGGTGCAAATTTGCAGTATGACAGTAACAGGTTTGTGGGAATATTTGACAAGAGTTGAAGCAAAATTGGATAGAACAAAAAATTAACAGCAAGAAAAAAAATAGTAATAATAATTAACCAAAAAAAAGATTGTTAGTGACAACTAAACTAAAAGTACAAAAAAGAATTAAAATAAGAGACACAAACAAAAGGTATTTAGTAATAATAATAATTCAATTTAAGAAATTCAATTAATATTAGAACTAAATCAAAATTAAAAAGGAACTAAAATTATAATGACTAAAGAAATAAAAATGTAAACAAAAGAAAATGGTATTAACTATATGTTTTTTTTTCTTTGAGATTTTCTGGATGTAAAATACAACTAAAATAAAGATGACGCTAATCACATATTTTTTAGATTTTTCAAATAAAGTGATACAAACATATAAATTTCAATAGAATTAATAAAAGACCATATTTTTTATATTTTGCATAAAGAAAAAAAAATTATAAATAAATAAATAAAAATAATAACACATGTTAAGTGCGTCTTTTGCAATTTTTTTAATGGAAAAGAAATCATGAATAAAACACAGTCGAACCCAAATTTCACCAAATTCACAAAACAACTTTTAACGTCAACAATTTTTCATGGCTTTTTAATGCATAATTTTCCCTTGATTTATAAAGAAAAGTTGTGGATGATGTCAAGGAAAATCATGCGCAAAAACAATCTCTTAAAAATGTCGAAATTCGAAGAAGTTATGAAGTTTTGAAATCTGACCCGAGAAGTGGCAAAAATAGGTCGAATCGCTTGTGAACGCTTGCTATGTAATAATGCAGATGGGAGGTGGGATCTTAGGTCAAAAATTGGGGTACAACACAAGGCAAACAGGTGAGGGGCCAATGGTGCAATCGAAGCTTGCAGGCAGGAGCCATTGTCCAAATGAAGCTTGCATCCAGGAGCTGTTTTAGTGCATAAAAGCAAACATCGAAGGAGACCTAAATGCTCAATCGAAGCGTGAGGGCCAAATATCTCTCGAAGAAAGAAAATGCTCAATCGAAACTAGTATGAATCGAAGAAAGCTTGTTTTTCTTCAATTTTTTCAAGAAAAATCAATTTTCCTGCTTTGCCCCTTTTTTTGGTTTGTTTTGTACTTGTGCAAATTTGAGCTTTTTTTGAAAATCCTTGTGATAAAACATCTTGAGAAAGTGAGGGAAAATTTTGGGGTACAACAGTTGCCCCTGTTCAATCTTATTAAACCTGAAGAGCAAGTATGGCACGTTGTCGTTCGTAGCTTGAAGGTAGAAGATGATTGAACACTAGAGTGCCCAGAAATTTGCACTCACATGAAATAGCACTGATAGTTGATGATGTAGGGAATGGGCTTACAGATGCCATTTAGAGAGATGATGGATAGTCGTCGGAGATGGGCTTAAGGATGCCATCTAGAGTGATTCTTGGCAGAAATTAGACTATGTCTAAATTTTGACTTCAATTGGAAAAGAGTCAGAATAAATCTTTGGAGCGATTTATCTGAACCAGAGAAAGTGTCTAACAAAAAGGAATCAGGATAAACCATTGATCAATTAAAACTGAACCAACAGAGGTCTTGGATATTCTTCAATTTATGATGGGCCTGTGTAAGGTTGCTTCAGGACGAGTTCGTGTAAAACTGCATCTAGAAGGAGAAGGAACCTGGGTAGGGTTACCTCGGGATGAATCCGTGTAAAACTGCATCTGTGTAAGATTGCTTAATGATGAGCTCGTGTGAAGCTGCATCTTGTCACGTAGGTAGTTGCTCTGTCTTGCTTCAAAAACTAATCTTGGACCTATTGAAAATTGTTGATGATAGCTATATGTTGATTGATCTTTCCTGGAAAGGTAAAGGGTTAGCTGTATGTAATGTCATGATGTATGAAATGCATTATGTAATGATGTTCTCAAAAATGAGGTTGTGTTGTATGCATATATCATGTATGTTATATGGTGTATGAATGTGATGCGTTTATTGCAGTGCGTATTTGTCTAGGAAAATAAATCCTTAACAAAATGTTGGGGAATCTTGGGAGGCTGAATCCCTAACTGTTATTGGAGAATAAATGTATCTTCAACTTTGTTTAGAATATTTTTGTTGGGAATTCCTATTCTGTTGTTTGAGGAGAAACTCTGTTGGGGAATATTGGCTTTCTTTAAGAAGACTCTGTGGAGAGTGTTGATTTCTGCTTGGGGAAATAAAATTCAAGAATTTTGGTTATCCATTACTCCATTGGGGAATTATTCCTGACTAGAGAGAATAAAAAGTTAACTGTTATCTGGTCGAAATCCCGGCTTGGTAGCAATTTGGTGAGGATAATGAAGTTGACTGTTATCTGGTCGTATTCCAGGCTTTGTAGCGACTTACTGGGAAAGATTAAATTAACTGTTATTTGGTCAGATACCAGGCTTCGTAGAAAATTTCTTGGGCGAGTGAAGTTAGGTTGTTATCTGGTCGGATTCCAGGCTTCACAACAACTTACCAACATTAAACCGCTATCTGGTCGGATTCCATGTTTTAAAGCAGATTTCTGAGGAAATGAAGTTAATTGTTATCTGGTCGAGTTCAAGGCTTCACAATAACTTACTTGAAAGGATGAAGTTGAACTGATATCTGGTCGGGTCTAGGCTTCACAGTAACTTGCTGGAAAGAATGAAGTTGAACTGATATCTAGTCGGGTCCAGGCTTCACAGTAACTTGCTTGAAAGGACGAAGTTGAATTGATATACGGTCGGGTCCAGGTTTCACAGTAACTTGCTGGAAAGATTGAAGTTGAACTGATATCTGCTCGGGTCCAGGCTTCACAATAACTTTCCAACATTAAAACTGCTATCTGGTCAGATTCCAGGTTTCAAAGCAAATTTCTGAGGAAATGAAGTTTATTGTTATCTGGTCGAATTCCAGACTTCATAACAACTTACTGAAGTTAACTGTTATCTGGTCGGTTTCCAGGCTTCGCAGTAACTTACTGAATTTGATTGTTATCTAGTCGGATTCCAGGCTTTATAACAAATTCCTGTGAGAATGCAGTCAATTGTTATCGGGTCGAATTCCAGTCTTCACAACAACTTACTGAAGTAATTGTTATCTGGTCGGTTTCCAGGCATTGCAGTAACTTACTTGAAAGAACGAAGTCAATTGTTATCTGGTCGAATTCCAGGCTTCACAACAACTTACTGAAGTTAACTGTTATCTGGTCGGTTTCCAGGCTTCGCAGTAACTTGTTGGGGGTAGAGGCAAACTCTACTAGGGAAAAGAAGTTAAACATTTTCTAGTCTAACTTTAGTCCTCACAATATCTCGATAATTTAAACTATTATCTGGTCGGGTCCAGGCTTCATAGTATCTTGAGAAGTTAGACTATTATCTGGTCAAGTCCAGGCCTCATAGTAACTGAAAGTTGTTTGGATAGGAAGTGATTTCGTTGAGGAGTGAAATGTTTTGTTGGGGAATAAAACTTTTTGAAGAGATTATTTGATGACATGTGGCAAGGTGAATTCTTATTTGAATAAATCCATAAGGCTTCTTCTTTTAAGATCAACCTAGATAGGGAGAGGGCTGTCAAGATATTGAAACTTTGACCGAGGTTTGCATATATCCAACTTTGTAGGCAACTCTGTTGGGGCAAAGGTTTATTGTAGCAGACTCTGTGGGGATAATGCTAATGAGATAACTCTGTTAGGATATTTCCACTGCATTAAAGAGATGCCCGTTGCTTCTTGGCGGCACATATTTGCTAAACAGTTTAATTATGTTCATATGCATATGTTCATTCAATTTTAGTCATTGGACGTCTTTGCACTCAAGACAAAAAAAATAAAAATTTTGTACTTCAAAGTATATTTGTATTGATGTTCTGCCCATGAATAGGCGTTTTTGTACAAAGACACGGAGATCCTAGTAAGAGCAAATCGTCGAAAGGATAAAAAAATTGAAAACAAAAACAAAAAACCATGTGGAAATGATCTCATTATGTTCCAACTCTATTATTTCCCCAATGTCTTCGAACGTCCCTTGCCATTGACAAAAGTTGATTGGGTTGATCTTGGACTGTTCGAACCCAGACCTCGGTAATAAAGCCGATTGTGGTGATTCTACAAGACATAGTCATACGCTTTTAATCCTTAACTTTTGCCTGGACTGCCCTTTCGGGTTTTCAGCCCACCGGGATACCCATTTTTGCCCAAGTCATCCTTTCGGGTTTTCGACTTGCCGGGTGTACAATCTTTTGCATATATCCCTAATTTTTGCCCAAACCTTTGGTTTGTCGGGATGCCCTTATCTTGCCTAGGTGTGTCAACCTAGTGGGTCTCTTATACGTAGTATTTTTTAACTATGTCCACATTCACCGGATGTGGGAAATCTTCCCCGTCCATAGTAGTCAGCATCGTGGCACCACCAGAGAAAACTTTCTTGACAACAAATGGTCCTTCGTAACTGGGAGTCCATTTTCCCATGGGGTCGCCTTGTGGAAGAATGATGCGCTTTATTACCAAGTCACCAACTTGGTATACTCGAGGCCTGATCTTTTTGTTGAAAGCTTGGATCATATGCTTTTGGTACATCTGTCCATGACAAACAGCAGCCAGTCACTTTTCATCGATCAAGTTCAACTGATCCAATCTTGTCTGAATCTATTCATCTTCGCCTAGGCCTGCTTCATTCATAATCCTTAGTGAGGGGATCTGAACTTCCGCTGGTAGGTCAACTTCCATGCCATAGACCAAAGAAAAAGGAGTTGCACCAGTCGATGTCCGAGCTGAAGTACGATAGCCATGAAGAGAAAACGATAACATCTCATGCCAGTCTTTGTAGGTTACTACCATCTTCTGCATAATCTTCTTAATGTTTTTGTTGGTTGCTTCCACTGTGCCATTCATTTTAGGTCTATAAGGAGAAGAATTATGATGCTTGATTTTGAACTGGGTGCAAAGTTCTATAATCATAGCATTGTTGAGATTGGTCCCATTGTCAGTGATGATCCTTTCGAGGATACCATAGTGGTAGATGAAGTTATGCTTGATGAATCTGACTACAACATTCTTTGTGACTCAAGCAAATGAGGCATCTTCAACCCATTTGGTGAAATAATTGATAGTGACAAGAATGAAGCGATGTCCATTGGAAGGAATAGGCTTAATCTCTTCAATCATGTCAATTCCCCACATTGCGAACAGCCACGGAGCAGTCATGACATTTAGAGGAATAAGAGGCACGCGGACTTTGTCAGCGTAGATTTGGCACTTGTGGCAAGCCCTTTAGTGGTGATGGCAATCAGTCTCCATTGTTGACAAATAATAACCAGCTCTCAGGATTTTCTTGGCCATCGTATTTCCGCTAGAGTGAGTCTCAAAGAGACCATCATGCATGTCTTCCATAATTTCCTCTGCCTCCTTCTTGTCAACACATCGGAATAGAGTAGAATCATGGTTGCGTTTGTACATAATTCCATTTCTTTAGAAGAATTTAGTTGAGAATCTTCGTAATAACTTTTTATCATTGATGGATGCTCCTCGGGATACTCTTGTGTGTCAAGGTATCTCTTCACCTCATGGTACCATGGATTCTCGGCGTCAGTGTCAAGCTCATAGCAGTGTGCAGGTTCGTCGAATCTCTCAATTGTAATCATAGGAGCTTCGTTGTTCCATTTGATCTTGAACATAGAAGACATTGTAGCCAAAGCATCGGCTAACTGATTTTCTTCTCTAGGGAAGTGTTCAAAGGTGATTTCTTCGAAGTAAGGAATCCGAGATAGCACAACCTCTTTGTATGGGATAAGATTAGGGTGCTTAGTGTCCTAATCTACCTTTACTTGGATAATCACCAAAGCGGAGTCTCCGAATACATTCAAATGCTTGATCCTTAGATCAATGGCAGCCTTCAGACCCAAAATGCATGCCTCATATTCAACCATGTTATTTGTACAATCGAAGTATAATCTAGTAGTGAAAGGGGTGTGGCAACCCTCAGGAGAAACTATCACAACAACAATTATGTTACCCAAAGCGTTAGAAGCCCCATTGAAGACCATAGTCCATCGGGATCCTTGTTCAAGTTCGTCATATGGTCCAGGTTTCGCGCAGTCGGTTACTATCATGATATTCTCATTCGGGAAGTCAAAGTTCATAGACTGATAATCATCAACAACTTAATGGGATAAATGATCTGCCAATACACTTCCTTTGCCGGCCTTTTGTGTTGTATATTGGATATCGTACTCAGTTAAGATCATTTTCCATCTAGCTATTCGTTCAGACAAAGTGGGTTTCTCGAAGATGTACTTGATAGGGTCCATCTTAGAAATCAATAGAGTGGTATGATTCAACATGTAATGTCTTATCCAACGAGCATCCCACGCCAGAGCACAACAAGTTTTCTCGATTAGTAAATATCTGGTTTCACAGTCAGTAAACTTTTTGCTCAGGTAGTAAATTTCATACTCTTTTCGGCCAGACTCGTCATGTTGGCCCAACAAACACCCCATAGAATTCTCTAGCACAGTCAAGTACATGATCAAGGGTCTTCCTTCAATGAGAGGTATTAGGATAGGAGGTTCTATCAAATATTCCTTGATTTTTTCGAAGGAAGCTTGGCATTCGTCATTCCATCTGACCACTTGATCTTTTTTCAAGAGTGTGAAGATTGGTTCACAAGTAGAAGTAAAGTGAGATATGAAGCAGGCGATGTAGTTAAGACGACCCAAGAATCCTCTAACCTCCTTTTCAGAATGGCGGACTGGAATTTCTTGAATGGATTTTACCTTTGCAGGATCGACTTTGATGCCTTTACCACTAACAAAAAAATCAAGAAGCTTTCCAGATCGTACTCCGAATGTGCACTTATTAGGGTTCAACCTCAACTTGTATTTTTTCAGCCTCTCGAATAGCTTGTATAAGTGGTTGAGATGTTCTTCCTTAGTTTGTGACTATGCAATCATATCATCCACATATACCTTTATTTCACGATGGATCATATCAGGAAACAAAGCTACCATAGCCCTTTGATATGTTACCCCTGCATTTTTCAATCCGAATGGCATGACCTTGTAACAAAAGGTGCCCTATTGCGTAACAAAGGTGGTCCTATCCATGTCTTTGGGAGCCATCTTAATTTGATTATAGCCGGAGAAGCCATCTATGAAAGAGAAGACTTTATGTTGAGCGGTGTTATCGACCAAGACATCGATATGAGGTAGAGGGAATTCGTCCTTGGGGACTGCCCTATTCAGATCCCTGTAATCTGTGCACATATGAACTTTTTCGTCTTTCTTTGGCACTGGCACCACATTTCCAACCCATTGAGGATAATATGTCACAACTAGGAATCCTGCATCAAATTGTTTCATCACTTCAGCTTTTATTTTCTCAGACATGTCAGGCTGCATACGACGGGCTTTTTGCTTGACAGGAGGACAATCTTCCTTTGTTGGTAGATGACGAACTACAATATCGGTATGCAACCTTGGCATATCTTCATAAGACCAAGCAAACACTTCCATATAGTCATGTAACATCTGAACCAATCTGTTTTTGACACTGCTTCCTAGGTTGGCGCCGATCTTGACCTCTTTCTTGTCTGTCTCGGTACCTAGGTTAATGACTTCAACTGATTCTTCATGCAGCTGAATAGCTTTTTCCTCTTGCATTAGAAGCCTGGCTAGTTCTCCCATTATTTCTCAATCTTCCCCACCTTCGTCTTCGACTTGGTTAATTGGATGTTCGAAATCATAGTTGGCAATAGTAGAGACATTGGCAATGAGATTCGGAGTGGACGAAGATCTGTAAGAGTGTGTATGTGTGTAAGATACATGGCTATTTTGAAGAACGCATTAAAGAGAAAGAAAGATAATGAGCACTAAAATTTGAATGCAAAAAAGTCCAATGGTTTATATTGAATGATCATATGATAAAATGAATACAAATAAAACCCTTAACAAAACGGACCATAGTGCCCCGAGCCAGGCATACGGCTTAAAAGTCATTGTTTTAATATTACAGATAAAAGGTTCTTGGAAAGCAATAAACAAGTAATTACTCATCAATGAAGGAGATAGGGATGAAGTCCTTTGTGTGCCACTTGTTGAGCTCTGTTGTAGTAGGGTATATCCACTCTTAGAAAGCACATTCATCATCGGAATCCTCCACAACATTTACTTCATGATTTCCAATACGGAGAGGAAGCTTTCCCGCACGAGCGTGCCTAACCTCTTTCTGAGTCTTGATAGTGAAACCCAACCCACATTTATCTGCTTTGAATGGGATCTCAGGGAGTTTCCCCCAGGTATCACAGCTTCTTTCTTCGACTACGACACGAGCATCTTTAAATGAAACCACCCTTGGCACCACCCTATCAGCTTTGGGCATGTCGGAAGAAACTTTGGTAGTTGAAACCATAGGAGGAACAACTTCAAAATCTTGGCACGGGGTTTCTATAAATTCTCCATCCATCTCCACATATTTGAAAGAATTGAGGTGGCTTACCATGAACTCCTCCTCACCGCAGACAGTGACGATCCTTCCCTTGACTGGGTATTTTAGCTTTTGGTGAAGCGTAGATGTTACTGCCCCTGCTCCATGGATTCAAGGGCGACCCAGCAAATAGGAGTAAGCAGGACGCATGTCCATGATATAGAAAGTAGAGTTGAAAATCTGTGATCCCACTTTGATCGGGAGATCCACCTCTTCATGAACCGTCCTTTTGGACCCATCGAAATCCCTCACAATAATATCACTCGGCTTCAACACTAGTCCTTCACAGTCTAACTGATCCAAATCTCCCTTGGGTAGCACGTTTAAAGAAGAGCTAGTGTCAACCAGAATACGTGCTAGGGTAATCCCCTTATATTCAACAGAAACATGATGAGCTTTGTTATGGTTCCTTCCAAGTGATGTCAGATCAGCATCCAAGAAACCCAATCTGTTGTCAGACGTCAAGCTTGCCACGCAATTTTCGAATTGATCAGTTATGGTCTCATGTGGGACATGAGATTTCTTTAATAATTTGATCAATGACCGGGCATGAGCATAAGAACAAAGTAGCAAAGATAAAATGGAGATCTTGGAAGGGGTTTGCCCCAGTTGTTCCACTATCTTGAAATCACTTCTCTTTATAATCTAAGATTTCATCCATTTCTTGAGCGGAAGGCTCCTCAGTAGCAACGTCCTTTGCGGGCATCTCTATCTCAGCAGGCTCAATCACTTTCTTCTTACCCCTAATGTCATCACTAGGCTTAGCAGCAGTGATGCAGACAGGTGCGATTGTAGTAGTTGGGGTTAAATGTTGGCGAAAAGATTCTTCCAGTTCTGGTCACTTTACTAGAACCAGTAATATTCCCAATGTCATCAGCTTTGTTTTCTTCAATCCAAACATCTTGCTTTATTCCATGGTAATACACTTCAGCACTGTAGTTCCATGGTACTGCTTTGCTGGAAGAATATGGAATTCGCCCAGGGGCAATTATTACCAGAGGCGAAACAGTTGGTTCATTCGAAATCCTGATAGGACCCTTTGAGGAGATCCTAAGAGGCTTGTTTGAAATTTTTATGATAGATAGGTCTTCAATCTTATCGGTCAAACTTTTGACGGATGAAATTCTCTCAAATAGGATTTCATGACTATTTATCAGGCTTTGAACGCCTTCTTTCATCCATTTGCATCCATTAACTTGTTTGGCGCAGCAATCACAATATTTCAAACAACCAGGGAAAACCCTTGTTCTCAGCAAATTCTCTTTGACAACATTTAATGGAGTAGTTAGATCTTCGACGGAAGGAACCAAAATAGTGTCTTCAATTGCATTGACACCTTTGCCATGGTTTGGCATTGGTGCCATTATCACATTGGGAACTGTAGGAGAATCAAATTTGATTGTCTTGTTGTCGATTAAATCTTGAATTTTGTTCTTCAGTGCCCAACATTGACCGGTCTCATGCCCGAGACTATTTGAATGATATGCACACTTGGTATTTGGATTGTATTTAGGTGAGGAAGTGTTTGGATTAGACGGAGGATCATGCAACGTCACCAAGTTATCCTTTAGCAGGTGTTGTAAGGCTTGGGATAGTGACATGCCTATCCTTGTGAATTGTCTTCGTGGAGCCTCAAATCGTTGATGATTAGAAGACTGTCTTTGAACAGGAGTAGGGTTGGAAATCAGAACAACATTAACGGACGGACGATTATCCTTCTTGGTACGGGCCTTTGTCCCATACACAACATTAGTTTCTTTCTTCCCAGTGAAGGGTTTCTTTACAGGGTTAGAGGTGGAAGCAGACTCCATAGGGATTTTCCCGCTCTTGATACCACTTTCGACCCTTTCACCGGTCAAGATAAGCTCGGTGAAACCGGACGAAGAACACCCAACCAGTAAGTTGAAAAATGGACCAGATAACATGCCCATAAACATATCAATATATTCCCTATCAGTTAACAATGGTTGGAACCTACTGGCAAGATCCCTCCACTTTTGGGCGTACTCTTTGAACCACTCGTCTTTACCCATTGTCATGTCTTGTAGTTGAACTCTAGTTGGCACCAGGTCGGCATTGTATTGGTATTGGTGATAGAAAGCAGTGGCCAAGTCTTCCCAGGTATGGATGCGGGAACCCTCCAATTGGTAAAACCACTCTAGTTGAGTCCCAGCCAAGCTTTCTTGAAAGAAGTGAACCCAGAGTTTCTTGTCGGTGGTGTGCGGTTATATTTTGCGTACATAAGACTTAAGATGAAGCTTTGGGCAGGAAACTCCATCATATTTAACGAAGACTAGTATCTTGAATTTATGGGGAATGACAACCCCGAATACTAAACCCAAATCATCAAAATCCAAACCCGGGATGGATTGAATCTCGATGGCCTTCAATCTATCCTCTAGCTGGTTATACTTAACATCGACAGGAGGATACTACTCGTCAAAATAGTCTTCATCATCGGACACTTGATCATTGATACGCCCAGCCTGGGTACTCTTTGCTTCTCCAATTTGATTTTCGTCTTCCTCAGACGAATCTTCCACTACCGGTATCTGGCGAATCGACTCTCTGAATCTTTTACCCATGTTGACTAAGGTGTTGTACCCCAAAATTTTCCCTCTCACTTATCAAGATTTTTCTCACAAGATCTCTTTGGCTCAAGACTGCATTAGGGTTTGATCAGGTCAAGACACCTCCTCATGCACTGATGACCAAAATTAGGGTTTGAGTTTGCACAAGGATTTTTGGACTATAAATTATTCATATAACTTTCAAGGGTCATTATGGACCCCCAAGATTACTCATGTCAAGTTTCAAGCCGTGAATCACATTTTTTATCAGTCAATTGGACAGTTGACCTAAAAATAGCTGTATTGGGGAAAAAGTCAACCATGGCCAATTTACAGTCAAACTTCATAATTTTTGATCCACATCAACATATTAGACTCATATGTATCATTTGATCATGTTTGGACCATAATTCCTCAAGAAATTTGATCAAATCACCAAAAGGGTAAAATGGTCAAAATTAAGGTTTTGATTTAGAAAGGACAATTTCTGATTTTTGATCTAGAAAATGATCAATTGGTTTGAAGCATGATTTCAATAGTTTAATTACATCATCTTGACCTAATGACATGGTTCAAAACATTACAAATCCATTGGATTAACAGATGAATTTTGTAGTCAATTGATCAAAAGTCAACTATACACTGAAAAGTCAAACTTTGACTTTTTGGTCAAAATCAAGTGCCAAAGATCATAATTCATCAAAACATGTCAAAATGTGAAACTTGTTCATCAAGAAACCAAGGATTTAAGATTTGGTTTTGGAAAGTTCATGATAATTCACCAAAGGAAAGTTCATCAAGAAACCAAATTTTCACCATGATGCAAGATGATTCGAAGGAAAACTCCCAACATGAAAGTTGTAGATCTCCATGAAATCTACAACTTTTCTTCACACAATTTCTCCTAAAAATTCTTGGATCTCAAGATATAATTTTGTGAATACATGCTTAGGAACTAAAATAACTTAGTGAAATTTTGCCCTAGTTAGGCAGTTTTTTGACCTAACTTCATGATAATTTTCACATAGTTCCAAAGGGAATTTCCAAAAGAATTTCAAATATGGGTTGTATAGCACATTTCAAGATTTCCAAAATATCTAAGAACTCCTTGAGATCATTCTTGAGTAGGGATAATCGAATAGATGAAGTTGGTGATTTATCACTTTGATTTCAAGCCATTTCATAAAGAACAAAATTCAAATCCTCAAGCATGCTGAACAAATCTTACTTTGCAGGCTCCTAACTTGACTTTCACTCCATAATTAAATGTTTTCACATATGTTGGAAGCTTTAAGCCAAGCATTGAATGCATTGTACAAGAACAATTCCATTTTTGGCACAAAGGTGCCATTTCCATTTTGATAAAGCACTACTTATGCAATTTTCCACTTCTTGAGCCTTGCACTTGTTTTCTCTGCACACAAGCAAAACCAAAACCAAAAGCAACTTGCCTAAATCCTCAACCAAACCAGACCATTCTTGTACAAACATAGAGACTTGTCTCCTCACTTTTCTTCAAAAGCAAGTTATAGAGACAAAAGGCTATATCTCATAAATCTTAAGAAAGCTTGAGGTCTAACCTCTTCCATACTAATACACAAGTGTATTGGAACCTAAGGCACGAAGGCTAAGACTTAGAAACACTCTAAAACACGTTTCCATTGAAAATCTTCCATAGCTTAACAGTTTTTCATTTTACACAGCCATCTCCAAAACCACTCATGCGTTTTGAGTTCTAACCACTTGAACACTTAGTATACATCATACCTAAGTGATCCAAACCCCTATTCCCTTACTGTAACTCCTCCTCCTACATCCACCATTTTCAAATATAAAGCTTGCAGGTTGACTTGAGTAAGGAGATTCAGAGGCTTTTAAGACAAGATAAGGATTGGAATACACTCAGGGAGGTCCAGGTAAGCTAAACAGATCCTCATGCCTTCTCAAAACTTGCTCAAACTCCACTCACGATCTCAACTGAAAGAGGTAAAAACTCAAACTTCTATCTCTTCATACAAGCATCCATTGTTCCTGATTTGTGAAAGAAAAATGTATATATCCTTGCCCTAAAGCCAACCATGTTCACGGCTTTCATTTATCTTAACTGTGTATAGAGAATTTTTGATTTGAAATTTCTATAAAAACTAGGTTTCAAATTATGGAAAGTAAAATTAACTTTGATCTTTGATTGTTAGTGTACATAACTTATATGGTTGAACTCATGGGAAGAAAGACCATAATTTTCATGTTTGGACTTTCCATTTTCATGGAGAAATGAGAGAGATACAGGTGGTCCGGCCATGGTTCAAGGTTTAAGATGAAGTTGTCTTCAGGAGGCGTTTTCTAATATATACTTATCTTTGTGTTTCTATAAACGGATGTATAGCCACCACAGTGGTAAGGCAGCGCACAAAAATGCCATAGGTCATGGGTTCGAGCCTTCGCGCATGCCTTTTTCATTTTTTCTCACATTTTTGCCATTTTTTGTCAATTTGCAGTGCTGGACTTTTTGTTTCATTGGGCCTTGTGATTTTTTCTAACATGCTACCTCCTGTTTACTTGCAGCACCCCTGGCCCATATAATTTTATTTATTTATTTTGTTTTCATTTTATTTTCTTAAATATATTTTTCTTAATATTAAAAATCATAAAAAATATAAAAATGATAGATTTATATTTTAGCATATTTTATTATATTTTTTCTCACAAAAATATTTTATTTAGTTATATATTACCTATTTTATTAAATAAACCTTGTAAATTAAATTAGGACTAGTTTAATATTTATTTTTCTTTATACTCATTAAATATTTATTTTACTATTAAAAAGAGACCAAAATATCTCATAGGGCCATATTTTATTTTCAAGACAAAAATAAAAATAAAAATACTTATTTTTTCTTAAAGAAATTTCTTCTTTTTTAATCAAATAGAATTAGGGTTTATTCAGAAAACTTTTTCTAAAAAATATTTTCTTTTCTTAATTGATTTAAGATTGATCTTGGTTTATTTATTAGGTTTAGGTTAAAACCTTTTTTTCACATAAAAAACCAAACAAAATCTTATTTGCATTTACATACCTTTGCATATTTAATTCATTTTTGTATATTATTTATTCCAATATTTGTACATATTCAATTTGGTTGTAATAGCTTAATTAGGTTTATATTATTGCAAATCCCCATTCATAAATTGTATACCCCCCTCCCACAAATGTTGTAATTGCGTAGGACATTTAAATTTCACAATTTATCGCTTTTATATAACATGCAAGTAATTAGGGTTTGTATGGCAAGATAAAATCAACCAAATAGAAAACCCTAAATCAAGACAAAATCAAGCATGAAAATGACACACTTGCACACAAAACACCCCTAGGGTTATCCCACTTGGTTGCCTTACAAAAATGGCCATATTACGCATATAAGGTGTCTTAGAAAAAACAAACAAATACAAGATCATGGTCCTCGATGACGCTATTCAAAGTTGACTTACAAAAATGATCTTAGTCCCTCAAAAATGCTAAGATACCTTGCAACATTGCTAATCATGGCTAAACGATGACCCATGCCCGTCCCGTTACCAAATCAATGGTAAGACAATAATATCAAGGAAAAAGAAAATGAACAAGAAAGACATTTGAGTAGGTAGATTACTTTTAGTTACTTGCTCCATTTCAAAACAAATATCCTTGTTATTTTCAAAAAACAAACACCTACACATTTTCAAACATCTTACAAACATTGAAAACATTTTCAAAAAAGATCAACATCTTTGTATACATTCTTACGAATGAGAATCATTACAAAGATTGCCTAAACAATGGCCTCTTTTATAAAATACTTTCAAAACCACACAAAACACAATTTCAAACAAAATAAAGTGATCTAGCAAGTAACTAAGAGACCATGGAAAACCATGGATGAAAAGGGTGCTAATACCTTCCGTTTTTATAATATATCCCTCCAACTCAAGAAACAATCTCAAAGGTATTTCCTGTGCTTTTTCACCTTTCCTTTTGGATAAAAGAAAAGTCGGTGGTGACTCTTGCTAACCCCAAAATTTGCGATAAAATGCAAAACCTTCAATTCAGTTCTCCCACCGCATCACAGAACTGGCGACTCTGCTGGGGAAAATTCTAAAAGTGGGGTTACCTTAGGGATTAGATCAAATTTAATTGCATTCATTTTTTGACTTGTATTCTTTATATTATGGTTCTTTGTTTGGGTTTGAATCCTCTACCTAGATTTGGGATACATTATAGGTAAGTAGCAATACATTATGGAAACTGTGCGGGGTATACCGACATGGTCTAAGCAATATCTACTTTAGTGCGACATATTTGTGGGTACCGGTAGCCTTTGAGTTAATCAAAGAGAATACGGGGCCGCTGAGTGATGTCATGAAGCATTAATGAACTTCTAGAACCTTTACTTGACCAACTTGGCCTTTAGGATGTAGTGAGATGATCGGCTTTGGTGCAATCCGAAGTTGGTAGATACTCGATACTACACTCATTGAGGTTTGGTTTCTTGAGATATTTCGGTCGCCATTAAAGAGGCTTGAGCTGAAACAATAACCAAGGAAACAATCTAGTGATATTGAGCTCCTTAGAACCCGGTTACTATTACTAGGAAAGGTTTAAACCAACTAAACTTCAAGAGGGTACTTACCTATAAAACTCCATGCAAGCCTAAACTAAGGACTTGTTTGATTTGTTTGTATATGCATACTTGTACATAACATCATGGACATCATGAACATCACATACATCCACTAACCATTTCAAGGATTTTGGGATTCATCTTTGTTCTTGTTTTGTAGGAAATGGATTCACTTCGCAGGAAAACTATTCAAGTCAACCTTGTGAGAATCCCTCCACAACTTAAGGAGCTAGCTTCAAGGATTCCTGAAAATTCTCCATTCACTGAGAGACATGGTTATCTACTCAACTTGGTCACCTCCAACACAGATGAGGACATGATGAAGGTGCTCTTTCAGTTATTTGATCCTTTTCACCATTGCTTCACATTTCCCGACTATCAACTTATGCCTATTTTGGAAGAATTCTCCCAACTCTTGAGGATTCCCATTCTCAATCAACTACCTTTCAACGGTACGGAAAGAGACCCAAAGACATAAGAGATTTCTCAAGCTCTACACTTCCACTCATCTGATGTCACAACTCATTGGGAAACAAGGAGTGGTGTCAAAGGTTTCCTAGCAAAGTTCCTGTTTGAGAAAGCCCAAAGCTGTTGGAATTCCTTAGAATTGCAAGTCTTTGAGGAAATTGTGGCTCTCCTCATCTATGGGATAGTTTTGTTTCCAAATCTTGACCAACTCATAGATGTCAACTCCGTCAAATTCTTCATATCATGCAATCCGGTGTCTACATTGCTATGAGATGTCCTACACTCTTTTCACATTCGCACAATGAGGAAAAGAGGTGTCCTTATACGTTGCACTCCTCTCTTGGAAAGATGGTTTATTTCTCATCTTCCCCAATCAGTCTTAAAGAATGAGCAAGGTTCAAGGTGGTCACAAAGGTTGATGACGCTCAAGCATTCAAACATTCATTGGTGCTCCCGATCCAAAGAGAATGTTATCATTGTTGACCGATGTGGAGAATTTCCTAATGTTCCTTTACTTGGAATTAGGGGAGGAATCACCTACAACCCTTGCTTAGCCTTAAGTCAGTCTGGTAACGCCCGAAGGGATGGCCGCATGATATGTTGATTCAAGGTTTGGTATTCGACTACGACAACGACAATCAAGGTCTTCGCCAGAGATTTATACGAGCTTGGAGGATGCTAAACAAGGTAGATAGAAAGACTTTGGGACACAAGAATTCCATCCCTCTTGAGCCTTACCTCAAATGGGTACGAACTCGCGCTCAGAGTCTTATGATGCCTTACCCCTCCATTTTCCCGGTAATCATTGAGCCTGTTAAGGAAGGAGATGTTCCATACACTATCCTACATCCTGACATGCCCACATCTTTTGAAGACCTCCAAAGGGATTGGATACAACTCAAAGTAGAGCGAGATACTTTTGAAGCCCAATTCTACGAAAGCGAGAAGAAGGTTTTGGAGCTCACTAGGCTACTTCATGAGGAGAAGACTCTGAATGCCTACATTGCACCAAAGAGGATGCACACTACTTTTCTATCTTAGATTTTTGTATTAATTTTCCCAAGGGGAATTGATGAACTCAAACTTTATCTTATTAATATAACGTGTGTTTCCTTTTTGTCTAAAACAAATTTGAATCTTTGAAATCCTTTAAAACATTGCATATGCACATATCATTCATCATAACATAAACAGGTCTTTTGCAACAAGTCTCCTCATCTCTCTACTGTTTATTTCAGTAAGATGGATCTCGAGCAAACAGTTAAAGATCTCAAAGCTCAGAATACGCAGTTTTAACAGTTGCTCATGAACCTAGCCAAGGGGAAATACGAGTTGAAGAGTCTGCTGGCTGAAGAGAGGAAGAAGAAAACAAAGAAGGTAACTGGAGTCTTAAACATGGGAAGAAGATTTCATGGGCAGACAAGAAAGACTTTGGACTTTGCAACAACATCCGGTGAAGGAGAGGGGAAAGGCAAGGAAACAATTGTCCCGTCAGAATTAGAAGAGGAAGAAGAAAAAGAGGACTACTCTGAGGAACAATACCCTCTAGCTGATGATAAGTATAGACATCTTGAAGAGCGGTTGAACGCAATGGAAATCCAAAAGGTGCCAAGTTTGGACTTTGAGGAGTTGGGACTAGTGTCGGGGATTGTGATTCCCTCGAAATTCAAAGTGCCTATATTTTCCAAATATGATGGAGTGTCATGCTGTAAAATGCATCTCCGATCATATGTGAGGAGAATTCAACACCATATCGCTGATAAAGACTTATGGGTGAACTTTTTCCAAGACAGTTTGTCTGGAACATAGCTTGACTGGTTCTACCAATTAGAAAGAGCCAATGTTCATAATTGGGAAGATCTTTCTGTAGTTTTCTACAAGAAATATCAATACAATGCTGATTTGCGCCTACCCGTACTCAACTCCAGAGTATGGCCATGGTTTCCAATGAAGGTTTCAAAGACTATGCACAAAAATAGAGAGATTTGGATGGAAGAGTTCATCCCCCTCTGTTTGAGAGAGAATTGGTAGACATGTTCTTAGGCACCTTATCTGGTCCCTTCTTCAATCATTTATTCGGAAGTTCATCTGCAGGGTTTACTGAACTAATATTAACCGGAGAAAGGATAGAAGTCGGTATTAAGAATGGAAAAATCCAGAAAGACACATCTTCTTCTACAGTTGTAAGGAAGCCTTTCATCGGGAAGAAAGGGGCAGCTGTTGTATATCCGCAAAGAAACCAAGATAGAGCTGAACGCCGACCAATGGTGGGGGCTGTTATGATCCCAAAGCCTACATTTGATCAACAAAGGAATAATCAACCAAGGGTAGAAAGGCCAGTCAGGAAGTTTACCAGAATCAACATGACTTCATCTCAAGTATTACCTCATCTGCTAAGATCCAACTTGGTAACCTTGAAAGAAGCTCCGAAAATCCCCAACACAACATCCCCTCATTATCATCCCAATGCTCGTTGCGCATATCACTCTGAAAGTCCTGGTCACGATACTAATAACTGTTGGGCCTTGAAGAATAAAATAGAAGACCTCATAGAAGCAAAATAAATTGAGTTTGATGCACCCGAGAAGCCAAATGTCATTTCTGCTCCTATGCCCAGACATGGCCACAATACCAATGCTATTGAAGAAGATTTGTTTGTTACCTCATTTGACGAGCTCATAACCCCACTTCTGACTATTAAGATGAACTTGTTGAAAGTCGGTGTGTCTCAGGATGTAATGAAGTTTTCCATATATGCTTATCCTTACCAGCTGACTGTCCTTTGTTGAAGGCAAGCATTCAATGCCTGATGGATAACAAAGAGATTTTATTTGAAAAGACTCGTGTTTCACCTATTCCTGTTGAAGATGTTTCTATCATTACCATTTCCGCGAATTCTTCCAGGGTCTCCACCAAAAGACCCGTTAGAATTACATTAGTTCCAAAAGCAGCTCCTTTAATAATCACAATGCCTGGGCCAGTCCCGTATGAATCATAAAAAACCGTGTCGTGGAATTACGGAGGGGACGTTTACTACCATGGCATGAAGAAAGACTGACCGGACGCTGAAGAGATAAATTCCGAGAAAGAAGACTCCGACGTCAGTAATATTGCCGAAACTAGCAAAATTACCCGAAGTGGTAGGATCTTTTCTCAAGAAATTGCTCCCCCAAAAGTAGTTTATGGACCCGCAATTATCCTTGTGGCTGCTCCAAATGTTGCTCCTACACCCTGTTTACCTTGGGATTTGGTAAACAACCGCTGATCCTCCAAATGGTTACTTATTTGGTTACTCGCAGGATCGATCAGATTGATCCTAGGACATAGGTTGATTTTGAAGTTTTGATTAAATTGGATAAGGCTTTAAATAAAGAGGCTTTAAATAAAATAAAGAGGCTTTAAATGAAATTGCATGAAGAAAGGACTTGGTAAAATAAACAAGGCTTGAAGTAAAAGGCTTCGACAGGAATGTAAAGAGGAAAGCAAGTAAATTTCTGGAAAAGTAAATGACTTTGATTAATAAAGTTGGTGTTTCACACATACATTTCTCAACAATTCTTTCTCACACGCTGGGTACTCGAATCTATATGAGTGACTTTGTATAGAATTGTGAACACACGCGAGAAACTACATGTCTACTACTATTTATACTAAAACATCCCAAGTAACCGTCGGGCAGTTACACTGCTTCGAGATGATTCCACTTGGCACGTTCTCAACGTTCGACGCTCCAGATCTTTGCACGTTGCACTTGGTAACTGCTGGAAACCGTTTTCCCTCCAAACGCTTGAATTTCAAACTGCTCCACTCTGAACCATCGAACACCTCCGTCGAGAGACATCTTCGACAAGAAACTCCTTCGAAGTCGAAGGCAACCAACTTCTCCCTTGGAAGAAATCTTCTAAGTACTTTGCCATCTTTCGACGGGCATTTCGACAGACTTAGCCAGTCGAAAACATCCTTCAGCTTTAATGGCTGACATTAATAAAACAAGGGTGTCGAATTTAGGAGCCAACAAATTGCCCCCCAAGAATGCCTTATTTCGACTCTGAAAGAAAAAGGCATTCTTTGAAACGCCATTCGACACCTGTCCTTTCACGCTTAGTCACAAATTAACTTGTGCACTTTTTGTTGTTTTCTACCAACCATTGGCAATCCCAAGAAAACCATCATTTATCCGTACCTAAGACGTCACTTTCAGTACGGCGTGCAGTACCAAACGTCATTTCAGAATTTGTCATTATGACAATCCCCAAAAACGAGGACGCACGCTGCGTCCCTCTATTTTTGCAGAACGGCTAAAACAACAGGGGGCTGCCACGCGTCCCACTAGCTCCTGCAATAATTAAATGGCATTTAATGTCCTCGGTTTTGGGGATTTTCCCCCACTACTATAAATAGCAGTAAGTACCCCATTGTGGGACTTTTTACGCCATCTAGCTTTCAAACTTCTCTGTTTTCATACAAACTTGTCATCTTTGCAAAAACCTTTTCTCCTTCACTTCATCTTCAACCTCATCATTAACAATGGCATCTGGTTCCAATGCTCCTAGCGCTACCGTACCATCTGAGAACGCCAAACCTAATGTTTTCGTCACTGCTCCAGTAGTAACCTCCACGGGCCAACGAAGGGTCCCTGAACCCTTGGATATTGCCGTTCGTGATGCTTACTCACGCCACCTTATGATCCCGGTTGGATACTCCAACCAGATCTTTGCTATGTCTGGCCCCTTGTATCCAAGTATTGCTGAGGCCATGAAGATCAAGAGTTATTTTCCGGTAGTTGAGAAACTCAAACCGGTTGCATGCGCCAAGAAAGACGCAGAAGACAATGAAGACCCTGCGCATGAAAAAATCGACCTCCGCTTCTTCAACAGAGGTGTTAGGGCTTTCAGGTCTGGCCCTAGCCTTACTCCTGATTACGTTGCTTGGCTGGAAAAGATGGAGAAAAGCCAAGCTTCGATCTGGAAAGATATGGGGATTTTCGACCTGGTGATGCTGTCGAAGACAGGTTTGAACTATTCTCCGGAGATGTTGATAGCTTCTCTACTTTTCTGGGACTACTCCCACTTTACTTTCCATCTTCCTTGTGGGATGTTGACTCCTACACTCTTCGATGTGGCCGCTATCACTGGCCTTCGACCCACCGGGGACTACTTCGATCCAGAGGAGATGTCGGAGGACCAAATTGGATTCTCTGACACCAAACCAACATACACCACTTTCATCAACCACTATCACGACAGGTCGACAGATGTTGTGTCGGATGTCGAACACATAGCGTTTCTAGCCTTATGGCTGACTCGCTTTGTATTTTGCTCGAAGTCCTTATAGGTGACCAAAAAGATGGTCACTCTCGCCACTCAACTCCATCATCGCCAAAATATCTGTTTGGAAGAATTGATTTTGGCTAGCCTCTATGATTCGATCAACAATGGGGCGACTCTTCTAAAAATTATCGAGAACAGGGCCAGTTTGCTACTTGCTGGGCCTTTTTGGCTGCTCCAACTGTGGCTCAATGCCACCTTCTAATCTTTCTTGCCTAAGAAGGTTCAAATAAATGAGCAGGCTCCAGAGATAGCGAACAGACGCATCGAAGGAACCAGACTGGCTCTGTTGACGCCTATGGAAGATGGACTGGAGTTTCAGCAAACCTTCACCAACTTCGTTCTGATGTTTGCTCGAAGGAAGGAGTTTGCTTCGACTATGGCTCCGTTTGCTCGACGGAAAGTAGGCCCAGCATGGTTCACAAGGCCACATCCAAGGACGTCGAGTGGTCCTAATGTTGACGAACATACAATACTGTGGGAGGCGTTCCTCACACCAAGGATCATGCCTCTTCGATTCAGGAGCTCTAAGACTCACTTGAGTCTGATTGCATACCAACCAAACCTGGTATCTCGCCAGTTTGGTATTATTCAAACCCTACCTTCTCCAATTTTTCCAAGAGAGAAGTCCATGTTGTACTTCTGCAATGATTACACCGAAGAAGCTGCCATTAAACATATCAGAAGATATGCTGGTCGAACAGTTCTCTCGTTGTTTGACTACCAGCTCAACTTCCTTTGCTCACCATCCTTCGAGGAGTGGTGGAAAAGTTATTACGCTGAGGAGTTTTTCAACGAGAAGGACTTCGTGGATGAGCTTCAGAAATCTTTTGTCCTTGTGTTGGACAAACTAAAGAAATGTAAGTTCATCCTCTCACATTACTTTGTCTTTCTCTTTCGACTGCTAGCCTGTTAACTATTTATTTGCTTTCAATTGTTCGAAAGCTTGTAGCCAAGATGGCTACAGAAGGCCAACAGGGAGGAGGCCCTTCAACAAAACCTCCACCGCCGGCGAAGACTACAGCGCCGGCGAAGACCACAAACAACCAACAGGGGGAAGGCCCTTCGAAGAAGCCTTCTATATCGGTAACCAGACTTTCATTATTTTCTCCTGGATTTCGATTTTTTTGACCTTCGATGCAATTGCTGAATCGAATTCCCGTTGGTTTTTTAGGCACCTTCGCCCAAGAAACGGCCAGCACTGGTGGTCGAATCTGGGAGCGACGAAGAAGGTGATTCTCCCCCTGCTCCTCTAAAAAGGCGCAAGCTGACGAAGGACGTTCCTGCTCCTGCTCCTGAGGTTCGAACAATTAGAATCAAGGTTGCTGGAAGAAAGCCCAGGCCACCTCCAGTGATCATTGAAGAGCCAACGGAGGAGGAACTAAACATTCTTCTCAATAAGCCTGTCGAAAGCGACAATTCCAGCCCTGGGGCTGAAGCTAATTTACAGGTAATCTCTTAGACCTTTTTGTAACTTAGGTGTAGATACCTACATTCGATTATGTCTCTTTCGACTTCTGAAGATTTTTCTTCTTTCCTTTTTCAGGACACCACTGAAAGCTCTCTGCCAAGGACCTCTGAAACGCTGGAGTCTGCTGAACTCAGCAGGCCGCAAGAAAAAGGCTTGGAAAATGACGAAGCCCATACTGAAATAAATGAGGCCAATGCTGAGACGGTAGAAAAACCAGCAGAAGATCCTCAAACAGAAGAACAACAGCCAACAGAGATTCAGGTGGTGGATCTGTCGGAAGAGAATCATGAAGAAGGGGACCATGGCAATGCTGGCGAAGGAAACCAAGGTGCCGCTGGCGAAGAGAACCAAGGTGACACTGACGAAGGGCACCAAGGTGACGCTGGCGAAGGGCACCAAGATGACGCTGGTACTGCCCCAGTCCGAGTCGAAGGGGAACAAGTCGAGACACCTAACACTCAACAGCCTCAAACCCAAGACAATGCTGTTGCAAGGGTTACCTCAACGAAGCACAGGTCGAAAGAGGACTTAGAACTCTTGAAACAAACTGACCATGTTAGCTATCTCAACGCAATCATCGAGAGCAAGAGTTCGTCCGATGCTAGTCAGGAGGTTCCTACCCTGTCGGGGAAGTCCACTGAAACCTCTCCTCTCGATGAAGCTTTGGCGAAGGTTAAGGCCCAGTTTTTCAAGAAGGACTTGATGAAGGCTTTAGAGGGGGACCCCACTGCTCCATCATACTTGAGGGATGTTTTGAATGCTGTCGACTTGTTAGCTGTAGCTCCAGAAGTTTCAGGCTTGATCATGGAGTTACACTCCATGATTGATCAAGTCTCAGCAGATTACAGGCGCCAAAGGGGCTTTAATAGCCAGCTTGAGGTGTTATATGGCAAAAGCTCTTCTGCGTGGACCGCTGTCTCGGAGACGACTTCTCGAATTGCGGAGTTGTCGAAGCAAAAAGCATCTACGCAGGAAGAAGTCGATGCCATCGATCGAGAGAATGCTTCCTTCAGGGCACAAATCGAAGAAATAGAGGCTAAGATAAATGCCAACACTAAACGCAAGGAGGAACTTCTTTCGACCATCCCAGACACCGAGAGTCAAACTGAAATCAAACAAGGCCTGGAATTTGCTGAGAAGGCCCAAGGCTTCGACGCTCAGATTTCCAAGCTTGTGCAGGAGAATGCCTGGTGCAAGAAAAGATTGGAGCTGCAGTAAGTCAAATATCTTCGACTCAAAGACTCTATTCCCTTCTGATTGATTCAGCTTTTGTAACCATATTTTGTAATCTATATTCGACAACATTGCCATCTTGGCTAAATTTATAAAAAATTTCCATTTTGGCTTTTTATGGTTAATTTAGTCTTGTTATTTTATTTTTATCTCTTGGAGTGTAGGTTTGTATTTTTTCAAATATTTACCATTTACTCTCAAGAGCCTTTTATCTTCACCTAACTCTTCGACTTCATAGGCTCCACCAGAAAAAGTTTGGATAACTCTGAATGGTCCTTCCCATTTGGGTGACCATTTCCCCATGCTTCGATCCCTTCGATCCATGGGAAGAATTACCTTCTAAACTAATTCTTCAGGCAAAAATAACTTAGGTTTTACCTTTTTATTATAAGAGTCTTCTACTCTTTTCTTCTGAAGCCTGAGTAGGTCGAGAGCGCGCAATCTCTCTTCGTCTAAATCCACCAGTTCGTCTAACATCATGTTCCAATAAATTTCAGAGGGAATATCATAATGCTTCTGAACCCTCGCAGATTGAAGACAAATCTCTGCTAGCAACACTGCATCATGGCCAAAAGTTAGCCTATATGGTGTTGTACCAGTGGCTTCTTTTGGGGACGTTCGACAAGCCCACAGAATCTGGTCTAACGTCTTGTGCCAATTCTTTGGTTTCTTCCCAACATGCTTTTTTATCAAGCCAATCACTACTTTGTTTGCTGCTTCGACTTGACCATTTGCCTGTGCATAATAAGGCGTTGATGTTAGGAGTTTGAAACCTGTTTCCTGAGCAAATTCCTGCATCTTTCGACCAGTGAAAACTGATCCTTGATCAGTTGTTATCGTCTCAGGGATTCCATACCTAAAGATAATGTTCTTTTGAATAAATTTAATGACATTTTCTTGGTCTACATTGACTAAAGGGATTGCTTCGATCCACTTAATAAAGTAATCAATGCCTACCAGTATGTATTTCTGACTCTTTGATGATGCTGGTCGAATCTCTCCAATGAGATCCAACGCCCATCCTCTAAAGGGCCAAGGCTTCACTATCGAGTGAAGTTCGCTTGCTGGTACATGTTGGATGCCTGTATGGACTTGACATTCTTGACAACCTTTGGCGAACTCAACACAATCTTTCAACATAGTGGGCCAGTATAGTCCTTGTCGAAACAACAACCATTTCATCTTATGGCCTGCTTGGTGAGCCCCACATGCCCCAGCATGCATAGTCGAAAGGGCTATGTATGCCTCAGTTTCACTTAAGCATTTTAGCAATACCCCTTCAGGCGTCTTCTTGAATAACTCATTACCCATGAGTACATAACTCAACGCCCTGTATTTTGTTTTTCATTCTGTCGAAGCTCCTGGATTTTGAAGATAGTCCACAATGGGTTTCCTCCAATCTTGCTCTGACAAATTATCTATGAACGAAATTTCGAAGTTACTTTTATCAGCATATCCTAGTCTCGTCGATTCCAAGTCTGTTGGTGATAGACAAGTTGCTTTTATCTTTCCTCGAACTTCGATTGCTCTTTGCAATCTCGTTTTTGAAATCTTATACCCAAATGCAATCTGTGCCAAGTCGTTGGCTATTTGATTTTCGACTCTGGGTATGTGTCGAATATTGATCGTTTCAAATTTTTTCAATAAACGATTCGCTATCACAAAGTACATAATGAGATTCTCTCTTATGCATTTATATTCCTTTGTGACTTGCTTAATGACTAACTCTGAGTCTCCCATTATTTCGACTCGAGTTGCCCCCAATTCCAACAATATCTCAAGGCCAGTAATTAGAGCTTCATACTCAGCCTCATTGTTCGAACAAGAACCTGATATTTTGTACTTGAATGTTGTTGGAATTTTCTCTGGAGAAATAATCAAGACTCCTACCCCTGTTCCATCTTTATGGCTGGAACCATCGAAGTAGAATTTCCAAGGCTCTATCTCCACATAATTAATATCCTCAACTTGAATTGAGTGGTCGACTATGAAGTCTGCAACCACTTGTCCTTTTACTGCCTTAAGAGGCATAAAGGTCAAGGAGTATTCAGTTAATGCTAATGCCCACTTGCCAATTCGACTGTGCAAGATAGGTTTCGACAACATATACTTGAAAACATCAAAATGAGACGAAACATACACATCAACTGGTTTTATATATTGCTTGAGTTTTGTACAAGAGAAATACAGACATAGACACAATTTTTAAACTTCACTATATCTAGTTTCTGCATCGTTCAAAACTCTACTGAGATAGTAAATGGGTCTTTCGACTCCACTCTCATCTTCTTGGGCTAACATGCTTCCCAAAGTTTTGTCGGATGCAGCTATGTACAATCTCATACTCCTATTGCTACAAGGAGGCACCAAAATAGGTGGCTTAGTGAGGTACCCTTTGATTTTGTCGAAGGCTTCTTGTTGCTCTTGCCCCCATTCGAACCCCTCTTTATTCAATCGAAGTAAGGGTGAAAAGGCCTGAGCTTTCCCACTTAGATTAGATATAAACCTCCTTAAGAAATTTATCTTGCCTAAGAGAGATTGCAGTTCCTTCTTATTCGACGGCGCTTTCGCTTCTAGAATTGCCTTCGTCTTGTTCTGGTTGATTTCGATTCCTTTCTTGTGGACAACGAAGCCCAAGAAATCTCCAGCTTTCACACAGAATGCACACTTCAAAGGGTTCATCTTCAGACCATGTTCTCTCATCCTTTCGAATGATTGTCGAAGGTGGTAAATATGACTCTTCCTGGAAACAGATTTTATAACAATGTCATCAATATATACTTGCATAAAAGTGTTAATAAAATCATGGAAGATAGTATTCATTGCTCGCTGGTACGTTGCCCCAGCATTCTTTAGGCCAAAAGGCATCACTACCCATTCGTAGGTGCCTAAGGCCCCTGGGCATCGAAAGGCTGTTTTCGACACATCCTCTTCAGCAATGAATATTTGATTATATCCTGAATAACCATCGAGCATACTCAGGTATTCATAGCCAGCGGCAGAATCGACTAGCATTTCCGCCACAGGCATAGGATATTCATCTTTGGGTGTAGCAGCATTCAAATCTCTGAAATCTATGCACACCCTTAGCGTACCATTTTTCTTAATTACTGGCACAATGTTTGCAATCCATTCGACATACCTTGTAACACGTATGAATTTGCATTTCAGCAGTCTTTCGACTTCCGTTTTGATCTTCGACAATATTTCTGGAGCGAAGCGCCTTGGATTTTGCTTGATTGGCTTCTTCCCAAGTTTGATTGGCAACTGAAGTTCTACCAATCCTCTGTCGAGACCAGGCATTTCGTCATAATCCCATGCAAAACAGTCTTTGAACTCTTTCAGCAATTGGATTACTTCCAACCTAAGTTCTGGATCAATTTTGGCGCTGATGTAAGTTGACCTTTTCTCTGACCCTTCGCCTAAGTTGATTTCTTCTAAAGGATCTTGCGCTAACATTTTAATGTTGTTCGCCAAGGGATCCTTTTCGAAGCCCAAAGGCTCATCGTCATAGATGGCGTCGAGCCTCTGTTCCTGCATTTCTTCTGGCATGATATCAGGGGGTCTTGGATCGAAATCCTTTCCTGGACCTGCAGCAGATAACCGTTGATCATTGGCCTGTGTGGCCATGTACTTCACTTCGGCTTCGAGAGCCGTTATCATCTTAGTTTCGGCTACATAAGCCGAAATTCGCTTCAAAGATTGTGACTCAGTCATTATCACTGAATTCACTTCCCCAACCAGTTGGTTGGATATCAGTTAACCCACTGAAGTCTATGTGGGACAAGTCTTCTCTGTCCCATTGGAAACCATGCTCAGGATGCAGGTATAGGGAACAAAAAGTGTTTGGCGCTGGCGCCATGTCGAAGTCAGGTGTTGGACATGGCCCTATGTGAGCCAAGTTCTTGTCGAAATCTGCCAAACCCAGGTGATTCACTTCGCCAAGGTAGTAGCTTTGATCTGCCTCTATGTTTTCGACCATCCCATCTGGACGCCATAGGAGCAGCCTCTGATGCATTGATGATGGCACAGCTCCAACACCATGAATCCATTCACGGCCTAACAAAAGATTGTAGTTAGGTTTGGCCGATATGACCATAAACATCGTTGGTCGAAGGATAGATCCTACTTTGATATCCAGCTGGATCACTCCCATAGTGGTCCCTATGCCGCCCTCATAGTTCGACAAGACCATGTTGTGAGGCTTAATGTCCTCATCCCTTTTGCCAATTTTCCTTAGCATAGAGTGAGGAATAATGTTGATGGTTGCCCCACAATCCACCAATATTTTATTCACAGTAGTTTCTTCGAGTTTAGCCCTTATAAATAAAGGCTTGAGGTGATTTTTCATCGCCTCTGTAGGTGGTTCGAAGAATCTATTTTGTTCCTCAGTAGTGCCATTGTCCATGACAAAATAGCACACTGGCCTGTGTTTGGCCATTTCTTGTTCCACTTCCTAGTCACTTACTTCGACCTCCACTTGTCGGTTGAATTCTCTGGGCAGCACTGAGACTATATTCACCATTATGTCCAAAGTATCATCAGACTCAGCATCGTCTTCGTCTTCGACTTCACTTTGGTTAGGCCAAACTAGCCTGTTGGTTACTGGCTCTCTTTCTAGAGGCTTCCTTTGCTTCCTTTGAGGAACATTCAAACTGGTTTCTGCCTTTGGTTCGTTGGCAGCCTCCCTTTCAGCTTTTCGTCTCCTTTGGTATCTCCTCCATTGAGATCGAGACATAGGATTTTTACCTTTATAGTTGCTTGACACTTGTGCAACTTTAGGTGCAGCAACCTGAGGCTCTTTCTTTTGAGTCAAAGAGGAACCCCTTGGCACGTCGAAAGAGTGCCATCTCTCCTCACTTGGCCTTTTTCGACCAGAGGTATTGTACCAAGTATCTACCGGCACATTTGTTGGAGGCCTAAAAGTCAATGGCCTCTTTTCTTGGTTTGAACCTCTTTGGGAGGCTCTTCTGGGGTCATGTCGAAGGTCAACATTTTCCCTTCTCTTATTCGCTGCTCTTACGCCTTGAATGTGCTCAGCAGCCTTTTTGTCAAAGATCGAACTGCATCTTGGACACAGCATCACCTCTGATTTCTTTTTCTGGCATCTTTGTAGAAAATCTGCCAAGTTTTCATTTTCCCGAGGGAAAGCAGTCTTATTAGCTTGTTCTTGCCTCATGGCCTCTTCTGATGCTTTTGGGTCAGAGAGTTCGACCATGTTGATATTCATTGTATCTTTGTTAGCAAGAGTTAACTGCTTCATTTGTATCTCCAGATTCTCCGTCTGGCCTTGAACTGTGGCCAAGTGGGAACTGGGTTTTGGTCCAGTTTTTTGTGCTTCAGCGGTCTCCAACTTCGGGCTTTCGACCGCTTTCTGAACTGCTTCAATTGTCTTCCTGGATAGATTTCCAGAAAAACTGCCAAAGATTGGCATGTTGATATGGTCCTTTGAGACTTCGACCATTGTAATTCCTGGCTTCTTCGACTGGCTCCTGGTTGCCTCTATCACGTTCACCTCAGAGGGCTCAGCATAGTGGGCTTCAGCCTGCAATGGATTTGAGTCGACAGCCATGGGGGTTTTGTCAGCAAACTTCAACCTCCCTTCTTCGATAGCGTCTTGAACAAGGTTCCTGAAAAGAAAACATTGAGAAGTTTTATGGCCCAAAAAATTATGATATTTGCAAAAACCCCTCTTCTTTCTTTGATCAAGAGGAGGCACTTTTACCCCTGGGGGTACTATCATTTGGCCATCTTTAACCAGCAAGTCGAATATTTCATCACATTTTGTGATGTCAAAACTATAAGTCTTTTTGGGGAACCTATCGTTGGTCCTTTCTGGACCAATGGGATTTTTCCCACTTGAGGGGACTAATAGTTTACAAGAGTATGGTGGCCCTTGTTTCAGTTCCGCTAAATCGACTTCTCCTTCTTCGACAGCTAAAGTATCGTCGAAGGATTCTGGATCTTCGTCATCCATCTCAACGTACGCTATCCTCTCTCTCTTGTGAGCTTTCGTTGCCTTTGCTTTTTCAGCTTTGAGGCGTTCTACCTGTCGAACTCTATCGGCCAGTTGGGCCATGTCTCTCAGGTATTGGGTGTCTAGCTTCTTCCTAATGGAATAATCTAAACCGCCTGCGGCTATTTCGACTAGTTCGTGTTCTGGCACTTGTGTAAAACATCTCGCCTTGAGCAGCCTAAACCTATTTAGATATTCGTTTATAGGTTCAGTGAAACGTCTCTTCACACTGGCCAATTCTTTCAGGCTTATCTTGGTTTGCCCCATGTAGAATTGTTCATGGAACAATCTTTCCAACTGGGTCCAATGATGGATCGAATTGGGGGGGAGAGTTGTAAACCAAGTAAAAGCGTTCTTTGTTAAGGAACTTGGGAAGTACTTGATCCTTAGGTTTTCGTTATTCGAAATGTCACCTGCTTCGATCAAGTATCTCGCCACATGCTCGACAGTAGATTCTGTCGTGTCCCCAGAGAACTTAGTAAATTTGGGGACTTTGCATCTAGGAGGTAAGTCTGTTTGTAACACGTATTCTGACAATGGGGATGTAAAGTTGGGCCTTCGAAAGCCCATGTTCATCCCATTTTGAGTCATGATCCTTTCGATCATAGTTGCCAGATTGTTTTCCAAACCCATGTTTTGGTATTGGATATGCTGGACTACTTCGTCAGCATTTTGGTTTCTGTTAACTAACCTTACCTCTGGAGTTATTACCCTAGGTTCCTCGACAGGTTGCTCCAATCGTGCCCTAAGGTTTTCTTCGACAGGCTGTTGAGCCTGGTTAATGGTGGTTTCTTCCTCTAAGAATATCCCCTGGTTTCCCCTTATTTGCGCCCTTTGGGGCTGTCGAATAGGTTGGGGTACTCCAAAGAAATCAGCCAAACGCGTCATTTGCGCTGTCACTTGCTGATTCGATTGAGTAGTGTTTTGTATTAGAGGGTTTGGCACTGTACTCAAAGTTTGTGCCAACATTTGCACCATATCATGGTTGCTTTCGTCCATTTGTTGCCTCAAGACTGCTGTCGAGGCATTTGTAAGGCCATGGGCTACTTGGGACGTTCCTCCTAAGAGTTGGGTCCTATTTCTATTCGCCATGCCTACTCCAGAGCCTTGGAGTGGCGAAGAGGCACTCACTAAAGGGTCTGAAAACGTGGACGTAGCATTCGTCAGGCTAGCCAATTCAGAAGTTGGCATACCATAGAGTGGAATAAATCCTGGGGGAACAAAAGGCCTTGTGCCTAAATTTCCCCTTGGTGGGGGAGTCCCCACCGGCATCCTGGGGCCCGTTAACGAAGGTATTGGCCCCGTGGTTGTGACCGATACTGCTGGTGTCGAACCAACAGTTGTCGCTTCACTTACGGTCGTACTAATCGTTGCTCCCACATTCGTTTGTGGGATTTCGTTATTGTTTGGCGGATTCGCCATCTCTTCCCTTCTTCTGGCAGTATTGTTATTGTTAGTGTATATTCTACCACTTCTCAATAACATACAACACTCCTCGAAAAGATGAGATTATTTTCAACAATCAACACACGGTCCCACCAGGTGTGCCAATTTGTTTACCTTGGGATTTGGTAAACAACCGCTGATCCTCCAAATGGTTACTTATTTGGTTACTCGCAGGATCGATCAGATTGATCCTAGGACATAGGTTGATTTTGAAGTTTTGATTAAATTGGATAAGGCTTTAAATAAAGAGGCTTTAAATAAAATAAAGAGGATTTAAATGAAATTGCATGAAGAAAGGACTTGGTAAAATAAACAAGGCTTGAAGTAAAAGGCTTCGACAGGAATGTAAAGAGGAAAGCAAGTAAATTTCTGGAAAAGTAAATGACTTTGATTAATAAAGTTGGTGTTTCACACATACATTTCTCAACAATTCTTTCTCACACGCTGGGTACTCGAATCTATATGAGTGACTTTGTATAGAATTGTGAACACACGCGAGAAACTACATGTCTACTACTATTTATACTAAAACATCCCAAGTAACCGTCGGGCAGTTACACTGCTTCGAGATGATTCCACTTGGCACGTTCTCAACGTTCGACGCTCCAGATCTTTGCACGTTGCACTTGGTAACTGCTGGAAACCGTTTTCCCTCCAAACGCTTGAATTTCAAACTGCTCCACTCTGAACAATCGAACACCTCCGTCGAGAGACATCTTCGACAAGAAACTCCTTCGACGTCGAAGGCAACCAAATTCTCCCTTGGAAGAAATCTTCTAAGTACTTTGCCATCTTTCGACGGGCATTTCGACAGACTTAGCCATTCGAAAACATCCTTCAGCTTTAATGGCTGACATTAATAAAACAAGGGTGTCGAATTTAGGAGCCAACACACCCATAATCATTTCTGCCAGTACTCTAATTGACAAATCCGTTACAACCCCTGTAATCATTCTTACTAACACTCCTGTTGCCGAGTTAACAGAGGCTTGAGGAAAAGGTGTTATGGTGGAGCCTGTACAGATGAAGGCTCAGTCGTTGACTATCCCCGAGACCTCCAAGAAAGAAATGGAGGAGATCCTAAAAATTATAAAGAAAAACGACTACGATGTAGTTGGACAACTGGGGAAAACTCCCTCTAAGATATCCATGCTGGCATTGCTACTATGTTCCGAGGCACATGCAAAAGCCTTGGTGAAGTTCTTTAAAACTGCCCATGTACCTCAAGAGACGTTTGCTGATCAATTTCATGATTATATGGTCAGCCTAACTGCGGAGAATGGTTTAGGTTTTTCAGATGCTGATTTGACTCCGAGAGGAAGAAAGCATAATGAGGCGCTGCATATCTCAGTGGAATATAGGGGCCCCACTCTGGCGCATGTTTTGGTGGACACTGGCTCATCTTTGAATGTATTACCCAAAAAGCTCTTGACAAACTTGACTGTGAAGGTTTGACTTTAAAGCCAAGCAACATAGTGGTAAGGGCTTTTGACAGCTCGAAGAGGATGGTACATGGGGAGGTAGACATTCCCGTAAAGGTTGGAACCCAAACCTTTAATTCAACTTTTTATGTGATGGACATCCGCCCTTCATACTCCTCCCTGCTAGGCCGACCATGGATCCACAATGTTGGCGCTGTTACCTCTACATTGCACCAGATGCTGAAGTATCCAGTTCAAGGGAAGATTATCACCGTCCATGGAGAGGAAGAATACATGATCAGCCATCTCAATTCCTTCAGATATGTGGAATTGGACGGTGAATTCATTGAAACTCCATTTCAACACTTTGAAGAGGTCCCTCAAGAGGTGGCAGTGACCAAGGCTGTTTCCAAGATTACAAGGCCTCCACTCCGGATGTCGTCACTAAAGGATGCTAAAGCAGTAGTGGAAGAATGAGGCTGCACTATCTGGGGATAACTCCCAGATATCCCATATAAGTCGACAAGTTTGGCCTAGGTTTCACTTCAAGTTCTCAAAAGTTTGTACTTCATGCTCGTGCTGGAGGGCCACCCTTGAAGATCAGCAACCGTGAGGTCAACATGGTAGAAGATGGTGAAGATGGTTGCAACCTGGAGGAATGGATCTTCCCAATTGTCAATGGAAGGCTCAGCAATTGGGAGGCTAGAGACTTTATCCCAATCACTTTTATCCCTCAGTAATTTATCTTTACATTTTTGTTGTATCTGTAATATTTAAAACAATTCGCACTCTTAAAACCTTGTGTCTTACCCGAGACACAATGGTTCATTTGTAAGGGTTATTATCTCATTTTTCATATGACATCAATGAATCATGGACGTTTTCAAATTCAAACTTTTGTGCTCATTGTTTTTCTTTTACATGTTTACTTTCATTCAAAGATAGTTATACCCTTACACACACCCACACTCACAATGCAGTTATACATCCATTTTGGATCCCATGGGTAACGATACTGCTATGGCCTTTTGTGACTCTGAGAATATTATCTACCAAGCCGAAGAAGAAAGTGAGGAAGATTGTGAAGTACCAGGGGAACTTTCCAGACTGCTACAATAAGAAGAGAGAACCATTCAGCCTCACGAGGAACTCGTGGATACGATCAACCTAGGTATCAAAGAAGATAAAAAAGACGTCAAGATGGGTGTCAATTTGGAGCCCAATATCAAGAAGCTTCTGATTCAGTTGTTACATGATTATGTCGAAGTCTTTTCCTGGTCATATGAAGATATTGTGGTACATCGTCTGCCTACAAGAGAGGATTGTCCGCCAGTAAAACAAAAGGTTCACCGCATGAGGCCTAATATGTCAGAAAATATTAAAGCAGAGGTCATGAAGCAATTCAACGCTGGATTCTTGGCTGTCACCTCTTACCCCCAATGGGTTGCCAATGTTGTTCCCGTACCCAAAAAGGACGGCAAAGTGTGAATGTGTGTGGACTACCGATATTTGAATAGGGCAAGCCCTAAGGATGATTTCCCACTCCCCTACATTGATATCCTAGTTGACAATACGGCACAACACAAAGTATTTTATTTCATGGACGGATTCTCAGGTTACAACCAAATCAAAATGGCGCCTGAGGACATGGAGAAAACAACATTTGTCACAGAGTGGGGCACATTTTGTTACAAGGTGATGCCATTCAGACTGAAGAATGTTAGGGCAACCTATCAAAGTGCCATGGTAGCTTTATTTCACGACATGATACATCATGAAATAGAAATCTACATGGACGATATAATAGCCAGATCACAAATAGAAGAAGAGCATCTTGATCACTTACAAAAGTTGTTTGAGAGACTGAAGAAGTACAAGCTGAGGTTGAATCCAAACAAGTGCACATTCGGGGTCCGGTCTGGTAAGCTCCTAGGCTTTATCGTCAGCAACAAAGGTATCGAGGTCGATCCTGCCAAAGTTAAAGTAATACGAGATATGCCTGCTCCTCGTATTAAGAAGGAAGTCAGAGGATTCTTGGGACGTTTGAACTATATCGCCAGATTCATTTCTCACCTGACAACTACTTGTGAGCCAATCTTCAAACTATTGAAGAAAGATCAAGTAGTCAAATGGAATGATGAATGCCAAGTTGCTTTTGACAAAATTAAAGAATACTTACAAGAGCCTCCTGTGTTGATGCCACCAGTCGAGGAAAGACTGTTGATCATGTATCTGACTATTTTAGAAAACTCAATGGGGGGGTGTATTGGGGCAGCATGACGAGTCTGGCCGAAAACAGCACGCTACTTACTTCCTGAGCAAAAAGTTTACCGACTGTGAAACCAGATATTCACTGCTCGATAAAACTTGTTGTGCTCTGGCATGGGCTTATCGCTGGCTAAGACAGTATATGATGACTCATACTACCTTGTTGATATCTAAAATCGATCCGATAAAATACATCTTCGAGAAGCCTGCTCTTTTTGGGAGAATAGCGAGATGGCAGATGATCCTGATAGAATATGACATACAGTATACTACCCATAAAACTATAAAGGGGAGTGTACTAGCTGATCACCTCGCTCACCAAGCTGTAGAAGACAACCAGTCCATGAAATTCGAATTTCTGGATGAAGACATCATGACATTAGACAACTGTAAAGAATTCATACCGTATGACGGACCTGAACAAGGATCCCGATGGACCCTGTTCTTGGATGGAGCATCCAATGCGCTTGGAAATGGTATCGGTGTTGTACTCATATCTCCGGAAGGGTTTCATACCCCCTTTACTGCCAGACTTTGCTTCAATTATACAAACAACATGGCGGAATACAAAGCGTGCATCTTCGGTCTCAGAGCTTCCATAGACTTGGGAATCAAATCCTTAGATGTGTTTGGAGATTCAGCTTTGGTCATCAGTCAGATCAAAGGGGAATGGGACACCAAACACCCAAACCTTATCCCTTACAAAGAACATGTTTTGACATTGCTACCGCATTTTGAGAAAATTACCTTCGAGCATTTCCCGCGAGAAGAAAATGAGCTAGCAGACGCTCTAGCCACAGTGTTATCTATGTTTAAACTTAATTGGGATTACGAAGCTCCCCAGATCACCATTGAACGAATGGATGAACCAGCACACTGTCACGAGATTAATACTGAAGAAGTAGTGGACCAACCTTGGTTTCACGAAGTCAAGAGGTATCTCGAGGCTCAAGAATATCCAGAAGGAGCTTCAATCAATGATAAGAAGTTATTAAGGAGATTCTCTGCTAAATTCTTCCTTAGTAATGGCATCCTATACAAATACAATCATGACTCTGTGTTGCTTCAGTGCGTAGACAAGGTTGAAGATGAAAAGATCATGGCTGAATTGCACGAAGGCACTTTTGGTACCCATTCCAGTGGGCATACGATGGCAAAGAAAATCCTACGAGTAGGTTATTACTGGTCTACCATGGAAGCAGATTGCTATCAACACTCTTGAACCTGCCATAAGTGTCAAATTTATGCTGACAAAGTACATGTACCTCCGGTTCCTCTAAATGTCTTGACAACTCCTTGGCCCTTTACTATGTGGGGAATAGATATCATGGGGGAAATCAAGCCGACAACCTCTAATGGACACCGCTTCATCCTAGTGGCCATTGACTATTTTACAAAGCGAGTGGAGGCAGCTTCCTTCGCTTCCTTCAGCAAGAACGTTCTTGCCCGTTTCATCAAGCAAAATCTGATTTGCCAGTACGGTATTCCCGAAAGGATAATCACTGACAGTGGTACAAATCTCAACAACACTATGATCACCGCCTTATGCGAGCAATTCAAGATTCAACATCATAATTCTTCTCCCTATCGGCCAAAGATGAATGGTGCTGTCGAAGCAGCAAATAAGAACATTAAAAAGATCATACATAAAATGAAGGTCACATACAAAGACTGACATGAGATGTTACCATTCGCTCTCCATGTATATCGTACCACGGCTCACACGTCAACCGAGGCAACACCCTATTCTTTGGTTTATAGCATGGAAGGTGTCTTGCCTATCGAGGTTCAGATCCCCTCTCTGAGGATTATGAAAGATGCAGGGTTGAACGAAGACGATTGGATCCAGACTCGACTTGATCAACTGAATTTGATTGATGAAAAGAGACTTACTATTGTTTTCCATGGTCAAATCTATCAAAAACGGATGATCAAGGTTTTCAACAAGAAGGTCAGACGCCAAGTGTATCAAGTTGGCGATCTGGTGATCAAACGCATCATCTTGCCACAAAGTGATCCCAGGGGCAAATGGACTCCTACCTATGAAGGACAATTTGTAATCAAAAACATTTTCTCCGGTGGGGCAATGATCTTGACCACCATGGATGGCGACGACCTGCCACACCCTGCGAATGTGGACATAGTCAAAAGAAACTACGCATAAGAGACCCGCTAGGTTGACATACCTAGGCAAAACAAGGGCATCCCGGCGAACCAAAAACGTTCGGGCAAAATTTAGGGATAAAACAAAAAAATCTGTACACCCGGAAAGTTAAAAACCCGAAAGGGAAACTTGGGAAAAAAGGGTTTCTCGGTGGACTGAAAACACGAAAGGGCGGTCCAGGAAAAATTTAAGGAATTAAAGCATATGACTATGTCCCGTTCGATCACTATATGGACAAACTTTGGCTTCCACTTACAAAATCAGAGTTTCTGATCAATTCAATCAGCTTCGGACAAGGCAACAAATAGACAAGACGCTCGGAGATACGAAGGCTATAGCAGAATGGAAACTCCATGGGGTTGTCACACATAGATATCTTTTCTTTGTATCAAAATTTTATTTTGTTTTACGACAACATTCTCTTACTAGAATGTTTGTCTCCTTGTACTAAAATACTTACTCAAAGTCAATACAAAAATATTCCTTTGAAAGTGCGAAAACTATTTGTCTTTTCTTTACACTTGTGTTTTGTTTACAAAAGCGTCCAATGATTCATTGTTGAGCATATGCATTTGAACATAATTAGTGTTTACAAATAAACAAAATGAAAAGAGACAATTACTGATAGATTGAAAGGATAGGAAAATATCTCTAAGCTATTCCATAAGTAAACCCCTACAGTACGTCATTTAAATCCCCAGCGGAGCAAAGTTTCAAATTGTGAATCCCCAGTAGAATTCGTCAAACTTCTCAGGATTCCCCAGTAGGATTTTACAAGCAGTACATGGCATTGCCCTTACAACAGAGTTTATTTCTCTCGACAGAAATTCTTCAATACTTAGACTTCACAACATGAAGACTTATACTCCATACCTTCAACAGCAGTCAGGGATTTATTTTCCCCAGTCCAATAGTAGTGCAAAAAACTAGTTCATATACGCATACATTGCATCTGTATATCATAAACATTGATAACACGAATGCATTATACTATGCATTTCATATAACATAAACATTATGTTTTTAGCTAACATTTTACCCATTTTAAGGATAAGGTTAATAGCTACCATTAACAAATATTCAAAATCTTTTGATACAGTTCAGATACGCTCTAGATACGGATTCCATCCTGATACTCATTCAGATTCAGATACAGTTCAGATACACTACAGATACGGATGCCATCCTGATACTCATTCAGATTCAGATATAGTTCAGATACGCTCCAGATACGGATGCCATCCTGATACTCATTCAGATTCAGATACAGTTCAGATACACTCCATATACATATGCCATCATGATACTCATTCAGATTCAGATACAGTTCAGATACGCTCCAGATACGGATGCCATCCTGATACTCATTCAAATTCAGATACAGTTCAGATACGGTCCAAATATGAATGCCATCCTGATACTCATTCATATTCAAATTCAGATACAGTTCAGATACGCTCCAAACACGGACGCCATTCTAATACTCGTTCAAAGTCAACTTTCAGATATTGTTCAGATACGCTCTAGACACGAACGCCATTCTGATAGTCATTCTTCCAGCTTACAAATTACAATTCAACAATCACCTTTGATGGCATCTTTAAGATCATCTCCTACATATTTCTATCACCTCTCTAAATGGCATTTATAAGCCCATTCCTTCTATCATAGCATCACCATGTGCAAATTTCTGGGCACTCTAGTATCCAATCATCTTCCACCTTCAAGTCACGAATGGAAAAATTCGCCAATCTAACTCTTCAGGTTTAAGAAGATTGAATAGGGGCAGCTGTTGTACCCCAAAATTTTCCCTCTCACTTATCAAGATTTTTCTTACAAGATCTCTTTGTCTCAAGACTGCATTAGGGTTTGATCAGCTCAAGACACCTCCTCATGCACTGATGACCAAAATTAGGGTTTGCGTTTGCACAAGGATTTTTGGACTATTAATGTTTCATATAACTTTCAAGGGTCATTATGGACCCCCAAGATTACTCATGTCAAGTTTCAAGCCTTGAATCACATTTTTGATCAGTCAATTGGACAATTGACCTAAAAACAACTATATTGGGGAAAAAGTCAACCATGGCCAATTTGCAGTTAAACTTCATAATTTTTGATCCACATCAACATATTAGACTCATATGTATCATTTGATCAAGTTTGGACCATAATTCCTCAACAAATTTGATCAAATCACCAAAAGGGTAAAATGGTCAAAATTAAGGTTTTGACTTAGAAAGGACAATTTCTGATTTTTGACCTAGAAAATGATTAATTGGTTTGAAGCATGATTTCAAGAGTTCAATTACATCATCTTGACCTAATTACATGGTTCAAAACATTACAATCCATTGGATTAACAGATGAATTTTGCAATCAATTGATTAAAAGTCAACTATACACTGAAAACTCAAACTTTGACTTTTTCGTCAAAATCAAGTGCCAAAGAACATAATTCATCAAAACATGTCAAAATGTGAAACTTGTTCATCAATAAACCAAGGATTTAAGATTTTGTTTTGGAATGTTGAAAATTTTAACTTAGAAATTTTTCTTAGTATAGAAAATTTCTTATTTTTTCTCAACTTTGAGCCAAATTTTCACCATGATGCAAGATGATTCAAAGGAAACCTACTACATGAAAGTTGTAGATCTCCATGAAATCTACAAATTTGCTTCACACAATTTCTCCTAAAAATGCTTGGATCTCAAGATATAATTTTGTGAATACCTGCTCATGAACTAAAATAACTTAGTGAAATTTTGCCCTAGTTAGGCAGTTTTTTGACCTAACTTCATGACAATTTTTTACATAGCTCCAAAGGGAATTTACAAAAGCATCTCAAATATGGGTTGTATATCACATTGAAAGCTTTCCAAAATTTCCAAGAAATCCTTGAGATCATTCTTGAGTAGGGAGAATCGAAGAGATGAAGTTGGTGATTTATCACTTTGATTTCAAGCCATTTCATGAAGAACAAAATTCAAATCCTCAAGCATGCTGAACAAATCTTACTTTGAAGGCTCCTAACTTGACTTTCACTCCATAATTAAATGTTTTCACAGATGTTGGAAGCTTTAAGCCAAGCATTGAATATATTGTACAAGAACAATTCCATTTTTGGCACAAAAGTGCCATTTCCATTTTGATAAAGCACTACTTTCTCTGCACACAAGAAAAACCAAAACCAAAAGCAACTTGCCTAAAGCCTCAACCAAACCAGACCATGCTTGTACAAACTTAGAGACTTGTCTCCTCACTTTTCTTCAAAAGCAAGTTATAGAGCCAAAAGGCTATATCTCAGAAATCTTGAGAAAGCTTGAGGTCTAACCTCTTCCATACTAATACACAAGTGTATTGGAACCTAAGGCACGAAGGCTAAGACTCAGAAACACTCCCAAACACGTTGCCATTGAAAATATTCCATAGCTTGACAATTTTGCATTTTAAACAGCCATGTCCAAAACAACTCGTGCGTTTTGAGTTCTAACCACTTGAACACTCAGTATACATCATACCTAACTGATCCAGACCCCTGTTCCCTTACTGTAACTCCTCCTCCTCCATCCACCATTTTCAAATATCAAGCTTGCAGGTTGACTTGAGTAGGGAGATTCAGACGCTTTCAAGACAAGATAAGGATTGGAATACACTCAGGGAGGTCCAGGAAAGCTAAACAGATCCTCAAGCCTTCACAAAACTTTCTCAAACTCCATTCACAATCTCAACTGAAAGAGGTAAAAAATCAAACTTCTATCTCTTCATACAAGCATCCTTTGGTCCTGATTTGTGAAAGAAAAATATAGATATCCTTGCCCTAAAGCCAACCATGTTCATGGTTTTCATTTATCTTAGCTGTGTATAGAGAATTTTTGATTTGAAATTTCTGTAAAAATTAGGTTTCAAATTAGGGAAATTAAAATTAGCTTTGATCTTTGATTGTTAGTGTACATAAGTTATATGGTTGAACTTGTGGGAAGAAACACCATAATTTTCATGTTTGGACTTTCCATTTTCATGGATAAATGAGAGAGATACAGGTGTTCCGGCCATGGCTCAAGGTTGAAGATGAATTTGCCTTCAAGAGACATTTTCTAATATATACTTATCTTTGTGTTTCTATAAACGGATGTACAGCCACCCCAGTGGTAAGGCAGCGCACAAAAATACCATAAGTCATGGGTTCTAGCCTTGGCGCCTGCCTTTTGCATTTTTTCTCACATTTTTGCCATTTTTTGTCACTTTGCAGCGCTGGGCTTTTTGTTTCATTGGGCCTTGTGATTTTTTCTAACATGCTACCTCCTGTTTACTTGCAGCACCCCTGGCCCATATAATTTTATTTATTTATTTATTTTGTTTTCATTTTATTTTCTTAAATATATTTTTCTTAATATTAAAAATCATAAAAAATATAAAAATGATAGATTTATATTTTATCTTATTTAATTTAATTTTTCTCACAAAAAATATTTTATTTAGTTATATATTACCTATTTTATTAAATAAACCTTTTAAATTAAATTGGGACTAGTTTAATATTTATTTTTCTTTATACTCATTAAATATTTATTTTACTATTAAAAAGAGACCAAAATATCTCATAGGGCCATATCTTATTTTCAAGACAAAAATATAAAATGAAAATACTTACTTTTTCTTAAAGAAATTTATTCTCTTTTAATCTAATAGAATTAGGGTTTATTCAAAAACCTTATTCTAAAAAATATTTTCTTTTCTTAATTGATTTAAGATTGATCTTGATTTATTTATTAGGTTTAGGTTAAAACCTTTTTTTCCAATAAAAAACCAAACAAAATCTTATTTGCATTTACATACCTTTGCATATTTAATTCATTTTTGTATATTATTTATTCCAATATTTGTACATATTCAATTTGGTTGTAATAGCTTAATTATATTTATATTATTTCAAATCCCCATTCATAAATTGTATATCCGCCTCCCATAAATGTTGTAATAGCGTAGGACATTTAAATTTCACAATTTATCGCTTTTATATAACATGCTAGTAATTAGGGTTTGTATGGCAAGATAAAATCAACCAAATAGAAAACCCTAAATCAAGACAAAATCAAGCATGAAAATGACACACTTGCACACAAAACACCCCTAGGGTTATCCAACTTGGTTGCCTTACAAAAATGGCCATATTACGCATGTAAGGTGTCTTAGCAAAAACAAACAAATACAAGATCATGGTCCCTCGATGAAGCTATTCAAAGTTGCCTTACAAAAATGATCTTAGTCCCTCAAAAATGCTACGATACCTTATAACATTGCTAATCATGGCTATACGATGACCCACGCCTGTCCCGCCAACATCCAAAGATAGGGTCGCTTACCAAATCAATGGTAAGACAACAATATCAAGGAAAAAGAAAATGAACAAGAAAGACATTTGAGTAGGTGGATTACTTTTAGTTACTTGCTCCATTTCAAAACAAATATCCTTGCTATTTTCAAAAACAAACACCTACACATTTTCAAACATCTTACAAACATTGAAAACATTTTCAAATAAGATCAACATCTTTGTATACATTCTTACGAATGATAATCATTACAAAGATTGCCTAAACAATGGCCTTTTTTACAAAATACTTTCAAAACCACACAAAACAGAATTTCAAATAAAAGCATGTGATCTAGCAAGTAACTAAGAGCCCATGGAAAACCATGGATGAAAAGGGTGCTAATACCTTCCCTTTCCATAAACTACCCCCCGAACTCAAGAAACAATCTCAAAGGTCTTTCCTGTGCTTTTTCACCTTTCCTTTTGGGTAAGAGAAAAGCCGGGTGGCGACTCTTGCTAACCGCAACATTTGTGATAAAATGCAAAACCTTCAAGTCAATTCTCCCACCGTATCACATAGGGCTTTCCGCTTTGGTTTCTTTATGGATTCTAGCGACGTCATCAACTCTTGTTGTCCCTTGGTCAGGGTCAGCAGGATCTCTTGAAACTGGGAGTTTTATGCTTGCAAGGCTTTCATTGTTTTCTCGATATCCATCTTACTGAAATAAACACAGAAAGATAAGGAGACCTGTTGGGGAAAACTTGTTATGTTATGATGCATGAAAAATGCGCATGCAAATGATTTCAAGGATTTATGAAATTTATATTTGTCTAGACAAAGAATGAACAAACGTTAAATTGCATTAATCAGTTCAAAATGGTTACAACGTGCCTCTTGGGCTTACAAAATACATTCCTAAGACAAAAAGGTTGAACGTATCCTCTTTGGTGCTAGGTAGGCGTTCAAGCTCCATTCTTCATGATGTTGCTTTGTAAGCTCTAAAACCCTTTTCTCGCTCGCGTAGAACTGAGCTTCGAAGGTGTCTCGCTCTTCCTTTAGCTTAATCCAACCCTTTTGAAAGTCTTCAAGAGAATTAGGCAAGTTGGGATAGAGAACAGTATACGGGACACCTCCTTCAGCAATAGGCTCCACGATAATAGGTAGGATGGAGGGGTAAGGCATTACGAGCTTCTGAGAACGAGCTCGTACCCACCTAAGGTAAGGCTCAAGGGGAATAGAATTCTTGTGTCCCAGTGTCTTATTATTCACTTTGTTCACCATCCTCCAAGCTCGTACAAACCTCTGATGGTAGCCTTGATTGTCGTTGTTATAGTTGAACACCACTCCTTGGATAAGCATATCAGGAGAACCAACTCTTCGGGCATACCCAAACTATCGCAAAGCTAATCAAGGGTTGTAAGTGATACCTCCCCTAATGCCAAGAAAAGGGACATTAGGGATTTCCCCATTTTGGTCGATGGTAGTAATGCTCTCTAAGGATCGAGAACACTAGTGAATATCCGAATGTCTGAGTGACATCAACCATTGGACCACCTCAAACCTTGCTCGTTCTTCAACATGGATTAGGGGAGATGCGAAACAAACCACCTATCCAATAGAGGAGTACAACACATGAGGGTTCCTCTTTTCCTCATGGTGTGAGAGTGGAGAGAATGTAGGATATCTGCCAACAAAGTAGGCACCGGGTTGCGAGACATGAAGATTTTGAAATCATTTACATCTATAAGTTGGTCAGGATTTGGAAATAGTACCATCCCATAGATGATAAGGGTCAAGATTTCTTAAAAATCTTGTAAATCTAGAGTGTTCCAACAATCTTGAGCTTTCTCAAACAAGAACTTGGCTAAGAACCCTTTGACACCACTTCTTGTTTCCCAATTAGCCGTGACGTCGAATCATTACAAGTGTAAAGCTCGGGCAATCTCTTCAGGGCTCGGGTCTCTTTAGATACAGTTGAAAGGTAGTTGATTGAGAATAGGAATCCGCAAGAGTTGAGAAAATTCTTCCATAGTAGGCACAAGCTGGTAATCGGGGAAGGTAAAGTAATGGTTCAAAGGATCGAAGAACTGGAAAAGCACCTTCATCATGTCTCCATCAATGCCCGAGGTAGCCAAGTTTAGGAGTCAGCCATGTCTTTTGGTGAATAAAGAACTCTTAGGAACCCTCGATGCTAACTCTTTGAGTTGAGAATGAATTCTTACCAGATTGACTTGGATAGTATTCCTGCGGGTGGAAGCCATGTCCTACAAAACATAACAAAGATAAATCTAAGAAAATCCTTGAAATGGTTAGTGCGAAATGTAATGGTATCATGTTATGATGTTATGTACAAGTAAGCATATACACCCAAAAGAAAACAAGTCCTTAGGTTTAGGCTTTCATGGAATTTGTAGGTAAGTACCCTCTTGAAGTTTAGTTGACTCAACCTGTCCTAGTAATAGTAACCGGGTTCTAGGGGATCTCAATATCACTGATCTTTCCTCATCGGGCATTATTTCAGTGCAAGCCTCTTTAATGGCGATTGAGATATCCCGAGAAGTCTGATCTCAATGAGTGTAGTATCGTGTATCAACCAACTTCGGACTGCACCAAAGCCGACTACCTCATTACTTCCTAAAGGCCGAGTTGTTCAAGTAAAGGTTCTAAAGTCAGTTAGTGCTTCATGACACCACACAACCGCCTCGTATTCTCCTTAGCTACTTAAGGGCTACCGGTACCAACAAATGTGTCACACTAACGTAGCTATTGCTTAGACCATGTCGGTATACCCTGCACAATTTCAATAACTTATTGCTACTTACCTAAAAGGTGTCCCGGATCCGGGTAGAGGATCAAAACAAGCCCAAACAAAGAACCATAATATATACATGTTTGAAAAGAAGAGAAAACTTATTTACATGTTATGCTGGAAACAAAGGGTCAAAGGTTAAGAATAACTTACCTTGCTGGAGGCTGGAGCGTGTGCTAGACTTTAAAGTGGTTTCCTTGAATTCCTCTGGATTCAAAGGAAAATACCAAGGCTGGGCCTTTGACACTAGATTCGAAAGAGCAAAACAAGTGAAATGTCCTTCTTTGCTGGATTCGAAGGATAGTAAGATGTAAGGATTTTTCAGATTTGAAAGGGACAAGTATTTGGATTCTGGGTTTAGATTTGCAAAAGTGTTTAAGTGTTTGAGAATTTTATGGTGTGTAAGAATTTTGAAGATATGTTCCCCTCTTCTCCTTCTCCTTTTTTCTGATGTGCAAATGAACTCTCTATTTATAGAGGAAAAATTTGAAATGTTTGGGAGTAAAAATAATAAAATAAAGGCTCAGATGAAAAGTAAGCATCCACTTGTGTCTTGATAGCAAGATGAATGGTTCAGATGGATTGCTTCCTTCAGAAGGAAAACAGGCGCAAGGCTCAAGGAAAACTTTTTCTAAAAAGTAGTATTATACTATTAAGGGCAAGTGGTTTTGGATAGCTAATGGGTAAAAGCCTATTTTAACTTGCATAAACAATTAAATATAGAGTGATTCATAGGTTTGAGACTTGGAAAGGGGAAACACGTAGCCTAGCCTATGGGTCTAATGTTCAACTTGATCTTTTGAGTTGAATCCTCCATCTTTCTACACCTTTCGACCAGAATAGAACAACATTATTTCCCACCAGTTATGTGTCCTTTTAATGGACCAATTGTGTGTTTTTCGAATGTCCCTCTTTAGCTGAATATGCCATTTTGAGTCCTCTTGCTTTTGATCACTTAGGCCTTCGATCAGACTCCAAAGTAAGAAAAAACAATTATTCCCAAACTATGGAAAGTCCTTCGAATGGGCCACCAAGTTGTGTGTCATAATGCAGCACTATGGCGTATTGAAGGGTTTGCATATGGATTGGAAGGTGATATGAAGGCGCATTCGAAGCAAACATGAAGATCAAATCAAAAGTCACAAGAAGGTAGCCATTCATCCAATCAAAAACTTGTGAATCCAACGCAAACAGGTGAGGGGCCAATGGTGCAATCGAAGCTTGCAGGAAAGAGCTATTGTCCAAATGAAGCTTGCATGCAGGAGTTGTTTTAGTGCATCAAAGCAAACATCGAAGGAGACCCAAATGCTCAATTGAAGCGTGAGGGCCAAAGCTTTCTAGAAGAAAGAAAATGCTCAATCGAAACATGTATGAATCGAAGCAATCTTGTTTTTCTTCAATTTTGTCAAGAAAAATCAATTTTTCTACTTTGCCCCTTTTTTTGTCTGTTTTGTACTTGTGAAAATTTGAGCTTTTTTTGAAAATCCTTGTGATAAAATGTCTTGAGAAAGAGAGGGAACATTTTGGGGTACAACATATTGCATCCACATAACATTCATGTCACCATAACAGGTTTTCCCCATACATGTTTTCTCATATGCTTACTATTTATTTTAGTAGAGATGGCTCTAGAGAAAATAGTTAAAGATCTCCAAGCTCAGAATGTCCAATTCCAACAAGTTCTCCTGAACTTAGCCAAGGGGAAGGAAGATCTGAAAGCACTCTTCACCAAACAGAGTAAGAAGAAGACTAAGAAGAAGGCTGGCATCCTCAACATGGGGAAGAAGTTCAAGGGCCATGTTCAACAAGTCCAAGTTGAAGAGGATTCCTCCAAAGAGGAAGAAAGTCAAGATGAAGATGATAGAATATGCTAACGGTGGAAACAATCAAATCTCTGAAGACGAGGATTATTCTGATGAGAAATACCCGCCGGCTGACGACATATATAAGCAGATAGAAGATAGACTAAAGGTTGTGGAGATCCAAGTTGTGCTTGGCTTGGACTTTGGAGACTTGGGTTTGGTTCCTGGGATGGTCATTCCCCATAAATTCAAGATCATTTCTTTTGCCACGTATGATGGGGTCTCTTGTCCAAAGCTTCATCTAAGATCCTATGTCCGTAAGATTCAGCCTCACACTACTGACAAAAAACTCTGGGTCCCCATTTTCCAAGAGAGTCTAGCTGGGACTCAACTCGAATGGTTCTATCAATTGGAAGATTCCCGCATCCACGCCTAGGAGGATCTAGTTGTTGCTTTCTACAAGAAGTACCAATACAATGCTCATCTTGCATCAAGTCGTGTGCAATTGTAGAATATGACCATGGGTTCAAATGAAGGCTTTAAAGAGTACGCCCAAAAATGGAGAGTCTTGGATGGCAGGGTGCATCCACCCTTAACTGATAGGGAGCTGGTTGATATCTTTATAGGAAATTTGACAAGATCTTATTTCAATCACCTAATCGGAAGCTCCTCGGCTGGGTTCACTAAGCTGATTCTAATTGAGGAATGAGTCGAAAATGGAATTAAAAGAGGAAAAATCCAGATGGCTGCATCTTTAAGTACTGAAAAGAAGATGTACATTGGGAAGAAAGAGTCCAATGTTGTGTACAGCCAAAAGGGTCGTAAAAAGAGTAACCACGACCAATATGTGGGGGAAGTTCTAATTTCCAATCCTACATCTACTCAATCAAAATGAGAGGGTAGGTGTAGGACGAAATTTCAAGAAAGACAATACACCAAGATTGGTATGTCCTTACCGTAATCCCTACAATATTTACTGAAAGCTAAGCTCATTTCACTAAGATACCCTCTACAAAATCCTAATACATCTTCATCTCAATACAACCCCAATGCCAAATGTGCTTACCATTCAAATAGCCCCAGACGCGATACCAATGATTGTTGGAATCTAAAGAATAAAATCCAAGACCTAATTGATAACAAGACAATTGAGTTCTACCCTCCGTCAACTCCCAACATGATCAATTCTCCCATGCCAAATCATTGAGAGTGTCCAGTTCATTTTGGATTTTCAATTGTAATTTCTATTGTTTGTTAGAACACTTATCCATTATGTCAAACTTTATTGTCATTAATGCATTGCATATGTTTGTCTTGAATTAATCCATTTGTTTTCACTATATTTAAACTGTGCTTTTATTCCCTTTGTATGATATTCAACTCTCGACTACAAGCCTTAAGTCTTTAGAGGGAGGATGACGAAAACAATACCATAATCTCATACAGTATGCTTTTGGACAGACCTTGATGATGATGTACAAGCGTTCTTTCAATTCCTAAACAGTGGAGTTATAAAGAAGATAATCCCTAGTCAACCCCTTTGAGTCAAAGAAGAAGGAGTTTTCTTTTTTGCACAAATTGAAACCTTTAATCAGAACCTTTGGCAGGGTAGATTCTAAATTAATTCAAATGAGCATTCGGTCGCAAGATTTAACTTTGTACACAATGAATGACATCAAAAACATCCTTCTGAATCAAAAGACGACGATGGTTCCCCGTAAAATAGGCAGTCGTTATATCTCAAAAGAAAAGCCCACTAATTCAAAACCTACGAAGGAGACTTAAGAAAAAACGGGGGCATCCCGCTGACTGTGGTCTCAAAACAAAAATAGTCAGGAAAAAATTAGGGATAATAAAAAAAAAGAGGTCACTACAAAACTTCGACAACATGAAAAAATGTTGCAAAAATGATTGCCTTCACAAGAAAACTTCTAGTATCTGAACCATCACAAAAAATTCATTCCAGATTCAATAGGAGTACAAACGCATAATTAACAGAGTTTAGGGCTGTAGAACATCATGAAGAACGGGTGGGTACAAATAAACTTTGGGCCTTATCATTTGTTTCTTAAACCGTGAACCAGGCTACGTTACAACCTTGTGATACGGTGGTAGAACTGACTGTTATACTGGTTTTCATTTTTTGTTCGCAAATGTTACAATAAGCAAGAGTCGCCACCGAATTTTATTTCATCCAACAAAGGAAAAGGAAAAAGAACAAAAAAAAAACCTTTTTTCGAGATGTTTTTGAGTACGGGGGGTAGATTATAGAAAGGGAATGTGTTAGCACCCTTTCTATCTGTGGTTTTCCACGGGCTCTTAGGTACTTGCTCATTTTTTAAATTGCTTGTGTGTGCTTGTTTTCAAAACTTTTGTTTACTTCATGATAACCCTTGTATCTATCCTCAAGAGTGTGACGAAGTTGTTTTGAAAATTGTTTTGAAAAGTGTTTGTGTGAAAAGTTTTTGTTTTGAGCAAATACTTAAGAGTTTTCTACCTACTTGAAAAAGTCTGTTCGTTTTCGTTTCCTTTAGACAGCGCTATCCTACTATTAAGGAGTAGGTAGCCCAATCTTCAGGGTTTTTAAAGGGACATTCCATGGGACGAAATGTTCTCTGAAGGCAACAAGTAAGGATACCTTAGCATTTTGAAGGGACTATCGTCATAAGATCAATTCGTAGGCAACTCGAGGGACAAGTAGGGACTATGATCTTTGTGATGACTTTGAATTGTGGGTCATTGCTAAGGTATCCCTACATTCGAGGGACACGACCATTATTTCTCAGGCAACCAAGTGGGGGAAACCCTAGGAGTGACCATGTGCAAATGTGTTTTTTCAATTAATTATCTTTGCACAATTAGGGTTATCTACCTTTTTAATCGTGGATTTATCTTTCGCATACAATCCTAATGTCCATACATCTAACAGTTTAATGGTTGCAGAAATCTAAAAAAAATGCGAGAAATTAAAGTCCTAGCTATTACAGGGCTTTTGGGCAGATACACAAATATTAGACTGAAAATAAAGATGTGGAAATTAACATCCTAATTAAACTATTACAAACTTGAAATAGTTACAGTAATTCGAAAAATAAATAAATAAAACGCGCGCGAAGAACGAAGACGGGAATGGAGAAAGGATATTTTTTTTATTTTTTATCAAAATATAATTAATCTCGCAAATTAACCTAATTTCTATTTACTTTTAATTATAAAAAAAAAGTTTTCAAGTTTATCTAATTTTCTATTGAATTTTAATTACAAAAAAAAAGAGGAATTTAAATTAACTTAAGTAGGCTAATTAATTAATTGCTATAAAATATTCTATGAAAAAAAACTAAATCTAATTTTTTAGTGATTTTCTGATTTTACGATTTAGTTAAAAAATGATTTTTTGTGAAAATAATTAAAAAAAGAAATTAGAAAAAAAGAATTAAAGGAATTGGGCCTGATGTCATGAGCAGACTGGGGGGGGGGGTTGCTACCAAATTTTTAATGGGCCCAGAATGAGGGCCCAGAGTCAGGCGCATGATCCATTGAGGTCATCTTTTGAGGATTCATGGTGGACCTGCGTATGTTGGGCGTTGGATCTGGCTGGAGATGGATTTGATGATTGTGCATCTGAGGCGTATGATGGACTCTGGATGGTGAGGCACACTGGATCCAGTGAAAATAGTGGAAAAATTGCCAAAAGCTCACGCCTGGGATCGAAACCAAGACATGAGCTTCATACTTCCTTCCCCTGACCAAATGTGCTTGATGTTAACTCATACATATAATCAAATAAAAATAATATATATCAAACAAAGCCATTAAATCCCAGTCAGAAAAAAAATAAAGGCGTCAGCATTCCCAGAGCCTATCATGTTATAAGAAAATGCCACGCCAGCAGTCAAACTGCCTTCGCCTAAGGAAGACGAGTCAATGACGCCGGAGCTGCGCTCCGGTCGTCTTCTCCGGCTCAGTCAACGGCCAACCTGCAAATTTCGTGAGATTTAAAGCTCATAAAGAGTCATATGCTATGCAAAATCGCCTCCTGAGTTCAAATCGGAGCTTGTTTTTGAAGGATCGTGGCTGTATCCAGAGTTTCAAGCATGTTTCAGTGAGTTCCCTAAACATGGCATATGGCTATTTCTGCGTGCATGCTTTCCACTAACGATTTAAGACACTTCAAAACAACATTATGAACACATAGTAATGCAAGAAATCAATGTATATTGCATGATTCAAAAGTTTGAAACTTAAAAATTTACCAACTCGTGGGGGGTATATGAAAGAGTGGTCCTGGGTGTCTTGGCCTTCAAGAGTGGATAGAATGTGATCCTGAGATCTCCTGGAGGGTTTTAGGATGCTTGGCAACAACTGAAATTGGCTGTATCGTGTCTTGGAGAATTGCACCTTTTCTTGAATTTTTTGAAACTTTTTGTTCTTTCTCTTGAGGCAGCTTTCTCGTGTCTCTAGGTATGGGATGGTTGTGTTTATGTATGGCAGCATATTAGATCAACATAAGTGGAAAAACTCCCATGCTTTGATGATAAAATATTCTCCCTTCAATTATTTGATTTTGTTTATTTTTTGGAGCAAATCCACTCTTACTCTCTCTCCACAAATTTGCCTTGATTTGCTAACTTTTGTTGATTGTCAATTGATGAGAAAAAGTTTTGCAATAAAATCTTTTATTATTTTGATTATTTATTTGATTTAATTTGATTTTTAAGTGATTAAAATAAAAATAAATTAAATAAATAAATCCAATGACATGTGGAAGGTAGTTTGGGTCGTGGACCATGTTGGAAGTGAGATGCAAGTATAAAAAGTTGGGCCCATTTGATAAAAGATGCAATTTTGGGCATTGTTGACTTTTGACAATTTTCCAAAAATTGCTAACTTTGACAATGCATATATCCTCCAATTTTGACCCTAAGAGGGTGTTCTTGAACTTTTTTAGAAAGCTTGAGATGTCCTCTAAACAACCCTTCTGGTTTCATCTCAATTGGATCTTCCATGTTCATTTAAGAAGCTTTGACCCAAAAGGTGTTTTTGTTGACTTTTTGAAATGACCTATAATGTATGAATTCATATATTTTCATGAGTGCATTTTTTGAACTTGCGGGTGGAAGATGAGTTGTTGGGAATTGAATCCTATTCAAAATGAGCCTTGGATGGGAAATTTCTGATAAAGTATGAGAAAGTTATGCCTGGTCAAAGTTTGGTTGATTTTTCCTATAGAAACCCTAATTTAGCAACTTTTGAGTTTTGATGAATTAGGAGAATTCCTTGAGGAATCATGATCAACCCTTGATCAGATGATGGATATCACTTCAAAGTGTTGATGTTGACCAAAAATCTTGAAGTTTGTTTGTATGTGAGTCACAGTTGACTTTTGACCTAATGTAGTTGATTTTCAAGCATTTGAGCAGTTGTCTGATCAAACTTCTTGTGCAAGGCATGAATCTTGACATGGATGGTCTTGAGAACATATTAGGACTATGGAGAGTGTTGTACCCCAAAATTTTCCCTCTCAATTCTCAAGGCCTTTCTTACAAGGACTTTCAAGGTTCAAGCTTGAACAAGTGCATTTGGATTTTCCAATACCAAAATTAAAAGGAAACTGTCAAAAAGGGAGAAAACAGATAAAAATATTATTTTGACAAAAATTGGAGAAATACAAGTGTTCTTCGTTTCAGCTCTTTCGATTGGCCTTTAGGCCTCTTTCGATCAGCATCCTTTGATTGACTCTTGGCCTCCTTCGATTGCTCAAAATGGATGCTAGCGTGCCTCTTTCGCATGGGCATGTGACTTCTTGTTGCAGGCTTCGTTTGTGACTTTTGCTGCCTACATTGCTTGCCTTGAAAACCATGTTTGCTGGCCACAAGTGCCCCCTGCAAGGCAAACCCTTTGATTCACCAAGCAATGTTGCCTGCATGTTTGCTTTGAAAACCTATTTTAGCTGCCTGTAAACCTGTTTCGATTTGGACAAATTCAATGCCTACAAGCCTGCTTCGATTGGGCATATGCTGCTTGCAAGCCTGCTTCGATTGGGAAATATGCTTCCTTCGAGCATGAGCTTTCAATTTGGCAATATGTTTTCTTCGATACAAGTTTCGTCTGGGCAATGTGAATTCAAATAGGTCCCCTTCGATTCAGAAGGAAATGATCTCCATACAAGTTTCAATTGAGTTTTTGGTTCCCTTTGAAACAGTGTCCTTCGACTCAGGAATGTCCTTCGACTCAGGAATTCCCTTCGAATCAGGAAGTAAAGGCCTCCTTTTGGTTTTCTTCAATTCAAAGAGTCAATAATGTTCTGAAAGCTTCCTTTGATTCAGAAGTTAATAACCTTCTAAAAAGGGCCATTCGAAGAACACACAGTTGGTCCATTCGAAGGACACACGGCTGGTGAAAACGAATGTCGTGTTGTCCTAGTCTGGTCGAAAGGTGTAGAAAGATGGAGGATTCGACTCAAAAGATCAAGTTGAATATTTAGAACCATAGGCTAGGCCACGTGTCTTCCCTTTTTAGGCCTTTACCCATAGGCTAGGCCACGTGTCTTCCATTTTTAGGCCTTTACCCATTTGTTGTCTAAGACCACTTGCACTTAATAGCACAGTACTACCTTTTAGAAAAGTTTGTCTCGAGCCTTGCGCTTATTTTCCTTCAGAAGGAAGCAACCCGTCTGAACCGTTCATCTTGCTTTTGTGGCACAAGTGGACATTTACTTTCCAGCTGGGCCTTATTTTATTATTTTCTCTCCCCAAGCTTCCCAAAAGCCTTTCTCTATAAATAGAGAGTTCATTTGCACAAAGAAAAAAAGGAGGAGAACGTATCTTCAAAATTCTCACATACCACAAAATTCTCAAACACTTAAACACTCATCAAACACATACCCAGAATACAAACACTTATCCCCTTAGAATCTGAAACATCCCTATACCTTGTTACCCTTTGAATCCAGTAGGAGGAACCTCACACTTATCCAGTATCAAAGACATAACTCCTGGTTCCTCCCTTCGAATCCATAAGCATTCAAGGAAATCACCTAAAGACCCAGCACACGTTCCATCCTCAAGCAAGGTAAGTCATTCTTAACCTTGAACCCTTCATTTCTAGCGTAACATGTAAATAAGCTTCCTTTTCGTTTCAAACATATACATAGTGTTTTTTACCTTTTCGTTTCCACTATTTTAGTTTGTTTTTATTGTCTCTTCTTTTGGTTTTGTTCTTTGGTTTGTTACAAATGCTCTAAGAACTAACCTGGCCCTGAGGTAATGATAGCATGGCCTTGGGCCATGTTACTATTTAATATCTCAAACGAAATAAACAAAAGACAAGAGTATGAAACAAATCCCCAGGCTTCCTCACTGACTCCAGACCTAATCGAAGGAGACAGAAAGGCAGATTGCATCTTACACAGATTCCAGGCCAAATCGAAGAAGGCAACAAGGCAGAAAGGCCCAGCCAAAGGCACACTTGCACTAAGTCCAGGCTCAGACGAAAGGCACTTCCATGCTGGTGCCAGCCTAATCGAAGTACATGACCTGACTGGTGCCAAAGCCCAATCGAAGGCCATGATCTCACTGGCACTAGCCCCAATCGAAGGAGGCCAACAAAATGCAAGTCGAAGGGTGCTACTGCCTGGGTCGAAAGACACTCATTTTTCTTGCTTTTACCTTATTTTTGCATTTATATTCTCATGCAATTCAATATGGTTGTAATAGTATAGGATATTTATTTCATGCATTTTTATTGCTTTGTACAAATGCTAGTAATTAGGTGTGTATGGCAAGATAAAATCAACAGTTAGACAACCCAAAAATTAAAGATAACAAAGCATGCAATCAAACACACTTGCACACGTGCACCCTTAGGGTAATTCCACTTGTTGCCTTATAAAAATGGCCATGTTATGCATGTGGGATGTCTTAGCACAAACGAATTGAAAAAAGATCATAGTCCCTCGATGACGATATCAAAGTTGCCTTTCAAAATGATCTTAGTCCCTACAGAAAAGTGCTAAGTCATTTCACAACATTGCTATCATGGTCATACGATGACCCGCGCCTGTCCCGTTAACATCCTAACACAATGTTGTTCACCAAATACAATGGTGAAACAACACTGTTAAAAGGGTTAAAAACATAAGAAAGATCTTTGAGTAAAATAGGGTAGACAACTCTTAGTTACTTGATCAAAAATCTTGCAAAACATCCTTGCTATTTTTCAAAACACACTCCACAACACAATTTCAAAATCCAACCTTCAAACATTGAAAACTTTTTGAAAGACAAAAACACCTTTGTATACATTCAAACAAGAAACATTACAAAGGTTTCCACAATGATGGCCTCTTTTCAAAACATCTTTCAAAACCACACACAAAGCACCATTTCAAACAATTGAAAATGCAAAGCAAGTGATCTAAGAAAGTAACTAAGAGCCCATGGATAACCATGGATAGAAAGGGTGCTAATACCTTCCCTTTCTATAATCTACTCCCCGAACCCAAGAAAACATCTCAAAGGTCTTTCCTGTGCTTTTTGACCTTTCCTTAGGATAAAATAAAAAAGTCGGTGGCGACTCTTGCTAAACCGAAACATTTGCGAACACAAACGCAAATCCCAAGTTAGTTCTCCCACCGTATCACAGAACTGGCGACTCTGCTGGGGAAATATCATTTAAAAGTGGAGTAACTTTAGGGCTTAGATCACCCTTTGCATGATTAATTGTTTGTTTTGATTGCTTTACATTTTGGTTCTCTTGTTTGGGCTTGAAATCCTCCACCCGGATTTGGGAAACATTTATAGATAGCAATACGTTGTGGAAACTGTGCGGGGTATACCGACACGGTTGAAGCAATAGCTATATTAGTGCGACATATTTGTGAGTACCGGTAGCCTTTGAGTCAATCAAAGAGAATACAGGGCCGATGAGTGATGTCATTAAGCACTAATTAACTAGAACCTTACTTGACCATCTTGGCCTTTCATTAGGGGTAGTGAGATGATCGGCTTTGGTACAGTCCGAAGTTGGTAGATACTCGATACTACACTTATTGAGGGTTGTTTTCTTGGAATATTTTGGTCGCTAGTTAAGTGGCTAAACCAAAACAATGAACATAGAAAACAATCTGATGATATTGAGCTCCTTAGAACCCGGTTACTATTTATAGGACAGGTTTTGAGCCAACTAAACTCAAGAGGGTACTTACCTATGAAACCTCATGCAAGCCTGAAACTAGGGTTTTTGTGTGACTTGCTTGTACATGTGTTTGTGCATACATCATGAACATCATAAAGCATCATATGCATCCACTAACCATTTCAAGGATTTGGATCTTCATCTTTGTTCTTGTTTTGTAGGTCATGGAAACTCTTCGCAGGAAAACAATTCAAGTCAACCTTGTGAGAATCCATCCTCAACTCAAGGATCTTACATCCATAATTCCAGAAAATTCTCTCTTCAGTGAAAGACATGGTAGACTTCTCAGCTTAGTCAACACCAACATTGAAGAAGACATGGTTAAAGTTCTCTTCCAGTTCTTTGACCCCCTACACCACTGTTTCACATTCCCTGACTACCAATTGGTGCCTACTTTGGAGGAATTTTCTCAACTCCTGAGAATTCCTATTCTTAATCAACTACCCTACAACGGTACGGAAAAAGAGCCAAAGCCTGAAGATGTTGCTCAAGCATTACACTTGCAACCATCTGATATCAAGGGGCATTAGGAAACCAGAAGTGGTGTCAAGGGTTTCTTGGCAAGGTTTCTGTTTGAGGAGGCACAAGACTGCTGGAATTCTCTTGATCTACAAGCCTTTGAAGAAATTGTGGCACTCCTTATTTATGGGTTGGTCTTGTTCCGAAACCCTGACCAACTTATAGATGTGAATGTTGTTAAGATTTTCATATCCAAGAATCCCATACCTACATTACTTGGGGACATCCTACACTCACTTTACACACGAACAATGAGGAAAAGAGGTGTTCTCATGTGCTGTACTCCTCTCCTAGAAAGGTGGTTTATTTCTCACCTTCCACAATCAGTTCTGAAGAATGAGCAGGGTTTAAGGTGGTCACAACGGTTGATGACCCTCACACATTCTGATGTACATTAGTGTTCTCGGTCCAGAGAAAATGTCATCCTCATTGATCGTTGTGGTGAATTCCCTAATGTCCCACTACTTGGTATTATGGGAGGCATCACCTACAACCCTTGTCTAGCCTTGAGACAATTTGGATATGCTCGGAGGGATGGCCCTCATGACATGCTGATTCTTGACCTAGTTTTTGACTTCGACAACGATGCGCAAGGACTTCGCCAAAGGTTCATCAGAGCTTGGAGGATGCCTAACAAGGTGGAAAGTAAGACACTGGGGCACAAAAATTCCATCCCCCTTGAGCCTTACCTCAAGTGGGTACGGACCTGCTCCCAGAATCTCATGATGCCATATCCTCACATTCTCCCCTTGATCAAAGAGCCTGTTAAGGAAGGAGAGGTTCCATACACCATCCTACATCCTAACATGCCAACATCATGGGAGGAAATGCAAAAGAGTTGGATCCAACTCAAAGAAGAATGGGATACTTTTGAAGCCAGCTTTTATGCCAGTGAGAAGAAGGTTTTAGAGCTCACCCGCCGACTTCACGAGGAGGAAACTCTTAACACCTACTTCGTACTAAAAAGGATGCGCAACATCTTTTTACATTAAGATTTTTGTGATATTTCACCCATGGGGCATTTATGTACTAACAAATTTCTTCTTAATATGACGTGCGTTCTTTTTGTTTGCAACAAATTTGAATTTTTGAACCCTTGAATGCATTACATGAACAACATATCATTCATCATATGCATAAACAGGTCTTCAAGCCAGGTTTCCTTATCTTCCTGTTGTTTATTTCAGTAAGATGGATTTGGAGCAAACAGTGAAGGACCTACAGGCACAAAATTCGCAATTTCAGCAACTCCTCATGACCTTGGCAAAGGGTCAAGAGGATCTCAAAGCTCTGCTAGAGAAGAATAAAGAGAAGAAAAAGAAAAAGAGACCGGGGGTAGCTACTTTTGGAAGAAGATTTGAGGGTGACGCTAGAAGGACTCTTGAGTTTCCATCAACGTCCGGCGAAGGGATTGGCAAGGGGAAAGGAGTTGTTGTGCCTTCCGAATCTGAGGTAGAAGAGGAGGAAGAGGAAGCAGACGAAGACTATTCAGAACAACAGTATCCACCAGCGGATGACAAGTATAAGAACCTTGAAGACAGATTGGCAGCTATGGAGTTGCAGAGGGTGCCAGAATTGGATATTGAGGAGCTGGGGCTTGTAGCTGGGATTGTTATCCCTCCCAAGTTCAAAGTGCCAACATTCGCCAAGTACGACGGTCTATCTTGCCCTAAGATGCACTTGAGGTCGTATGTTAGAAAGATCCAGCCACATTCATCCGACAAAAACCTCTCGGTGCACTTTTTCCAAGACTACTTGTCTGGCACTCAGTAAGATTGGTTTTACCAGCTCGAGAGATTAGAGGTCCATAATTGAGAAGACTTGGCAGCCTCTTTCTATCTTCAGTATCAGTACAATGCTGATTTGGCGCCTACCTGTACTCAGCTACAGAGTATGGGGATGGCTTCAAATGAATGGTTCAAGGAGTACGCCCAGAAGTGGCGCGACCTGGCTGGAAGGGTGCAGCCACCGTTATCAGATAGGGAATTAGTTGACATGTTTTTTGGGACCCTATCTGGCCCTTTCTTCAACCATCTAATCGGAAGCTCCTCTGCGGGATTTACTGAGTTGATTTTGACTGGCGAGAGGGTGGAAGCCGGTATCAAAAGTGGAAAAATTCAAAAGGATGCTTCCGCATCCACAGTTGCTAGAAAACATTTCCCAGCCAAGAAAGAGGTATCTGCATACACCCAGAAAAATCGGGAAAGAGAGGAACGTCGGCTAACAGTGGGGGCCGTATTAATACAGAAGTCCGCATCAGACCAGTTTAGAAACAGCCAACCGAGGAATGATCAGCCCAGAACTTATTAGCAAAGGCCACCACGGCAGTTTACTCCAGTAAATATGACACCTGCTCCACATCTCATGAAGTTGAATCTCGCTAATATTAAAGAGGCACCAAAGAATGTAAATACCACCTCTCCGTCTTACAATCCAAAAGCCAAGTGTGCTTACCATTCCGACAGTATTGGGCACGATACCAATAATTGTTGGGCACTCAAGAACAAAATTTAGGATTTAATTGACACCAAAGAGGTCTAGTTTGACGCTCCTGAAAAGCCCAATGATATATCCACGCTAATGCCCAAGCACGGCCACAATGTGCATGCTGTTTTGGAAAATCTCCATGTTACTGATGTTGCCGATCTGTTTACTCCATTGTTAGCGATAAAAGAAAATTTGTTGAGAGTCGGGATCTTACCTGGTTGTGATGAAGATTGCTATTTTTGTTTGAATATTCAAGATGATTGTCCAATGTTGAAGTCGGGTGTCCAACGCCTGATGGATACTCAAGAAATACTTTTTCAGAAAACCCCTGTTAACATTTTAAATCTGATTGCTCCTGATACTTGTGATGCCTCAACCAATGATATTGCCATCATAACCATTTCCGAAAATCCTCCCAAGGCTTGCAAAAGGCCTGTCAGGATTACACCCAACTCTGAATGTGTACCTCTAAAGATCACAATGCCGGGACCCGTCCCGTACCAATCAAGCAAAATGATACCGTGGAACTATGGGGGAGAAATCTTCAACCACGGCTTCAAACAAATCAAAACAGTCCGAGAAATCTCTGAAGAATACTCTGACATAGGAAACATCACGGGTACTAGCAAGATCACCCGCAGTGTCCGGATCTTTTCTCTGGAGATTGCTCCTCCCCGAGCAGTCTTCGGACCCTTAAAATTTTCTGCACCTGTGGGACCCTCTGTGCAAGGCCCGGTGATTGAAGAATTAAACGCTCCTGAAGAAAGACTATCTACTGATAACACCGACAAAGGTAAGGGGATACGGGAAATGCCTATCAGGATGAAGGCTCATGCTGTGGTTATCCCCGAAACCACTCAGAAGGAGATGGATGAAATCCTGAAGATAATCAGAAAAAGTGACTACGACGTTGTAGAACAACTGGGGCAGACCCCCTCCAAAATCTCAATGTTAGCTCTCCTGCTCTGTTTAGAGGCCCATGTTAAGGCTCTGATTAAATTCTTGAAGACGACACATGTCCCCCAAGGGACCTCAGCTGACCAGTTCCAAAATTGTGTGGCTAGTCTTACTGCTGACAATGGCCTGGGCTTTTCCGATGCTGACCTGACTCCGAAAGGAAGGAAACACAATGATGCGTTACATGTTTCAGTTGAGTGCCGAGGGACCACCCTTGCTCATGTCTTGGTCAATACTGGTTCTTCCCTGAATGTGCTGCCTAAGAAGGCCTTAGACCGTTTGGATTGCGAAGGTTTAACCCTCAAACCTAGCAACATCATCGTCAGAGCTTTTGATGGTTCCAAAAGAATGGTTCATAGAAAGGTTGATATTCCCATCAAGGTGGGCACCGAAGTGTTTAACACCACCTTCTACGTGATGGACATCCGTCCATTATACTCATGCTTGCTGGGAAGACCGTGGATCCATTATGCCGGGGCAGTTACGTCCTCTTTGCACCAGATGTTGAAGTATCTTATTAAGGGTAAAATCATAATTATGCATGGCGAGGAAGAGTACATGATTAGTCATCTCAATTCCTTTCGATATGTGGAGTTAGACGGCGAGTTCATCGAAACACCTTTTCAACATTTTGAGGAAGTTTCTCCCGAGGTAGCAGTTGCGAAGACAGCGGTTGAGGTACCTATCATTCCCAAGCATGTGGCTAGGATGGCATCTCTCAAAGACACAGAGGCGGTGATTAAGGAGGGGAAGAGCACGGTATGGGGACAGTTGCCCGACATTCCTTATAAGACAGACAAGTTTGGTTTAGGGTTTACTGCTGAAGGACAAAAGGCTATGCGCTGCTCTGAGATTGGAAGACCACCCATCAAGATTTCTCACCATGGAATCAATGCTGTAGAGGATGAAGATGAGGAAAGCCACTTTGAAGACTGGATTTTTCCGACTGTCGAAGGGGGTTTGAGCAATTGGGAAGCAAAGGATTTCGTTCCTATCACCTTTATCAACCAGTAATTTTATCTTTGAACAATTTCCCATTTTCTATGGTCTGTAATAACTAAAACAATTCGCACACTATTTTCACTTCATGCCTTTCCAGGGGCATGTAGGTCCATTTGTAAGGGCTTGATTCTCTTCATAATCATATGCCATGTTTTAATGAATCATTGGAAGTTTTTCACCTATAAACTGTTGTGTTCATTTTCTTTCCTTTTGCATTTTTGTTTGTTTAAAGATGGCTATCCCTTACACACACCCACACTCACAAATGCAGGTACCCATCCACTCTGGATTCCATGGGTGACTATTCTGTTTTAGCTTTCGATAACTCTGAAGATTTGGTCAATCAAGCTGAGTACAAAGTTGACGAAGATTGTGAAGTGCCAGGAGAGTTAGCCAGACTTCTACAACAAGAAGAGAGGGCCATTCTGCCTCATGAAGAGTTGTTAGAAACCATCAACTTAGGGACAGAGGACAGGAAAGAAGTAAAAGTGGGTGCCAACTTGGAACCAAGTGTCAAGGAATGCTTAATACAGTTGTTGAATGAATACGTTGAGATCTTCGCTTGGTCTTATGAAGACATTCCATGTTTAAACACAGATATTGTGGTTCACCGTCTCCCTACAAGAGAAGACTGTCCACCGATCAAGCAAAAGGTTCTCCGAATGAGACCTGACATGTCTGAGAAGATCAAAGCTGAGGTAATGAAGCAATTCAACGCTTGCTTTCTGGCTGTTACAACCTATCCACAATGGGTCGCCAACATTGTTCCTGTACCCAAAAAGGACGGCAAAGTCCGAATGTGTGTGGACTATCGGGATTTGAACAGGGTTATCCCTAAAGATGATTTCCCTCTACCTCATATTGACGTCTTGGTTGATAACACCGCTCAACATAAAGTTTTCTCCTTTATGGATGGATTTTCTGGCTACAACCAAATCAAGATGGCCCCCGAGGACATGGAGAAAACTACCTTTGTTACGCAATGGGGTACCTTCTGCTACAAAGTGATGTCGTTCGGACTGAAAAACGCAGGGGTAACCTATCAACGTGCCATGGTAGCTTTGTTTGATGATATGATATATCATGAGATCGAGGTTTACGTGGATGACATGATAGCTCGATCACAGACAGAAGAAGAGCACCTTAGTCATTTGCAAAAGCTGTTTGCCAGGCTGAAGGAGTATAAACTCAGACTGAATCCAAGCAAGTGCACTTTTGGAGTTAGGTATGGTAAGCTCTTGGGATTTATTGTCAGCAACAAATGTATTGAGGTCGATCCTGTTAAAGTGAAGGCTATACAAGAAATGCCAGCCCCTCGTACTGAAAAGGAGGTTAGAGGATTCTTGGGACACTTGAACTATATTGCAAGGTTAATCTCTCAACTGACATCCACCTGTGAGCCGATTTTCAAGATGTTGAAGAAAGATCAGGTAGTTGAATGGAACGACGATTGTCAAGTTGCTTTTGATAAGATCAAGGAATACTTATTGGAACCTCCTATTCTGATGCCACCTGTCGCAAGAAGGCCGTTGGATGACTCAATGGGGTGCGTGCTAGGCCAACATGACGAGTCTGGTCGAAAAGAGCGTGCCATTTATTACCTTAGCAAAAAGTTTACCGACTGTGAGACTCGCTACTCACTGCTCGAGAAAACTTGTTGCGCTTTGGTATGGGTTGCTCGCCGATTAAGGCAGTATATGTTGACTCATACCACTTTGTTGATTTCTAAAATGGATCTGATCAAGTATATCTTCGAGAAACCTGCTTTATATGGAAGAATCGCTAGATGGCAAATGATCCTGACTGAATATGACATCTAGTATACTACCCAAAAAGCTATAAAAGGGAGTGTACTAGCTGACCATCTAGCTCATCAAGCCGTCGAAGATTATCAATCTATGAAATTCGACTTCCCTGACGAAGACATCATGACCCTGGACAGCATCGAAGGTAACGGACCATATGACGGACCTGAATAAGGATCCCGATGGACCATGTACTTTGATGGTGCTTTAAATGCACTCGGCAACGGTATCGGCACGGTACTCATTTCTCCAGAAGGTTGCCATACACCTTTCACTGCCCGACTTTGTTTCAGTTGTACCAACAACATGGCTGAATATGAAGCTTGCATCTTTGGTCTCAGGGCTGCTATAGACCCGGGGATCAAATCTTTGGTCGTATTTGGGGACTCGGCTTTGGTTACCAGTCAAGTCAAAGGAGAGTGGGACACCAAACATCCTAATCTTATCCCATACAAAGAACATGTCTTGACATTGCTGCCTCATTTCGAGCATATTAATTTCGAGCATTTCCCGCGAGAAGAGAATCAACTAGAAGATGCTCTGGATACAATGTCTTCCATGTTTAAACTCAACTGGGATAATGAGGCTCCCCAAATTACCATCGAGCGAATGGATGAACCTGCACACTGTCATGAGATTAATACCGAAGAAGTAGTGGAACAACCCTGGTTTCATGAAATCAAAAGGTATCTCCAGACTAGAGAATATCCCGAAGGAGCTTCAGTCAATGACAAAAAGTTCTTAAGGAGATTTGCTGCCAAGTTCTTCCTAAGCAATGGCATCCTTTATAAACGCAGCCATGATTGTGTTTTACTTTGATGTGTAGACAAAGGTGAAGCAGAGTTGATCATGACTGAGATACACAGTGGCACATTTGGCACCCACTTGAGCGGACATACGATGGCTAAGAAAATTCTAAGGGCAGGCTACTATTGGTCTACCATGGAAGCTGATTGCCACCAACATTCCCGTACATGCCACAAATGCCAAGTCTACGCCGACAAAGTACATATTCCCCCTGTTCCACTCAACATTCTGACAGCTCCTTGGCCATTCGCAATGTGGGGCATCGACATGATTGGAGAGATCAAGCCCACGGTATCCAATGGACATCGCTTCATCTTGGTTGCCATTGATTATTTTACCAAGTGGGTCGAAGCAACTTCCTTTGCCTCTGTTACAAAGAATGTGGTTGCCCGTTTCATCAAGCAGAACCTCATATGCCGGTATGGTGTCCCCGACAGGATCATCACAGACAACGGTACAAATCTGAACAATACTATGATCACCGCTCTATGCGAGCAGTTTAAGATTTATCATCATAATTCATCTCCCTATCGGCCGAAGATGAACGGTGTTGTTGAAGCTGCAAACAAAAATATCAAGAAGATCATTCAAAAGATGACAGTCACCTATAAGGACTGGCACGAGATGTTACCGTTTGCTCTTCATGGATATCATACCACGACACGTACTTCAACAAGGGCAACCCCATTTTCTTTGATGTACGGCATGGAGGCTGTCCTACCCATGGAAGTTCAGATTCCTTCCTTAAGGATCATGAAAGACGCTGGTTTGAGTGAAGACGATTGGATTCAGACCCGGCTTGATCAACTCAATTTGATCGACGAGAAGCGACTTACTACTGTTTGTCATGGTCAGGCGTATCAAAAACGCATGATCAAGGCTTTCAACAAGAAAGTCAGGCGTCAGATATATCGAGTTGGAAATCTTGTAATCAAGCGGATCATCTTACCGCAAAGTGATCCCAGGGGCAAGTGGACTCCTACTTATGAAGGACCATTTGTGATCAAGAGTATCTTTTCTGGTGGGGCAATGATTTTGACCACCATGGAAGGCGACGATTTACCACACCCTGCGAACACAGACATAGTTAAAAGATACTACGCATAAAATAACCCGACAAGTCGAAAACCCGAAAGGGCGACTTGGGCAAAAATGGGCATCCCGGTGAGCCGAAAATCCAAAAGGGCGGTTCAGGAAAAAATTAGGGATAAAACAAAAAAAATTGTACACCCGGCAAGTGGAAAACCCGAAAGGGCGACTTGGGCAAAAAAGGGTTTCCCGGTGGATCGAAAACCTGAAAGGGCGTTCCAGGCAAATATTAGGGAATTAAAGCATATGACTGTGTCTCGTCGGATCAGTTTAAATCTCTTCATCAACAAGCTTCGAGCTTCTGATCAACCTAGTCATCGACGGACGAAGCAATGAATGGACAAGATATTCAGAGTTGTGAAGGCTATAGCAGAATGGGAATCCCATGGAATTGTTACACATAGCCATCTTTCTTCTGTATAAAATTTTTCAATTTTTACGACAACATTCTCTTACTAGGATGTCTGTCTCCTTTGTACAAAGATACTCATAAAAGTTAATACAAATACACTTCCAAGTGAAGAAATTTGCTTGCCTTCCTTTTCTTTTTTACACTTATGTTTTATTTGAAAAACGTCCAATGTTTTGTTAAATAGGCATATGCATTTGAACATAATCATTGCTTACAAATAAAACGAAATTGAGAAAAGATGATTACTGAGAGGTTGAAGTTTAGGAAGATATCTTTATGCCATTTCAGAAGGAATCCCCAACGGAATTAAACTTCAAGTTCCTCAACAGAGTTAAAATTCGGAATATATTTCCCTAACAGAGTTAAACTTCTGGATCCTCAACAGAGAAAATGCTTTCTAGAACCTGATTCCCCAGCTGAGATGAATTTCAAAATCCCTCTCAGAGTCAAGTTTCAAGATCCCCAGTGGAGCCCGAAAACCCTGAAAATCCTATTCCCCAGCGGAACCACAACGGTGAACATTCTCCCCACAGAGATATTTCGCAGCAGATTGAAGATTCTCAGTCTCACTTCTCCAACGGAAGTCTCCCAGGCTTTAATTCCCCGGTAGAGATCGTCAGAATTCTCATTCCCCGCAGAAGTTAGTTAAAACCCCCACAAGCCACCAAGGATTTTCAATCCCCAGCAGTGGTCCTGAGATCCCTCAACAATCGAAGATCTTCAATCCCTGAGCAGTTAGAAAGGATTTCTCATCTTCAACAATCGAAGATTTTTCGGAATCCCCAGCTTCGGTCAAAGATTTACTTTCCCCGGCAGCAGTCAAGGAATTCATTATCTCCAGCTATCAAGGATTCATTTTCCTCAGCAAGACGGCTACTCAGCCTGCATACATAACCATTACATTCATATATCATAAACACTGATGAAGTACAGTTCATTGCATCATACACATCATGCAACATAACTTTGTGTTTTAGCTAACATTTTACCCTTTTCAGGATAAGATTAAAAAGGCTATCGTTAACAATTATTCAGATACAGTATGGATACACCCCAGACACGGTGGTCATTCTATTACTCATTCAGAATTTCAAGTCAGATACAGTACAGATACACCCCAGATACGACGGTCATTCTACTACCCATTCAGACTTCAGCAATCCGATACAGACCAGATACGCTCTAGACACGGCGGCCATTTTATCTCTCATTCAGATTCAACTATCAACTTCAAGTTCGGACACGCTCCAAACACGGAAGCCATTCTGGCCTTTACACCAGTAGTTTGATTCTCCCCAGTGCAATCGCCACGGAAGTCATTCTTTCACTTATTCAGATCCCCGTTACAGTTTCAGATACACTCCAGACACGGAAGTCATTCTGCTACTCATACAGATCTCAACTTCAGATACAGTCCAAATACGCTTCAGACACGGTTGCCATTCTGTCACTCATTCAGACCTAGTTACAGTCTCAGATACACTCCAGACACGGAAGTCATTCTGCTACTCATACAGATCGCAACTTCAGATACAGTCCAGATACGCTCCAGACACGGTTGCCATTCTGTCACTCATTCAGATCCCAGTTACAGTCTCAGATACCCTCCAGACACGGAAGTTATTCTGCTACTCATACAGATCTCAACTTCAGATACAGTCCAGATACGCTCCAAACACGGTTGTCATTCTGTCACTCATTCAGAATTTATCCTCAGCACACAGTTGCTCCATACACATATTTTTCTCTGTTACCCATTTAGAATACAGATACACTCCAGACACGGCATTCATTCTGATATTCATTCAAAATCCAAATACAGTTACAGCTCAGATACGCGCCAGACACGGACGCCATTCCTTTGCTCATACAAACTCAGTCCCCAGATACAGTTCAATGGCATTCCAGACACAGATACCATTTTAATGCTCATTCTTCTGACATACAACATTGCAATTCAACAAACATTCTTGGATGGCATCTTTAAGCCCATCTCCAGCAAGATTCCACCATCTCCAAATGGCATCTTTAAGCCCATTCCCTCAAACTACACTTTGACGAGTGCAAATTTTTTGGGCACTCTAGTGTCCAATCATCTTTTACCTTCGAGTCGCAAACGGCGAAACTGCCAATCTAACTCTTCAGGTTCAAGAAGATTGAACAGGGGCAGCTGTTGTACCCCAAAATATGCCCTCTCAATTCTCAAGGCCTTTCTTACAAGGATTTTCAAGGTTCAAGCTTGAACAAGTGCATTTGGATTTTCCAATACCAAAATTAAAAGGAAACTGTCAAAAAGGGAGAAAACAGATAAAAATATTATTTTGACAAAAATTGGAGAAATACAAGTGTTCTTCTTTTCAGCTCTTTTGATTGGCCTTTAGGCATCTTTCGATCAGCATCCTTTGATTGACTCTTGGCCTCCTTCGATTGCTCAAAATGGATGCTAGCGTGCCTCTTTCGCATGGGCATGTGACTTCTTGTTGCAGGCTTCGTTTGTGACTTTTGCTGCCTACATTGCTTGCCTTGAAAACCATGTTTGCTGGCCACAAGTGCCCCCTGCAAGGAAAACCCTTTGATTCACCAAGCAATGTTGCCTGCATGTTTGCTTTGAAAACCTATTTTAGCTGCCTGTAAGCCTGTTTCGATTTGGACAAGTTCAATGCCTACAAGCCTGCTTCGATTGGGCATATGCTGCTTGCAAGCCTGCTTCGATTGGGCAATATGCTTCCTTCGAGCATGAGCTTTCGATTTGACAATATGTTTTCTTCGATACAAGTTTCTTCTGGGCAATGTGAATTCAAATAGGTCCCCTTCGATTCAGAAGGAAATGATCTCCATAAAAGATTCAATTGAGTTTTTGGTTCCCTTTGAAACAGTGTCCTTCGACTCAGGAATGTCCTTCGACTCAGGAATGCCCTTCGAATAAGGAAGTAAAGGCCTCCTTTTAGTTTTCTTCAATTCAAAGAGTCAATAATGTTCTGAAAGCTTCCTTCGATTCAGAAGTTAATAACCTTCTGAAAAGGGCCATTCGAAGAACACATAGTTGGTCCATTCGAAGGACACACAGCTGGTGAAAACGAATGTCGTGTTGTCCTAGTCTGGTCGAAAGGTGTAGAAAGATGGAGGATTCGACTCAAAAGATCAAGTTGAACATTTAGACCCATAGGCTAGGCCACGTGTCTTCCCTTTTTAGGCCTTTACCCATAGGCTAGGCCACGTGTCTTCCCTTTTTAGGCCTTTACCCATTTGTTGTCTAAGACCACTTGCACTTAATAGCACAGTACTACCTTTTAGAAAAGTCTGTCTTGAGCCTTGCACTTATTTTCCTTCAGAAGGAAGCAACCCATCTGAACCGTTCATCTTGCTTTTGTGGCATAAGTGGACATTTACTTTCCAGCTGGGCCTTATTTTATTATTTTCTCTCCCCAAGCTTCCCAATAGCCTTTCTCTATAAATAGAGAGTTCATTTGCACAAATAAAAAAAGGAGGAGAACGTATCTTCAAAATTCTCACACACCACAAAATTCTCAAACACTTAAACACTCATCAAACACATACCCATAATCCAAACACTTATCCCCTTAGAATCTGAAACATCCCTATACCTTGTTACCCTTTGAATCCAGTAGGAGGAACCTTACACTTATCCAGTATCAAAGACATAACTCCTGGTTCCTCCCTTCGAATCCAGAAGCATTCAAGGAAACCACTTAAAGGCCCAGCACACGTTCCAGCCTCAAGCAAGGTAAGTCATTCTTAACCTTGAACCCTTCATTTCTAGCGTAACATGTAAATAAGCTTCCTTTTCGTTTCAAACATATACATAGTGTTTGTTACCTTTTCGTTTCCACTATTTTAGTTTGTTTTTATTGTCTCTCCTTTTGGTTTTGTTCTTTGGTTTGTTACAAATGCTCTAAGAACTAACCTGGCCCTGAGGTAATGATAGCATGGCCTTGGGCCATGTTGCTATTTAATATCTCAAACGAAATAAACAAAAGACAGGAGTATGAAATGAAGCCCCAGGCTTCCTCACTGACTCAAGACCCAATCGAAGGAGACAGAAAGGCAGATTGCATCTTGCACAGATTCTAGGCCCAATCGAAGAAGGCAACAAGGCAGAAAGGCCCAACCAGAGGCACACTTGCACTAAGTCCAGGCTCAGACGAAAGGCACTCCCATGCTGATGCAAGCCCAATCGAAGTACATGACCTGACTGGTGCCAAAGCCCAATCGAAGGCCATGACCTCACTGGCGCTAGCCCCAATCGAAGGAGGCCAACAAAATTCAAGTCGAAGGGTGCTACTGCCTGGGTCGAAAGACACTCATTTTTCTTGCTTTTACCTTATTTTTGCCTTTATATTCTCATGCAATTCAATATGGTTGTAATAGTATAGGATATTTATTTCCTGCATTTTTATTGCTTTGTACAAATGCTAGTAATTAGGTGTGTATGGCAAGATAAAATCAACAATTAGACAACCCAAAAATCAAAGATAATAATGCATGCAATCAAACACACTTGCACACGTGCACCCTTAGGGTAATTCCACTTGTTGCCTTATAAAAATGGCCATGTTATGCATGTGGGATGTCTTAGCACAAACGAATTGAAAAAAGATCATAGTCCCTCGATGACGCTATCAAAGTTGCCTTTCAAAATGATCTTAGTCCCTACAGAAAAGTGCTAAGTCGTTTCACAACATTTCTATCATGGTCATACGATGACCCGCGCCTGTCCCGTTAACATCCTAACACAAGGTTGTTCACCAAATACAATGGTGAAACAACACTGTTAAAAGGGTTAAAAACATAAGAAAGATCTTTGAGTAAAATAGGGTAGACAACTCTTAGTTACTTGATCAAAAATCTTGCAAAACATCCTTGCTTTTTTTCAAAACACACTCCGCAACACAATTTTAAAATCCAACCTTCAAACATTGAAAACTTTTTGAAAGACAAAAACACATTTGTATACATTCAAACAAGAATCATTATAAAGGTTGCCACAATGATGGCCTCTTTTCAAAACATCTTTCAAATCCACACACAAAGCACCATTTCAAACAATTGAAAATGCAAAGCAAGTGATCTAAGCAAGTAACTAAGAGCCCATGGATAACCATGGATAGAAAGGGTGCTAATACCTTCCCTTTATATAATCTACTCCCCGAACCCAAGAAAACATCTCAAAGGTCTTTCCTGTGCTTTTTGACCTTTCCTTAGGATAAAATAAAAAGTCGGTGGCGACTCTTGCTAAACCGAAACATTTGCGAACCCAAACGTAAATCCCAAGTCAGTTCTCCCACCGTATCACAGAGAGCATATGAGGCTTTTTGATCTCTCCCATCTTGATGAAAATGAAAACCCTAGTTGGAGGTTCATTGCTTTAGGAGAGAGTTTGTCTAGTCAACTCTTGGGCATCCTTGAGCATGTTGAGGAGCTCAATGAACATATGTTGAGTAAAATAGGAGGGCAAGTTTTGGGGTACAACAGCTGCCCCTGTTTAATCTTCTTAAACATGAGGATCTAGATTGGCTGGTCTGCCTTTCGTGATCTGAAGGTAGAAAAGGATTGAACACTAAAGTGCCCATAAATTTTCACTCGCATGAATTAACACTGATTAGTCATATCGAGAATGGGCTTACAGATACCATTTGGAAATCGACTGGGAACCGTTGGAGATGGGCTTAAAGATGCCATCCAAAGAAGGTATCAGTTGCATAAGAGATTCCTTTACGAGAATTCATGTACCTGCCGTTGAGGAAGGCTTCACTTGAGAATGTTGATTTATGTCTGGAGATATAGAGTATAGGAGCTTCGGTTGTCCATTACTCTACTGGGGAATTAACTCTTGATTGAGGAAGCGGAAGTAAGCTGCATATCTGGTTAGAATCCAGGTTGCACCGCGACTTACTAGGGAAATGTGAGATCGACCGTATCTGGTCGGGTCCAGGTCTTACAGTGTTGTAAGTTGTTGTCTGGAGATAAGGGAGAAGGAAGCTGGATAGTAGGGTTACTTCGAAATGAGATCCTGGATAGTAGGGCTATGAGAAGGAACCTGGATAGTAGGGTTACTTCGAGATGAGAGCCTAGATAGTAGGGCTATGAGAAGGAACCAGGATAATAGGGTTACTTCGGGATGAGACCCTGGATAGTAGGGCTATGAGAAGGAACCTGGATAGTAGGGTTACTTCAGGATGAGAGCCTGAATAGTAGGGCTAAGAGAAGGAACTTGGATATTAGGGTCACTTAGGGATGAAAGCCTGGATAGTAGGGCTATGAGAAGGAACCTGGATAGTAGGGTTACTTCGGGATGAGAGCCTGGATAGTAGGGCTATGAGAAGGAACTTGGTTAGTAGGGTTACTTCGGGATGAGACCCTGGATAGTAGGGCTATGAGAAAGAAACTGGATAGTAGGGTTACTTCGGGATGAGAGCCTAGATAGTAGGGCTATGAGAAGGAACCTGGGTCGTAGGGTTACTTCGGGAAGAGAGCCTGGATAGTAGGTCTATGAGAAGGAACCTGGATAGTAGGGTTACCTCAAGATGAAAGCCTGGATAGTAGGGCTTATGGAAAGGAACCTAGATAGTAGGGTTACCTTAAGATGAAAGCCTGGATAGTCGGGCTATGAGAAGGAACCTGGATAGTAGGGTTACTTCATTTGGTCACGTAGCTTAGTTGACCCGCTTGGTTTCAGGAACTGATTTTTTTCATTAGTTGTCTGCAGATATGACATGTATAACTGCTTGAATTGCTGGTGATAATTGTATTTCATGAAAAGATAATAGGGTTAATTATATGTGATGCATGAAATGCATTGTGAGATGATGTTCTCAAAATAAATGAGACTATGTTGTATGTGACATGTATACGCATGAACATGAAATACTATAATGACATGTCCGAGTCTGGGAAAATAAATCCTTGACTGCTGCTGGAGAGTATAACATTCCTAACTATTGTAGAGAATTGTGTTTCTTCTACTTCTGCTATAGATGGTGAATGGAGATGGCTATGCTGGAGATTCAGTCCTTGTTGCAAATAGTCTGCCGGGAAGAGACTCTGTTTGAGAATAACTCTGCGGGGAAATATTTGTGTTGGAAGATGAACTTCCATAGCTGAAGTAGTAAGCTCTGTTGGGGATTAAACTTCTGTATTCAGAGAAATCAACTCTACTTGGGAGACAAATTTTATGACCCACTTGTGATTATGAGATTCAGCTGGGGGGATATAGATGTCAGATTTTGGAAAGACCCTGGCTGGGGAGATTACTTCCTGTTTTAGGAAAGCTGATATCGATGCTTTGATTACTTTTACTATGTGGGGAGTACAGATGTCACAAGGTCGTATGTATTGATGAATGTGCTTCAAAGTTGTGTCTGCCCTGGTACATGCTGGACAGAGTAACTGTCGGGTTTGATTTCTTATTTTTGCCCTTGTTTCTTAAGTTACGAGCAATTGTCTTTCTGTTTCTTATGTAAATATTTATGAACAACAATCATATTCACATGCATATGTCAAGAATAAATCATTGGACGTTCTTGCAAAACAAAATAGAAAAAGAAAAAACTCATAGTTTTGTAAAAATGATTTGTATTGATTTTCGAAGTTGGCCTGTAATAGGCATTTTTGTATAAGGAGGCTGACGCTCTAGTAAGAGAAAGCCGTCGTAAAAATAAAAGCTATACAATATTGTGTAAAAAGAAAACAGTTATGTACAACAATCCCATTGGGTTCCAATTCCGCTATTTCCCCTATGTCTTCAAGCGTCTCATCACTTTGTTGCTTGTCCAAAGCTAATTAGATTGGTCGGTGGCGTTCGAGCTTGATAATTGATACTGAGGTCTGATCGCAAGGTGATCCAATGGGACATAGTGATACGCTTTACATCCTAGTTTTTGCTTGGACTGTTGTGATATGGTGGGAGAGAACTGACTGTTTTTGGAATGTTGGTTCGCGTTTTGCGTTTGTATTTGCAAAATGTCGCGGTAAGCAAGAGTCGCCATAGTCTTTTATTTTATCCAACAAGGAAAGGAAAAAAAGCACAGAAAAATTCCTTTTTCGAGATGTTTCTTGGGTCCAGGGGGTAGATTATAGAAAGGGAAGGTGTTAGCACCCTTTTTATCCGTGGTTATCCACGGGATCTTAGGTACTTGCTCAAAGTGTTTTCAAAATTTGCTTTTTCTTTGTGTTTGTGGGTTTGAAGAAGTTTTTTGTTTGAAAGGTGTAAGTGCTAAAAGTTTTGCTTTGTTTCGGAAAGAGAAAGTACTTAAGAACCATCTACCTACTCGAAAAAGGAATCAATATGTGCTAATGTCCTTTAGACAAGGCTATCCTACTATTAGTGAGTAGGTAGCACCGTCGTTGGAGTTTAAGGGTCAATTCGATTAAGGGACGTGCAGTCACTAAAGCAATGTTAGGACGCCTTAGCGGTAACCCTAATGTCTTAGATCATTTTTTCGAGGCGACCGTTTTGAGGCAACTATGAACTTTGGACAAGAGGGCGACTTCTAAAACTTCCTATACTCAATGACCACGTTCGAAGGCAACCAAGTGAGGTGTACCCTAAGAGTGCGCATGTGCGAGTGTGTTGTTTTCAGTTAATTTGTCTTTGTACATGTCAATGGTTATCTATGTTGATTTTAGTTTAAACATTCGATCTTGTCATGCATTCCCTATTATCAAACATCTAACAGTTTATAAGTTGGGAAATTAAATTGCGGAAATTAAACTAACTATTACAAGGCGTCGGGTATTTACATCGCCAAAAGCAACCCTTGAAATTAAAATGCGGAAAATAAATAAAGCGGTAAAATAATTAAACTCCTATTAAGCTATTACATTCCGGAAACATATACAACAATATGATAAATGGATCGCGTGCGGGAAATTAAATCGGGCGAATTCTAGGGTTTTGACCCTTTGTTATTCAAGAAGAGATTTTTTTTTTGTTATTTTGAATTTATGGAAAAAATTAAATTAAGTTAATTATGTTATTAATAAATAAAATAATTATAAAAATATTATTGGATTTTTGATATTTAAAGAAATAAAAAAAAATAATTCAATCAATGTTAATAAAACCTAATTGTCTAAATTAATTTTAATTATTGTAAAAAGATATCAAAGTTATTCCTAATTAAAACTAAGTTAATTAAATTAATATTATTAATAAAAATAAAATGCTGAAATTAAATTTAATAAATAAAATATATTTTTTTGGTTTTTAATTTTATTAAGAAAAAGTTTTAATTGGTTAGTTAGCAATAAAAATAATAGCAATAAATAAATAAAAGAAATAAAAAAAATAAAAAAAGAGAGTTTATGAGGTTTTGGGCCTGATTTTAGAGGTTTTGATAGCAATTTCCAAGGCCCAATTGACTTGGCCTGCGTTGACTTTCTGATTCCAGCTTGGCACTTTGACTAGGGCATATGGTGGACATCACATCTGGACCACCAGATCTGGCCTCGGGCCATCTGGCGCTTTGAGATTTGAGGGAGTATGATGTACCACGCAGTTCGCTTTATATTGGATCACCTAAAGAAAAAATGTAACAAATGCATGGGGGACCTGGGATTCGAACCCAGGTCCTGTTGGATTTTGAACGTATGCCTTTACCACTCAACCCATGTGCGTTAGTTGTATACATATTGGACAATAATAATAAAATAGGAAAACGCGTATTATGCCAGAAAATAAAAAAAAAACATGCGCCAAGTTTGAACCAGCCAATGGGGGAGGGCCACGTTTTCATCTTCTTTGTTTGACCCTGGATATTTACCTGCAGATTTACATCCGCAGCTAAATTCGTATGTGTCTCCTAAAATCAATTCTAGGCCATGGAAATTGATTCCAAGACCATGGTCATGCTCGTCTCTCTCCCCTGGTTACATCCATGTCCATCAATGGCTCCAATTTTGCCTGTAAATAAAATACCCAAAAAGTAATCTACGAAAACTCTAGGTTCGGTTACAGGGCTATGGTTCATATAAACGCAATCAAATAATGCCAAAAGTTCAGAAATTGAATGAGCATCATGAATATACCAAAGATTTGTCAAAAAAGTGCAAGAATACGGGGTTATGATTTCAAACGAAAGGTGATTTTTGAGAAACTTACAAAGCTTCTGGGCGCGTATGGAGACTGGTTTTGGATTGGTTTCGCTTCAATGATTGCCCAACAATTGATTAGCATTGAGATTTGCTTCTGAATTGGCCTCCAATGACGATTTTAGTTCACACTTTTTCACCTTTTTTCAAGTTTTTCTTTTGATGATTCTGTAGCCTCTAACCCTTGAATTCGTACCCTTTCCCTTGTATATGTATAATGCAATGTATTAGGTTAACTTTTATGGACTGAATCCTTGTGCATCAATGCTTGGAGATTTGATTTGATCCTCCATTGATAACCTTCCAATTTTGCCAAAACTCCAATCTTTTTGCACATAGAATGATTAATATGAATTTGATTCACTTGATGATGATGATTCAATCCTGAAATAGCCAAAAAGAGATCAAATAATCAATGCTTGGATTTTATTTGATTTAAAGTGATTAAAAAGGAAATAATTCATTAAAAAATCAAATTAAATAATAAAATTGACAAATGGTCACAAGGCTGAAGCTAGGACACGTGTGTAGTGTGACAAGATCAAATCAAGTGGAAAAGAATGGGCCCATTTGACAAAATTTGAAGTTTTGGGGATAGTTGACTTTGGGCAATTTTGCAAAAATGCCCAACTTCAACAATGCATAACTTCTTCAATTTTGCACTTTTGGAGGTGTTCTTGGACTTTTTAGAAATATTGAGATGTCCTCTAACCAACCGTTTTGGTCCCATCTCATTTGGATTTTCCATGTTCAAGTTATAAGCTTTGGCAAAAAAGGTGTTTTTGTTGACTTTCAAAAAGACCTATAATGTCCAAATTTGTAAATTTTTGTGAGTGCATTTTCTGATCTTGGGGTATGAAGATGGATTATAGAAAATTTCATCCTATTCAAAATGAGCTTTGGATGGGTCATTTATCATGAAGTATGAGAAAGTTATGCTTGGTCAAAGTTGAGTTGACTTTTCCTACAATACCCTAATTTAGCAACTTTTGAGTCTTGATGAATTTTGAGCAATCCTTGATGAATCATGATCAACCCTTGATCAAATGATGAAATATCCTTCAAAATGATAATTTTGACAAAAAGTCTTGAAGTTTGACTGTATTTGGGTCACAGTTGACTTTTGCCCTAGCATAGTAGATTTTTGGACCCTTTGAGCAATTGACTAACCAAACTTCCTCTGCAAGGCTTGAAAATTGACATAGATGAACTTGAGAGCATATTAGGACATTGGGGATCATTTGAGGTCATTTGTATGCAAGGACCTTGATGCAACACAAAACCCTAATTTGGGGTTGATTGCCTTAGGAGATGACTTGTCTGACCCATTCTTGAGCAATCTTGAACCACTTGGAGATTTTTCTTGCCATGTTTTGAGAAATATGGGAGGGAAAATTTTGGGGTACAACAGCTGCCCCTGTTCAATTTTCTTAAACCTGAGGATGTAGATTGGCTTTCGGGCCTTTCGTGATCCGAAGGTGGAAGATGATTGAACACTAAAGTGCCCAGAAATTTGCACTCGCATGAGGTGGTATCAGCCTGGTGATGTCAGGAATGGGCTTACAGATGCCATTTGGAGATTGTTGGTAGGTGGTCTGAACTTCGACTGGAATAGGAATTAGGGAGATCTTATCGTCGATCTAACTGAACCAGAGAAGGTCTTGGATTAACTTTGACTGGACCGGCATCAGAAAAATCTTAGGATCGATTTAACTGGACCAGACAAAAGTCTTGGAATATCTTCAACTGGAATACAAATCAGGGAGATCTTAGGGTCGATCTGACTGAACCAGAGAAGGTCTTGGATTAACTTTGACTGGATCGGAATCAGAAAAATCTTAGGGTCGATTTAACTGGAACAGACAAAAGTCTTGGAATATCTTTAATTGGAATACGAATCAGGGAGATCTTATGGTCGATCTGACTGAACTAGAGAAGGTATTGGATTAACTTTGACTTGATCGGCATCAAAAAAATCTTAGGGTCGATTTAACTGGACCAGACAAGGTCTTGGATTAACTTTGACTGGATCGGCATCAGAAAAATCTTAGGATCAATTTAACTGGACCAGACAAGGTCTTGGATTAACTTTGACTGGATCGGCATCAGAAAAATCTAAGGATTGATTTAACTGGACCAGACAAGGTCTTTGATTAACTTTGACTGGATCGGAATCAGAAAAATCTTAGGATCGATTTAACTGGACCAGACAAAAGTCTTGGAATATCTTCAACTGGAATACGAATCAGGGAGATCTTAGGGTCGATCTGACTGAACCAGAGAAGGTCTCGGATTAACTTTGAATGGATCGGCATCAGAAAAATCTTAGGGTCGATTTAACTAGACCAGACAAGGTCTTGGAATATCTTCAACTGGAATACGAATCAGGGAGATTTTAGAGTCAATCTGACTGAACCAGAGAAGGTCTTTGATTAACTTTGACTGGATCGGCATCAGAAAAATCTTTAGGATCGATTTAACTGGACCAGACAAGGTCTTGGAATATCTTCAACTGGAATACAAATCAGGGAGATCTTAGGGTCGATCTGACTGAACAAGAGAAGGTCTTCGACATATCTGAGAACTTTAACTGTATCTTTCCTGAAAGGTAAAGGTCAGTTGTATGTAATGCATGATATATATCAAGCAGTGATGCTCTCAACATAAATGAGATTGTGTGGTATGATGCTTATATGCATGTATCATGATGTATGGAAATGTAATGTTTCTAGCTGGGGAAAATAAATCCCGATAGCTGCTGGAGAATAGAGTTGAATTCTTTGTTTCCGCTGGGGATAGTGAACGAAGGTGATTGTGAGGATAGACCTGCAGGAGAAGATAACTCCGTTGGGGAATAAACTGATGAGGATATTACTCTGTGGGGAAGAGATGTTCTGCTAAGGCTTCCACTGATAAACTCTACTGGGGATGGATTACCGTTGCTGGTGATACTGAATCTGTTGAGGATTGAATTCCTGTTTGTGAAAGGAAAGAACTTCATTGGGGATGATATTTCAGTTGTGACTTGCTGGGGATAACCCTGTTAGACTCTTATGGAGATAATCCTCTGAATTCTGCTGGGAATGATCTTTTGAACTTGGCTGGGGAGATTTGTTTTTGTACTCCGCTGGGGATAAAACTTCTAGAGTCTACTGGGGATGATGCTTCAACTCCGTTGGGGAAGCTTTTTCAGACTGCACTGGGGAAATTTTAACTCCACTAGGGGTATCTTGTATTCTGCCGGGGAACATTCTTGTACTCCGCTAGGGAATATTAAGTCTGCCAGGGATATCAAGCCTTTTTTAGGGCTGATGGTGGATCAACTCTGCTTGGGGAGAGCGTTGTTGTTTCCTTCATAGTTGTAAGTCTCAGCTGGGGGAGAGCTACCATTACTATCTTACTCTGTGGGGAGTGAAAGTACCTTAGCCATATTCTTTAGCTGAATCTGCCTTTGTACCTGGTGGACAAAGCAACTATACAGTCCAGACAATTCTTATTGCCCCTGTTTCTGATATTACCCGTAACAGTCTTTTGTTTCGCATGTAAATATTCATGAGTAGCAATTAATTTCAAATGCATATATCAAAAATGAACATTGGACGTTCTTTGCCAAACAAAACAGATAAAGGAAAAACAGTTTGAAATTTCTGAAAAGGAATTTGTATTGATTTGAAGTTTGGCCTGTAAATAGGCGTTTTTGTATAAGTGACTGACGTCCTAGTAAGAGAACACCGCCGAGCAGATAGAATTTATACAATTTATAAAAAACAAAACAGCTATGTGAATCCCACTGGGTTCCAACTCTGCTATTGCCTTTATATCCTCGAGCATCTCATCACTTTGCTACTGGTTGAAGGTGATCAGATCGATTAGTGCCGTCCGAACTTGATAGTTGATACCGAAGTCTGGATGCAAGGTGATCCAATGAGCCATAGTGTTACGCTTTGATCCCTAATTTTTTCCTGGACCGCCCTTTCGGGTTTTCAGTCCACCGGGATACCCTTTTTTTCCCAAGCCGCCCTTTCAGGTTTTCGACTTGCCGGGTGTATAATTTTTTTTCATTTTCATCCCTTATTTTTGCCCGAACCCTTCTGGTTCACCGGGAAGCCCTTATTTTTGCCTAGGCCAGTCAACCTAGCGGGTCTTTGATTATGCGTAGTATCGTTTCACTATGTCTGCATTGACAGGGTGAGGAAGGTCGTCACCATCCATGGTGGTTAGAATCATAGTTCCTCCTGAGAAAATGTTCTTAACCACAAATGGCCCTTCGTAAGTAGGGGTCTATTTGCCCCTGGGGTCACCTAGAGGTAATATGATGCACTTGATAACCAGGTCCCCAACATGATACTCTTGTCGTCTAACTTTCTTGTTAAATGCCTTGTGTTAGAACAAAGTTTGAATCTACTACCCTAAGTTTAAGTTTTGATGATAACAAAATGAAATGATATATTAATTATGTGAATCATTTAAGAACTAGTTGCTACCTAAAATATTACCTTCTGTTTTGCAGAAACTCTGATAGGCATCAGCAAAAGTACATCTTAATCAGCATCAAAATATTGGTTCTTAACATCAGCATCAGAATATGCTATATCAGAATACCAAAATCAGAAGAATAATTCACGTGTATACTGAAGCTTGATGAACAGAACTGCGCTCAACACTCTGATAAAGACAACAACAGTTCATCACCACTTAAGCAGAGTCAGAATGAAGCCAAGCCAGAACACGCTTTAAGTAGCAACGGTACTGTGCATTAAAAGCAAATTATTACCAACGGCATCATTCCAGACAAGATCTGCTTAATAAGGAAAGTTTGTTATTGGCATTGAATCAAGATTATTGCTCCAACGTTCAACAAATTCAGTGCTATATAAACAACACAATGAAGATTGAATTGGCTAATGCTCTACATTATATTACACGCCTAAAAGCTAATCATCATCTTCCTTCTCTCAGTTTGCTAAACGCTTCATATCTCGTTACTCAATCATTGTTTAGCAATCTAGTATCATAAGCTTAAGTTGTGTAACATCACAGTTGTGATACAGTTTTGTAGAAAACATTCACACACCTAGATTTCTCTTCTTTGTAAGAAAGTGATTCCTTGACAAACCGGGCTGTGGTTTGCATCAAGAAGGCTTTAGCAGTTGTTAAAGCAGATTGTATTATTCAGTTGAATATAGTGGATTAAGACCTCGTTGGAGAGAGGCGAAATCACCTTGAAGGGTGGACTGGAGTAGTTTGAGATCAAACGAACCAGGATAAAAATATCGTGTTCATTGCAAGTGTTTTTCAGTTTTACAATTCAACCCCCCCCCCCTTCTTGTGTTTTTCACTTCTTCAATTGGCATCAGAGCGCCTGGTTCTGAGCTAAAACACTTAACCGTGTCAGTACAAGATCCAGCGTCAGAAAAACACAATGGCAGGAAATTATTCTCACACCAGCAATGACAACCATGAGGACAGAGACAGATTCAGCGGGAAACCTCCAGTCTTTGATGGAGAAAACTTTGATTACTGGAAAGACAGAATTGAAAGCTTCTTTCTGGCACATGATGCTGATCTGTGGGATATGGTGATAGATGGATACACGCACCCTGTGAATGCAAGCGGTCAGAAGATTGATAGAAAAACAATGACTGACCAACAAAAGCGTGACTTCAAGAATCACCACAAGGCCAGAACCATCCTTCTCAGCGCCATCTCGTATGCTGAATATGAAAAGATCTCCAACAGAGACACAGCAAAGAACATGTTTGACTCACTCAGAATTACGCATGAGGGCAACGTTCAGGTCAAAGAAACTAAAGCTCTGGCGCTCATTCAGAAGTATGAGGCGTTCAAAATGGAAGAAAGTGAATCCATTGAAACAATGTTCTCAAGATTCCAGATTCTGGTAGCTGGTCTCAAGGTTCTGGACAAAGGTTACTCTACTGCTGATCACGTTAAGAAAATCATCAGAAGTTTACCCAGGCAGTGGAGGCCAATGGTTACAGCTCTGAAGCTAGCAAAAGATCTCAACAAAATTTCTCTGGAGGAACTTATCAGCTCCCTCAGAAGTCATGAGATAGAGCTAGAAGCTGATGAACCCCAAAAGCAAGGTAAGCCTTTAGCATTAAAATCTAACAAAAAATCTGAGTCTAAAGTTTTGCAGGAAGTTGAAGAAACATCTGATGGATCCTCATCAGAAGAAGACGAACTCTCCCTCCTCTCCAGAAGAGTGAATCAACTGTGGAAGCAGAGGCAAAGGAAGTTCAGGAATCCCAGAAGATCTGATCAGAACGAGTCTTCTTCCAGATACAGAAGGACAGATTCTTCCTCTGGATACAGAAGATCTGAAGGCTCCTCAGGTAGCAGAAAGCCAAACACCAAGGACATCATCTGCTATGAGTGCAATGAGCAAGGACACTACAAGAGTGACTTCCCAAAGCTTCAGAGGGAAAATCCCAAAAAGAAGTTTGGAAGAGAAAAGAAGAAAAGTCTCATGGCTACATGGGATAACTCTGACTCGTCTGAAGCTGACTCAGAATCAGATGATGAGAGAGCAAACATAGCTCTCATGGCTAACATTTCAGAAGATAGTGAAGCTTCTGAATCAGACTCAGAATCAGATACTGAAGAGGTATTTCCTAACTTTACTGTTAATTTTACCAAGGCTGAACTTGCTGAAAGCCTTAATGAAATCCTGGAAAGGTATCAGCAGATTAGAGTTAAATTTAGAGACCTGAAAAGGAATCTTGAATCTGACTCTAATAAGACTGAGAGTCTTAAATTAGAGAATTCTGAGCTGAGAATTAAAATTTCAAAATTAGAAAATACTTTACAAAACTCTCAGAAGGAACCAATTTCTGAAACTCCCAGCAACGCTGATGAGATCATCAAGGAGTATGATCACAATTTCCAGAAGTTCCTTGCTAAAAGCATAGATAGAAGCAAAATGGCTTCAATGATCTATGGAGTTAGCAGAAACGGCAGGAAAGGAATAGGATACCAAGGTAAGGTTCCTACACCAAAGAATGTCATGGACTTAACCATTAAACACACTCCTCTAAATTCACATTTTGTGTATGGTCACACACATGATATTAAATACACTAGCAGTAAGTACTCTATGAAACCAAAATTCAACCAAAGTTCATGGTACCTAGACTCTGGCTGCTCGCGACACATGACGGGAAGAAGGCATATGTTCCAAAGCCTGGAACTTAAGCCTGGAGGCCACGTTGGTTTTGGAGGCAATCAGAGGGGAAAGATAATTGGCTCTGGAATTGTAGGTAATGGAAATCTTCCCTCTATTTATAATGTTCTGCTAGTAGATGGATTAATGCATAACCTGTTATCCATAAGTCAATTAAGTGATAACGGTTATGATATAATCTTTAATCAAAAATCATGTAAAGCTGTTAGTCAGAAAGATGGGACTATCCTGTTTAATGGAAAGAGGAAAAACAACATTTACAAAATCAAACTTTCTGAACTAAAAAATCAGAATGTAAAGTGCCTTCTGTCTGTTAACAACGAGCAGTGGATCTGGCACAGAAGATTGGGGCATGTTAGTATGAGAAGAATATCTCAGATTAACAAACTCAATCTGGTCAGAGGACTTCCTAATTTGAAGTTCAATTCAGATGCTCTGTGTGAAGCATGTCAGAAAGCCAAGTTTGCAAAACCTTCTTTTAAATCTAAAAATGTTGTTTCTACCTCTAAGCCATTAGAACTTCTGCATATTGACTTATTTGGACCAGTTAAAACTGCTTCAGTCAGTGGCAAAAAGTATGGGTTAGTAATCGTAGATGACTATAGCAGATGGACATGGGTAAAGTTCTTAAGACACAAGGACGAGTCACACTCTATGTTTGTTACCTTCTGTAACCAAGATCAGAATGTTAGAGCATAGCTTCAGATCAGAGTCAGAGCTTTGCTTTGGGTCAGAGTATCAGAGCTTTAGTCTTCAGAATATCATAGAGCATTCTTGTACCTGTAGACTTAAGCACAAAAAGAAAACATATTCAAGTATATCAGAGTTAGAATGTTTGAGATTTTCTGTCTTAGTACTCCGTTTATTGAAAAATATCATTCTTGTTCTCCCCCTTTTTGTCAGCAATCAAAAAGTGTAAGTGATGTGCTAAAACATTTAGATCAGAAAAAAAACTTGTCATATTAAAAAGTTCAGAATCAAACAAAACAGTACAACAGATAAGCAAAGAAAACATGAAAATGACATGAATGAAAAACTAAAGTTGGGGAGGAAGGCGTGTGAACAGGTTCTCCAGCATGGCTTTGATCTGATCAGCAGTCTCATTCTACTTGTGCACCATGCTAACTACTGTATCTATCTTGCTATCCTGCACATCCATCCTTTCTTTCATCTTCTGGTCATTTTCATCCATCCTTTGCTGCAGACGAATGTCATTCAGCTTCAGCTCTTCCAGAGTCTGCCTGTCTAAGGCAGCTTGAGAAACATCAGAAGCAGGGAGCTTCTGAGAGCTTTCTGCAACATCTTCAGCTTGACTGGCTTCAGCTTGAATAGTCTTATCTTCTTCTGGTTGCACCTTTGAAGCTGGACGCTTCTCAGACCATGGCTCACTATCCAGAAGGAGCACGTCTTCCTGTGGCAGCTGACTTTCAACTTCCTTCAGCAGCTTGCTGAAGTTCTATTGTGCCTGCTCATAGTTGATATCCTTCAACTTGAGGGCTTCAGCACGTACCCAAATTCTGAATTGTGACCAGAGCTGGTCAGAGGCAGCTGGATCAATCATTCCAGGACAGACTTGCTTCAGAGAAGCAATCCACTGCTGCAAACCTGTTTCAAAATTCATAATGCCAGAGCCAACATCCGGCTGTTTTGGTTTTGGAATGGCTATTTTATTTTTCAGATCAGTAAGACGTCAAGGATTGTTAAATCTATGAAGGTCCTGATGGGGTTTTATGTGGTTTGTTTGGGAGTTGTTTGTTTTGGAGATGGAGTGGGAGAATCAGAGATAATGATTGGACTGTTTGGGGTTTTGGGAGTATTTGGTGCTGTGGATTCTGGCGAGGATGGCAGCTGGGCCATGGTTACTGTTGTTCCACATGGCAGCTAGATTGCCAGAGGTTGTGGTTCAGATGATTTAGGAGAATGAGGTTCAGAAGGTGGAGGAGTTGGAGTCTTAGAGTGATGAAACTCAGGTTGAGGTGATGGTGGATGAATTTCTGGTTGAGGAGAGGGAGAAGGAATTGCTGGTTGTGGAGAAGGAGGAGGAATTTCTGGTTGTTCTGGGATAAGTGGTTCTTCTGGAATGGGTGAGAGAGGTTGTTCTGGTTGTGGAGAGTGGACAATTTGTGGTTCAGAGTTTGGATTATTGGAGGGGTGATCAAAGGCATGTTGATCAATGTCAGACAACACTTTGTCAATTGCTGATGTTGTTGAGATTGTTGGTTTGGGATGTTTGGTGCGGGGTCTTCTGAGTTGTAGTGCCTCAGAAGGGTCATCTTCTGGTTCAGTTTCATCTATTGTTGGGATGGGGATTGGGATTTCTTGAGAAGTTGGAGTTGGGATAGATGTTGGCCTAGCAGAAGAATTTAAAACAGAAGCAGCAGATAAGTTACCTCTTTTCTTGGGTGTCTGCTGGGATGATCCTTCTGAAGGGGCCTTCCTTTTCTCCGTCTTCTTCAGTGTAACTTCTGGTTGAGGTTGCTGCAGATCTTTGATATTCAGCTTGGGATCTGTACCATCAGCCTTGCACGCGTCCAGGTATCTGAGAACCACCACTGGTTTAGATTCTATCTCAGAAAATAAAGGAAAGTCACTCAGTGGGACTCTTCTGCTGGTGATGTCAGCAGTGGGAGTAACGCTGGGTTCCTTTCTGATATTCTCTATTAACTTCATTTTCTTCAGATTCTTCGCGTTCAGAGGCTTCCCAACCGTTGGTTCAATGGTGCTTAACTCTTGAGCTTCTATCAGGTGCTCTATCAGCCTATTCTCAGTCAGAATATCTGATATTAACCTTCCAAAGGGTATCCAATCCCTCTTTGTTCTTTCTTCTTCCCTGGTTTCCTTCACGCTTGTTCTGAGGTGATTAAACAGAAGATGAGCCAAGTTGATTTTTACCTTCTGATTGATAAAATAGATCAGAAACTGCTGATCTATATTTATGTAATCAGGGGAACTAGTTGGCTTCCTATGATTAAAACACCTCAGAATTATCTTCGCCCAAACTCTGTGGTGATCCTTCAGATCTCTGATCTTGCTGCTGGGCACCCCAAGGGTGAAAATCTGTTATGCTATGACACCAATGTCAGAGCATCTCTCAGCCATATCAATACAGCGGACGCCACCGCCACTGTAACCAATCAACTTTGCTATGTGATCCTCAGTGATCACAATCTTCTTCCCCATTATCTAGGAGGTGACTTGATGCGTTGAAGCAATTGCATGAATCCAGAACTCCTTGACTAACATTGGGAATGTTGGTCCAACCAACCTGTCAAAATACCTTTCCCATTTCTGTGCCCTAACTTCTTCTGTTAAGTCAAAACCATTCTCTTTCAGACTGCCAAAATCAATGATCAGTTCAGATAACACTTCAAGATTCTTCACTGGAGTGAGGAGTGTTCTGAATGGAACTTGATACTGTTCAGATGATGCTTTCTTCTGAGAACCTGCAGAAGCATTGCTGGAGGTTGCCATGTTCACACTTAGGGATTTTGAGAAAAACTGAGAAAATGGGTTTGAGAGAGATGAACACAGAAAAATGCAGAGAATACTTGAGAGATAATGAGAAACTGTAAAAGATTAAGGTGAGAGGTTAACGTGCTTAAATAGGCTTCAGAATATTTTGAAAGTGTAAACGTTTTCAATAAAGAGAAATAAAATCATGATTACGTTTTAAAAACATGATTACTTTCATTTAATGCTTGCTGATTTTGGGGGATTTGAGAAAGATACTTAAAACGGTTACCAGACATGTGTCTCAATGCACCCAATCAGTGTTTTGCCTTCTCAGAAGCGTGCACGCGTTCTGCTTCAGAGATTTGCTGATGATTGGATGACACTTGTTTGATTTAGTGATCAGCACGTCTATCCTTGAGCTTAGACTCTCAGATCTTTAAGACTAGAATCTGATACAATCTGCATGTTCTATCTTTCTGAAAGGAAATTGATCAGAGGTTCACAGTAAAACAGATACATTCTGAAGATAAATATATGGAATTAAAACATTTTCACTCTGGGAAGATTTTCATGCTGAGATGTTTCAGAATGAAATTGAACCTATCTTCAGAAAGGGGTTTAGTGAAGATATCAGCCCATTGATGGTTTGTATCTATAAATTTTAAATTCAAAATTCCTTTCTGAATATAGTCCCTAATGAAATGATGTTTTATTTCTATATGCTTAGCTCTAGAATGTAAAATAGGATTCTTACTTAAGCAAATAGCAGAAGTATTATCACAGAGTATAGGGATGTTACTCTCAAAAATCTGGAAGTCTTCAAGCTGACTTTTCATCCAGAGCATTTGTGTGCTACATCCTGCTGCTGCTATGTACTCAGCTTCTGCTGTTGATAGCGTAATTGTGGATTGCCTTTTGTTGGACCAAGAGATCAGATTTTCTCCCAGAAACTGGCAGCTTCCAGAAGTACTTTTACGCTCTACTCTGTCTCCAGAAAAGTCAGCATCGCAGTAGCCTACTAAACTGTAATCACTAGATTTTCTATAAAACAAACCCAGATTAGTAGTACCTTTCAGATACTTGAAAATTCGCTTAACAGCTGTTAAGTGAGATTCTCTAGGATCTGATTGGAATCTAGCACAAATACATACGCTGAATAATATATCAGGTCTTGAAGCTGTCAGATAAAGGAGAGAACCAATCATACCTCTGTAGACTTTCTGTTCTACCTTTTTGCTTACCTCTTCTCTTTCCAGAATGCACGTGGGATGCATTGGAATCTTTGATGGCTTACATTCTGAGAGGTCAAATTTCTTCAGAAGATCTCTGATGTATTTGCTCTGATGAATGTAAGTTCCCTCTGGAGTTTGATTGATCTGAATTCCTAGAAAGAATTTCAGTTCCCCCATGAGGCTCATCTCAAATTCTGCCTGCATACACTTAGCAAATTTTCTTCCAAGAGAAGGATTAGTAGAACCAAAGATAATATCATCAACATAAATTTGACAGACTAAGATGTCATTCTTAACTGATTTACAGAATAAGGTAGTGTCCACCTTCCCTCTAGTGAATTCATTTTCTAACAGAAAGTTACTTAGCCTTTCATACCAAGCTCTGGGAGCTTGTTTCAGACCATATAGTGACTTCTTTAGTTTGAAAACATGTTCTGGATGTTTTGTATTTTCAAAACCAGGGGGTTGGTGCACATAAACCTCTTCTTCTATATAACCATTTAAGAATGCACTCTTGACATCCATCTGATACAGAGTGATGCCTCTATTAACAGCAAATGAAATTAAAAGTCTGATAGATTCTAACCTGGCGACTGGGGTAAAGGTTTCTGTATAGTCTATCCCCTCTTGCTGACTATAACCTTGTGCAACCAGTCGTGCTTTATTTCTGATGACTTCACCTTGTTCATTTAGCTTGTTTCTGAACACCCATCTTGTTCCAATGACGTTGAATCCTTTTGGTCTGGGAACAAGATCCCATACGTCATTTCTGGTGAATTGGTTCAGCTCTTCTTGCATTTCCAGAATCCAGTCATTATCAAGAAGTGCTTCATCAATAGAAGAAGGTTCAATCAGAGACACAAGTCCCATGAGGGTTTCTTCAGAGTTTCTGAAGCTTGCTCTTGTTCTGATTGGATCTTCCTTTCTTCCTAAGATAGTTTCTTCTGGGTGATCCAAGCTGCTTCTGGGTAATCTCTTCTGAGGTTGATCAGCAGTTGTTGTAGGATTGCTAGCATTTCTTCTTTCAGACGTTGAAGGAGTGTATATGTTGAGAGCTTCTGATGACTTGTCTTCAGAACCTGTAAATTCAATTTCCATACCTGCAAAAACTTCATTCTGCTTTGACTTTTCAGAGTCAAGCTTATCATCAAAACGAACACTGATTGATTCTTCCACAATCTGTGTTTCTGTATTGTATACTATGTACCCTCTTGAGCGTTCAGAGTATCCTAACATGATACACTTCTGTGCTTTAGAGTCAAACTTGTTCAAATAATTATTTGTATTTAACATAAAACAGGTACATCTAAATGGATGAAAATATGAAATGTTGGGCTTTCTGTTCTTCCACAATTCATATGGAGTCTTTTTCAGAATAGGTCTTATTGAGATTCTATTCTGAATGTAGCACGCTGTGTTTATTGCCTCTGCCCAGAAGATCTTAGCAACGTTTGTCTCATTGATCATGGTTCTGGCCATTTCTTGCAATGTTCTGTTCTTTCGTTCTACAACTCCATTTTGTTGCGGAGTTCTAGGACAAGAGAAATCATGCAGAATGCCTCTGTCATTAAAGAATGACTCAAAATCTTTGTTTTCAAATTCTCCACCATGATCACTTCTGACTTTAACGATTCTAAGATCCTTTTCATTCATGTCATTTTCATGTTTTCTTTGCTTATCTGTTGTACTGTTTTGTTTGATTCTGAACTTTTTAATATGACAAGTTTTTTTTCTGATCTAAATGTTTTAGCACATCACTTACACTTTTTGATTGCTGAAAAAAAGGGGGAGAACAAGAATGATATTTTTCAATAAACGGAGTACAAAGACAGAAAATCTCAAACATTCTAACTCTGATATACTTGAATATGTTTTCTGTTTGTGCTTAAGTCTACAGGTACAAGAATGCTCTATGATATTCTGAAGACTAAAGCTCTGATACTCTGACCCAAAGCAAAGCTCTGACTCTGATCTGAAGCTCTGCTCTGACATTCTGATCTAAAGCTTCTGATAGTCAAAACTCTGATATTCTGATGTTCAAAGAAAGGCAATAAAGATCTGATCTTGAAGAACTCTTGGAATTAAGAAGGGAAGTAATAAATTCAGGGGGAGTATCTCTCAACTCTGACATCTCTTTATCCCTTATCTTTGATAACCTCTTACTCTGATACATCTTATCATTTAGTTATCTCTGATACGTTTTCACGTTATTTTCAATTAAAAATATCTAGTTTTTGTCATCATCAAAAAGGGGGAGATTGTTAGAACAAAGTTTGAATCTACTACCCTAAGTTTAAGTTTTGATGATAACAAAATGAAATGATATATTAATTATGTGAATCATTTAAGAACTAGTTGCTACCTAAAATATTACCTTCTGTTTTGCAGAAACTCTGATAGGCATCAGCAAAAGTACATCTTAATCAGCATCAGAATATTGGTTCTTAACATCAGCATCAGAAGATGCTATATCAGAAATACTAAAATCAGAAGAATAATTCAAGTGTATACTGAAGCTTGATGAACAGAACTGCGCTCAACACTCTGATAAAGAAAACATCAGTTCATCAACACTTAAGCAAAGTCAGAATGAAGCCAAGCCAGAACACGCTTTAAGTAGCAACGGTACTGTGCATTGAAAGCGAATTATTACCAACAACATCATTCCAGACAAGATCTGCTTAATAAGGAAAGTTTGTTATTGGCATTGAATCAAGATTATTGCTCCAACGTTCAACAAATTCAGTGCTATATAAACAACACAATGAAGATTGAATTGGCTAATGCTCTACATTATATTACACGCCTAAAAGCTAATCATCATCTTCCTTCTCTCAGTTTGCTAAACGCTTCATATCTCCTTACTCAATCATTATTTAGCAATCTAGTATCATAAGCTTAAGTTGTGTAACATCACAGTTGTGATACAGTTTTGTAGAAAACATTCACACACCTAGATTTCTCTTATTTGTAAGAAAGTGATTCCTTGACAAACCGGGCTGTGGTTTGCATCAAGAAGGCTTTAGCAGTTTTTAAAGCAGATTGTATTATTCAGTTGAATATAGTGGATTAAGACCTCGTTGGAGAGAGGCGAAATCACCTTGACGGGTGGACTGGAGTAGTTTGAGATCAAACGAACCAGGATAAAAATATCGTGTTCATTGCAAGTGTTTTTCAGTTTTACAATTCAACCCCCCCCCCTTCTTGTGTTTTTCACTTCTTCACCTTGATCATCCGTTTTTGGTACGTCTGACCATGACAAATAGCAGTAAGTCTCTTTTCGTCGATTAAGTTCAGCTGATCAAGCCGGGTCTGAATTCAGTCATCTTCGCTCAAACCTGCATCCTTCATAATCCGAAGAGAGGGTATCTGAACTTCAATGGGCAAGACTGCCTCCATGCCATATACCAAGGAATATGCTGTTACCCCTGTTGACATCCGCGCTGAGGTACGGTATCCATGAAGAGCAAATGGTAACATCTCGTGCCAGTCTTTGTATGTCACTGTCATCTTCTGCACAATCTTCTTAATGTTCTTATTAGCCGCTTCTACAGCCCCATTCATCTTCCGCCAGTAGGGAGAAGAGTTGTGATGCTGTATCTTGAACTGCTCGCAGAGCTCAGTGATCATCTTGTTGTTGAGATTGGTACCATTGTCCGTAATGATCCTCTCTGGTACACCATATCGACAGATCAGATTGTGCTGAATGAACCGTGCCACGACGTTCTTGGTTACAGTAGCAAAGGAAGCTGCTTTAACCCACTTTGTAAAGTAATCAATTGCTACCAGGATGAAATGATGCCCGTTGGACGCGGTAGGTCTAATCTCACCGATCATATCAATGCCCCACATTGCAAAAGGCCACAGAGCCGTCAAGACGTTCAGAGGTACTGGAGGTATGTCCGAGAATGCTGATAACAGTCGGCTTCCATTGTGGACCAATAATATCATGCCCGTAGGATCTTCTTTGCCATGGTGTGTCCACTGGAATGAGTTCCGAAAGTACCTTCATGTAACTCTCCCATGATCCTTTCTGCCTCGTTCTTATCCACACATCGCAATAAGTTTGAATCATGATTACGCTTGTAAAGAATGCCATTGCTGATGAAGAACTTCACCGTGAACCTTCTCAGAAACTTCTTGTCATTGATAGATGCACCCTCGGGGTATTCCTGAGCTTCAAGATACCTTTTCACCTCATGAAACCAAGGATTTTCTGTTACCTCTTCAGTCTCAATATCACAGCAATGTGCAGGTTCGTCCAATCTTTCAATGATAATCCGGGGAGCTTCGTTGTCCCAATTAACTTTGAACATAGAAGACATCATAGCCAGCGCGTCCGCTAACTGATTCTCCTCTCTAGGGAAGTGTTCAAAGGTTATCTCCTCGAAATGGGGATGCAATGTAAACACATACTCCTTGTAAGGAATCAGATTTGGGTGTTTCGTATCCCACTCGCCTTTGATCTGACTGATCACGAGAGAGGAATCTCCGGAGACACTTAGAAACTTAATCCTTAGGTCAATTGCTGCTCGAAGACCCATAATGCACGCTTCATACTCCACCATGTTGTTGGTGCAGTTGAAACATAGTCGGGTGGTAAACGGAGTATGAGAGCCTTTAGGAGATATAATCATGGCGCCAATGCCATTACCCAAAGCGTTTGAAGCTCCATCAAAGTACATAGGCCATCAGGATCTTTCTTCAGGTCCTTCATCCGGTCCAGGTGTCTCACAATCAGTTACTAGCATGATATTCTCATCCGGAAATTCAAAGTTCATTGACTGGTACTCATCCACTGCCTGATGTGCCAAATGGTCTGCCAACACACTTCCCTTGATTGCCTTTTGGGTCGTATATTAGATGTCATACTTAGTCAAGATCATCTGCCATCTCGCTATTCTTCTGGACAAGGTAGGCTTTTCGAAGATATACTTGATTGGATCCATCTTTGATATCAATAGAGTAGTGTGAGTTAACATATACTGTCTCAGGCAGCGAGCAGCCCATGCCAAAGCGCAACAAGTTTTCTCGAGTAGTGAGTATCGGGTCTCACAGTCGGTAAACTTTTTGCTAAGGTAATAAATAGCATGCTCTTTTCGGCCAGACTCATCATGCTAACCCAAGACACACCCCATTGAGTTGTCGAGTACTGTCAAGTATAAGATCAGAGGTATCCCTTCAACTGGAGGCATCAGAATGGGTGGCTCTTGGAGATACTCTTTGATCCTTTCGAAAGCGGCCTGGCATTCATCGTTCCAACGTACTACTTGATCTTTCTTCAGTAACTTGAAGATTGGTTCACAAGTAGCAGTTAGGTGCGAGATGAATCGGGAAATGTAGTTTAGTAGTCCCAGGAAGCCTCTGACTTCTTTCTCTGTTCTGGGAGCCAGCATTTCCTGTATAGCCTTCACCTTTGCAGGATCCACTTGAATACCTTTATCTCTTACAACGAAACCCAGCCGTTTACCAGATCTCACCCCGAAGGTGCACTTGTTCGGATTTAACCTCAGCTTGTACAACTTCAACCTGTCAAATAGCTTCTGAAGGTGGTCAAGGTGTTCCTCCTCAGTTTGGGATCCTGCAATCATGTCATTGACATATACTTCAATCTTATGATGGATCATGTCATGAAACAAAGCAACCATGGCACGCTGATACGTTTCCCTAGCATTCTTCAATCCAAAAGGCATGACCTTGTAGCAAAAAGTACCCCACTGAGTAACAAAGGTTATCTTCTCCATGTCTTCGGGAGCCATCTTAATCTGATTATAACCGGAGAAACCATCCATGAAGGAGAAGACCTTATGTTTCACGGTGTTGTCAACTAGAACATCGATATGAGGTAGAGGGAAGTCATCTTTAGGGCTTGCCCTGTTCAGATCCCTATAGTCAACACACATTCGAACCTTACCATCCTTCTTCGGCACAGGAACCACATTGGTCACCCATTGTGGGTAAGAAGTAACTGCGAGAAAACCGGTGTTAAACTGTTTCATCACTTCAGCCTTGATTTTCTCAGACATCTCTGGGCGCATTCGGAGGACCTTCTGTTTCACTAGAGGACAGTCTTCCTTGGTAGGCAGGCGATGAACCACAATATCAGTATCTAACCCAGGCATATCTTCATAAGACCAGGCGAAGATCTCAACGTAGTCACGCAGCATCTGAATCAATCATTGCTTCACAGTAGGCTCCAGATTGGCACCGATCTTGACCTCTTTCTTGTCTGTCTCTATACCAGGATTCACTGTTTCCACTGGCTCTTCATGTGGCTGTATAGCCCTCTCTTCTTGGAGTAGCAGTCTTGCAAGTTCACCAGGCACTTCGCAATCATCTTCACCTTCGCCTTCGGCTAAGTTGATCGTATTTTCGAAGTCATAACCCGCAGTAGCAGAGTCGTTACCAGTGAGATCCAGAGTGGATGTAGACCTGTATATGTGAGTGTGTGTAAAATAGTTGCTTTGCAATATATAATAAAAAAAACAAGGAGCGCAAAATTTGAAATGCAAGAAAACGCCCGATGATTTTATTAATGATATATGAAAATGACACACATAAAGCCCTTACAAATGAAGCCACGGTGCCCCGGGTAAGACACCGAGCCATAAAGTTTAAAACATTGTCAGTTACATATTCAAAACAAAAAGTTTCATTACTGAGTAACAAAAGAAATAGGGATGAAGTCCTTTGCTGTCCAGTTTCTTAATCCACCGTTGGTAGTCGGGTAGATCCAATTGGCAATGTCAAACTCTTCATCATCGTCATCCCCGATAGCATTCACTCCCACATCCTGTTTAGGATTTTCTGGTGCTCCGAACTCGATCTCTTTTGCATCAATCAAATCCTGTACCTTATTCTTAAAAGCCCAAAAATCATATGTATTATGTCCCGGGCTATCAGAGTGAAAAGCACAGCGGGCATTAGGGTTGTACTTTGGTGATGTAGTGTTGGGATTCTTCGGGGCTTCCCGTGGAAACACTAGATTAGTTTTCAATAACTGTGGCAGAATCTGAGACAAAGTCATGCTGAGACGGGTGAATTGCCTTCGAGGTCTCTCATCCTTTTGTTGATTGTTATGCTGAGTAGCACCAACATGTCTTGAAATAACAACCGCATTAACAACTTGGCGGCGTTCAGGTCTACTCTAGCTTTTAGAACTGTAGACAACACTGGATTCTTTCTTAAAAGGCTTCTTCTCGGTGCTTGATGAAGCACCCTTTTGTATCTTTCCAGCCTTAATACCAGCCTCAATTCTTTCACCGGTCATAATTAGCTCTATAAACCCATATGAAGAGCTTCCAATCATGTGGTTGAAAAATGGACCAGACAAGGTCCCCAGAAACATGTCCACAAGTTCCCGATCAGCCAAGGGTGGTTGCACTCTTCCGGCGAGGTCCCTCCACTTCTGAGCATAATATTTGAAACCTTCGCCCGTTCCCATTGACATACCCGGGAGTTGGGTGCGCGTAGGAGCGAGGTCAGAATTATATTGGTACTGCCTGTAGAAAGCAGTAGCCAAATCCTCCCAACTGCGGATACTGGCTCCGTCCAACTGGTAAAACCATTCAAGCTGAGTCCCTGAGAGACTGTCTTGAAAGAAATGGATCCATAGGTTTTTATCAGCTGTGTACGGATGAATCTTCCTTACATATGACCGGAGGTGCAGCTTCGGACAAGAAACTCCGTCATACTTAGCAAAAGCTAGTGCTTTGAATTTGTGGGGAATTACCACCCCAGATGATAGACCTAGATCACCAAAGTCCATACCAGGAAATTTCTGAACTTCTATCGCACTCAACCGGTCTTCCAATTATTTTTATCTATCCTCGGCCGGAGGATACTGATCTTCTCATTGTCAGAAACCACAGGGCTACGAGCCCTCCTTTCTTCTTGACTATCTTTCCCTCTAGATGAGGTGGTCAAATCAACTTCATCCCGCATCCTGTTTCCAAACCTGTGACCTGTGTTAAACAGGATTGTCCTCTTCTTCTTCTTCTTCTTCTTCTTCTCTTTCAGAATCAGGGTCTTTAGATCTTGCTGACCCTTAGCTAGATTCATGAACAACTCTTGGAATTGGGCATTCTGGGCCTGTAGGGCCTTGATTGCTTGCTCAGTTGATGGTTCAGCAGACATGATGAGTGCTGAAATAAACAACGAAGAAGATAAGAGACCTGTAATGGGTACCTGTTATGAAGTGCATGGGATGAAATGCGTATGATATGATTTCAAAGACATCGAGAGATTCAAATTTGTAGAAAAGAAATGAAACACACTTTTATTAGCAAACTTGAAATTCAAATTGTTCCACAAATGCCCTTAAGGCGTTAAAAGAAAGGAAATACTGAAAAGGAAATAAAAAACTGGAAAGGAAATAATCAAAGGTCACTCAGTTCTCCCATGGTCGCTTCTTGTCGGTGCGGACATAGTCATTGAGAATCCGCTCGTTCTCCAGCTGTCTAGTCAACTTTTGGATCTTCTGCTCTTGCTCGTTAAACTTTTCCAGGTAAGAATCCCGTTCCTCTCTCAGCTGCATCCGAGACCTTTTCAGTGCCCCAATGTCAGTGGGAATATGAGGATGGAGGATGGTTGGAAGAACCCCTTCTTCATTAGCGATTTCAACAATGATAGGTAGGACGACTTCATACGGCATACCCAGCTTTTGGGCACGGATACGAACCCATATGAGATATGGCTCCATCGGAAGAGAAGTCTTTGGACCCAGCTCATGTGGATCAAATCTGTGAACTCTATCCCAAGCCCTTATGAATCTGCGACATTGCTCGTCACTATCCCTTTGAAAATCAAAGATAATACTAGGCATTAGCAGCTCATGAGGTCCTTCTCTTCTGGCTCGCCCAAACTGACGTAAGGCCAAGCATGGATTGTAAGAAATATCTTCATTGGTTCCTATCAGTGGAACATTGGGGTATTCCCCACAGCGATCAATAATGGCCACCTCATCCATACCCTTGATAGTCCAGATGATATCATTATGAGAGAGAGACATAACCCTATAGGCCCAGCCCATGCCTTCTTTGATCTTTAGCACTGATTTGGGGAGGTGCGAAATAAACCACCTCGCCAATAATATAGCACAACACATCAAGGTTCCCCGCTTTCGGGCAGTACGGGCATAAAGTTGATGAAGAATGTCACCCAAGAGAGTGGGTACAGGATTACGAGAGATGAAGATTTTCACCGCATTCACATCAACAAAAGAGTCAGGATTTGGAAACAATACCAAGCCATATATCAGAAGAGCTAGAATATCTTCGAATGCCTTGAAGTCTAGACTATCCCAGAAATGATTAGCCTTACCAACCAAGAACTTAGTCAGAAATCCCTTTGTTCCGCTTCTAGTCTCCCAATTAGCCATTACATCATCCTTGGTCAAATGAAGGGCTGAAGCAATCTCTTCTGGCCTAAGAATCTTCTCCCAACTAGTAAACGGGGTCTGCTCCCGGATAGGGATACCAAGCAGCTCAGAGAAATCCTCTAAGGTGGGAACCAACTGGTAGTCCTGAAAAGTAAAGCAATGGTACAGCGGATCATTGAACTGGACTAGGACACTCATCATCTGCTCGTCCAATTTGGAAGTGACCAAACCCAAAAGGTAACCATGTCTTCTGATGAATGAGGTAGTATCAGGCATCTTTGCAACCAGCTCTTCAAGCATGGTGGGAACTTGGACAAAGTTAATCCGGATGGTATTCCTACGCATGGGAATCATGACCTACAAAACAGAACAAAGATGAATCCCTCCTGTCTTTGAAATAGGTTAGTCCAATGTAAGATGTATGCAATGTTATGATGTCATGATGTCATGATAGAAAGCACACCACAAGTATCCATAAATAGCAAACATGGTAAAGGCACACAAGTCACACAGAGAGCCCTTAGATTTCAGGCTGGCAAGGAGCTTAGGTACTACCCTCTTTCAGTTCAGTTGGTTCAAATCTGTTCTAAAAATAGTAACCGGGTTCTAGAGGATTTCGATATCACCGACTACCCTCGATTGGTCATAATTCCAATTTAGCAACCTTTTCTTGCGGCCGGAATCATCGCGAGAGTTTAGTCTCAATGAGTGTAGCATACTGCTACTGTTCTATGGCCAAGTTGGTCAATTTAAAGGTTCTAAGGTTAGTTGGTGCTTAATAACCCCTTAGATGACCCATATTCTCCTCGTTCCAACACAAGGGATATCGGTACAATCTAAAGTGCCACACTAACGTAGCTACTGCTTCAACCGTATCGGTCTACGCCATACAGTTCCCTCACTGTTTATTTCTACTTACCTAAAGGGTATCCCCAGATCCGGGTTAGGATCTATAGTAACTCCAATACAAGCCCACAAATATAAAGCATACAAAGCAAGCAATTGAAAACACAATGATCTAATCCTAAGGTACACCCAACTTATTAAGATATCCCGAGCAGAGTCGCCAGTTCTGTGATACGATGGGAGAGAACTGACTGTTTTTGGAATGCTGGTTCGTGTTTTGCGTTTGTATTCGCAAAATGTCACGGTAAGCAAGAGTCGCCACCGTCTTTTATTTTATCCAACAAGGAAAGGAAAAAAAGCACAAAAAAATTCTTTTTTCGAGATGTTTCTTGGGTCCGGGGAATAGATTATAGAAAGGGAAGGTGTTAGCACCCTTTCTATCCGTGGTTATCCACGGGCTCTTAGGTACTTTCTAAAAGTGTTCTCAAAATTTGCTTTTTCTTTGTGTTTGTGTGTTTGAAGAAGTTTTTTGTTTGAAAGGTGTAAGTGCTAAAAGTTTTGTTTTATTTTGGAAAGAGCAAGTACTTAAGAACCATCTACCTACTCGAAAAAGGAATCAATTTGTGCTAATGTCCTTTAGACAAGGCTATCCCACTATTAGTGAGTAGGTAGCACCGTCGTTGGAGTTTAAGGGTCAATTCGATTAAGGGACGTGCGGTCACTAAAGCAATGTTAGGACGCCTTAGCGGTAACCCTAATGTCTTAGATCATTTTTTTGAGGCGACCGTTTCGAGGAAACTATGATCTTTGGACAAGAGGACGACCTCTAAAACTTCCTATACTCAATGACCACGTTCGAAGGCAACCAAGTGAGGTGTACCCTAACAGTGCGCATGTGCGAGTGTGTTGTTTTCAGTTAATTTGTCTTTGTACATGTCAATGGTTATCTATGTTGATTTTAGTTTAAACATTCGATCTTGTCATGCATTCCCTATTATCAAACATCTAACAGTTTATAACTTGCGGAAATTAAATTGCGGAAATTAAACTAACTATTACAAGGCGTCGGGTATTTACATAGCCAAAAGCAACCCTTGAAATTAAAATGCGGAAAATAAATAAAGCGGTAAAATAATTAAAGTCCTATTAAGCTATTACATTCCGGAAACAGATACAATAATATGATAAATGGATCGCGTGCGGGAAATTAAATCGGGCGAATTCTAGGGTTTTGACCCTTTGTTATTCAAGAAGAGATTTTTTTTTGTTATTTTGAATTTATGGAAGAAATTAAATTAAGTTAATTATGGAATTAATAAATAAATAAATTAATAAAAATATTTTTGGATTTTTGATATTTAAAGAAATAAAAAAAAATAATTCCATCAATGTTAATAAAACCTAATTGTCTAAATTAATTTTAATTATTGTAAAAAGATATCAAAGTTATTCCTAATTAAAACTATGTTAATTAAATTAATATTATTAAAAAAAAAAAATTCTGAAATGAAATTTAATAAATAAAATATATTTTTTTGGTTTTTAATTTTATTAAGAAAAAGTTTTAATTGGTTAGTTAGCAATAAAAATAATAGCAATAAATAAATAAAAGAAATAAAAAAATAAAAAAAGAGAGTTTAAGAGGTTTTGGGCCTGATTTTAGAGGGTTTGATAGCAATTTCCAAGGCCCAATTGACTTGGCCTGCGTTGACTTTCTGATTCCAGCGTGGCACTTTGACTAGGGCATATGGTGGACATCACATCTGGACCACCAGATCTGGCCTCGGGCCATCTGGCGCTTTGAAATTTGAGGGAGTATGATGTACCACGCAGTTGGCTTTATATTGGATCACCTGAAGAAAAAATGTAACAAATGCATGGGGGACCTGGGATTCGAACCCAGGTCCTGTTGGATTTTGAACGTATGCCTTTACCACTCAACCCATGTGCGTTAGTTGTATACATATTGGACAATAATAATAAAATAGGAAAACGCGTATTATGCCAGAAAATAAAAAAAAAACACGCGCCAAGTTTGAACCAGCTAATGGGGGAGGGTCACGTTTTCATCTTCTTCGTTTGACCCTGGATATTTACCTGCGGATTTACATCCGCAGCTAAATTCATATGTGTCTCCTAAAATCAATTCTAGGCCATGGAAATTGATTCCAAGACCATGGTCATGCTCGTCTCTCTCCCCTGGTTACATCCATGTCCATCAATGGCTCCAATTTTGCCTGTAAATAAAATACCCAATTAGCAATCTACGAAAACCCTAGGTTCGGTTACAGGGCTATGGTTCATATAAACGCAATCAAATAATGCCGAAAGTTCAGAAATTGAATGAGCATCATGAATATACCAAAGATTTGTCAAAAAAGTGCAAGAATATGGGGTTATGATTTCGAACGAAAGGTGATTTTTTGAGACACTTATAAAGCTTCTGGGCGCGTATGGAGACTGGTTTTGCTTCAATGATTGCCCAGCAATTGATTAGCGTTGAGATTTGCTTCTGAATTAGCCTCCAAGGACGATTTTAGTTTCACACTTTTTCACCTTTTTTCAAGTTTTTCTTTTAATGATTCTGCAGCCTCTAACCCTTGAATTCGTGCCCTTTGCCTTGTATATGTATAATGCAATGTATTAGGTTAACTTTTGTGGACTGAATCCTTGTGCATCAATGCTTAGAGATTTGATTTGATCCTCCATTGATAACCTTCCAATTTTGCCAAAATCCAATCTTTTTGCACATAGAGTGATTGATACGAATTTGATTCACTTGATGATGATGATTCAATCCTGAAATAGCCAAAAAGAGATCAAATAATCAATGCTTGGATTTTATTTGATTTAAATTGATTAAAAATGAAATAATTCATTAAAAAATCAAATTAAATAATAAATTGACAAATGGTCACAAGGCTGAAGCTAGGACACGTGTGTAGTGTGACAAGATCAAATCAAGTGGAAAAGAATGGGTTCATTTGACAAAATTTGATGTTTTGGGGATAGTTGACTTTTGGCAATTTTGCAAAAATGCCCAACTTCAACAATACATAACTTCTTCAATTTTGCACTTTTGCAGGTGTTCTTTGACTTTTTAGAAAGCTTGAGATGTCCTCTAACCAACCCTTTTTGTCTCATCTCATTTTGATATTCCATGCTCAAGTTATAAGCTTTGGAAAAAAAGGTGTTTTTGTTGACTTTCAAAAATGACCTATAATGTCCAAATATGTAACTTTTTGTGAGTGCATTTTCTGATCTTGGGGTATGAAGATGGATTATAGGAAATTTTATCCTATTAAAAATGAGCTTTGTATGCGTCATTTCTCATAAATTATGAGAAAGTTATTCTTGGTCAAAGTTGAGTTGACTTTTCCTACAAAACCATAATTTAGCAACTTTTGAGTCTTGATGAATTTTGAGCAATCCTTGATGAATCATGATCAACCCTTGATAAAATGATGAAATATAATTCAAAATGAGAATGTTGACAAAAAATCTTGAAGTTTGACTGTATTTGGGTCACAGTTGACTTTTGCCCTAGCACAGTTGATTTTTGGACCCTTTGAGCAATTGACTGACCAAACTTCCTCTGCAAGGCTTGAAACTTGACATAGATGAATTTGAGAGAATATTAGGACATTGAGGAGAATTTTAGGTCATTTGGATGTGAGGACCTTGATGCAACACAAAACCCTAATTTGGGGTTGACTGCCTTAGGAGATGACTTGTCTGACCCATTCTTGAGCAATCTTGAACCACTTGGAGATTTTTCTTGCCATGTTTTGAGAAATATGGGAGGGAAAATTTTGGGGTACAACAACTGCCCTTTCGGATAGTCAGTCCATCGGGATACCCTTTGTTGCCCAAGCCGCCTTTTAAGGTTTTCGACTTGCCGGGTGTACAGATTTTTTCATTTTCATCCCTTATTTTTGCCCGAACCCTTTTAGCTCGCCGAGAAGCCCTTATTTTTGCCTAGGCAGGCCAACCTAGCGGGTCTTTTATCATGTGTATCATCTTTTCACTATTTCTGCATTGACAGGGTGAGGAAGGTTGTCACCGTCAATGGTGGTTAGAATCATGGCTCCACCCAAGAAAATGTTTTTAATCACAAATGGCCCTTCGTAGGTGGGAGTCCATTTGCCTCTGGGATCACCTTGCGGTAGTATGATGCGCTTGATTACTAGATCTCCGACTTGATACTCTTGACGTCTGACTTTTTTGTTGAAAGCCTTGATCATTCGTTTTTGATACGTCTGACCTTGACAGACAGTAGTAAGCCTCTTCTCGTCGATCAAATTTAGTTGATTAAGTCAGGTCTGGATCCAGTCATCTTCGTTCAAACCAGCATCTTTCATAATCCTTAGAAGGAATCTGGACCTCAATGGGTAGGAGTGCCTCTATGCCATATACCAGAGAGTAGGGTGTTTCCCCTGTCGATGTCCGTGCTGAGGTACGGTACCCATGAAGAGCTAATGGTAACATCTCATGCCTGTCTTTGTATGTCACTATTATCTTCTATGTGATCTTTTTGATGTTTTTGTTAGCCGCTTCAACAGCGCCATTCATCTTCGGCCGGTAGGGAGAAGAGTTATGATATTGTATCTTGAATTGCTTACAGAGCTCGGTGATCATCGTGTTGTTGAGATTCGTACCATTGTCAGTGATAATTCTCTCTGGCACACCATACCGACAGATCAGGTTATGCCTGATAAACCGCGTCACAACATTCTTGGTAACGGTAGTAAAGGAGGCCGCCTCAACCCATTTCTGGAAGTAATCGGTGGCTACCAGGATGAAGTGATGCCCATTGGAAGCGATAGGCCTTATTTATCTGATCATGTCAATGCCCCACATTGCAAAGGTCCACGGAGCTGTCAAGACATTCAAACAAACCGGAGGCACATGCACCTTATCAGCATAGATTTGGCACTTATGACAGGTTAGGGATTGCTGATAACAATCTGCTTCTATAGTGGACCAGTAGTATCCTGCCCGTAGGATCTTCTTAGCCATGGTATGTCCTTTGGAATGGGTTCCGAAGGTACCTTCATGTAGATCTTTCATAATCCTCTCTGCTTCACTCTTGTCTACACACCGCAGTAAGGTAGAGTCATGGTTGCGCTTGTAGAGGATTCCATTTTTGAGGAATAATTTCGCAGCGAACCTTCCAAGAAACTTCTTATCATTGACAGATTCCCCTTCGGGATACTCTTGAGTCTCGAGGTACCTTTTTACTTCATGAAACCAGTGTTTGTCTGCCACCTCTTCGGTATCAATCTAACAGCAGTGCGCTGGTTCATCAAACCTCTCAATGGTGATTAGGGGAGCTTCGTTGTCCCACCTGACTTTGAACATGGAAGACGTGGTAGCTAGCGCATCCGATAACTGATTCTCCTCTCGTGGGAAATGTTCAAAGGTTACCTCCTCAAAGTGTGGGAGCAATGTCAGCACGTGCTCTTTGTATGAAATGAGATTCAGATGCTTCGTATCCCATTCGCCTTTGATATGACTTATCACTAAGGCTGAGTCCCCAAAGACATTTAAGAACTTGATCCTGAGGTAAATAGAGGCTTTGAGACCCATGATGCAGGCTTCATACTCTGCCATGTTGTTAGTGTAGTTAAAACATAGTCGGGAAGTGAAAGGAGTATGACAACCCTCAGAAGATATGATTACGGCGCCAATGCCATTACCGAGTGCGTTCGAAGCTCCGTCAATCATCCTCACCTTCGTCCTTGGCTTGGTTGACCGAACTTTCAAATTCATAACTGACAATAACAGTACTGTTATCAATGGGATCCAAGGTGGATATGGATCTGCAGTTTTATACATTAGTGTGTGTAAGAGCATAGTTGTTTTGATAAAGTAAAAACAGAAAAGAAAAACAGAGAGCGCAAAATTTATATGCAAGGAACGTCCAACTTTTTATTGATGATATATGAAATGAGATATAATAACCCTCAAAGATAGAACCATTGTGCCTCGGAAAAGACACGGGGCCATAAAGTTTAAATTGTTTATTACAAACTCAGGAAACAAGTAAGACAATTACTGCGGAATAAAAGAAACTGGTATAAAATCTCTAGCCGTCCAGTTACTCGATCCCCTTTTGGTAGTCGGGTAGATCCAGTTGTCAATGTCAGAGTCGTCCTCACTGTTTTCAATAGAATTGACCCCATGATTGCTGATGCATAGGGGAGGTCCTCCAGCCCGAGCGCGTCAAAAAACCCTTTGATCTCCTGAAGTAATGCCCAAACCAAATTTGTCAGTTTTGTGAGTAAAATCGGTGAGTTGTCCCAAGTTGGTACACCCACCTTCTTCGACCACTGCTCTGGCGTCCTTGAGGGAAGCCGTCTGCAAAGGAGGTTTATTGCTGGTGGTAGTTTTGATCGACGCTAAAATCTGGGGAACCTCTTCAAAGTTTTTACAAGGTGTTTCTATGAATTCCCAGTTCATCTCCACATACCTGAAGGAGTTCAAGTGGTTCACCATATACTCCTCTTCGCCATGCATAATGACAATCTTCCCCTTCACCAGATACTTCAGCATTTGGTGCAGTGCAGAAGTAACAACCCCAACTTCATGGATCCAAGGACGACCCAACAAACAAGAGTATGACGGCCTGATGTCCATCACATAGAAGGTGGACTCAAAGGTCTGAGAGCCTACTTTGACAGGGATGTCCTCCTCCCCATGCACCATTCTCTTTGACCCGTCAAAAGCCTTTACCACAATGTTATTAGGATTTAAGGTCAAGCCTTCACAATCCAGCCGATCAAGAGCCTTATTGGGCAGAACATTCAGCGAAGACCCAGTATCCACTAGCACGTGAGCCATAGTGGTACCTCTGTATTCGATCGAGACGTGCAGAGCATCATTATGCTTCCTCCCTTTCGGTGTCAAGTCTGCATCTGAAAAACCCAACCCATTGTCAATAGTCAAATTGGCCATGCAGTCTTTGAATTAATCGGCTGAAGTTTCCTGTGGAACATGCATAGTCTTTAGGAATGCAATCAAGGTCTTCGCATGGGCTTCAGAACACAACAACAGAGACAACATGGATATCTTTGAGGGGGTCTGCCCCAGCTGCTCGACCACATTGTAGTCGTTCTTTTTAATTATTTTTAATATCTCCTCTATCTCTTTCTTAGAGGATTCCACAACAACTTTTCTAGGTGTCTCTGTCCGGGAAGGCTCACCTATAGCTTCTTTGCCTCGAGTCCCAGATGACTCGATGGCAGGAGTAACAATTGGAGTAAGAATAGGAGTAGTAGCTGAAGTACCGGTAGGAATAGCAGGTGAAATAACAACAGGCTTATTGACAGTCTTCGTGGAAATATCGGGAGAGAAAACCCTTCAACTTCTGGTAATCTTACTGGTCCCGACGATGTTACTGACATAGGGATCAGCCTCTTCATTCTTTAGATCTTTTTTAATGCCATGATAGTAAACATCGGCGCCATAATACCAAGGGACAGCTTTGTCCGAGGCGTATGAGATAGGACAAGGAAAAGTGATTACTAACGGAGCGACTCTCAGAGCGGGTGTAATCCTAACAGGTCTTCTCGAGGAGACCTTGGAAGGATTGGCGGAAATGGTTATAATAGCAATATCTTCACACGGAACAGTTGGAATCAAAGTCTTTTCGAAAAAAATTTCTCCATTGTCCATCAGGCGTTGGACACCTGCTCTCAAAAAATAGCAACCAGTGGGCAGAGATGAACACATGTGGAAAACTTCACCATAAACCAGAAATAAACCGGCCAGTAGCAAATTCTTCTTAATAGTCATAAGAGGAGTAGAAACTTCATCAACTGAGGTTACAAATAGATCAGTATCAACGACATTAACTCTACGGTTGTGCTTAGGCATGGGAGCGGTTATGACATTGGGCTTCTCCGAAGCATCAAATTCAATCTCCTTGGCTGCAATCAGATCTTATACTTTATTTCTTAGAGCCCAACAGTCATTTGTATCGTGACTAGGAATCTCAGAATGGTAGGCACACCGAGCATTTGGATTATACCGAGGAGAGGTGGTGTTAGAATTCTTGGGAGCCTCTTTAAAGGTTGCCAAGTTGGATCTTAGCAGAAGGGGTAGAACCTCATCCAACTTCATGTTCATTCGGGTGAACTGCCTTTGTGGTCTTTCTACCCTTTGCTGATTTCTTCGTTGTGGGGTAGCTGCAGGCCTAGGTATCACTACAACACACTGTTGGACGGTGTTCAACTCTGCTCTGACCTCTTGGGCTATAGATAGCACTGGCTTCCTTCTTACCAGTGGAGGGATTCTCTACTGAACTCGAAAAAGGTGTATTTCTGTATTTTTCCGCTCCGGATCCCAGCTTCTACCCTCTCTCCAGTTAATATCAGCTCAATGAAACCAGTTGACGAGCTTCCGATCAAATGGTTAAAGAATGGACCAGACAGCGTTCTAAGAAACATGTCAACCAACTCCCTATCAGATAAAGGGGGTTGGACTCTCCCAGCCAAATCTCTCCATTTATGCGCATAGTCTTTAAAGCCTTCACCTGCACCCATGAGACATACTATGGAGTTGAGTACGAGTAAAGGCAAAGTCGGTGTTGTATTGATACTACTTATAAAAAGCAGCAACCAAATCCTCCCAGTTTTGGACATTGGTTCCCTCTAGTTGGTAGAACCATTAAAGCTGAGTCCCTGACAGACTGTATTGCTAGAAGTGAACCCACAAGTTTCTATCAGCGGTGTGGGGATGGATCTTCCTTACATAGGAACGGAGATGGAGCTTTGGGCAAGACACCTCATCATACTTTGCGAAAACCGGAGCCTTAAATTTTTGCGGGATGACCACTCCCGACACCAATCCCAGTTCAAAGTCTAACCCGGGTATTCTCTTGACTTCCATAGCGCTCAACCGATCTTCTAATTGCTTGTATATATACTCAGTAGGAGGATACTGTTCATCATTGTAGTCTATATCATTGTCAGAAACTTCAGGACTGGGGTCCTCCTCCCTTGTCTCCCTCTCTTGATTCTCCCCTTCTTTGGATGGGGAGGTCAGATCGACTGGTTACTTTAGCGGCCCTTTGAATCTTCTACCCATATTAAGGATACCAGCGGGCTTTTTCTTCTTCTTCTTCTCTTTCAGGATGAGGGCCTTCAGATCCTCCTGCCCTTTTGCCAGAGTTATGAACATCTGTTGAAATTGGGCATTTTGTGCCTGAAGATCTTTGATGCTTTGTTCAGAAGACATTTTTGCGGAAATAAACAGCGAAGAAGATGAGAAACCTGTAATGGTACTTGTTTATGCAATGCTATGGATGGGATGCGTATGCAATGATTTCAAGGACATTGGGAAATTTAAATTTGCGCACCAAAATGAAACAAATTTTATTAGTATAATTAAAAAATAATTGTCTTTTAGGCGTTACAATTGAAAATTCTAAAAACTAAAAGAAATCAAGTTTCCCATGGATGCTTCCTCTTCGTGCCGAGATAAACATTAAGGCTTCTTTCCTCATGAAGCTGCTTTGTGAGCTCTAAAACTTTCTTCTCCTGGGCATAGAACTGGTCCCTATATGTATCACGCTCCTTCTTCAACTGAATCCAGGACCTCTGTAGTTCTTCAAGATTGGTGGGCATATCAGGATGAAGAACAATGTAGGGAATATCCCCTTCAGTAATGGGCTCCACAATCACTGGTAAGACAGCTATGTAGGGCATCATAATTTTCTGAGCGCGAGCTCGTACCCGTTGGAGATAAGGTTCCATAGGAATGGAATTCTTAGGCCCCAAAGTCTTGGAGTCAAATCTGGTTACCATGCCCCTAGCTCGTATGAACCTCTGGCGATGCCCTTGAACATCATCCTCGTAGTTAAACACTATGCCCTGGATAAGTATCTCATGAGGACCATCCCTTCGAGAGTAACCAAATTGTCACAGAGCCAAACAAGAATTGTAAGTTATGCCTCCCCTAATGCCAAGTAGTGGGACATTAGGGAACTCCCCGCAGCGGTCAATAATAGAAATATCTCCCATAAATCAGGAATACCAGAGAATATCTGCATGAGAAAGTGACATTATCCTTTGCAACCAAACCAAACCTTCTTCATTTTTCAGCACTGACTTAGGTAGGTGAGAAATAAACCACCATGATAGTAATGGCATGCAGCACATAAGAACCCCTCTTCTCTTCATGGTACGAGTATGGAGAGCATTCAAGATATCTTCGAGCAAGGTAGGCACAGGGTTGCGAGAGAGGAAGATCTTGATAGAATTCACATCTATGAGTAAGTCTGGATTTGGGAACAATACTAACCCATAGATTAGAAGGGCCAAGACCTCCTCAAAAGCCTGGAAGTCTAAATCATCCCAAAACAAATGGGCCTTATCTATTAGGAAGTTGGCTAGAAAACCCTTGATTCCACTTCTTGTTTCCCAATTAGATACCACGTCATCCCGTTTCAGATGCAAAGCTGAGGCAATGACTTATGGCTTAGGAACCTCTTCTAAACTTGTGAAAGGCACCTGGTCAAGAATGGGTAGATTCAATAACTGAGATAACTCTTCCATGGTAGGCACCAACTGATAGTCTGGAAAGGTGAAGCAGTGGTGCTTGGGATCAAAGAACTGAAAAAGTACACCCATCATCTTTTCATCAATGCTCCAAGTAACCAAGTTGAGAAGTCGACCATGTCTCTTAGAGAACGAAGAAGTTTCAGGAACCCTAGATACTAGTCCCTTGAGTTGGGGAGGTATTCTCACAAAGCTGATTCAGATAGTGTTTCTACAAGCGGAAGCCATGATCTGCAAGACAGAACAGAGATAAATTCCTTTGGTCCTTGAAATGGTTAGTGTAATGAGAATCGATACTATGTTATGATGCATGATGTTATGTTCATACAGAGTAAATCAAACACAAGCAAAGCATACAATAGACCTTAGGTTCAAAGGCTTGCATGAGGTTAAAGGTAAGTATCCTCTTGAAGTTTAGTTGGTTTCAAACTTTTCCTAGAAAAGTAACCGAGTTCTATGGATTCTCAATATCACTGATGATCCTTTATCGCGCATTGTTTTAGCTCAGGAAATCTTTTCTTGCGGCCGAAATATCCCGAAATTCTGATCTCAATGAGTGTAGCATTGAGTATCAACCAACCCTCAGCTTTATACTGAGGCCGGTTATCTCACTACTTTCTAATGGCCAAGTTTGTTCAACTAAGATTCTAAGGTCTGTTAGTGCTTCACGACACCACACGGTGGCCCCGTATTTTCCTCGTTTCCACACGAAGGATACCGGTACCAACCAAAGTGTCACACCAACACAACCATCGCTTAAACCATATCGGTCTACGTTGTACAGTCTCCACGATCTATTATTGTTTACCTAAAAAGTGTCCCCGGATTCGGGTGTAGGATCTTCAACAATACCCAAGCAAAACGCTTAAAGATAAAGCAGGCAAAATAAACAAGAAAGCAATTTAAAAAATGACCTAGATCCTAAGGTAACCCCACTTTTAATAAATTCCCCAGCAGAGTCGCCAGTTCTGTGATACGGTGGCAGAACTGATTGTTATACTGGTTTGTGTTTTTTGTTCGCAAATATTGCAGTAAGCAAGAGTCGCCATCGACTTTTATTTCATCCAACAAAGCAAAAGGAAAAAGAACAGAAAAACCTTTTTTCGAGATGTTTCTGAGTACGGGGGGTAGATTATAGAAAGGGAAGGTGTTAGGTACTTGCTCATTTTTGAAATTGCTTGTGTGTGCTTGTTTTGAAAAGTTTTGTTTACTTCGTGATAACCCTTGTATCTGTCCTCAAGAGTGTGACGAAGTTGTCTTGAAAACTGTTTTGGAAAGTGTTTGTGTGAAAAGTTTTTGTTTTGAGCAAATACTTAAGAGTTTTCTACCTACTTGAAAAAGTCTGTTCGTTTTCGTTTTCTTTAGATAGCGTTATCCCACTATTAAGGAGTAGGTAGCCCTATCGTCGGAGTTTTTAAAGGGACAATCCAAGGGACGAAATGGTATCTGAAGGCAACAAGTAAGGATACCTTAGCATTTCGAAGGGACAATCGTCATAAGATCAATTTGTAGGCAACTCGAGGGACAAGTAGGGACTATGATCTTTATGACGACTTTGAATCGCGAGTCATTGCTAAGGTATCCCTACGTTTGAGGGACATGACCATTATTTCCGAGGCAACCAAGTGGGGGAATCCCTAGGAGTGAGCATGTGCAAGTTTGTTTTTTCAATTAATTATCTTTGCATAATTAGGGTTATCTACCTTTTTAATCGTGGATTTATCTTTCACATACAATCCTAATGTCCATACATCTAACAGTTTAATGGTTGTGGAAATTTAAAAAATGTGAGAAATTAAAGTCCTAGCTATTACAAGGCTTTTGGACAGATACACAAATATTAGAACGGAAATAAAGATGCGGAAATTAACATCCTAATTAAACTATTACAAACTTGAAACAGTTACAGTAATTCGAAAAATAAATAAATAAAACGCGCGCGAAGAACGGAGACAGGAATGGAGAAAGGATATTTTTTTGATTTTTTATCAAAATATAATTATTCTCGCAAATTAACCTAATATCTATTTACTTTTAATTATAAATTTTTTTTTAAGCTTACCTAATTTTCTATTGAATTTTAACAAGAAATTAAGACAAACTAAATAAAGAAATTAGAAAAAAAAGAATTAAAGGAATTAGGCCTGATGTCATGAGCAGACTGGGGGGGTGTGCTGCCAAATTTGTAATGGGCCCAAAATGGTGGCCCAGAGTCTGGTGCGTGATCCAGTGAGGTCAGCTTTTGAGGATTCATGGTGGACCTGCGTATGCTAGGCGTTGGATGTGGATGGAGATGGATCTGATGATTGAGCATCTGAGGCGTATGATGGACTCTGGATGGTGAGGCACACTGGATCCTGTGAAAATAATGGAAAAATTGCCAAAAGCTCACGCCTGGGATCGAACCTAGGACATGAGCTTCATACTTCCTTCCCATCACCAACTGCGTTGGATGTTAACTCATACATATAATCAAATAAAAATAATATATATCAAACAAAGCCATTAAATCCCAGTCAGCAAAAAATAAACCCGTCAGCATTCCCAGAGCCTATCATGTTATAAGAAAATGCCGCGCCAGCAGTCAAACTGCCTTCGCCTGAGGAAGACGAGTCAACGAAACCGGAGCTGCACTTCGGTCATCTTCTCCGGCTCAGTCAACGGCCAACCTGAAAATTTCGTGAGATTTAAAGCTCATAAAGAGACCTATCCTATGCAAAATCGCCTCCTGAGTTCAAATTAGAGCTTGGTTTTGAAGGATCATGGTTGTATCCAGAGTTTTGAGCATGTTTTCAGTGCGTGCCCTAAACATGGCATATGGCTATTTCTGCGTGCATGCTTGCCACTAATGATTCAAGACACTTCATAACAACATTATGGGCACATAGTAATGCAAGAAATCAATGTATATTGCATGATTCAAAAGTTTGAAACTTAAAAATTTACCAACTCGTTGGGGTATTGGAAAGAGTGGTCCTGGGTGTCTTGACCTTCAAGAGTGGCTGGAATGTGATCCTGAGATCTCCTGGATGGTGCTGGGATGCTTGACAACGACTGAAATTGGTTTTATCGTGTCTTGGAGAATTGCACCTTTTCTTGAATTTCTTGAATTGCACCTTTTTTGATACTTCTTCATTCATTAGGAGACATGGTCAGCTTCTTAGCTTGGTTACCTCAAGGTTTGATGAGCAGATGATGAGTGTTCTTTTCCAGTTCTTCAATTCGGTGCATCATTGCTTCACTTTCCCGGATTATCATCTAGTTCCTACTATGGAAGAGTTTTCTCACTTATTGGGCATATCCATCCTTGAGCAGATGCCCTTCATAGGTTTGGAAGAGACTCCTAGACTAGAAGACATTGCTTTAGCTCTACATTTGAAACGAGTTGATGTAGTATCTAATTGGGAGACACGAAGCGGGGTTGAAGGTTTCTTAGCCATGTTTCTGATGGATCGAGCTCAACTATTCTGGGATAAATTGGACTTTCAGGCTTTTGAAGACATCTTGGCTCTCCTTATCTATGATTTGGTTCTTTTCCAGAATCCATATTCCTTCATAGATGTGAATACGGTTAAGATCATCCTGTCTCGCAATCCTGTGCCTACTCTTCTGGGTGATATCTTGCATGCCCTCTATACTCGTACTGTGCGTAGAAGAGGGACTCTCATGTGTTGTATGCCGCTGCTGGCGAGGTGGCTTATTTTGCACCTCCCCAAGTCCGTGTTGAAGAATGAGGAAGGTTTAGGATGGTCTTACAGAATAATGTCCCTTGCCCATACAAACATTCTTTGGAGTTCTAAGGCTATGGAAAGCATTGCTATCATTGATCGATGTGGGGGATACTCTAATGTCTCGTTGCTTGGAATCAGAGGGGGAATAACCTACAGTCCTTGCTTGGCTTTGTGACAGTTTGGTCGTGCTCGGAGAGACGGTCCTCATGAGCTACTTCTTACAGATATTGCATTTGACTGCAAGGAAGATGTTGACGAGCATCGCCGAAGGTATATACGAGCCTGGGGCATGGTGAACAGGTCTGACCCTCAAGAGCTAGGACCAAGGACTTCTCTCCCTATGCAGCCTTATCTCCAGTGGGTCTGAGCTCGAGCCCAAAAGCTTGGGATGCCTTATGAAGCTGTGTTGCCAGTAATTGTGGATCCCACCAATGAAGAGGGCGTTCCTTATACAGTCCTTTATCCCTACATGCCCACTGATCTTGGGGCACTGAAGAGATCCTGGATTTAGTTGAAAGAGGAGAGGGATACCTACCGAGAGAAGTACCATGAGAAAGAAAGTTAGATCTTGAAGATCATGATGTAACTTGATAATGAAAGAACAATCAATGACTACGTCAGCACAAAGGGGAAGCGTCCTTGGGATTTCTGATTTTGCTTTCTTTAGTTTAGATTTGTTTTCCATTTATTTCTTTTGTGACGCCTCAAAGGCATTGTTTAACATTTTTACAAGTTAATCTAATAAAGTTAGTTTTATCTTGGTTTTCAAATTTAAATTTCCCAAAGTCTTTGGAATCATTACATACGCATCCCATTATCATGCACATCATTACAGGTGCCATTACAGGTTTCTCATCTTCTTCGCTGTTTATTTCAGCAATTATGTCTTCTGATCAAGCTATCAAAGATCTTCAGGAACAAAATGCCCAATTCCAAGAGATGTTCTTAAGCTTGCCCAAAGGGCAAGAGGATTTGAAAGCTCTCACCCTGAAAGAGAAAGAGAAGGAGAAGAAGAAGAAGAAGAAGAAGAAGGTTATTCTTTTTAGTATCTGCAAAAGATTTGGAGATAGGTTGAAACAACAAGTTGATCTGTTCTTTTCATCCAAAGGAGGGGAGGACCAAGAAGAAGAAAAGGGCCCCAGCCCTGCACTTTCTGATAATGATATAGATTATGATGAAGAACAGTATCCTCTTGCCGAGGATAGGTACAAACAACTTGAAGACCGTCTGAATGCTATGGAGTTCCAGAAGATCCCTGGTTTGGATTTTGAAGAACTGGTACTGGCATCTAGGGTGGTGATCCCTCATAAGTTTAAAGCTCCGATTTTTGCTAAGTACGATGGAGTATCCTGTCCAAAACTCCATCTCCGCTCGTATGTCCGAAAAATCCAACCTTACACCGCTGATAGAAATTTGTGGGTACATTTCTTTCAAGATAGCCTGTCAGAGACTCAGCTTGAATGGTTTTATCAATTGGAAGGAGCTAATGTCCGGTTCTGCCACCGTATCACAGAAACGTTCTTAGCAAGTTTTGAAGATGGGCATACTCTTCATCCCCAACGGTCATCCGGGTTTCAACCTCCCAAAACTCCCTAAAATTTTTCAGGGATTTATTTTTCAAAACAAAAATACATTCCGACATCATTTCTCATTTCATGTATCATATTACATACATGACAAGTGCATACGACACAATCTCATTTATTTTGAGAACATCATTGCACCATGCATTTCATACATCATGGAATTGCATACAGCTAACTCTTTACCTTTTCAGGAAAGATCAAATCAACAGATGGGTATCATCAATGATCTTTACAAGGTCAGAGATTAATACCTATAACAATCCAGGACAACTATCTCAGTGACCGATACTTTTCAAGTTCCAGATTAATACCTGTAACTAGCCAGGAGAACTATCCGTGGATGACCAATTGTAGATTAATACCTGTAACAAGCCAGGAAAACTATCTACATGAGGAGATTGAAGATTAATACCTGTAACCAGACAGGAAAACTATCTACATGACTAGACGAAGCAATCTTACACGGGTTCCTTCTCAACTCTCCGGATGCAGACTAACAAAGACTCATCCTGGAATAGCCCTACGCAGGCTCTTTCTAATACAGATAGCGGTTAATTTCATTATCCCTAGCAAGTTACTTTGATGCTTGGATTTAAACCAGAAAACAACAAACTCTCATCTCTCTAGTACAGAGATAACTCCTCAGTAGGGCCTTGGACAACTAAAGTTCCTAGATTTTATTCCCCACAGAGTTTCCTCATGCAAAGAGTCAGAGTCAATATTCCCTAGTGGATTTCTCCTTAAACAATAAGACAGGAATTCTCAGCGGAAACATTCTAAGCAAAGTTGAAGATACACCTACACTCCAACAATAGTTCGGGATTCATCCACCCAAGGCTCCCCAACATGTTGTCAAGGATTCAATTTCCTATACAAAGACACGTTACAATAAACACATCACATTCATAAACCATAACACATACATGACAAATTCATACAACATGACCTCATTTATTTTGAGAACATCATTACACCATGCATACATCTACATGCAACTAATCCTCTTCCTTGTAGGAAAAAATTAATCATCAAATAAAGACCTCTTCTGGTTAGATTTAGTTCTTCCAGATTAACAACAGGAAAATGAAGACCTCTTATGGTTAGATTTAGTTCTTCCAGATTAACAACAGAAAAATGAAGACCTCTTCTTGTTAGATTTAGTTCTTCTAGATTAACAACAGGCAAATCAAGACCTCTTTTGGTTAGATTTAGTTCTTCCATATTAACAACAGGCAAATCAAGACCTCTTCTGGTTAGATTTAGTTCTTCCAGATTCACAACAGGAAAATGAAGACCTCTTCTGGTTAGATTTAGTTATTCCAGATTAACAACAGGAAAATGAAAACCTCTTTTGGTTAGATTTAGTTCTTCTAGATTAACAACAGGCAAATGAAGACCTCTTCTGGTTAGATTTAGTTCTTCCAGATTAACAACAGGAAAATGAAGACCTCTTATGGTTAGATTTAGTTCTTCTAGATTAACAACAAGCAAATGAAGACCTCTTCTAGTTAGATTTAGTTCTTCCAGATTAACAACAGGAAAATGAAGACCTCTTTTGGTTAGATTTAGTTCTTCCAGATTAACAACAGGAAAATAAAGACCTCTTCTGGTTAGATTTAGTTCTTCCAGATTAACAACAGGCAAATCAAGACCTCTTTTGGTTAGATTTAGTTCTTCCAGATTAACAACAGGAAAATGAAGACCTCTTTTGGTTAGATTTAGTTCTTCCAGATTAACAACGGGAAAATTAAGTCCTCTTTTGGTTAGATTTAGTTCTTCCAGAATAACAACAGGAAAATGAAGACCTCTTCTAGTTAGATTTAGTTCATCCAGATTAACAACAGGCAAATGAAGACCTCTTCTGGTTAGATTTAGTTCTTCTAGATTAACAACAGGCAAATGAAGACCTCTTCTGGTTAGATTTATCTCTTCTAGTTAAAAATAGGCAAAATACATCTACTATTTCAGTATAAATCAACCAAAAGATTTATCATGATACCTTCCCCAGTCACTCTGGATGGCATCTATAAGCCCATCTCTGAAAACTCTCCATCATCTCCCTAAATGGAATCTTTAAGACCATTCCCTACACAATCAACAACCACATCATCGAGTGCAAATTTATGGGCCCTCTAGTGTTCAATCATCTTCTACCTTCAAGCTACGAACGACAACGTGACAATCTAACTCTTCAGGTTTAAGAAGATTGAACAGGGGCAGCTGTTGTACTCCAAAATATGCCTTCTCTTTTTTCAAGATCCCTCTCATATAGGTGGTTACAAACATTTGTTTAAACAAATAAAGAAAAAATTAAATTTTTTGAAGATGACAAGTTGTTACTTCGATTAGTCGAAGGAAAAGGAAAAATGAAGATGATAATGTGCCCTTCGATTGGGTCGAAGAAGAGCAAGTCTACTTCGATTCTACAGCTTTGATCAGGGCACTAGCTACCTTCGAAGCAATCTGCTTCTATTCTCAATTTCATTAGACACTAGCTACCTTTGAAGCAATCTGCTTCGATTCTCAATTCGATTAGACACTGGCTTCCTTTGACCTACATGCTTCAAATGGTTAAAAGACTCCCTCCGAGCACTCTTCAATCCACAAGCTTTAATGGGGAAGTGTGCAAGCTTCAATCCAAGCTTCGACATGGGCAATGCCTCCCTTTAAGCAGCTTCCTTCGAGCATGCTTCGACTAAGGCAAAAGTTTCCTTCGAAGCAAGCTTGCTTCGATTTCATTCTGGCATCTGATTCAAGAAAAAATCTTATAGCTTTATCTTCCAAATCTCACTTTTCAGGCTATGTTGCTTCCAAATCTTTACATAATCAGAGGTTTACACAAAGAATCGAAGCTTTATCCATTAGGATATTACTATGTTTGGAGGAAATGACGAAAAGCTATGTTATCTATTTTCATAAAGATTAGTTTAATCACAAAGTCAGCTCCTTGAGCCCCCAAATTTTATTTTGTCTGAGCACAAGAAAAGTCAAAATCAGAAGCAACATGACCATGCTTGTACTTGTTTTTCACTTATCAAGTCACCTAGCCAAAACAGTACAGCAGAAAGATCCTTTGTGTAAAACATCTCAACATTTTCATATAAATATGCAAGTCCATTGCATATCAAAAGGGGAGAGAGGTTTTGCAAAAAATATAGAGTCAAAGACTGGAAACTAAAATTCTAACTCCACTCTCAAACACAAAATCATCAAACACTCTTCAAACTTGTTTTCCCTTTCATTTTTTTCAAAGAAACGGAAACTTATAACTTGACTTGAGTTGGAGCTTTTAACTATCTTCCAAACGAAGCAAGTTTAATTCACTCATCCTCTAACCATTCCTGGAAGTTGCATCAAAGTCCCTTCAAAGTTTCACCCCAAGAGGTATGTTTTTCTTTAAACTTAGAACTCTTCATTCAAGCATCCTTCAAAAATGTAGATATCATGTTGCTCATAGTTTTCGATTATCATTTCCTGTACAGTTAGTTTTCATTTTTGATACTGAACAAAATCCATGCTGACCTTCGAATCCCTAAGATTTTGAAATATGTATGCTTCGATTCACATCCAAGTTCATAAACAGATTTAATGTTTATGTTTTGTGTTTCGATTTGTGTTTAAGTGTTAGTTTCATTTTGATGTCTTCACTGTTTGTTTCGATTGAGAAAAGGAGTGGTTAGGAGCCTGACAATCGAAGCATCATGGCCTTCGAAGCTGCGTATTTCGACATCCAGGAATGAATTCACTCTATATTCCATTGAAGTGATCCCATGAACGGATGAAGTAGGCTACCCTCAGTGGTACAAATAGCATGCACCAAGGCTTATCATATCGAAGGGTCCTAGGTTCGAAACTCCTAGCCAAACGCTTTTTTATATTTTCTCACTATGTTTCGTTTGAAGGAAACATGTTTGCATCTCCTTCAGTTTGGGCTTTGATTTTCATACTCTGACCCCCCTGTTTACTAACTAGCAGACAGACCCCCTTGGGCCCAAATACAAAAACTATTTTTGAACACAAAAAATTGTTTCTACACATAAACACCCCAAATTAACCTTTTCTCCCCTCTTGACTCATTTCCTTTATTGTATTATTTTTTATTGTTATCATTAATATCTTTTTTTTAATTAATACCACATAAAAACATTTCCCTTTTAAAATTAAATTAGTTTAATTTTTTTTTGTTAACTAATTATTTCTTTTTAGTTTACTAGGATAAAAATCTTTTCAAAACCAAACAAAATAAGTCCTTTCCTTTTCTCCATTTTACCTTGTACATTTATTCAAATTCAATATGATTGTAATAGATAATTAGGATTTAATTTCTTGCAATTCCCATTTGTAAATTTGTACATCCCATCCCCGAATGATGTAATAGAGTAGTAAATTTACTTTTCGCAATTTACCTCTTTCATATAAATGTTAGTAAATTAGGGCGTGCATGGAAAGATAAAAAAAATCAATCTTAGATCACTCTAATCCAAGACAAAAATGCATGCAAATATAAACACTTACACACTTGTACCTCTAGGGTTAACTCCACTTGTTGCCTTATTAAAAATGGTCATGTTATGCATGTGAGACTTCTTAGCAAAAACAATCAAAATACAAAATCATAGTCCCTCGATTACGCTTCGAATGTTGCCTTACAAATGATCTTAGTCCCTCAAGAGAAATGCTAAGATGTCTCATAACATTTCTATCATGATTATACGATGACCCACGTCCGTCCCTCACTACAACATTTGTTGTCTCTGGCAACACTTTTTTAGGTAACATGTAGAAATTGTTGCCTTAAATTCATGTAGGCAACGATTTACGATTGTTGTCAAAAATATGTTTGCAACCCTTGATAATTGTTGCCTAAAATACTTTTGGGGACGTTTATGGAGTGATACTCTTTTATTTTTTTGCCAACGATTGTTAATTGTGCGCTTAACTGCTTTTGGGGACAATTTTAGAGCGTTAAAATATTATTTCTTTAGCAATGTTTGACAATTTTCCCCTAAAATATTTTTGGGGATATTTTTAGATTGTTACATTAGTTCTAATAAAAGGCTACATTTATGAAATGTTGTATAAATTTTTTTAGCATTATCAAATTTTTGGTGGCAATCTTCCCTCCAAAACTTATACACTAAAAAACAAATATTTTTCTCTAAACATTATTAATATATATATATATTAAAAAAAAATTTAACACATAATTATAAAATAATATTTAATTATAAGCATGTATTTATCCACATGAACTTAATAAAAAATACAAAATTATAAAATCTTATTACATATTGTATCCACACTTAACAAAAAAATTAATTTAAATAAGCATACTTTTCGAAACTTTATTACATGTTTTGTTTTCATATTATTTTATTTAATTAATGTTTTACATATATAGGCTGTGACATTCATTGAATGCAACAACTTGAAATTGAATAACCTAAAGTTCAAAAATGCACAACAAATGCATATAAGGGTTCAGAATTGCAACAATGTTTGGGCTTCAAATCTTATCATTAGAGCACCAGGAGATAGCCCCAACACTGATGGATTTCATGTCACTCACTCACAAAATGTTTTCATAACCAACAACATCATTGGGACAGGTAAAAAAAAATATTTTTACCTATGTTCAATCTAATAATATTAATTTTTTATATTTTTTATAAAATATATTTAGATAATAAAGTTATGTTTCTGATTTAGACTATCTGATTTACGTATTAAATTAAATACATTAAATTTTGTTGATTCAAATATCTCTTATAAAAAGGAGATAATATTAATTATAATATTAGTATTTAAAATATATTATATTATAAAATTAATTTTTTTAAAATATAAAATTATCTAATTTTCTTTCTCACTATTTTATTGAAGGTGATGATTGTATTTCAATAGTAAGTGGGTCCAAAAATATTAGAGCTACAAATATAATATGTGGACCAGGACATGGAATAAGGTTCATAATTCTCTTAATTAATTTTTTTTCTAATTTAATTTTATATTGAATGGTTAAAAATATTGAATGGTTAAGAAAAACAACAGAAAAGGAAAACAAAAGCGTTCCATCTTCTTCTTCACACATTCCGCCGCCGAATACCGCTCTCAGACGCTCCAAGTCCAAGTCCAAGTCCGCTCCGACTCAAACCACTTTCATCCACACCCTTCGTTGTGTTGTTCGTCACTCTGTCCAACTGCCTTCGTTCATCGTCCGCTCGATTCCAAAAACCCCACCCTAGATGTACCGTACCATATCCCACCATCGTAAACTTATATACATCGCCATTTCTGATCCGCAACAACACTCAACACCTTCAGCAGCAACATAACAACACGACATGCTCAAAATTGCATTATTGGTAACTTCTCTTCATTTTATTTCAATACAGTTTATAGTTGTTGGTTTATGTTGGTGAGAAGGTTCAATGAATGGATGTTAATTTGCTATTGATTATGTTTTTCTGACGTGGGTGTATGTTGGTGTGTTTGTATGTATTTCTGCATTTATAATTTGATCGCCATTTCGTATCGTTGTGTTTGAGTTGAATCTGAGTGTTTTGATGGTTGTTTAAGTTTGTGTGGGCATTTTCATATTTGTTGTTGATATAAGAAGTTGACAACAGAGTGGGGTTCTAACTACTTTAAATCAAACAAATGCTGATAGAGAGTGCTAACTATTTTTTTCTAGTAGTAAAGAATTAATTACATAGTGATTATCAATAATAATTTAATATAGGCCATTGTAATTTCATATTCTAGCGTTTGGTTCTGAGTGGTTAACAAATATATTTTTATTTGTTTTTTGTATTTTCTGTTAAAAGTAAGTGCAAAATGTTCAATCTTGTAGTTTGTATTGTTGCTCTATGTTTGTTCAGTTAAAAGTTGTGTGCATGCACTATAGAATTCGGTTAAGTTTTCTTAACCAATTAATTTTTATTTGTTTTTCTGTTTTTTTTTTGTTTAAAAATAAGATCAAAATGATGAATCGTGTAGTTTTTATTATTGCTACACATTTTTTCCGTTGAAAGTTGAGTTTGTACACTATCACATTTGGTTCTGAGTGGTTAATCAATATATTTTTATTAGTTTTTTGTTTTCTCTGTCAAAAGTTAGTGCAAAATGTTGAAACTTGTAGTTTGTATTGTTGCTCTGCATTTGTTCCGTTAAAATTTGTGTGCGTACACTATAGCTTTTGGTTTTGTTTTGTTAACCAATTTATTTTTATTTGTTTTTTCTGTTAAAAATAAGTGCAAAATGTTGAATCATGTAGTATTTATTGTTGCTCTGCAGTTGTTCCATTGAATGTTTTGTGCAATCATTATAGTGTTTGGTTCTGTTTTCTTATCTATTTTTTTTATTTTGTTTTTTGTTTTTATGTTAAAAATAAGTGCAAAATGATGAGTCGTGTAGTTTGTATTGTATCTCTTCATTTGTTCAAATGAAAGTATTATGCACACAATATAGTGTTTGGTTTTGTTTTGATAACCAATTTACTTTTATTTGTTTTGGTAATTTCTGTTAAAAAGAAGTGCAAAATGTTGAATCATATAGTTTGTATTGTTGGTCTGCATTTGTTTCATTGAAAGTTATGTGTGTACACTATAGCGTTTGCATCTGTGGTTTTAACTAATATATTTTATTTGTTTTTGTTTTTTCTGTTAAAGATAAGTGAAAAATGTTGAATCGTGTAGTTTGTATTGTTTGTCTACATTTGTTCCGCTGAAAGTTGTGTTCGCAAACTATAGCATTATGTTCTGTTTTGTTAACCAATTTGTTTTTGTTTATTTTAGTTTTTATGTTAAAAATAAGTACAAAATGGTTAATCGTGTAGTTAGTATTGTTATGCTGCATTTGTTCCATTGAAAGTTATTTGCATACACTATAGCGTTTGGTTTCATTTTGTTTTCCAATTTATTGTTATTTATTTTTCTCTTTTTATGTTAAAAATGAGTGCAAAATGTTGAATCGTGTAGTTTGTATTGTTGCTCTGCATTTGTTGCATTTAAAGTTATATGCGTACACTATAGCGTTTGGTTCTATTATGTTAACTAAGTTTTTGTTTGTTTTTTGTTTTTTCTGTTAAAACATAAGTGAAAATTGTTGAATTGTGTAGTTTGTTGGGTTCGTTAAAATAAGAATTATAAGATCATTGTTGCTCTATATTTGTTTCGTTGAAAGTTGTGTGTTCGATTCTGTTTTGTTAGCCTATTTTCTTAAATATTTATTACTTTGTATAGTCCACATAATCGATTTTTTTGTTCACTTAATTCCCCTCTTTTCTAAGTTTTAAACATTATATAATTTTGTAATTATTAGTTATTACTGTTAGTTTTTCATTTGATATTTAGATGTCATATAAAACTATAGATGGTTAAAATGGATTGCAGTTTTCTAAGTTTTTAAAAAAGGTGCCTGCTACTGCGTAAATGGTCATACAATAATGTTACTAATTTACACCATGACAACAGTGTCGCAACACACGTACTGAATGAAATTGCAAAATACTTTAAGCGACAACATTAGTAGTGATCTCCCAAGAAGTATGAACCACTTATCTCTTACTGTATTTCCTCTTGCAGCATGATATTACTGAACTATGATATAAAGTTAATATTGGCCTTAAAAAATTTAAGTCTTAATAGCAATGTTTGTGAGAGCTGGTTGCATGGAGATGTTTTTTGTTTTTGTTTTTAGGCATAGACCTAGCTTTCACTGTTTTAAGAAATGTCATAATTTTATCTATATTTTTTATTTCTCAATACCTAAGACTTGCCTACACAAACTGTGTTGGATACATCTCTCCAATAAGATATGTGTTTAGCTAACATTTGAAAGTTAGTGCTTCTTAATTATTATTGTCTCTGTGTAATTCTATATGCTTACTTGATTGCTATGTTATTATGTTAGTTATTAAAACTAATACATATGCTAATGTGCTCTACTCATTAGTCGTGTGACTTAATTTTCAATCAAGTTCAACGTGAAAAAACCAGGACAAGTTACTGTTATTATTTTAATACACACATTCATGCCTACATAAGTTGATAAAATGTGTCATTTGATTATGTATTGATTATGGTTAGTAAGGATGTATGTTTTACTTGGTTGAAGTTAGACAAAACCTAACAGCAACTTTATGTTCATAATCTTTCTTCAATTTTTGTAGCAACTCTATTAGTTCCTTTCAAATATAAGTATAATGTTATTTTAATTACTTGAGGGTGAGTTAACCATGTGATTATATCAATGTTGTGTGATGTGCAGGTTCTCCTGCGTCTTTCCCCATTCCCGCATTGTAACTCGCATCTGCTCAGTCTAACCAAGTTCGTTATGCCACTTTTGAATCCATCGACATCACCGTCCTTTCTTCTAAAGGTGACGTATTCCATTTCATCTCTTTTACTATTTATTAAATTTGTGTTTAATTTTCTCATTTTCTAATTATTTCTCTTTAGATCATTCACCGTCGTTGTTTCAGTTAAACCTCAATAGATATGTCATTTGTTTCAAAATTGTTTGGGAAAGAAACGTATCAGTTTCATTTACTAGCTTTGTTGTTGTTGTTGCAGTGAAGGAAGTTGTGTTGAAATCGAAGTCGCTTTTAACTAAGGACAAGATTTTAGTTTCTATTACTGCTGGAATCAAGTTGAAAGAATTCAGGTAACAGAACCCAGTCATTCCAATGCTTTCTGCACTTTAGATTAGTTTGAAAAGAAACAACAAATTCATATTATATTAGGCCATGAAATGTTTGTTCATAATTAGAATATAAATTAATTGTTCTTGTTTTTAAATCTTAACACACACCCCTCATGCAATAGCCCTGTGTTTTCCTACTCATTTTTATGCTAAAACTTCTCATCATTTTATCATAAGGAATCATACCTTATCCTACTCGTGTTTATGCTAAAACTTCTCATCATTTTATCATATGGAATCATACCTTATCAAGTTGTAGTTTGAAAGCAAGTAATATCTCTAATTTCACTTGATAAGATCAAATACTTGTATATATTATTAATTCAAAGTCACAGCTAGTTAGACTTATTGGTAAGGGCAAAACACATGAATCCAAAGAAACATATGTAAAACACATCATTCAATGGATATAGACAAAGACAACCTTAAACTATCTCTTCCATGAAGTAACATATGTAAAATAGTTTAGCTCATTTATTTTATGTTTGTAATGCATGTTTAGATTAAAAGTTCACCAATTTATTATATGTTTGGTATTGGAATGCATGTTTAGTGTATATTTAGATTATAAATGGAATTTTTATAATAACTATGCATTTGTAAAAGCTACGTTGATATATGAACCATGGTGTTTTTCCATCCTTTATATGATAAAGATTAACGTATAATTTATTTCATTTTAGAAAACCAAACATGATAAAGAAGGATTGGGTGGAGTTACCTCCACACAGTCAAAGTTATAAGGACGGTGTAAATTACTTTTTGGATATTGCATTCACCAAAGGAATGGTTGAAGAAGAAGAGATTTTGTGTCCTTGTTCTATATGTTGCAATGATAGTTGGGAAGCAAGAGATGTAGTGTATGACCAATTATGTAGTAAAGGATTTGTAAAGGGATACACTGAATGGATTTATCATGGTGAAGATGAGAGCCTTATAGATCTTGATGGTGATAGTGATGATGAAACATCATCTCATGATGATATCGATGGCTTACTATTTGAGACATTTAAAGATGTGGCTGAAGGAGGTGGAGTACATGAAGGGATAAATGAAGATGCAAAGAAATTTTATAAACTAGTTGATGATGCAAATCAAGAGTTGTATCCTGGTTGTGAAACGTTTTCCTCGTTATCATTCACTATTCGAATTTATTTGTTGAAATGTATCCATGGATGGAGTAATGCATCATTCACTGCTCTCGTAGAGTTGTTGAAAGAGGCTATGCCAGATTTGAACATCCCTGTCTCTTTCAATAAAACAAAATCTATGATAAAAGATTTGGGCTTAGACTATAAAAAGATTGACGCATGTCCGAACAACTGCATGTTGTTTTGGAAAGATCATGGGAAAGATGATTCATGTCATATTTGTGGCACGTCAAGGTGGATTAAATATCCTGAAGTTTCTAATGATCTTGAAGAATCTATAAAAGCTCATAAGGTTCCCGCCAAAGTTCTAAGACATTTTCCATTAATTCCAAGATTGAAAAGACTTTTTATGTGTTCAAAGACAGCCGATACATTGAGGTGGCACGCAAACCATCGTTCAAGGGATGGGAAGTTAAGGCATCCAGCTGATGCTCAAGCATGGAAAGACTTTGATGCCAAGCATTCAGATTTTGCTCGTGAAACTCGTAACATCAGACTTGGGTTGGCAAGTGATGGGTTTAATCAATTTAGGACCATGAGTCTTTCACATAGCACATGGCCTGTTATATTAACAATATATAACTATCCGCCAAATTTGTGCATGAAGGCTGAAAATTGTTTGATGTCGTTACTTATTCCTGGACCAAAGTCACCCGAAAATGAAATTTATGTGTATTTGCAGCCACTAATTGAGGAGCTTAAGATATTGTGGGAAGTTGATGTGGAAACATATGATATTTCAAAAAATCAATCATTTCAAATGCGTGCAGCTCTTATGTGGACTGTGAATGACTTCCCTGCATATGTTATGTTATCCGGTTGGAGTACTAAAGGGAAGTTTGCTTGTCCTGCTTGTAATTATAAAACTTCTTCAAGATACTTAAAACATAGTCGAAAGATGTGTTATATGGGTCATCGAGTCTTTTTGGATTCAAATCATTGTTGGAGATCAAATTCAAGTTCTTTTGATGGAAAGCCAGAATATAGGTCTGCACCCTCCTTGTTAGATTCAACAATGATTTTAAAAGACTTAGAAAAGATTCCTGATGTAGTGGGGCAAAAATATCATAAAAAAAGGCCTGGTCCATGGAAGAAAAAGTCTATCATTTGGCAATTACCATATTGGAAGGATAATTCTTTGCGCCATAATGTAGATGTTATGCATACAGAAAAGAACATTTGTGATAATATAATGGGGACCCTCTTAGATATTGAAGGGAAGAAAAAGGATCATGCAAAAGATCGTTTGGACCTATAACACATGGGGATTAGAAAAAAACTCCATTTGAAGGAAACAAGTGATGGTAAGAAAACTCAAATCCCTAAGGCATGTTTCTCCCTAACAAAGCAAGAGAAAACTATTTTTTGTAATGTTTTAAAGACAGTAAAACTTCCTGATGGCCTTGCATCCAATATTTCTCGATGTGTTCAAGTTAATGAAGGAAAAGTTTCTGGATACAAGAGTCATGATGCTCATATTATATTGCATTACTTGTTGCAAGTAGCAATAAGAGGGATAGGCCCTAATCAAATTGTTATCCCTTTACTTCGACTTGTTCATTTTTTCGGTGTTTATGCCAGAAGGTTATAGATGTGAAAACATTGGATTACTTGGAAGTAGAAATTGCTGAAACACTTTGCCAATTCAAATGTATCTTCCCTCCGAGTTTCTTTGACATAATGGTTCACTTACCAATTCACCTGGAAAATGAAGTCAGATTGAGTGGACCGGTTCAATTTCGATGGATGTATTATATGGAAAGATATTTGGGTGATTTAAAATCTTTTGTTCGTAATAGGAGTCGTCCAGAGGGTTCTATCGCTGAAGCATACTTAGTTAAAGAATCTCTAACATTTTGTTCAAGATATTTGTCTAGTGCTGTAGACACAAGGATGAATAGAATGACACGAAATAGCGATGATACTCCAAACATAGGTCATCCAATCGGGGGAAAGAAACTAATTTACCTTGATCATAAGTCTCTAAACCAAGCTCACGGCTACATTTTATTCAATTGCGATAAAGTGCAAGAGTATATTAGGCACACTCATCTACTTGATACAAAATTTCATTCTCACTATAAGTTTTCTTTTTCTTTTGTATTAAAATATTAGTTATTTATTTTGTAGAGAGCATGAGGTTAATGATCATAATCCTCTAAAAAAAAGGAAGTCCAGAAAAGCTAACAATCAAAGAGAAGATTTTATTCAATGGTTTGAAACACGTCTCATGGATGAGAAAGTTACTGAATGGTTGAAGGTGTTGTCTAGGGGACCAAATGATGTTGTTAGAAGGTATTCTGGTTATGTTATTAATGGATACAGGTTTCATACAAAAAATCGTGAAGCAAGGCTTAAAACACAAAATAGTGGTGTGACATTAGAAGCGGTGACTCAAGTTCTTAGAAATGCGAAGGATGAAAATCCAAAAAAGATTTGTGTGACTTACTATGGGGCAATAAAAGATATTATAGAGTTAGATTATTATGGTCATGAAAAACATGTATTGTTCAAATGTGATTGGTTTGTGGATGAAAAGGATAAATATGGATCGCCGTTGGTTTACTTTAACAAAAAATGCTACAAAAATGATCCATTTGTGTTGGCATCTCAAGTTCAACAATGCTTCTTTATTAAAGATCCTTTAAACAAAAACAAACACTATGTTCTAAATGCACTTCCAAGGGAATCATTTGACATGGGAGAATCTTTAAGTACAGATGCCCAAGAATATGATATTTCAATAAATCTTAATACGTTAAGGGATGATTGTGAAGTGGATTTGGTTAGGAAAGATTTGCCGGATGATATCTTTGAAATTCCTTTGTCAGAACTTCACAACCAAAAAGCAATAGAGAGTGATCACAGTGACACGAGTTATGGAAGTGATGATGAAACCGATTATGATTCTAGTACTGATTAGGTAGCATTGACAATGTGTTTTACCAATTTTTTTAATAGATTTTGAGTAGAAAATAGATTTGTTCAAAGTTTAATTTATGGTTAAGCATGCTGTCATTTTTTTACTTAAACCATAACAAACTAAATTCAAATATACTATTAATTTATGGTTATGAATAATGTCACTTTATACTCAATTTTTCATTATATAATTATGTAATTTTCCCCCTTTGTAGATCATAGTTGTTGGCCATAATGGACAATGTAAGAAGTGTAAAAGATGGTGGATCACATAGGAAGAGTGGTCGAAGTCCTACTAAAAGATTTGATTTTCCTTTTCAAGTAAGATCAAGTGCAGAATTGAGAAATAAAGTGCTACAACATGTTAAGAAAGAAAAAATTGACAAGTTACATGAGATGCTACAAGGAAACAATAGAGAAAGGGTTCAGGAAATTATAGAAGTTGTGGACGGTAAATCATTTTCTTGTTTCATTTGATTTTATATAAAATGATGTATGTTAAAGTTATGTTTTGGAATTCCTTTAGATATATTATTCCTACTGTTTTTTAATGAATTTTTACAAAAATTAGAAACACCAAAAAAAGGAAATCAACAAGAAAGAGTTCAAAAGGTTTATCACAATTTGGACAAAGAGACTATTGCAAAGAAAATGGAGATAGACAAACTCTCGCAACCAAAAGTAATGAAAGATCATGCACATGGTGACAAAGAAGTTGTACAAGGTAAGTGATTTTTAAATTTTTCTATTATGCATATATTACATGAAATTATTCCTAATATCTTTTGGTGAATTTTTACTAAAATTAGAAACACCAAAGAAAAGAACTCAAGTGAAAGCTACAGTGAATAGAGAAAGAATTCAAAAGGTTGATGGAAAATTGGACAACCACATTGCTATGAAGAAAGCAGAGAGACCTAAGCTTTTGTAACCACAAGCTAAGGAAGTTTTTGCACATGGAAACAAAGAAGTTTCACAACGTAGTTAATATCCCTGCATATACTTTAAATTTATATATTTCTTTTCATGACATTATTATGACGAGAAAATTACATTGAAACCAGGAATGCTGAAAAAAAGAATTCATGAGAATCTACTAGAGAACAATAGAGATAAAATTCAAAAGGTGGAAAAACCAGTTGCAAGGAGAATACTTATTTCTTCCAAAAATAAGAAACCAGAGAAATCTACTCTATCTTTGGACACAATGATGTCAAAAGTTGAATGCTCTAAAAAGCTAAACAGGGTGCCAAAATGCCCATCAATGTTGATTGATGATTATGTAGATCTTCACAAGTCAAAGGAAATGGATGCAACCAAGTCAAACAATGGAGAAAAACCGGGCAGCAGCGTTAACCGTAGCTCTAATCAAAATCATCCAAAAAAAAGGAACTCGACAAGAAAGTGTTCAAAATCGGGAAAAAGTCAACGAAGAAGATGCAATCACAAATAGAGAAGAAGAAAAAGGTAATTAGTTTCATATTTCATAATAATGATTTCATGTATTATTTACATATTGGTAGAAAACATGTGATATCATGTTGTTGTGTTGATTACTTTATAGAAACATCCCAAAGAAAAACTCGTGGGAAAACTTTGTGCAAAAAGATTCATGCAAGAACTTTGGAAGAGCGAGTAGAAGTGACCTTTAATGAGGATTTTCAGCCAATTGGTCCTAGTGAAAAAGTAGTGTCTGACTTGAGCCTCTTCTTGGGAACATTGGCTAGGAACTCAACATTTTGTCCTCTACGTTACACCAATTGGTCAGGAATGCCAGATGATAATAAAAACCGTGTCTGGAGATATACTAATGTATGTTTCTATCGATGAATTTGAAAGTATAATTATTTCAAAAAATTATTTTATTTCTTGATCTTGTCTTATCTTATAATTGATGTAGCGGAAGTTTATCTTGCCGGTTGAAGCACGAGATTGGATTGAGACCACTGTTAGAGAAGCATGGAGAAGATATAAGCACAAAATTAAGAAGAATCATTTTTTGAAGTATTCCAACATGACCGAGAGACTCAAAAATCGTCCGCCAAACGTGCCAATAGCCCAGTTTAAGAGTCTTTGTGCTTATATTGGAGTAAGGAAACTATACAAGTAAGATTAATAATTTTTTTTATGTATGTGTGTGAATTTACACCTTTCTATGTATGCCATAATTAAGTAATATTTATTATAATAATTCCGTCAAATTTAAATGTAGGCAATCAGTGAAAATAACACTAGAAATAGAGCTCAACTAGAGTGGATGCATCGAATGGGTCCCAAAAACTTTACTTTGACTCGTGAAAAAGTGGTAACTTTCTTTTGTTTTCAATAAAGTATTCCTTGTATGAATGTTTCTTTGTTCAATTAAAGTATTCGTGAAAAACTTTTCTTTGACTCGTGAATAGGAATTTTAATTCACATGATTTGTTATGGAATTATTTTGATTTGTGCAGCGTGAAAAGGAAAAAAGAGAGCCCACTCAATTAGAAATGTTTGTTGAAACTCGAAAAGGAAAAAAAGGAAAGGAACTGGATGTAGAAACTGGAAAAGTAATTGTATGTAACATTGTTTATATAATACGTTTGCTTAATATAATCGGCCAACATTGTCTATAATAGTAGTTAATATATATTTTTTTGTAATTTATGCTAGTCCCAACTTCAAGAAATGGTTGAAAAGGAGGAAAGTGATACAGAAGCTTTTAAAGTTGTTTTTGGAAAGGAGTGTCCAGGCAGGGTACGCTGTTATGGGAGAAACATAACTAAAACTTCCTTAAAGAGAAAGGCAGAGATTAATGCTTTGAAACAAGCCCACAGTGAAGAGGTCTCTACATTAAGGGACGAGTTTCAAGATAAGATTGATAGATTGCAAAATGCTTTTAAGATCGTAATACAACAATGCAATCCTCAAATTAATATAGAGTCAATTGAAGATTTGTTAGGATTATCTCATGGAGATGCTAATAGTTCCCCAAAGGATATAAGACCGCAAATGCATTCATCTACATCAACTCATGCTCCATGTCATGGAAAGGTAACCATATATACCAATATTATTGATTTATATTTTTCTAATTATGTTATAGTATCAAAATGGTTGTTAATGTATGCAAAAATTTGCAATGACAACACCTAGAATAAAGTAAGTGGTTGAAATTGTTTAAGTAGTGACAACACCTAGAAGTGGCTGAAACTGTTTAAGATTTGTTATATGCAAAAGAGAAAAATCTAAAATTTCAAATTTAGACATATAGACTTAAAGTAAAACATTGAGTATTTTTTATGAATATTCCTGGTATGAGAAGATAAGTAAAGTAATATAAAGCCCACCCATGACATGAGATGTGAAGAATATAAACAATGTGTTTTGCTCATTGGTTTAGTTTTTATTTGTGCGAGGTTTAATTCTTGTTGATGTCTTAATAGTCCTTTGGACCAAAAATATTTATGGTTGATGTATTTTATTTTATTTTCTTATGCAGCAATGTATCAATGAAGATGTTGAAAAGGACGATATAAATGATGAAATTCAAGAGGACGACATAAATGATAAAATTCAAGAGGACGACCTAAATGATAAAATTCAAGAGGACGACGTAGATGACGAATTTCAAGAGGACGACATAGATCTAGATGATGAATTTCAAGAGGACGATATAGATGGTGAATTTCAAGAGGATGAAGTAGATGAAGAATTTATGGAGGATGACATATCTAACGAATTTCAGGAGGATGATCTGGATGATTTACTCTTAGAAGACAAACTTGAGTGAGTTGGATGATGTCCTTTTTTGGCTTGTAGTTGAAAGCATTATATGATTTTTGTTCTTTTGTTGAACTATGTTTTTAGTTATTTTACTATGGTCATACTTCAAAGTATTAAAAGTAATGTTACGTTAGGCATTTTGTGTACTCTATATATTATATCTTGAATTAAAGTTTGAACTTGATTTTATTATATTTCAACTTTTATGGATGTATGGTTTAAGTTATATAATCAATATTATTTTTGAAGCCAATTATTATTGACTATATTATTTTGATAATAATTGCAAAATTGTATATTTTATGTGGACACTATAAAACAACAACCTATAAGCTATGGCTACACTTCAAAAACGACCTTCCTGATTCAGGTTTAAGGCAACGATTTTTAATTGTAGCCGAATTTGGAAACGCTTAAAAAACGTTGTCTCAGAGGCCGCAAATAATTGTCCCCTATTCCTTTTCTATAGGCGATGTTTTTCAAAGGCGTGCCCAAAAAACATTAAAAAAACGTCGCCTCAAACAATAGGCAACGCTCGCACAGGAGACGCCTAGAAAACGTCCCCTATTTGTTTAGGCAACGATTTTCAGAGTTATGGCAACGCTTTTCAATTGTTGTTGGAGAGGCTAAATGTTGTAGTGCCTTTACATCCAAAGATAAGGCTTCTTACCAATCAATGGTAAGATAAAAATATCTAAAGGAGGAGGAAAATAACACTAAAGACCTTTTGAGTAGTTAGGTTGCTCCTAGTTGCTCGCTTGCTTACAACAAAAACATTTTATACACCAACACTTTCATTTTGAAACATTTTCAAAAGACAAACACTTTGTATGCATTCTTATAGAGACGAGAACCATTACAAAGACACCTTTTCAAAATCACTTTCAAAAACAAATTCCACAAACACTTCTTTGAACTATTTTCTAAATAACACTTTGTACACGTTCTTATAGAGACGAGAACCATTACAAAGACATTTTTAAAATACTTTCAAAACCCACACCACAAACACATTTTCAAACAAAAGCAAGTGATCTAGAAAGAAACTAAGAGCCCATAGATAACTACGGGTGAAAAGGGTGCTAACACCTTCCCTTTTCATAACCTAACCCCCCCCCCCCCCCCCGAACTCAAGAAATAATCTCAAAAGGTCTTTCCTGTTCTTTTCAACCTTTCCCTATTGGATAAAAGAAAAGTCGGTGGCGACTCTTGCTATCCGCAACCATTGCAGTCAAACGCAAAAATACCCAAGTCAGTTCTCCCACCGTATTACAAAATAATTTCAGAGTTTCTGTGGAGAATTTTTCCATCTCTTCTTCCTTCCTAGAAGGATTGACTTGGGCGGTGTTGTACCCCAAAATTTTCCCTCTCATATTTTCCCAAGATTTTTCCCTTACATGGTGGTTACAAACACTTGTTTAAAGAAAGAGGGAATTTTTTAATCTTAGCAAAGTGTCTTTCGATTGGCAGTTCAACAATGTCCTTCGATTGGCAGTTAAACAGTACCCTTCGACTAGCACGACAACAAGTTTCGACTAATATTTTAAAATCCTTCGATACAAGATTGTCTCACTAGTCTTTGATTGGGAATTTAACACCCTTCGATCAAGCTTTGGTCCGCAAGTCTACGATTGAGCTTTGTCTTCCTTTGAATTGGCTTCTTCGATTCAGAAAGAAAAGGAGTTCCTTTGGGCTTCCTTTGTTTGAAGCACCTCTGGATTCTTTCGTTTGGAGCATCTCTGGGCATCCTTCATTTGAAACGCCTTTGGTTTCTTTCACACAAGGGCCATTTGGAAAAATGGCCTGCATGCCTGCTAGCACAAGGCATAAACTTTCTTCATACCTACAAGGCAAACCCCTAGTAAATGCCTGACTGCACAAGGCAGGAACTTCCCTCATGCTAAGTTTTGACAGCCCAATTCTACACTATGGCATTCCAAAAGTCCATTCGAAGTACGCATATTGCTAGCCATTCAAAGAAGCATCGAAGGGGTCCAATCGAAAGGGAAAGGATTGAAGGCCCATTTGAAGGGTACACCAGAAGGAACATCTAAAGACCCAGTCGAAAGAGGCAACTTGAGCCCAGGCGAAGGCTACATAAAAAGGCCCATTCGAAGGGTGCATGGGAGGTCCAATAGAAGCATAGAGACTGGGGATATTCGAAAGCCAAAATTGTCCACATTTATTCAAATTTCAAAAGAGAAAAAGATCCCTTATTTTTTGCCACAGTTACAAAATTTAATTCATGGACTTGAAAACGTTTATTTATGGAAGTTAAACGTTTTTCTTCTTATCCCCTCCCCCTACTCTATATAAGCAGCATGCTTGCAAGCCAAAAAGGACACACGGAGACATTGGAGATACGCTTCCCATAAACCCACCAAAGTTATTAAAAGGTCTCATAAGTAATCCAAGTCAAAGAAACCCTTAAACAAAGGTTCCCACCTCTAGAAGTAAAATCGAAGCAATCCTCAAACAAGGATACCCACACCCATCACCACAGATTTACCCATCAATCGTTTGTAAGAATTGGTAAAAAGATCAAACTCTACATTTGCATGACCCATTGGTAGTTTCATTCAATTTGTCATTCAAGACTAAAGTCTTAGGTTCGACCCCAGGCCTACTTTTGTTTTGTTCCTAATACTTGCTGCAGATATAGCCTGAATAGACCCAGCGCACAGGATCGAAGGACCTGGGTTTCGATACCCAGGTCCTGCTTCTTTGTTTTTGCTAACTTACCTTTGAAGATTCAATACCCTCACAGCATCCACCCCCTGGATCGAAACCCATAACATGTCACTGGATCGAAGGGTAACACCCTTCACAGAATCGAAAGATAACACTCCCTCTAGATCGAAAAGTCCTTTTTCTCCCTGGACCAAAGGATGCCCCTTGTTTTTTTTGTTTTTTTGTTTTCATTGACTTCTTTTTATTTTAACATTAAAATCAAAATCACCAAAAACTATTAGGCTTAGATTTTTTTAATTAAACAATTAATTTCTTTAATTAATTAATTAATTAAATTTTAACTATTTCTTAATTTAAAATGAACTACAACTTAGAATTTAATTTAATCATTTTCTTTTCATAATAAAAATTTCAAAAAATATTAGGATAGTTTAGAATAAGTTTTTAATTGATAATTTTCTCTTTCTTTTAATTAATTAGATTTAACTTATGTTTCAATATTTTCTTAAACAAAAAATACAAAAAAAATATATTAGGATTAGTTTTCTTTTATAACCTAGAGTATTTTCCTATTTAATATTTATTTTTATTAATTAAATTTAGAGCTAGTTTATTTGTTTTTCTTAGTCCTAAATAAACAAAAACAATCAGAAAGATTTCTTTACTTAGCAATTTCTTAGGTTTCTTCTAGACGTAACATTCCTTTCGCGCGCTTTATTTTGCTCTCGCATTTTTATAATAATGTAACTATATACTGGCATGTAATAGATTAAATAGGAATTTTTTACAGTTTCCTTTATTTTTTTCTCCCCCATTTTGTACAGTGTAAATACCCCTCCCCAAAGCCATGTAATAATCTAGTTTTTTACTTTCCGCATTTAAATTTCTGTACATATTAACTGCTAGTAACTAGGTGTGTATGAAAAGACTGAAATCAAACGCTAGTAAACCTAACAAAAAGACAAAAAATAACGGAAACATAACACAATTGCACACAAGCACCTCTAGGGTACCCCACTTTGGTTTCCTTTAAGAAATAAAACAGTCATGAGGCAGGAACACTTTAGCAAAGACCCATAAATCAAAAGATCATAGTCCCTCGATGACCCTACAATTGCCTTTTCGGTAAATGATCTAGTCCCTAAAAGAAAATTGCTAAAGCGTCACCACAAGTTTCCTTTATGACTGTAAAACGTCCCTTTCGATATTCCCTCAAACATCTAATGATAGGGTTACCTACTCACTAATATTAGGATAGAACTGTCTAAAGGAAAAGAGGAAATGAACGACCCTTTTCGAGTATAAACGTAGAAAGCTGTTAGAAGTTTGCTCAAACATTTTGACCTTACACAAAAACTACTTTTCAACAGATATTTCAAAACACTTTGTATACTTTCTCCATTATCCCGAGAAACATTACAAAGTTCGCCATACTAAGGCATTTTCAAAACATTTTCAAACACAAAGCACAAAGGTATTTTTAAAAATGAGCAAACCTCTAAGAGCCCGTGGAAAACCACGGATGGAAAGGGTGCTAACACCTTCCCTTTCCGTAATCTACCCTCCTTACTCAGAAAATTCTTGAAAAGGTCTTTTTCTGCTCTTTTCACCCTTTCCTTTGTTGGATAAAAGAAAAGACGGTGGAGACTCTTGCTTACCGCGACATTTGTGAATACAAAATGCAAAACCAGTATTAAACAGTCGGTTCTGCCACCGTATCTCAGAACTGGCGACTTTGCTCGGGAGAAAATAAAAAGTGGGGTTTACCTTAGAGTTAGTTCATTATTAAAATGCTTTTGTATGCTTTGTTTGCTTTATCCTTGGAGGGTTGTTTGGGTTTTTACTATAGATCCTACACCCGGATCTTGGGAACACTTTTTAGGTAAACAGCAATAGATCGTGGAAACTGTACGGCGTAGACCGATATGGTTTAAGCAATGGCTGTGTTGGTGTGACACTTTGGTTGGTACCGGTATCCCTTGTGTTGAATCGAGGAGAATACAGGGCCGCCGCATGATGTCGTGAAGCACTAACGAACCTTAGAGCCTTAGTTGAACAAACTTGGCCATTAGAAAATAGTGAGATAGCTGCCCTCGGTTTAAAGCTGGGAATCGGTCTATACTCGATGCTACACTCATTGAGATTTGACTTTCAGGATGTTTCGGCCGCAAGAAAAGATTGCTAAGCTGAAATAATATCGATAAAGAAAGATCATTGATATTGAGATTCCTTATAACCCGATTACTATTTCTAAGACAGGTTGAACCAACTAAACATTCAAGAGGGTACTTTCCTTAAACCTCAGGCAAGGCTAAACCTAAGGTCTTGTGTACTTTTCTTGTGTGTGATTAATTTTCTTAAACATGACATCATGCATCATAAACATTCATTCTTCATTACACTAACCATTTCAAGGTTTAAGGGAATTTATATTTGTTTTGTTTTACAGATCATGGCTTCCGCTCGTAGAAATACTATCTAGGTCAGCTTCGTGAGAATACCTCTCCAACTCAAAGAGCTAGTATCAAGGGTTCTCGAGACTTCCTCATTCACCAAGAACTACGGTCGACTTCTCAATCTAGTTACCTCGAATTTTGATGAGAAGATGATGAGTGTGCTCTTTCAATTATTTGACCCTAAGCACCATTACTTCACCTTTCCAGCCTATCAGTTGGTACCCACCATAGAAGATTTCTCCCAGATATTGGGTATATCTATTCTTGATCAGGTACCTTTCACTGGTTTAAAAGAAATTCCCAAGCCAGAAGTCATTGCCTCAGCTTTACATTTGAAACGTTCCGACATTTTGTCCAACTGGGAAACAAGAAGCAGAGTTGAGGTTTTTCTAGCTAAGTTCCTAATAGAGAAGGCTCAGCTGTTTTGGGATGATTTGGACTTCCAGGCTTTTGAAGAGGTCTTGGCCCGTCTAATCTACGGGTTAGTATTGTTCCCTAATCCAGACTTACTCATAGATGTGAATTCTATCGAGGTCTTCCTCTCTCGCAACCCTGTGCCCACTTTACTCGGAGACATCTTTCATACCTTCCACACTCGTACCACGAAGAAAAGAGGGATTCTTATGTGTTGTGTGCCATTTCTTTCGAGGTGTTTTATTTCTCACCTTCCTAAATCAGTACATAAGAATGAAGAAGGTTTGGGCTGGTCGCAAAGGATAACGTCACTTTCTCACGCGGATATTCTTTGGTATTCCCGATCCATGGGAGATATTTCTATTATTGACCACTGTGGGGAATTCCCTAATGTCCCACTACTTGGAATTAGGGGAGGCGTAACTTATAATCCTTCTCTGGCTCTAAGAAAATTTGGTTACGCTCGAAGGGATGGTCCTCACGAGATGCTTATTTGGGGAATTGTGTTTAACTATGAGGATGATGTTCAAGGGTATCGTCAGAGGTTCATACGAGCTTGGGGCATGGTAAACAGATTTGATACCAAGACTTTGGGGCCGAAGACTTCCATCCATATGGAACCTTATCTCCAATGGGTAGGAGCTCGTGCTCAGAACCTTGTGATGCCATATATATCCATCTTACCAGTGATTGTAGAGCCCATTACTGAAGGGGATGTTCCTTATACAGTTCTTCATCCTGATATGCCCACTGATCTTGAAGAGCTGCAAAGATCTTGGATTCAGCTGAAGAAAGAGCGGGATACCTATAGAGATCATTTCTATGCCCATGAGAGGAAGGTATTGGAGCTCCCGAAGCAACTTCACGAAGAAAAAGGTATTAATGTCTATCTCAGCACGAATAGAAAACGCCCATGGGAAACCTGATTTCTTAGTTTTTAGAATTTTCAATTGTACGCCTAAAAGACAATTGTATTTTGAATTCTACTAATAAAATCTTTATTTCCTTTTTGTTCACAAATTTAAATTTCCCGAAATCCTTGAAAACATTGCATACATATATCATACATATCATTGCATAAATAGGTTTCAAAGCAGGTTTCTCATCTTCTTCGCTGTTTATTTCAGCAAGTAAAGAAATGGCTCTTGAACAAAACATCAAGGATCTCCAGGCACAAAACGCCCAGTTCCAACAAATGATCGTGGCTCTAGCTAAAGGGAAAGATAATATGAAATCTATCATACTGAAGGATAAGAAGAAGAAGCCAAAGAAACCAACTGGGGTAGTGAATATGGGAAGAAGGATCAGAGGACTAGTGCGGCGAGCGTCATAACTAGTAACTTCATCAAAAGAAGGAGACAATCAGGAAGAAGAGATGAGAGAGGAAGACCTCATCTTAGAGGAATATGATGATAAATCTGATTATAGTGAGGAGCAGTATCATCCTGCTGATGATAAATACAAACAGTTGGTGGATCGTCTGAATGCAATAGAAATCCAGAAGGTACATGGGCTGGATTTTGAAGAGTTGGGCTTGGTTTCTGGGGTTGTCATCCCGCAAAAGTTCAAGGTTCCAGTGTTCTCTAAATATGATGGGGTCTCATGTCCCAAGATGCATCTCTGATCTTATGTGAGGAAGATTCAACCTCACACTGCTGACAAGGACTTGTGGGTCTATTTCTTCTAAGACTGTCTGTCTGGGACTCAGCTAGAGTGGTTTTATCAACTAAAGGGGACCAACATTCGTAATTGGGAAGACTTGGATGCTGCTTTCTATAAGTAGTACCAATATAATGCAGACGTTGCTCTGATCCATGCACAACTCCAAAGTATGTCCATGGGTTCAAGCGAGGGCTTTAAAGACTATGCCCAGAAGTGGAGAGACCTAGCAGGAAGATTCCAACCCCATATGTCTAATAGGGAGTTGGTGGATATGTTTTTATGTACTTTATCTGGTTCGTTTTTCAACCATCTGATTGGAAGCTCCTCAGCTGGTTTTACTGAGCTGATCTTAACTGGAGAAAGAGTGGAAGCTGGTGTTAGAAGTGGCAAGATTCAAAAGGAGGCCTCTTCAAGTGCAGTAAAGAGACCTTTTGTGGGAAAGAAAGAGGTCAATGCTGCTTATAGTCAAAGAAATATGGGCAGAACCTGCAGCTACTCAACAACGAAGCAACCAGCCTACAATAGAAAGGCCTATGAGACAGTTTACCCGGATCAATATGACTTTGTCTCAAGTCTTACCACACTTATCGAAGTCCAATATGGTAACTTTAATAGAAGCTTCGAAAAATCCTAATACTGCCTCTCCCCGCTTCAATCCAAATGCTCGATGTGCCTACCATTCTAAGACTCTGGGGCATGACACAAACAATTGTTGGGATTTGAAGAACAAAGTGCAAGACCTTATTGATGCAAAGAGGTTGAATTTGATCCCCCTGAGACTCCCAACGTCATAACTACACCCATGCCCAAGCATGGCCCAGGAATAAATGTTATTGATGTTGTCTCCGCCATAGAAGATGCTGACAGTAGCTATGACATGGAAAACTGGATCTTCCCTACTACCAACCATGGACCCAGTAATTGGATAGCTAAAGACTTTGTGTCGATTACTTTTATTCAGGAGTAATTGTCTTTTTGTTTTTCTGGATATGTAATAAATGAACAATATAAACTCTATGCTTTGTGTCTTACCCGGGGCACAATGGTTTATTTGTGAGGGTTATCATTTTTCAATGTCATATGTCATTAATAAAGCATTGGATGTTTTGCATACAAATTTTGTGCTCTTTGTTTTTCTTTTCTGCTTTTATTTTATCAATGCAACTATGCTCTTACACACAGTCACGTATCAAACTGCAGATCCATATCCACTCTGGATCCCATTGATAACGGTTCTGCTATTGCCGGTTATGCCTTTGAAAATCCGATCAACCAAGCCGAGGACGAAGGTGAGTAAGATTGTGAGGTACCAGGAGAACTTGCCAGAATGTTACAACAGGAAGAAAGGGCTATACAGCCTCATGAAGAGCCAGTTGAGACAGTGAATCTGGGTACGGAAGAGGACAGAAAGGAAGTCAAGATAGGTGCAAATTTGGAGCTTAGTGTCAAACAATGATTGATTCATATGTTGCATGATTATGTTGAGATCTTTGCTTGGTTATATGAAGACATGCCAGGACTAGACACTGATATTGTGGTTCATCGCCTGCCGACAAAAGAGGATTGCCCTCCAGTAAAGCAGAAGGTCCGTCATATGCGCCCTAAAATGCCAAAGAAGATCAAGGCAGAAGTTATGAAATAGTTCAACGTGGGGCTCTTAGTTGTCACCTCATATCCATAATGGGTTGCTAACGTAGTTCTGATGCCTAAGAAGGACGGCAAGGTACGTATGTGTGTGGACTACAGAGACTTGAACAAGGAAAGCGCCAAGGATGACTTTCCGCTTCCCCACATTGATGTTCTGGTTGACAACACCGTACAACATAAGATCTTCTCCTTCATGAACGAGTTCTCTGGTTACAATCAGATCAAGATGGAACCCGAAGACATGGAGAAGAAAACCTTTGTCACACAGTGGGGCACTTTCTGTTACAGAGTGATGCCGTTTGGGTTGAAGAATGTTGGGGAAACCTATCACCGAGCTATGGTAGCTTTATTCCATGATATGATTCACCATGAGATAGAGGTCTATGTTGAAGACATGATAGCTAGATCTCAAATGGAAGAAGAGCAACTTGATCACTTGCAAAAGTTGTTCGATAGGTTGAAGACGTACAAGTTGAGATTAAATTCGAACAAGTGCACCTTTGGGGTAAGGTCTGGTAAACTCCTAAGTTTAATTGTCAGTGACAAGGGTATTCAAGTAGACCCTGCAAAGGTAAAATCTATACAAGAAATGTTGGCTCCTCGCACTGAGAAGGAAATTAGAGGTTTCTTGGGACGCCTAAACTACATTGTTAGGTTCATTTCCCATCTAACTTTACTTGTGTGCCAATCTTCAAACTCCTGAAGAAAGATCAAGTGTTAAAGTGGAATGATGAATGTCAGACTGCCTTTGATAGAATCAAGGAATACCTTCAAAAGCCTCCAATTCGGATGCCTCCGATTGAAGGAATACCTTTGATAATGTACTTAACGGTGTTAGATAATTCAATAGGGTGTGTGCTGGGGCAGCATGACGAGTCTGGTCGAAAAGAGCATGCAATATACTACCTTAGAAAAAAGTTTACCGACTGTGAAATAAGATACTCACTGCTCGAGAAAACATGTTGCGCTTTGGCATGGGCTGCTCGCCGACTAAGTCAATATATGTTGACTCACACTACCTTGTTGATATCTAAGATGGATCCTATCAAGTACATCTTCTAGAAGCCCACTCTCTCCAGAAGGATAGCAAGATGGAAAATGGTCCTGACTGAATACGATATTCAATACACAACCTATAAAGAAATCAAGGGAAGTCTATTAGTTGATCATTTGGCCCACCATGCCATGGACGACTACCAATCCATGAACTTTAGGTTCCCGGATGAGAATATTATGTTAGTGACTGACTGTGAAGAGCCTGGACCGGATGAAGGACTTGAGAAAGGATCCCGATGGACTATGGTTTTTGTTGGAGCTTCCAATGCACTTGGAAATGGCATCGGTGCTGTAATCATATCTCTTGAGGGTTGTCATACTCCTTTCACCGCCAGACTATATTTCAACTATACAAACAATATGGTTGAGTATGAAGCATGCATCATGGGTCTCAAAGCTGCTATTGACCTAAGAATCAAGTTCTTGAGTGTTTTCGGAGATTCGGCCTTGGTAATAAGTCAAATCAAAGGAGAGTGGGATACGAAGCACCCTAATCCCATCCCCTACAAAGAACATGTGCTGACATTGCTCCCACGCTTTGAAGAAGTCACCTTTGAACAGTTTCCACGAGAGAAGAATCAGTTAGCGGACGCGCTAGCTACTATGGCATCCATGTTTAAGGTCAGATGGGACAACGAAGCTCCTCAGATCACTATTGAGAGATTGGATGAACTAGCCTACTGCTATGAGATTGATACTAAAGAAGTAATGGACAAACCTTGGTTCCATGAAGTGAAAAGGTATCTCGAAGCTCAAGAATACCATGAGGGGGCATCTGTCAATGATAAGAGTTTTCTGATAAGGTTCTCTGCGAAGTTCTTCCTCAGTAATGGAATACTCTACAAGCGCAACCACGACTCTACTTTACTTCAGTGTGTAGACAAGAGCGAAGTAGAGAGGATTATGACGGATTTACACGAGGGTACCTTTGGCACCCATTCCAGTGGACATACCATTGCTAAAAAAATCCTACGGGCAGGATACTACTGGTCCACTATGGAAGCATACTGTTATCAGCATTCCTGGACTTGCCACAAATGCCAGATCTATGCTGATAAAGTACATGTACCTCTGGTTCCCTTGAATGTCTTGACTACTCCTTGGCCCTTTGCAATGTGGGACATCGACATGATCAGAGAGATTATACCTACCGCTTCCAATGGACATCGCTTTATCCTAGTCGTCATTGATTACTTCACGAATTGGGTTGAGGCATCCTCTTTTGCTACTGTTACCAAGAATTTTTTGCCGCATCTCATCAAGCATAACCTTATTTGTTGATATGGTATTCCAGAAAAATCATCACAGATAATGGTACAAATCTCAACAATACTATGATCACCGAACTCTGTAAGAAATTCAAGATCTAGCATCATAACTCTTCTCCCTACCAGCCGAAGATGAATGGCGTTGTTGAAGCTGCTAATAAGAGTTTCAAGGATTTTTCATGTGGAAGAAACTCATTTGTCTTTTTTTTTAATTTCTGATTTAAATTTGATTCAATGCATTATTCAATAAAGTCCATAACATGCACAGTGCGCCAGGTCCACTTGATCTGTTTACTAACGCGTTTTGACATTGATCAGATGGCCCATATTTTTTGGTTTGTATTTTCTTTTCTAATTTTTATATTTAATTGTTTTAAATTTCAAAAAAAACATAGAAAATTCATTTTTAGTCCAAAAAATCTGAAAAAATTATGAAAAATATTTTTGATTTTTCTCTTTCTGATTTTTATTTTTTCAAAATTTTATTGTGTTTTGATATTTTTAATAAATTTAAAATTTATTTGAATTGTTTTAAATGTTTAAAAATACTTTTATGCATTTTTAAAATCTGAAAAAATTATGGAATGATCCAATGATATTGTGACAAATATTTGTGACCTCATTCATTTTTTATTTCTGAATTTGTTATTTTTTATCATTTTTTGGTTTATTTTGCCCATTTCTTTTAATTTTAAAAATAGTTTCTGACTTTAAAAAATTAGCAAAAATTTTATAAAAATATTTGAGTTCATTTCTGATTTTTCTATGGTCTTACTTGATATTTCTTGATTAATTTGAACATAGTTTCCTTTTTCTCCATTATCTTCATTTTTTAATCATTTTTAAACCCTAATTCTTTTATTTTAAAATACAATTTAATTTTGGTATATTTTCTGGCTGATCTTGGGTTGAATTTTTGATCATGAACTTTATTAACATCATTGGATCCATGGTGTTGAGTCTAACTCCACAAAAATGGATGAATGATTTTAATAATAGTTTGATTAAATTTTAATTCAAATGTGATTTGTATATTCTTTCTCACCCTTCTTTATCTTATCCCTTTCTTATTGCACTAAGTATTATTGGAGCATGATATCTATATTATGTCTCAAAACAAATGGTGCATAGATTTCTATTGACCGGCCTCAAAATAGGTGCGGCTTCTACATAAGTCCACTTACAAATGCTTAACATATCGTTAAATTTTGTCTCGATTCGAATAAATGATCATTCGTGGCCCAAACCTATGTTTGCAAGCCCAAGTATGTTAATTTTATCTCTTTGATCCAATAACCTTGAGATTTATTGTGTGGAGGCTTTGGTTCTACCAATCCTCTAATGGATTTACAACACTTTTGGTCGACGTGGATCACTTAAACATTGTTGATCATTAAATGGTACTTTTGAGGATTCCAAATGGATGATATACTTGACAAAAAGCAAATGCAACTTGTTGTGTGGAGGCTTTGGTTCTACCAATACTCTAATGAGTTCCAAATGCAAGTTTCTAGATGGTCATCCAACTAACCACTAATTATTAAATTGTTTTTACTTTATGCTTTTATTTTTTAATGCTTTATGTACCATAAAAACCTTTAATGATACTTGGACTATTTGGTTACTATCATTGGCATTATGGAGCATTGGACTTCTTGGACTTAGGATTAGAAACCTTGGCCTATGTTAGAGACCTTGTGACCGATTGATATTTTGTCTGGAGTTCTTGAGGTTTACCTCAAGACATTGGGTTGTTTGTTTGTTTTATGTGCAGGTTATTATGATTACATTCTTTGTCTGTAATATGAAATTCACCCGTATACAGCTGTTACTCTGCACAATTTTTGTGAAGACTTAATACACTTGAAGTTTGGTTCTCTCAAGAGGTCTAGTATTTTTGCTTGCTTGGTTTCAATCTAAAGAATAGGAATTCTATCTTTACTCATAATGTCAAGTATTAGCTTCTGGATGGTTTGATGGTTCTTATCCCTAGCTTTTATATTATGCTTTAGGATAGTCTCTTCTTCTCCTTCCATCTTCTTTAATTTCAAAAAATTTCTTCCTCCTTTTGAAAGTTCTTCTTGTTTTTAAACATGAACCACTTTCATAATAAACTTGGACTTAGATCCATGCATTTTCAAAATCATTTTCATAAGTAAACTTCAATCAATTTAATAATACCTTGACATTTTTGTGAGAAGACTAAAAGTCAATCAATCTCATTTCAAACCATTTTTGCCACTTTGGCTTTTATTTTAAAACCTTTCTCGAAAGATTAGACTCTTGTCAATCCTAGTAGTGATTCAAACAACTATACTTCTAAAATATGCAGTGAAGAGAGATATTTTCCACTTGGGTGTTGAGTTAGGCATTGTTGATTTTAAAATCCAAGCCATATCCTCCACTTTGAGATGATGCAAATACTCCTTTCTCATGATTGTGGGTAGTAAGTATGTTTTCCACACGGACAATAACGATGATGTCTTATCTCATAAAATTAACCAATACACTTGTGTTTTAAAATTTTTGAAAGGTGAACTACGTGTACCCTGATCCCCTATTGCGTGAAAGGTGGTACGTAGGCACTAAAGGTTTGCAACTGTGGCAGGTGCAAAAATCATTAAAAAAAATATTTCTTTTCTCACCTCCACTATCTATTTTACATACAACCTTTTATAGCCAAAACATACAAATTTTACAAAGAGGTTCCTGCGGAGTACCGTAGATGTTTAGGATGCTAATACCTTCCCTTTGTATAACCAACCCCCTTACCTTGAATATTTCCCCCTCTTTTTGGGTTACTCGCTCTTTTCCCATTCCTTTGGAAACAATAAAGCGCGGTGGTGATTTTTATTTTGATCTGTATAAGTCTAGTAAATCCAATGGCTTAGTCTTAAACATTTCTACCGCTACAGAAAAATGGCGACTTCACTGGGGAAAGATTGACCTCTTGCTGGTCTATCCCTAAGTGGGTTGAGCCTACCTTTGTTTATATCTATATATGTGTTATTGTTGTTTATGTGTTATATGTTGTATATATAATTGTCTGGATTTTCCTGGTTTTTAGGGTGCTTGGTGATTACTTATAAGTCCTATATCCGGACATGGGAAAACATTAAGATAGGACAGGCGGTATAGTCATTTTAACTTTGAGGGAGTAATCCAAAAAAAGAAGGCATGAGATCCCCCACTCAGTGGAGGCCCCTTTGAGTGTAGTGTCGTTTACCAAGTAATCAGGAAGACGTACTGCTTTCGACCTGGGAGCCTGCTGAAGCTGAGGACCGTAGAATACCTAACCCATCTTGGCCTTTTAGGTGTAGTGGAGAAACTACGACGTAGTTGTCACGCGATACTATGCTCAGACAAGTTTTTCTTGAGAATATTACTAATCACCGAGTCAATTGGGAAGTTGGTAATATCCGAAGGAAAGATGTAGACTCTGGGAACCTCTAGAACCTTGTTTGGCAGGAGATAACTTTTAGAACATACCTTATGGATAGTACCTTCGACCTCATGCTCGTGACGTTAAACCTATGAACCATATATGTGTGATCTTGATGTGATTGTTGCATCATGTATCCATGCACTCATAAGCATCTTTTGAAGGAATTTCATTTCAAGGGACTTAAAAGTTGACCATTTGTTAATATCTCAGGTGCCTTTTGACCATGGATTATGGAAAAAGAAAGTATGGAAAATACAGTTTCAAGGATCCCAAGATAGATGCGTTAATCAGTCTAATTCCCGAGATTGAGTGTCCTGCAGATTTCGGAAGAAATATGGATCCATCATTCCTCTCATAAAGCTTAGGATGAAGGAGGGTATTCTCTCGACTTTGGTCCAGTTCTATGATCCGATGTATCATTTCTTTACTTTCCCTAATTATCAGTTGATGCCTACACTGGAGGAGTATTCTTATCTGTTGGATTTACCTATTACCGATCATTTCCTTTCACTGGTTTGGAGGGAGAGCCAAAATCACATGAGATTGTTGCTTTGATTCATCTGGGGAAGTCTGAGGTTGAAGCCCATATGACTACTAAAGGAGGGATTAGAGGATTACCAGCTCAGTTCTTATTGGAGAAAGCTCGTTACTTTGCCAGGATGAAGAGTACATTTGCTTTTGAGTCCATCTTTGCTCTACTTGCTTACGGGTTCTTCTTATTTCCTAATATGGACAAGTTTGTTGACGTTAATGCTATCAGGATCTTCATGATTAGAAACCCAGTTTGTATATTGTTGGGTGATGCTTATTACTCTATTCATCTTCGGAATTCTTATCACGGGGGGATGATTATCTGTTGCACGCCTTTGTTGTACTGGTGGTTTATCTCTCATATGCTTCAGTCTGATTATTTTTAGGATGTTAGGAAGGAACCCCGTTGGGCTCCTAAGATCATGGCACTTACTCACTCGGATATTGATTGTTATCATCAAGCTTACCAGGATGTAGAGATTGTCTACAGTTATGGTAGTTTCCTCAATGTCCCTCTTCTTGGTACAAAGGGAGGAATTGACTATAACCATGTTCTTGCACGACGACAGCTTGGTTATCCGATGAGGGATAAACCAAATAGTATTCATTTGAGTGGTTTCTTTCAGAAGGAGGGAGAAGACCATAGGGAAGCTAGGGAGCAGATTGCGAAGAGCTGGCGTCATATCCATAAGAAGAGTAGGAAAGATTTGGGACCGAGAGGGGCTGTTTCTTTGGAACCTTATCTTCAGTGGGTCCAAACGAGAGTTATTCAGTTGAAGATGTCGTATTCTCGGGAAACACCTATGCCTGATTTGTTTGCAAAGACCACTCCTCCTTTATTGGATGATGTAGAAGAGCTACAACTTTCTTTGGTAAGGATGCAGCAGGAAAATGATGCTTGGAAGAATAAGTGCCAAACTTTAGAGATTTCCTATAGAGCAGATTTGAAGGAGAAGGACGGCTTGATTGAGATCCTTGAGAGTCAGGATGTAGAGATCATGGAGAGGCAAGGGGATTTATTTTCTCCTAAGCCTCAGTCAGATACTAGTTGCTCACTTCCTGATTCATGTGATTGGAAGGAGGTTGCCACCAGATATGCTGAAGAAAACCAGAGGTTGAAGGCTCAGATTACTAGGCTTACAGGGAAGTGCCAGTGTATAGAGTGATCTCAACCAACTTTACTTAGGGTTTTAGACTTTATTTTCTTCTTGTACTTGGTATTATTGAAACTTGTAATCCATTTTGAAGTTATTATAATGAAACTTTTAAATATTTCAAATGTGTTATTACTTTGATATTTACAATGTGTCTATAAATCTTTAAGTCCCTTGAAATATTAATAATAAAAATTAATCACGTGCATTGCATATCATGCATCATATTGCACGTATTTCTTGCATTTGTTATGCATATCCAGGTGTCATACCAGGCTTCTTTACTTTGTTCAGCAAGTTGACTCACCATTACAACACTCGAGTTAATTTCAGAAGGAAGATGGACAACTTAGAACAAGAGAATCGCGAGCTGCGCGAGGAAGTTTCTGCTTTGAAGACCGACGTGGACAATATTACTGCTCTGATGGAATCTCTGGTGGCTGCTCAGAATCAGCCACCGAGTGTTCAACCTCAACTAACAAGGGTTACTGCTTAAGCTCTGGTTATTCATGTGTCTGCTACTCCAGCTGTTGTTCAGAATCGCATGCCTCATGGTTATCCATGGGGAATGCTAGAGAACTTTGTGCTTGAAGGTTTTAGTCTTGGTCCTCAATATACTCCAGTTGTTCAGACTACTGTTACTCCCACACCTCTTGTGGTGCATGTTGCTTCTGCTGCACCTCCTTCGGTGAATTTGGTTCTATTTGTTAATGATGATATGTGTCGCCCTTTTCCTCCACCAAGTGAAGACTTGGATCTTTATCACAGAATGGACAACCTTTAAGAACATTTTGACAAGATGCGAAGGGAGATGAAGGCCCTCAGGGGAAGAGTTATTCGGGAAGAACATGAATGAATTATGCTTGGTCCCAAATGTTAAGATACCTGCCAAGTTTAAGGTCCCAGAGTTCGAGAAGTACAAGGGAAACACTTGTCCTTGTTCTCATCTTGTGATGTATGTAAGGAGAATGTTTATCCATACTGATGATCAGCGTATGCTGATTCACTTTTTTCAGAATAGTTTGACCAATGTTGCGTTGAAGTGGTATATGAGTTTGGACAGCGCCAACATCCATACTTTCAATGACTTGGGAGAAGCATTTATCAAACAATACAAATACAACATGGACATGGCGCCTGACCGTGATCAACTCAGGGCCATGGTTCATAAAGATAGGGAATCATTCAAAGAAAATACATAGAGATGGCGTGAGGTAGCCGCCCAAGTGATTCCTCCCATGGAAGAGAAGGAGATGACTAATATTTTCTTGAAGACTCTGGGTTCTTTCTACTATGAAAGGATGGTAGCGAGTGCGCCAAGTGACTTTACCGAAATGGTGGGCATGGGTATCCGTTTAGAAGAGGTTGTAAGAGAGGGTCGTTTAACAAAGAGTGAAGGTTCTGGAAGTGCAAAGAATCCATCCTATGGTTTTACCAAAAAGAAGGAAGAGATACAAATGTTGTTATGCAAGAAAGGAGAGTTAATCCTCCTAGAAGAAATTATCAGTGTCATTAGCAAGTTGCCTCCATCACTCCAGTTTTTGGAGTAGCTCCAACCACCGTTTCTTATCAAAGACCATCCCAGTAGGGGAATTAAGGGTATAATAAGATAAGGGAGAGTTGTGACCCTATTCCTATGAGTTATACATAGTTACTGCCAGCATTAATTCAGAAGAAGTTAGTTCAGACTCGACCACCTCCCGTTCTACCATCACCGTTGCCTTGGTATTATAAAGCAGACCAAACATGTGCTTTCCATCAGGGAGCACCAGGGCATAATGTTGAGAACTGCTATCCTTTGAAGACTGAGGTATAGAAATTGGTAAAGTCTGGTATTCTATCTTTCAAACATATGGGCCCTAATGTGAAAGACAATCCTCTACCCAAGCATGGAGGAGCAAATGCTATGAATATGGTGGCCGGTTGTCCAGGCAACTTCCGGATTTTTGATATTAATCAGGTTAGAGGAGATTTGGTGAAAATTCAGACATACCTCTGAATTTAGCTACTATACGCATGACCATGCCGGTTGTGCTATTTAAAGTACAAACATACAAGGTTGCGATAAGATAAAGGTTGATTTATAGGAGATGATGGATGAGGGCTTCATCCATATAATCAGGCATAGGGCAGAGCATGAAGAGGAAGTGAACATGATTTCTGGATGTCCTAGAGAGTTCAGAATTTTTGATGTGGAGTATATGAATTAGGACCTTGTGCAATTGCACGGTACTTTCTGCCACATGGTGGGTCAGGCGGAACATCAGTATGGATCTTACCGAGTTTACTGCCAGGACTCCCAAGGATGTTCAATTGTGATTAAAGGTGTTCATTTGTTGTTGGATAATGGAACCATCAAGGTTACAGGTCAAAGGGATGATTACCATGAAGTTAATGTGATTTAGGTTTGTTTGGCTGAAGAGGAGTCAGATGATGAGTATGCCTCTGCGGGTGAATTCTTCTCCTCGGATGAAGATATGTTTTCCAAAGATGACTATATAATGACTGAAGGTGTTAAAGAGGGAGTAAATGTTATTGTGCCTTTTTTTGGTGCACCCACCCATTTTGAAGTATAATATCATAGCAAGCCAGCTATCACTCCATTGGTGATTAGTTTTTCGGGTCCTGTCCCCTACGAGTCAAATAAGGCAGTACCCTACAAATGTAATGCTACAATCTTAGAGGATGATGTGGAAGTTCCCATCCAGCCGATGCCTGATGTTGGAAATATTGCCGAGACTAGCAGAGTGACCCGTAGTAGTTGTATATTTGCACCAGTTGTTCATGGAGATGTTAGTGCTGGAAAGAAAATTGTTGAAAATGTTGAGCCCAAGAAGGAAGTGGGTGAATCTAGTGGAGCTACGCTAGAGAAAGACGTGGATGATATTTTGAAGATAATCAAGATGAGCGACTACAGAATTGTAGATCAGGTACTGCATACTCCTTCAAAAATATTTATCTTGGCTTTATTGATGAACTCCTCTGCTCACAGTGAATCTTTGATGAGGGTATTAGACCAAGCTTTTGTGGAGAGTGACATGCCTATATACCAATTCATCAGTGTAGTAGGGAACATTACATCATGTAATAACCTGAGTTTCTGCGACAATGAATTTCCAGCCGAAGGAAGGAATCATAACTTGGACCCTCACATCTCTATGAACTGCAAGAATGATTCACTATCCAATGTGATGATTGATAATGGATCCGCATTAAACGTCATACCAAGAAGCACGCTTATGAAGTTGAAATATCAAGGAATGCCCATGCTCCCGAGTGACATTATTGTGAAAGCGTTTGATGGATCAAGGAAATCTGTTATTGGTGAAGTGGACTTGCCTATTCATATAGGCCCGCATTTGTTTCAGATTACTTTCCAGGTCATGGATATTGTACCTGCTTATAGCTGCCTGCTGGGACAGCCGTGGATACATGAGGCAGGGGCTGTCACTTTGACTTTACACCAAAAGCTAAAGTTTGTATGTGAAGGAAAATTGGTGATTATAAATTGAGAGTAGGAATTATTGATATCTCATTTGTCCTCTTTCAGCATTGCGGAGGCAGATGAAGCTGTTGTTGGAACCCAATTCAAAGCTTTATCCATTGACAATATAAGAGGAAATGAGAATTCTATGGTTTCACTTAAGGATGCGTAGCAGGTTGTGTGTAATGGTCATAGTGAAGTATGGGGATAGATTGTGGATCCACCTGTAAACAAGAATAGAGTTAGCTTGGGGTTCTCTGTGAAGAATGATAAAGGTATGAGCATGAAGCCGAAGTCTGCTGCAAGAAAGTATCAAGACATATTTCATAGTGGAGGTTATCTTTATCCAACTGTTTACGGGATTAATTCCATTGTGGAAGATGAAGCAGAGCCGAAAATGCCAAATTATGTGACGCACGGAGTTAGAGTTCAGAAGTGGATCACCATTGATGTTCCCTCTTGCATACATGTTTCAAAGTAATTTGTTTTGTTAATCTTTTTGAAAATCTTTCACTCTGCCCAAGGTGAAGGTATTAATATTGTATGGGCTCATCATTTGCTTTGATTTTTAAAATCAATAATAAAAGTTGTCTTTGTTTCTCAAATTGTGTCTTTACTTTTTTCTTTTTCTTGGAAAATGGTAATCAGAAAAAACCTTTCAAAATAAATAATATCTGAAATTTAATCTGCGTGATCACTTGTTATATGTGTCAGTTTCTAAAAATAATCACAAATCATATGTGCAGATTAATTAAAAAACCCGTTGAATACAATGACCATGCATCCTCTCCCAAATTTTAATGTCCTGTGTATGGGGCCGAAGAAGAAGACTATGATGAGATCCCATAAGAGGTCTCGCGGTTGCTTGAGCGCGAGGAGAATTCCATTCAGCCATAGAAAGAGCCATTAGAAGTAATCAATTTGGGTTTAAAGGAAGATCCAAAGGAAGTCAAGATTGGAGCATTACTGCATCCTGATGTGAAGAGCAGGTTGGTTGAGTTACTGAAAGAGTATGTGGACATTTTTGCTTGGTCTTACCAATATATGCCTGGTCTAGATACAGATATTGTAGAGCACCGTTTTCCATTAAAGCCGGAGTGTTCGCCAATCAAACAGAAGTTGCAAAGAACTCACCCAGAAATGGAAGTGAAGATCAAAGAGGAAGTTCTAAAGCAGATTAATGCCGGTTTTCTTGTGACGTCAGTGTACCCTCAATGGATTGCCAATATGTGCGTAGATTACAAAGATCTAAATAAAGCTAGTCCAAAAGATGATTTTCCATTGCCACACATTGATATGTTAGTGGATAGCACAAGAAAATTCAAAGTTTTCGCGTTCATTGACGGGTTTTCCGGGTATAATCAAATAAAGATGGCTCCAGAGGACATGGAAAAAACAACGTTTTTCACACCCTTGGGAACATTCTGTTACAAGGTGATGCCCTTCGGGTTGAAGAACGCTGGTGCAACGTACCTGAGGGCTATGACAATACTATTCTATGATCTGATGCACAAGGAAATTGAGGTATATGTTGATGATATGATTGCTAAATCCCATACTGAAGAAGGGCATGTAGAAGATTTGTTGAAGTTGTTTTAGCGTTTGAGGAAGTATCGTCTCCGCTTGAATCCAAATAAATGTACCTTCAATGTTCGGTCAGGGAAATTGTTGGGTTTCATTGTTATTCAGAAAGGGATTGAAGTTGACCCTGATAAAGTTAAATAAATTCAAGAGATGCCAGCACTGAGAACTAAAAAGCAAGTCAAAGGGTTCCTCAGGCGTTTGAATTATATTTCCATATTCATTTCCCACATGATTGGAACGTGTGAACCGATCTTTAAGTTGTTAAAGAAAGATCAAGGTTGTGTGTGGACAGATGATTGCCAAAGGGCATTTGAAAGTATTAAGGAATATCTGCTTGAACCTCCTGTCTTGCTCCCTCCTGTTGAAGGAAGACCATTGATTATGTATCTGACAGTGTTAGATAATTCCATGGGCTATATTCTTGGACAACAAGATGAAATGGGGAAGAAAGAGTATGCCATTTATTATATCAGTAAAAAGTTTACTGATTGTGAGTTACGGTATTCTATTCTGGAAAAGACATGTTATGCTCTAGCCTGGGCGGCAAAACGTTTGCGGCAGTATATGTTGAATCACACTACTTGGTTGATCTCCAAAATGGATCCAATCAAGTACATTTTTGAAATGCCTGCTCTTACTGGGAGAATTGCCCGCTGGCAGATGCTATTATCTGAATATGACATCGAATACCGCACTCAAAAAGCTATTAAAAATAGCGTGTTGGCAGATTATCTTGCTCACCAACCAGTTGATGATTATCAGTCTGTGAAGTATGATTTCCCTGATGAGGATGTGATGTTTCTGAGAGTGAAAGATTGTGAAGAACCATTGCTTGAGGAAGGTCATGATCCTGAATCTCGTTGGAGTATGATATTTGATGGAGTTGTGAATGCTTATGGTAAAGGAATTCGTGTTGTGATTGTCACTCCACATGGATCACACATTCCTTTTACTGCAAGGTTGACATTTGATTATACTAATAATATGGCAGAATATGAGGCTTGCATCATGGGTCTCGAGGAAGCTATTGATCTTATAATTAAAATTCTAGATGTGTATGGCAATTCAGATTTGGTAATAAATCAGATTAAAGGAGAGTGGGATACTCGTCACCCTTGCTTGATCCCTTACAAAGATTATGCTAGAAGATTGTTACCCTTCTTTAATAAAGTTGAATTCCATCACATTCCTAGAGATGAAAATCAAATGGCGGATGCTCTGGCAACTCTGGCTTCTATGTATCAAGTAAATACTTGGAATGATATATCTCGAATTATGGTTTGGAGAATGGATAGGCCCGCTCATGTGTTTACAACAGTGGAGGTAGCAGATGAGAAACCTTGGTATTATGATATCAAGCATTTTCTTCAGGCTCAGGAATACCCGATTGGTGCTTCGAATAAATATAGAAAGACATTGAGAAGATTGGCTGGCAGCTTCTTCCTCAGTGAAAATGTGTTGACAAGAGAAATTATGACATGGTCATGCTCAGATGCATGGATAGACACGAAGCAGACATGTTGATGCATCATATTCATGAAGGTTCATTTGGAACTCATATCAATGGACACTTGATGGCTAAAAATATGCTAAGGGAAGGTTACTATTGGCTGACAATGGAATCTGACATTTACAAATTTGCAAAGAAGTGCCATAAATGCCAGATTTATGTGGACAAGATTCATGTGCCTCCGACACTTCTCAATGTGATCTCTTCCCCGTGGCCTTTCTCTATGTGGGGTATTGACATGATCGGGATAATAGAACCCAAAGCTTCAAATGGACACTATTTTATCTTGGTAGCAATTGATTACTTCACCAAATGGGTGGAAGATGCTTCATATGCTAATGTTACTAAGCATGTGATGGTGCGCTTCATTGAGAATAATATTATATGTTGGTATGATGTGCCGAGCAGAATTATCACTGATAATGGCTCGAATCTGAACAACAAGATAATGATAGAACTTTGTGAGGAATTCAAGATTATCCATCAAAATTCATCTGTGTACAGGCCGAAGATAAATGGGGTTGTTGAAGCTGCTAATAAGAATATCAAGAAGATTATCCATAAGATGGTTGTTACTTATAAGGATTGGCATGAAATTCTCCCTTTTGCTTTGCATGGATATCAGACATTTGTCCGGACTTCAACAGGAGCAACCCCGTTCTCCCTTGTGTATGGAATGTAAGTTGTACTCCCAATCGAGGTTGAGATTCCCTCTTTATGTGTGATAATAGAAACCAAGTTGTTAGAGGCTGAATGGGTCCAGAGCAGGTTTGATCAATTGAATTTGATCGAAGAGATGAGAATGACGGCTTTGTGTCATAGGAAGTTATACCAGAAGAGAATGAAGAAAGCTTTTGATGAGAAGGTCAAACCTCGTGAATTCAGAGAAGGCGACCTCGTGCTCAGGAAGATCATGTCTTTTAACGCTGATTCTAGGGGCAAGTGGACTCCCAATTTTGAAGGCCCGTATGTTGTCAAGAAAGCCTTCTCCGGCGGTGCATTGATTCTTGAAACTATGGATGGCGAGGAGTTCCCACGTCCCATGAATGTTGATGCAGTCAAGAAATACTTCGCCTAAAGAAATAAAAGAACAGCTCGCTAAGTTGAAAACCCGAAAGGAAGGCTTAGGCAAAAAAGAGCGTCTCGGTAGGCTGAAAACCCGAAAGGGAGGTCTAGGCAAAAATTAGAGACATAAAAAGAATAAATTTCCCGCTAAGTTGAAAACCCGCAAGGGCAGCTTAGGTAAAAGTTAGAGACTTTCTTGGCAAGTAACTACATCAGACAAGACTTGATCATTGAAGCAACAATCTTCTCGGATCCTCATCATACTTCAATGGAAGTTGCTGCTCAGGACTTCAAAAGTTGTTAGAGGGGATAGTGGTCATTGTATCTCAATGTATCTTTTCCATTATATATTACTATTTTCCGAACTTTGTAATCATCCATGGAGTCTCGCCATTCACAGACTACCATTCTATTAATGAAATTTGAGATTTTACCCAATTCTTTGTATTTCTTATTTTATTTAGCTTGCAAAGACTCCATTTATTATTGATAATAATTTTCAAAGCGGAAATATTAAATAACAAAATTGTTCTACAAAAAAAATTTACAATTTACTTTTACTTTAGATTGTGTGATTCAAGAGAAAAACAAAAGTGGTGATCCCAGGAATGGATGAACTCCAGTAGTTTTGAGAAGTTTTTATTTCCCCCGGGAAGGTTTACTCAGGATGTTTTTGTTGTATTGAGTTTGTGACTCCAGTGTCTCTAGTCAAGTCTTAGTTCATTTTTTCTTCTTTTCTGAGTTTGCATGATATGAAGACTCAATCCAAGATTTCTCCAGTGAAGGTTTCACTTATTTGATAGAACTCCTTTCTCCCTAGAGAAGTTGGTATAATAATTACTCTTGAAGAACACGTATCTCCGGTTTCTCCAGCGAAGAACGTATATTGGTTTCCCCTCGAGGATGTGGTGTTGACCTCCCCAATGATGTCAGCATGAAATCTCCAGTTGATGTCTCGATGATGAAGCATTATATGCCTTAGTGAAGTTTGTATGTTTTCCTCCTTCAAAATGGGCTTGAATTCCCCAGTGAATGTTTGGATGATTTGGCGTCCATCTGTTGTATTTGAAATAGCTTTGCAATCCCCAGTAGAAGTGTTACATTTGAAAATATTTATTTCCCCGTTGAAGTATGAGTGCCACTCCTTGGTGAAGCCTGGAGAAGGATGTTATATCCCTGTATTTGTACTATTTCATTGTTATATTATGTTTATCCCCAGTAAAATTAAGCCATGCAGTAGGACTTTGTTTCCTCAGTTGGTGCTTTTTTTGTTCTTTTGGGATGATCATCTTGGATGTGATTTGGCCAAGTGTTGTGTGCGCTCGAGTTGGTTTTGTTTGTGTATTCCCAGTATTATATGTCTGTTTGGTCAGGATATACACAATAACACTCATACACTCATACACTCATACATACATCATACATAGTTAAATTTAGCAACTCATTGCTCATTCACGCTCGTTAATATTTTATGGACATATTTCCCTGTTTTGAAGAGTTATGTTATCCTCTCTCCAATAGATTGTCAAGTCATAATCAGAAAATGTATATTCTTTTAATTTCCCCACTGAGTTATCCCTCGTGGAAGATTTTTTCTTTAGCCTTCCTACACAACTCTTTGACTGGATAGATTGGGTCTCCCTCTTGAGTTTGTTTCTCAAAGGATGTATTTTGGTAGACCGTTTTACTCTAGTTTATTTCTGGATTGAATCTTTGTTTCCCATCATTTTTATTACTTTGGATGTCTGGAAGCTTCGGATTTTGGTTTGGGAATGTGCATTTATTTTGCACGAGAAGACTTTTATCTCCTCAGCAGGAATATGTTGGCATTTCCCCAGGAAGCTGTATGTCATTTCCCATGGAGTCATGATTCATTCCGCAGGAAGTTGTATGTCATTCCCCAGGGAGTCATGATTCATTCCCCAGGAAGTCATATTTCATTCCCCATGAAGTCATATTTCTTTCTCCAGGAAGCCATATTGCTTTCCCCAGAAAGTCATTTTTGCATTTCTTCCTATAATAGCAAGTAACAGGTCTCTTTATTTGAGACAGCTTATATATTACCCTTTCCAGGCAGAGTGCCTTGGTTAAAGATGAAGTTGAGACCCATTCTAGGTGAAACGCCATAATTTTGGGAATAAACTTGGTATCTTTTTTCTACCTTCAGTGAATGTTGGTAGTTCATCGTCAGTGAACGGCGGTGCTATGATATTTTCTTTTCTACCTTCAGTGAAAGTTGGTAGGTATTTGACAGTGAACGTCGATGATTGTTATCTTTTTGCTACCCTCGGTGAATGCTGGTAGTTCATCGTCAGTGAATGGAGATGCTATGATATATTCTATTTCTACCTTCAGTGAAAGTTGGTAGATCACTGTGATCGGTGGATCTGGAACTGACTGTTTAACGCTGGTTCGCGAAATGTCGCGGAAGCAAGAGTCGCCACCGTCTTTTATTTTCTCCAAATGGAAAGGACAAAAGCACAGAAAAATTCCTTATAGAGATTGCTCTCGGTTCGGGAGGTAGATTATAGAAAGGGAAGGTGTTAGCACCCTTTCTATCCATGGTTATCCATGGGCTCTTAGATACTTGCTCAATGTGTTTTCAAAAATGTTTGCTTGCTTTTCAATGTGGGTTTAAAAAAGTTTCTTTGAAAATTTCAGATCGACTCGTACGTCAGAGTGTTTGAAAAATTTGCTTTGAAAGCTTTTGAAAAGTGTCGGTGTGAAAAGATTTTTGTTTGTTTTTGAAATTGGAGCAAGTATCCTTGAGTCGTCTACCTACCCTAAGGAATTCGTCTGTGTAAATGTCCTTTAAAGTAGTGCCATCCCACCATCGAGAGGTAGGTAGCACCACCGTTGGAGGTGTTCGGGTCAATTCGAGTTTAGGGACATGGTGATCACCGGAGCAATGGGAAGACACCTTAGAAGCTACCCTCATGCCAGGTTCCCGGATCATGAGGACTTACTAAGACGTCCTCTACTCGACGACCACCTTTCGAAAGGCAACAGTGAGGCGTACCCTAGGGGTGGTGTGTGCGAATTGTGTGTCATGTTTCAGTTATTTGTCTTGTCATGTTTGTCGTGTTCTACGCTTGAGTTTAATTTGACATTCATTCTTTCATGCTTGATTAACAGTTAGGAGTGCGGAAAAGATAAATCTAAACTATTACAAATGGCGCGGGTCCACATCGCCAAATTAAACCGGACCCGATTTAGCGGAAAAATAAATAATGCGAAGAAAATAAAGTGCGAAAAGTAAATTACATGGCTTTGGGATATTTACAAAATTATAATAAGCGATTATAAGATAAATGCGCGAAATAAGGAAATTAAAACAAAAATAGGGCATTGGACCTTTTTACAAACAATTACAATTACTAAGAAAATTAAAAATGAAAATTAAATGAGAACGATATTTTTGTGTTTTTTGATTTAATGAAAAAAAAAGAATTAATTGAAATTAAATTAAAAGGGAAACCCTAATTCTAATATTTTTTATTTATTATGAAAAGAATTAAAATATGATCTAAATTAAACCTAAAATTTATTATGTACAATTTAAATAGGAAAATAAATAAGTAATTATTATTATTCTAAAAAAAAGAAAAATATTAAAGGTAATAAAAAATAACAATTAACCTAATCCTAATATTTTTGGATTTTTATTAAAAAAGAAATTAATATTAAAACCTAACTAAACTAAGTAATCTACATTTTTATTTATTCATGAAAATAATTAGTATATAAATATTTATGCTTTTGTGTATTTTCTGATTTTTTAGTGTTTTTATATTTTTGTTAAAATAATTAATTAAAACAAATAATTAAAATAAACAATCAATTAAAATAAATGAAATAAAAAAAAGAAATCAAACCAGAGTGGGGTGTAGACCCCAATTTAGGAGGTTCAAATCTGAAAAAGCCTGGCCCACTAAGGGTTGATTCGTTGACTTTCTTGGATCAGATGTCAGCGCTTTGACCTAGTGCATGGTATTCTTTGAATCCTGGCCCTTGATCTGGGTGAGATGGACGCGTGGGCGATGGATTATTGAGCGTGTACGGTGAACGTTCACGTTAGGCCTGCATGGAATCAGCTATAGAAAAATAATATGGAATTTATGCAAGACCTGGGACTTGAACCCAGGTCTGTGAGGTCACAAGCGTAGTGCGTTGCCAGCTGAGCCATTCACTTTCAATTAACATAATATAGCAATTAAATAATAAATATCAAAATTGGTCAATGGTCCTAAAAGCGCGCGCGACATTTAAATGAGCCAGTCCCATTATGCCACGACATTATCATCTTCGTCCCTGTAAACATAAGACTCAGAGGCCACGGTTTTTGCAGTGTGGCTTTAGAGAGGCTATGAGAAAATAGCGACTAGCCCCTCGTCGCTCATAAATTGAGCGCGAGGGTGCCATCTTTTCCGTCTGGATGAGCTGAGTGTGATGATGGTATTGGCATGGTCCAATTTTTCCCTTAGTGAGAACCCCCAATTTGAAGCAACCTGTAACCCTAACTTCCATCCATGGCATTATCGTATATGGTCAGCGAAAACACAATTAAACGTGATGGTTAGTTTAGAAACATTGCACTGAATAATAATCCACAAATAAAAATGCAAGGAGATGCGTTAATTATGATCTATGATTTCAAAAAATTAGTGGTACAGTTTGAATCCTAACCAACGATTCCTTGTGCTTTTCTTGATGTTAATGATTGAGAAAGGTTCTGAATGGTCCAAGGAAGCTATTGCAACCAAAATCCAAGCTTGAATCGCCTTAGAACCTTGAATTCAGTATTGAGTTTTTTTTGAGAATTTTTGCAAGTTTGTGTATTGGTTTGCTGCGCCCCTTTCAGTCCTCTAGCATTAGGTTTACATTCTAGTACTTGTAAGGAATGATTTAGGTTAAGAAAGTTGCATAAAATCCATGGTATTCAATGTTTGGATATTTGATTTTGTTAAGAATCTTTTTGCATCTTTTTCTCATGTTTCTTGTACCAAATCTGATCAATTAGCCCTAAAACTTACCTATTTGAGATATGCACGAATTATAGAGTCCAAAGCATGCATAAAAAGATTTGTTTAGGTTAAGATTATATTTTTCATGAATTAAAATCACTTAAATGAATATAAATTAATATTAATTCAAATAAATAATTAAAAAATATGAGAATGCTTCCCTTTGGGCCTAGTGGTCGTGCATAGGCTTGGCATGAAGAAATTTGGAAGAAAATTGGGCCCATTTGCATTTTTAGGCCTTTTGCATCAATGTTGACTTTCAAAAATTTCCAAAAATTTCCCAACTTCCACAAGGCATAACTTGGTCAATTTTTAAGCTTTTCACATGTTCTTGGACATTTTGGAAAGGTCTTTGAGTCCTTTAACCAATGCCTTTGGTCCCATGTCATTTTGATTTACCAATCTCAAGTTATGGCCTTTGACTTAAAGTCACTTTTTGTTGACTTTTGAAAATGACCTATAATGTTGAAATTGATAACTTTTTGTGAGAGCATTTCTTGGACTTGGAACATGAAGATGAATTGTAGGAAATGTCTTTCTCTTCAAAATGAGCTTTGGATGGAATTTTTCTGATAATCCATGTGAAAGTTATGCCCTGGTCAATTTCAGTTGACTTTTTCAGCTGTCCAAATATAGTAACTTTTGCATCTTTGATGATTTCTGAGCCAAATTTTGAGAATCATGATCAAGCATTGATCAAATGATGTTTGTGGCTTCAAAATGATATGTTGACCAAAAATTTGAACTTTTGACTGTCAAATGACCATTTTGCCCCTACAGTTGACTGTGGTGCAATCTAGGGTTTTGACTGTGCAATTTTGAGTTGAATGCCTTGAAACTTGACATGAAGACACTTGACCATCTTTGTAGGCATATGGGACTTGATTAGGCCTTTGAAAAGTTCATTTGCTTGACCAGAACTCAAACCCTAGTTTTGACTGTCTAGGAGACAGTTGAGCTGCACAACCCTGGGGGAATTTTGTGACCTTGGCTTTGACAATTCTTGATGAATATGGGAGGGCAAATTTTGGGGTACAACAGTTGCCCCTGTTCAATCTTCTTAGACCTGAGGATGCAGATTGGCTGACGTGCCTTTCGTAATCCGAGGGTAAAAGATGATTGAACACTAAAGTGCCCAGAAATTTGCGCTCACATAGTGACGGTGATGAGGGAATGGGCTTATAGATGCCATTTGGATGTTGCTTGGATAGGATGATGGGCTTATAGATGCCATCTGGATGTTGATCGCGTAGGAGATTCCTTAGCAAGAACCTGCATACCTGCAAAACAGAAAAAATGAGTACCTGACACGTCGCAGGAGCTGATTTTAGATGCTTGGTATAGATATGTCCTGACTGGTTACAGGAACTGGATCTGGAGCTTCAAACGTTGATGAATGAACCAGGGATGGTTACTGCCTTAGCCTGAATGATAAGTGAACCTTGGATGATTTTAACTTCAACAACGCTCGTTGAGAAAATCTTGGTGAGAATTACCATCTTCGTAGTGCCAGGAAGAGAACCAAAGGACATTACAATCTCAAAGGGAGTTACCTCACTCACGTTGGAGAGGGAACTATAGGAAATTATAATCTGAAAGGAGATATCACCTCACGCTCATGCCGGAGAGGGAAACATCTGAAGAAGGAATTACCACCTCACACGCCGTTGGAGAGGGGACCATAAGAGAATATCACCTCACGCTCATCGTCGGAGAGGAAAACATCTTTGAAAAAGGAATTACCACCTCACGCTCACCGTCGGAGAGGGGACCATAAAAGACTATCACCTCACGCTCACCGTCGGAGAGGAAAACATCTCGAAAAAGGAATTACCACCTCACGCTCACCGTCGGAGAGGGGACCAAAAAAGACTATCACCTCACGCTCACCGTCGGAGAGGAAAACATCTCGAAAAAGGAATTACCACCTCACGCTCACCGTCGGAGAGGGGACCACAAAAGACTATCACCTCACGCTCACCGTCGGAGAGGAAAACATCTCGAAAAAGGAATTACCACCTCACGCTCACCGTCGGAGAGGGGACCACAAAAGACTATCACCTCACGCTCACCGTCGGAGAGGAAAACATCTCGAAAAAGGAATTACCACCTCACGCTCACCGTCGGAGAGGGGACCACAAAAGAAACTTTAACTTCAACAACGCTTGTTGAGGAAAAATCTTGGTGACCTCAACAACGCTCGTTAAGGAAATCTTGGGTGACTTTATCTTCAACAACGCTCGTTGAGAAAAAATCTTGGTAACCTCAACAACGCTCGTTAAGGAAATCTTGGGTGACTTTATCTTCAACAACGCTCGTTGAGAAAAATCTTGGTAACCTCAACAACGCTCGTTAAGGAAATCTTGGGTGACTTTATCTTCAACAACGCTCGTTGAGAAAAATCTTGGTAACCTCAACAACGCTCGTTAAGGAAATCTTGGGTGACTTTATCTTCAACAACGCTCGTTGAGAAAAATCTTGGTAACCTCAACAACGCTCGTTAAGGAAATCTTGGGTGACTTTATCTTCAACAACGCTCGTTGAGAAAAATCTTGGTAACCTCAACAACGCTCGTTAAGGAAATCTTGGGTGACTTTATCTTCAACAACGCCCGTTGAGAAAAATCTTGGGTGTCTTCTACTGGGATAAGAACCAGGGAGATCTTAGGGTCGATCTGACTGAACCAGAGAAGGCCTTGGACTGGGTAAGAATCAGGAAAATCTTAGGGTTGATTGGACTGGACCGGTCTAGGTCTTGAAATGTGATTGAGAATTTAAACTGCATCTTTCCTGAAAGGTAAAAGTCAGTCATATGCAATGCATGATATGCAATGACGTTCTTGATGTAAATGAGACTTGTATGATATGATGTGTCTATGCATGCTATAATGATGTATGTGACGTTTTATGAATGTATATTTTTGTCTAGGAAAGTAAATCCTTGACAGGCGCTAGGAAGTCGTATCCTGGGCTGATGTTGAGGTATTGATTTCCCTTCCGCTGGGGATGGTAGTTGCAAGAATACTGGTAGGAGAAGATAACTCCGTTGAGGGATAAACTTGGCAAATGGAAGATTCTGCGGGGAGAAAAGATACTCTGACGACCATGCTAGGAAGCGGTACTTTGTGGGGAGAGAAATGCTTTGCTGAATTATTGAGAACGACTTGCTGAGGAAGCCCTTGTTGTATAGGAAGCGTTGATAGACTTCGCTGGGGTAGGAAGGCTTTGTCGACGACGCTCTTCCCGTGGCTTCTGGCTGAGGATAACCCAGTTATATCCTGTTAAGGAAATAACTCTTTAAATAAAGCCGGGCGATACGTTCGTGCTCTGCGAGGGGATAAGCTTCCAGAATCTACTGGGGATAAGCTTATTGCTTGGGGATATGAATCCCAACTTCCTGGGGAAACTGGATTGGACTCCTGGGGAAATTTTGTTATGCAGGGGAAGTGACTGAGATACCGCCGGGGAACAATCTTTAGGCCAAGACTGCCGGGGATGCTTGTATTGAATATGTGCTGCTGCTGGGGAGGTTGGGATCTACGGGAGGATACTCAATTTCCTTGACAATCTGATAATAGCTTGGAGAAGAAGGTATTGTTTTTACTGAACCACTCTCTGGGGATTTAAGATGTACCGGTTATGTTCTTTAGCTGAACCTATCTTGGCATCTTGGGGGATAGAACCATTAGATTGCTCTTAGGTGACTCCTTATTGCCCCTGTTTCTAAGGAGAGAAAGACCTATGAGGTGCTGATAGTTGTTGACGGACAAACCTTCTTCTGGTAGGCAAGTGATATGAATGACAGGACATAGTCGTACGCTTTGATCCCTAACTTTTGCCTGGGCCGCCCTTTCGGGTTTTCAGTCCACCGGGATACCCATTTTTGCCCAAGCCGCCTTTTCAGGTTTTCGACTTACCGGGTGTACAGATTTTTCCATTTCATCCCTTCATTTTGCCCGAACCCTTTTTGTTCGCCGGGAAGCCCTTATTTTTGCCTAGGTGTGTCAACCTAGCGGGTCTTTGATTATGCGTAGTATTTTTCGACTATGTCCGTTCTCAGAAAGTAGGGAGTTGCCCCTGTTAGAAGTGTTTTGTCATGCCACCAGAAGGTATTTGATCAGGCAAGATTCGTTGTTGGAATGCCCTAAGTGACTCAGGCGGAGATTTGCCTCAGGCTATTTGTCCTTTGAGAGATTCTCCGAATCTTGATTGGATTGCCCCAGATAATGGACCATGGTCATGTCTGCCCCTTGATTGGAAGTACTTCTGTTCATTAGGCATTCGTCGTGCGAATTTCTATGCTGTTCAAACAAAAAGTCATATGCAAACAAAGTTATATTAAAAATGCAAAGCCTATGTCTGTCTTGAAGATTTTGAAAATGCATTCATTTTCATAAAACAAATGAATGTTTGTAAAACGTGATGTCAACTCGTTATTTTACTGCAAGCCTTAAGGAGTCAGGATACCTTTCGTAACAGTATGCTTTCGAACTAACCCATGCTTCAGCTAGGACTTTTAAGGGTTATAACGTGGCCTGGTTCACGGTTTAAGAAACAAAGGATAAAGGCTCAAATTTTATTTGTACCCACCCGCTCTTCGTGATGTTCTTCAAACCTAAACTCAGTTGATCATACGTTAGACCTCGTTCGAGTCTTTGCTTTGATTTTCGGTGATGATTCGGATATTGATGATTTATTCTGAATAGGCAGTCATTTCCTTTTGTTGAGGGTTTGTAAGACCTCTTTCTTGATTTTTGTTATCCCTATTTTTTTTGCCTGAACTATTTCCTTTTTGGGATTATAGTCAGCGGGATGCCCCAGTTTTGTAAGTCTCCTTCGTGGGTTTTGACTTAATGGGTTTTTTTTTTATTTTGAAAGATAATGACTGCCTTTCTTTATTGATTATTCGGAACCATCACTGTCTTCTTCTTTTTTGTAAGGATCTTTTGGTGCCATTCGTTATGCACTTGGATCAACTGAGAGAACTACCCTGCCCCAGGTTATGATGAAGGGTTTTAGATTTCGAAAAGAAAAACTCCTACTTCTTTGGCTCAAAGGGGGTAACGAGGGATTATCTTCCTTATAACTCCAGTATTTAGGAATTGAAACAATGCCTGTACCTCATCAGCGGGGTCTGTTCAAAAGCATACTGTGCAGATCGTGGTATCGTTTTCGTCATCCTCCCTCAAGAGGCTTTAAAATTTTAGATCAAAAGCTGACATCGGAAAAAATATGAAGATAATTTCATTTAGTGAATACGAATATATTGTTTCAAAACAGACATAAGCGATGCATTAATGGAATAACAATGTTTTAACATGAATAAATGTTTAAACGGTCAAAAGAAAGAAACACAGCTTGAACATTCGAATGAACAAAAAGTTTCCTAGTCTCGGAGCTTGTCACTTCAACTGATGATCCTTGGAGGAATGGTAGAAAAATTCAACCTGTCCATCTTGTGTGAACTCCACTGTCCCTTCATCGATCAGGTGCTGGATTTTGCTCCTCAGCTCCCAACATTCATTGGTGTCATGTCCTGGGCTAGCAGAGTGGTAGGCACATCTCTTATTGGGGTCATAAGCAGGAGATGCTGTGTTGGGATTCCGGGGACGAGCCTTTAATGTGATCAGATTCAACCTCAATAGGTGTTGCAAAGCTTGAAACAGCGACATGTTGAGCTGGGTGAATTGCCTCCTGGGCTTGTCTGGCTGAACTCGGTGAGGTTGACGTTGAATTTGTGGTACTGGAGTCATTTGAGGAACTTTCCCCTTATCCTCTTGTCTCGAGGATGATTGGATAATGAATGGCTTTTTACCCTCAGATGTTTGCCCCAGTAGGTTGCCCTGAAGCAGTTGGTTGAAGAGAAACCAGAGCTCCTCTTGTCTTTGAACTAGGCAGTGAATGATATTCCTCTGTCCCAGCATCTGGGCTTTCATAGCATCCATCTCAGCTTGTAGGTGTTCCAACTTTCCATCCTCAGCATTGCCCTTGGCGGAGGTCTCTGTGAGAAGTGTCCTTAGCTCCTCCTGCCCCTTGGATAGATTCAGGAGGATTTCCCCGAACCGAGTCTCTTGAGCAAGAAAGTCCTGGTTGTCTTGTGGGCGAGCCATTGCTGAAATAAACAGCGAGAAGGGTGAGTGACCTGCAGAAGGGATACCTGTAATGCAATGATGTGTATGATATGCATGCAATGATTTCCAGGACCTCGCAGGGTAAACAAGAAAATTGTTAGCATTTGGGAACTGGTAACTTGATTGAAGGTACTTCGTGTTGTTGAGAGTCCTTCATCAAGGGTCAAAGGCTCACCATATCAAGTGGGTCACAGCCCTTGACTTTAATCATCATGTCTGGTTTTGATTTCCAAACAACCTTGGTCAAGGGGACCTTCTTCAGGAGTCAGAGCTCACCATATCAAGTGGGTCATAGCCTCTGACGACCTTAGCTGGAGGAAAATAAATCCTCTTTGCCCCTTGCTGGACAATTGGTTCATCATGACCTGCATCATAAGCCCTTGAGATCCCTGAAATGGGTTAGGATGTATGCAATGGTATGCAATGGTATGATGTCATGCTATGCATGGGGTAATGTAGGTAACCCTGTTATGAGTCCCAATTAAGGACTGCGAACCCAAAACCTGCAAGAAACTTGATAAACTTGTTATGAGTCCTGGTTAAGGACTAAAACAAACCCTGCAAGAAATTTGATAAACTTGTTATGAGTCCTGGTTAAGGACTAAAACAAACCCTGCAAGAAATTTGGTTAACCCTGTTAGGAGTCCTAATTAAGGACTGCAAACCAAAACCTGTAAGAAACTTAGATACCCTGTTATGAGTCCCTATTAAGGACTATAAACAAAACCTGCAAGTAGTTCATGTGTCAGATAACAAGCATGCAAGTAGTCAAGTACGAAGGCACGCAAGTCACACAAGAGAAACCCTTAGAGTTTAGGCCAGCATGGGGTCTGGGTATTACCCTCTTGAAGTTGATGGGCTCAACCTGTCCTATTAGAAGTAACCGGGTTCTAAGGGTCCCAATATCACCGGATTGCTTTCATTGTTCATCGTTTCGATTTAGCCACTGAACTGGCGACCGAAATATTCCAGGAAAGCAACCCTCAATTGAGCGTAGTATCGAGTATCCACCAACCTCGGACTGCACCAAAGTCAGTGATCTCACTACCCTAAAGAGGCCAAGATAGTTGAATTAAGGTTCCTAAGGTCTGTTGATGCTTCATGACACCACGCGGAGGCCCCGTACTCTCCTTGACTGAACTCAAGGGTTACCGGTACACACCAAAGTGCCACATCAACGTAGCAGACTGTTTCAACCGTGTCGGTATACCCCGCACAGTTCCCTCACAGCCTTGTTGCTACTTTCTAAGAAAGGTATCCCCCCAGATCCGGGTGTAGGACCTATAGAACTCCCAAGCAACCCATAATGATAAAGCACACAAGGAAAACAATTGAAAACACAGTGATCTTAGTCCTAAGGTACACCTCACTTTAAGGATATCCCCAGCAGAGTCGCCAGTTCTGTGATCGGTGGATCTGGAACTGACTGTTTAACGCTGGTTCGCGAAATGTCGCGGAAGCAAGAGTCGCCACCGTCTTTTATTTTCTCCAAATGGAAAGGACAAAAGCACAGAAAAATTCCTTATAGAGATTGCTCTCGGTTCGGGAGGTAGATTATAGAAAGGGAAGGTGTTAGCACCCTTTCTATCCATGGTTATCCATGGGCTCTTAGATACTTGCTCAATGTGTTTTCAAAAATGTTTGCTTGCTTTTCAATGTGGGTTTAAAAAAGTTTCTTTGAAAATTTCAGATCGACTCGTACGTCAGAGTGTTTGAAAAATTTGCTTTGAAAGCTTTTGAAAAGTGTCGGTGTGAAAAGATTTTTGTTTGTTTTTGAAATTGGAGCAAGTATCCTTGAGTCGTCTACCTACCCTAAGGAATTCGTCTGTGTAAATGTCCTTTAAAGTAGTGCCATCCCACCATCGAGAGGTAGGTAGCACCACCGTTGGAGGTGTTCGGGTCAATTCGAGTTTAGGGACATGGTGATCACCGGAGCAATGGGAAGACACCTTAGAAGCTACCCTCATGCCAGGTTCCCGGATCATGAGGACTTACTAAGACGTCCTCTACTCGACGACCACCTTTCGAAAGGCAACAGTGAGGCGTACCCTAGGGGTGGTGTGTGCGAATTGTGTGTCATGTTTCAGTTATTTGTCTTGTCATGTTTGTCGTGTTCTACGCTTGAGTTTAATTTGACATTCATTCTTTCATGCTTGATTAACAGTTAGGAGTGCGGAAAAGATAAATCTAAACTATTACAAATGGCGCGGGTCCACATCGCCAAATTAAACCGGACCCGATTTAGCGGAAAAATAAATAATGCGAAGAAAATAAAGTGCGAAAAGTAAATTACATGGCTTTGGGATATTTACAAAATTATAATAAGCGATTATAAGATAAATGCGCGAAATAAGGAAATTAAAACAAAAATAGGGCATTGGACCTTTTTACAAACAATTACAATTACTAAGAAAATTAAAAATGAAAATTAAATGAGAACGATATTTTTGTGTTTTTTGATTTAATGAAAAAAAAAGAATTAATTGAAATTAAATTAAAAGGGAAACCCTAATTCTAATATTTTTTATTTATTATGAAAAGAATTAAAATATGATCTAAATTAAACCTAAAATTTATTATGTACAATTTAAATAGGAAAATAAATAAGTAATTATTATTATTCTAAAAAAAAGAAAAATATTAAAGGTAATAAAAAATAACAATTAACCTAATCCTAATATTTTTGGATTTTTATTAAAAAAGAAATTAATATTAAAACCTAACTAAACTAAGTAATCTACATTTTTATTTATTCATGAAAATAATTAGTATATAAATATTTATGCTTTTGTGTATTTTCTGATTTTTTAGTGTTTTTATATTTTTGTTAAAATAATTAATTAAAACAAATAATTAAAATAAACAATCAATTAAAATAAATGAAATAAAAAAAAGAAATCAAACCAGAGTGGGGTGTAGACCCCAATTTAGGAGGTTCAAATCTGAAAAAGCCTGGCCCACTAAGGGTTGATTCGTTGACTTTCTTGGATCAGATGTCAGCGCTTTGACCTAGTGCATGGTATTCTTTGAATCCTGGCCCTTGATCTGGGTGAGATGGACGCGTGGGCGATGGATTATTGAGCGTGTACGGTGAACGTTCACGTTAGGCCTGCATGGAATCAGCTATAGAAAAATAATATGGAATTTATGCAAGACCTGGGACTTGAACCCAGGTCTGTGAGGTCACAAGCGTAGTGCGTTGCCAGCTGAGCCATTCACTTTCAATTAACATAATATAGCAATTAAATAATAAATATCAAAATTGGTCAATGGTCCTAAAAGCGCGCGCGACATTTAAATGAGCCAGTCCCATTATGCCACGACATTATCATCTTCGTCCCTGTAAACATAAGACTCAGAGGCCACGGTTTTTGCAGTGTGGCTTTAGAGAGGCTATGAGAAAATAGCGACTAGCCCCTCGTCGCTCATAAATTGAGCGCGAGGGTGCCATCTTTTCCGTCTGGATGAGCTGAGTGTGATGATGGTATTGGCTTGGTCCAATTTTTCCCTTAGTGAGAACCCCCAATTTGAAGCAACCTGTAACCCTAACTTCCATCCATGGCATTATCGTATATGGTCAGCGAAAACACAATTAAACGTGATGGTTAGTTTAGAAACATTGCACTGAATAATAATCCACAAATAAAAATGCAAGGAGATGCGTTAATTATGATCTATGATTTCAAAAAATTAGTGGTACAGTTTGAATCCTAACCAACGATTCCTTGTGCTTTTCTTGATGTTAATGATTGAGAAAGGTTCTGAATGGTCCAAGGAAGCTATTGCAACCAAAATCCAAGCTTGAATCGCCTTAGAACCTTGAATTCAGTATTGAGTTTTTTTTGAGAATTTTTGCAAGTTTGTGTATTGGTTTGCTGCGCCCCTTTCAGTCCTCTAGCATTAGGTTTACATTCTAGTACTTGTAAGGAATGATTTAGGTTAAGAAAGTTGCATAAAATCCATGGTATTCAATGTTTGGATATTTGATTTTGTTAAGAATCTTTTTGCATCTTTTTCTCATGTTTCTTGTACCAAATCTGATCAATTAGCCCTAAAACTTACCTATTTGAGATATGCACGAATTATAGAGTCCAAAGCATGCATAAAAAGATTTGTTTAGGTTAAGATTATATTTTTCATGAATTAAAATCACTTAAATGAATATAAATTAATATTAATTCAAATAAATAATTAAAAAATATGAGAATGCTTCCCTTTGGGCCTAGTGGTCGTGCATAGGCTTGGCATGAAGAAATTTGGAAGAAAATTGGGCCCATTTGCATTTTTAGGCCTTTTGCATCAATGTTGACTTTCAAAAATTTCCAAAAATTTCCCAACTTCCACAAGGCATAACTTGGTCAATTTTTAAGCTTTTCACATGTTCTTGGACATTTTGGAAAGGTCTTTGAGTCCTTTAACCAATGCCTTTGGTCCCATGTCATTTTGATTTACCAATCTCAAGTTATGGCCTTTGACTTAAAGTCACTTTTTGTTGACTTTTGAAAATGACCTATAATGTTGAAATTGATAACTTTTTGTGAGAGCATTTCTTGGACTTGGAACATGAAGATGAATTGTAGGAAATGTCTTTCTCTTCAAAATGAGCTTTGGATGGAATTTTTCTGATAATCCATGTGAAAGTTATGCCCTGGTCAATTTCAGTTGACTTTTTCAGCTGTCCAAATATAGTAACTTTTGCATCTTTGATGATTTCTGAGCCAAATTTTGAGAATCATGATCAAGCATTGATCAAATGATGTTTGTGGCTTCAAAATGATATGTTGACCAAAAATTTGAACTTTTGACTGTCAAATGACCATTTTGCCCCTACAGTTGACTGTGGTGCAATCTAGGGTTTTGACTGTGCAATTTTGAGCTGAATGCCTTGAAACTTGACATGAAGACACTTGACCATCTTTGTAGGCATATGGGACTTGATTAGGCCTTTGAAAAGTTCATTTGCTTGACCAGAACTCAAACCCTAGTTTTGACTGTCTAGGAGACAGTTGAGCTGCACAACCCTGGGGGAATTTTGTGACCTTGGCTTTGACAATTCTTGATGAATATGGGAGGGCAAATTTTGGGGTACAACAATCACCTTCAGTGAAAGTTGGTGCTTGTTATCTTTTTGCTACCCTCAGTGGACGTTAGTAGTTCATCATTAGTGAATGGCGATGCAATGATATATTCTCTTTCTACCTTCAGTGAAAGTTGGTAGGTCCTCATCGGTGAACGTCAATGATTGTTATCTTTTTGCTACCCTCAGTGAATGTTGGTAGTTTATCGTCAATGAACGGTGATGCTATAATATATTCTCTTTCTACCTTCAGTGAAAGTTGGTGGGTAACCTTCAGTAAAAGTTGGTGCTTGTTATCTTTTTGCTACCCTCAGTGAACATTGGTAGTTCATCGCCAGTGAACGGTGATGCTATGATATATTCTCGTTCTACCTTCAGTGAAAGTTGGTAGGTCACCTTCAGTGAAATTTGGTACTTGTTATATTTTTTCTACCGTCATTGAACATTGGTAGTTCATCATCAGTGAACGGCAATGCTATGATATATTTTCTCTTTCTACCTTCAGTGAAAGTTGGTAGGTCTTCGGCAGTGAACGTTGATGATTGTTATCTTTTTTCTACCCTCGTTGAACGTTGGTAGATTATCGTTAGTTAACGGCGATGCTATGATATATTCTCTTTCTACCTTCAATGAAAGTTGGTAGGTCACTGTGATCGGTGGATCTGGAACTGACTGTTTAATGCTGGTTCGCGAAATGTCACGGAAGCAAGAGTCGCCAACGTCTTTTATTTTCTCCAACATGGACAGGACAAAAGCACAGCAAAATTCCTTATGAGATAGTTTCTCGGTTCGGGAGGTAGATTTATAGAAAGGGAAGGTGTTAGCACCCTTTCTATCCATGGTTATCCATGGGCTCTTAGATACTTGCTCATTTGTGTTTTCAAAAGTGTTTGCTTTTCAATTGTGAGTGAGTTTGAAAAAGTTTCATTTAAAGATTTCAGATCGACTCTTGTATCAATCCTCAAGAGTGTTTGAAAAATTGTTTTGAAAGCTTTTTGAAAGTGTCGGTGTGAAAAGGTTTTGATTTGTTTTGGAATAGAGCAAGTATCTACGAGTCATCTACCTACCCTAAGGAATTAGGCAGTGTAAATGTTCTTAAGGTAGTGCCATCCCACCATTGAGAGGTAGGTAGCACCACCGTTGGAGGTGTTCGGGTCAATTCGTTTGTAGGGACAGTATGGTCACTAGAGCAACAGTAGGACACCTTAGAAGCTACCCTTATGCCATTGATCCTTTTTTATTCCGAGGAAACCGTTTCGAGGCAACTGGATCATGTCATGGACATAAGGACTTACTAAAACATCCTATACTCGACGACCACATTTCGAAGGCAAGGCAACAGTGAGGCGTACCCTAAGAGTGGTGTGTGAATTTGTGTGTTATTTTCATGTTGATATTTATCTGGTACATGTATCATGGTGATCTACGCATTGTTTTTAATTTGGCCATACATTCTTTCATGCAAAGTTTAATAGTTTAAGAGTACGGAAATTTAAATGCGGAAAGATAAATCCTACGCTATTACAAGGCGCGGGTCTATACATCGCCAAATTACAAAGACCCGTTTTTAATAAAAATGCGGAAAGTAAAACCTAGTTACTATTACATGGCTTGAGCAGTTACATAACATTCACAAAGGAAAATAAATGCGCGAAAGAATTAAAGTTGCACGTTCGAGGGCGTTGGACCCTTTTGAAATTAAATGGAATTAAAAGTTAATTATTTATTTTATTAAAGGAGAAGAAATTATTTTTTAAGTTTTTGGTATTTATGAAATAAAAAAGAATTTAAAATTAGAAGGAAACCCTAGTTCTAAATATTTTTAATTATTAAAGAAAAGGTTAAAGTTTAAAACCTAATTTATGCTAATTAATTATTTACATGTTTATTTACAAAATAAATTAGTAATTAATAATAATAATAATGATGAAAAAAATTATTTATTAAAAAAATGATGAAAAGTTAAAAAACCTAATTTCTACATATTTTGATTTGTTAAGAAAAGATTTATGCTTTAAAACCTAATTTAACTAAATTAATTATTTAACATTTATTTACAAAAAAAAATTTAATAAGTAAATTAATTAATATATTTTAGTTTCTGATTTTTAGGTTATGAAAATTAATTATTGGAATTTAAAGAAAACAATTAAAATAATTAAAAGAAAAGAAAAGGAAATTAAAAGAAAGAATACAAACAATAGGGGTGTCTGACCCAAGGGGAGGTTTTTTGAAGTATTCTGGCCCATTAGACAAAAAGTCTTGTTTGACTTTCTGGCATCACGTGCGTGTTCATTGACTCCTGAGTACCGTGGTCTGCATTCTTTGGCCATCAGATTGGGTTTCATGGCCATTTGTGTTCTGGCGGTTGGCCATTTGTGTTCTGGCTTCAACGTTCCTTAATCTTCTCAGGATGTCTGTCTCGCCATGTATTGGTGTCATGCATAAGTTGTTCTTTTGGCCATTTGACTTTTGGCTTTTGGCCATTTGGCTTTTGGCTTTTGGCCATTTGTATTTTGGCTTTTGGCCATTTGTATTTTGGCCTCAACATTCCTTAATGAACCTGCATGAGATCCTATCTAAATCTGCAGTGTTGAATCTCATGAACACATTAAATAAAATCATAAAATGCAAATAAAGCCAATATATGAAGAAATTTAATGTTTAGGCACAATATGGCATGTATGAATGATTATACCCTTTTCATCATGGAGATCAAATCAATCCTACCCTTACTGGAAAATTAGTGACCTGAATGCTTTTATGCCCTTTGGATCATGGATATCAAGTCAGCCTTATCCTTACTGAAGAAGTAGTGAGGTGTTGGTTTGTAACTGTGATGGCTTGTTTGTAGTGAGAGAGGGATTTGTAATAAGGATTTCAAGGTTTTAGGGTTCTTGAAAGAATTTGATATTCTAACAGTCTTGTGGCAAGGTTTTTTCTCTCTTTTCCTCCTCCCTGGTTTGTGTGAAAAGAAGGTGATTATATAATGGAAATTAGGGTAAAGAAAATGGGCTTTGAATGTGCAATTGGGCCTCCAATGTTCACTTGAGTTCGTCACTTTCCAGGCTAAATCGCAGGGACTTAAGTGCAATTTTTGAAGTTGAAATGTGAAAACAAAATGTAGCCGATATCGAGAACTAACTCCTGTCCGAAAATTGGCTCAATCGGATAAATGGTGAATTAGTTATGAATTTTTGAAGTTTCAGCTCAGACAAACTTATTTTGGGCTCCAGTGTCGACTCTGACACGTTCTTCAATAAAAAACTGGTATTGATCGGAGCATAATCCGGTCTCGACTTTTGAAGAAAAGTTGTAGATCTACGAGTCAGGGACCTTGTGTAAAAATATGAGCCCAATCTGATAAAAATTGACAGAGTTATGAATTTTCGAAGTTTCGGCCCAGATGAAATAATATTCAGCATTCAGGATTTTCAGCGTGTCACGCACTCTGAGTAAAAAACGAAGGCCTTTTGAATACCGTTTGAACTCAATACCTTCTTTGAAAATGTAGCCAACTAAATTTTTGAAATTTTGGCGCCGGAACCAGCTCGATACGATGAAAATCGACCAAGTTATGATTTTCTGAACATGACGCAAATAAACTTGTCACAAATTTTCTGTGCGAAAATACTTGATAAATCCACATTTTTGAAGACCTTCTGATCAAAATTGGCTTCCATCCGTGAGTGATGAAAACGTAGATAATGTCAAGACGGAATTTTGGCCACCGGAACAGGTTCAAAACGAGCCACGATCTTCAAGTTATGAATTTTTTAGCGCGTAAAAACTGCACTTTCAGCACACTTTTTCACCATATTTCTTCGAGAAAACTCACACATTCGGATACCTTCTTTAAAGAATTGACTCTTGAGCCGAACCTGAATTTGAGAATATGTTATCAGAGATATCTTGGCGAAAGAATACCTGAATATGACGCGCCAGGTTGGACTTGTAAATTTTTCTTGAAATATTTTGAGAAATATGGGAGGGAAAATTTTGGGGTACAACAGTTGCCCCTGTTCAATCTTCTTAGACCTGAGGATGTAGATTGGCTTGCGTGCCTTTCGTGATACGAAGGTGGAAGATGATTGAACACTAGAGTGCCCAGAAATTTGCGCTCACATAGTAAAGTATCAGCAGCGTGATGGCGGGAATGGGCTTACATATGCCATTTGGAGAGGATGATGGGTAGGAGGATGGGCTTATAGATGCCATCTGGAGGTATGACAGAACTTTGTCGGGAATGGACTTATAGACGCCATTTGGAGACTGTAGGTATGTGGATGGGCTTACAGATGCCATCTAGGTGTCGATCGCGTAAGAGATTCCTTAGCGAGAACTTGCGTACCTGAGAAAGAAAGATAATTACGTGGCCTGTTATAGGAGTTGATCTTCAAATTCTTTATGTAGATGTGCCCTGGCTGGATACAGGTATCGAATCTTAAAACTCTTCAGACGTGCCCTGGCAAGATACAGGAATCGAGTCCGGAGAATATAGTCGTCAACAGATACACCCTAGCGAGATACAGGAATCGGATCTTCAGACTCTCCAGACGTGCCCTGGCAAGATACAGGAATCGAGCCTGGTAATGTTAGTCGTCAACAGATACACCCTGGAAAGATACAGGAATCAGATCTTCGAACTCTTCAGACGTGCCCTGGCGAGATACAGGAATCGAGTCTGGAATTCAGAAAGGTTGGTGAGTTGTCTCTACCAACAGGTTATTTCCATGGACGGGTGGTCTTTAACGACGAGTGTCTATAACGACGGGTGTCTATAACGACGAGTGTCTATAACGACGGGTGTCTATAACGACGAGTTTCTATAACAACGAGTGTCTATAACGACGAGTGTCTATGACGACGAGTGTCTATGACAACGAGTGTCTATAACGACGAGTGTCTATGACGACGAGTGTCTATGACGATGAGTGTCTATAACGACGAGTGTCTATAACGACGAGTGTCTATGACAACGAGTGTCTATGACGACGAGTGTTTATGACGACGAGTGTCTATAACGACGAGTGTCTATAACAACGAGTGTCTATAACAACGAGTGTCTATAACGACGGGTGTCTATGACGACGGGTGTCTATGACGACGAGTGTCTATAACGACGAGTGTCTATAACAACGAGTGTCTATGACGACGAGCGTCTATGACGACGAGCGTCTATGACGACGAGTGTCTATAACGACGAGTGTCTATAACGACGAGTGTCTATGACGACGAGTGTCTATGACGACGAGTGTCTATAACGACGAGTGTCTATAACGACGAGTGTCTATAACGATGAGTTGTATCAGAGAAATCTTTAGGCATTGTTTTAACTGGATTTGTATTCTTTGACTGGGTTGGTCTCTTTTGACTATATTCGTCTACATAGCTGATCTTTTCACTGTATCCTTCCTGAAAGGTAAAGGTCAGTCATATGCAATGCATGATATGGATCAAGTAATAATATTTTTCAACACATGAGATTGTATGATGCATGTATCATGATGTATAACAATGTGATGTTTATGAATGTATCTTCGTCTAGGAAAATAGATCCTTGACGGATGCCGGGAAGTCAAATCCTGGGCTGATGTTGAAGAGTGAGATTCTTCGTTTCCGTTGGGGATGATGATTGCAAGAATACCGGTAGGAGAAGATGACTCTGTTGGGGAATAAACTTGGCGAATAGATTACTCTGCGGGGAGGTAACTCTGTGGGGAAAGAGAGGTACTTCGCTGAGGTTGATGATAACTCCGCTGGGGATACCATTGATATGTTATGATGGAAGTTTTGATGAGCTTCGCTGGGGATAGGAAGACTTCGCCAAGGACGATCTTTCCGTGGCTTTTAGCTGAGGATAACCCAGTTATAAGCTCTGGTGGAGAAATAACCTTTGAATAAAACCTGGGGAGACTCGTTCACTCTGCAGGGAGTGAAGGTATCTTGGTCGCATTCTTCAGCTGAACTTACCTTGGCACTTCGGTGGACAGGGCAACCGGATCATTTAGACAGCTCATTATTGCCCCAGTTTCTGTTGGAGAAGAAGGTACCTGTGAAGGTGTTTGATGACTGCCGTTTGACAAATCTTCTTCTGGTAGGTAAGTGACGAGATGACAGGACATAGTCGTACGCTTTTAATCCCTAAATTTTTCCTGGACCGCCCTTTCGGGTTTTCAGTCCACCGGGATACCCATTTTTGCCCAAGCCGCCTTTTCAGGTTTTCGAGTTGCCGGGTGTACAGATTTTTTCATTTTCATCCCTTATTTTGCCCGAACCCTCTTGGTTCGCCGGGAAGCCCTTATTTTTTCCTAGGTGTGTCAACCTAGCGGGTCTTTGATTATGCGTAGTATTTTTTCGACTATGTCCGCATTCTGGGATGTAGGGAGTGCCCCTGTTGACAATGTTGTGTTGCCGAACTACCAGAAGATGTCTGATCGTGCAAGATTTGTCGCTAGAATTCATGTCCAATACCCCAAGTGACTCAGGCGGAGATTTTCCCCAAGCTGATTGGCCTTTTGAGAGATTCTCCGAATCTTGACTGGACTGCCCCAGATGATGGACAACGATCATGCTATGCCCTTTGATTGGAAGTGCTTTTGTTCACTAGATATTCATCGTGCGAATTTCTTTGTTGTTCAAACAAAAAGTCATATGCAAACAAGGTTATGTTAAAAATGCAAAGCTTATGTCTGTCTTGAAGTTTTTGAAAATGCATTCTTTTTTAGTAAAAACAAGTGAATTTTGTAAAAACTGTGATGACAACTCGTTATTTTACCATAAGCCTTAAGGAGTCAGGATACCTTTGGTCACAATATGCTTTTGAACTAACCCATGCTTCAGCTAGGACTTTTAAGGGTTGTAGCGTGGCCTGGTTCACGGTTAAAAAACAAAAGATAAAGGCTCAAAGTATCTGTACCCACCCGCTCTTCGTGATGTTCTTCAAGCCTAAACTCGGCTGATCATGCATTAGACCTTGTTTGAGTCTTTGTCCTGAGATTCCAAAGATGGTTCGGATATTGACAGTTTATTTTGAATAGGCAGTCATTCCTTTTTTGGTTGAGGGTTTGTAGGACCTCTTTCTTTTTTGATTTCGTTATCCCTATTTTTGGTCTGAACCGTTTCTTTGTGATTACAGTCAGCGGGATGCCCCAGTTTTTGTAAGTCTCCTTCATAGGTTTTGACTTATTGGGCTTTTATTTTTTTAAGAGATAATGACTGCCCGTCTTTATGATTATTCAGAACCATCACCATCTTTTGTTTTTGGAAGGACTTCTTTGGTGTCATTCGTTGTGCACTTGGATCAACTGAGAGAACTACCCTGCCCCAGGTTATGATTAAGGGTTTTAAATTTCGAATAGAAAAACTCCTACTTCTTTGGCTCAGAGGGGTTGACGAGGGATTATCTTCCTTATAACTCCAGTGTTTAGGAATTGAAACAATGCCTGTGCCTCATCAGCGGGGTATGTTCAAAAGCATACTGTAGATTATGGTATCGTTTTCGTCATCCTCCCTCAAGAGGCTTAGAATTATTAACCGAGAATTGATCATCACGGAAAAATGAAAACAGTTTGCATATAGTGAATACGAAATAATTACTTCAAAACAGACATGTGTAGTGCATTAATGAAATAACAATGTTTAACATGAATACAATGTTTGAACAATCAAAGCAAAATACAACTTGAACATTCGAGTGAACAAAAAAACTTCTAATCCTAACCATGTTTTGGCAAGGATGCAGTGATCACATTGGGAGTCTCTGGAGAGTCGAGCTGGACTTCCTTTGCGTCAATCAGATCCTGAACCTTGTTTCTCAAAGTCCAACAATCATCTGTAGCATGCCCCGGGCTGTCAGAATGATAAGCGCAGCGAACGTTGGGGTTATACCTTGAAGGCGTCCTGTTGGGATTCTTTGGAGGGTCCATGAGAGTTACCAACTTGGTTTCCAGCAACTGTGGCAATATCTGTGACAAGGTCATACCGAGGGGAGTAAATTTCCTTTTAGGTCTCTCTTCCCTTTGTTGATTGTGACGCTGAGGAGCACCGGGCGGCTTTGCAATAGTTACCGCGTTGACAGCACTAGATTCTCTCTTGGATGGTTTCTTCTCAATGTTTGAGGAGTCACCATTATGTATTTTCCCCGACTTGATGCCAGCTTCTATTCTTTCCCCGGTCAAGATCAGATCTGTAAACCCAGTAGCAGAATTCCCAATCAGGTGGTTGAAGAATGGACCAGACAGGGTCCCCAAGAACATGTCGACGAGCTCGCGGTCAGTCAGAGGTGGTTGTACCCTTCCAGCAAGGTCCCTCCATTTTTGAGCATATTCTTTAAAACTTTCACCCGCACCCATAGACATTCCCTGAAGCTGAGTGCGCGTGGGAGCAAGGTCGGCATTGTACTGGTACTGCTTGTAGAATGCAGTGGCCAAATCCTCCCAGCTGCGGATGTTAGCTCCATTCAGTTGATAAAACTAGTCGAGTTAAGTCCCTGACAGACTATCCTGAAAGAAGTGAATCCATAAATTCTTGTCAGCCGTGTAGGGCTGGATCCTCCTTGTGTAAGACCTGAGATGCAGCTTAGGACAGGATGCCCCGTCGTACTTTGCAAAGGCAGGTGCCTTGAATTTATGTGGGATTACCACCCCAGAAGACAGACCTAGATCTTCGAAGTCCAGGCCGGGCACTTTCTGTATCTCCATGGCACTTAGCCTGTCTTCTAGCTATTTGTACCTGTCCTCAGCTGGAGGGTACTTCTCATCATTGTAATCGGTCTCGTTGTCGGAGACCACTGGACTAGGAACCTCCCTTTCTTGGGGACTGCCTTTCCCCCCAGATGGGGTAGTCTGCTCAACTTCATTTTGTGATCCCTTCCCAAATTTGCATCTAGGGTTGAACAGCACAGTCCTCTTCTTCTTCTTTTTCGAGAGCAGAGTCTTCAAATCCTGTTGCCCCTGGGCCAAACTCATGATCAACTCTTGGAACTGGGCGTTCTGAGCCTGGAGAGCCTTGATGGATTGCTCAGTAGATGATTCAGGATTCATGACGATCGGCTGAAATAGACAGCGGAGAAGATAAGCAACCTGTAAAAAGGGATACCTGTAATGCAATGATATGTATATATGCATGCAATTTTTTCAAGGATCTCGCGGGGTAGACAAGAAAAATTGTTAGAATTTGAAACTGGTAGCTTGATTGAAGGAACTTCATATTGTTGAGAGTCCTTCTTCAAGGGTCAAGGCTCACCATATCTAGTGGGTCATAGCACCTGACAACCTTGGCTAGAGGAAAATAAATCCCCTTTGCCCCTTGCCAGACATGTTGGTTCATCATGTCCTGCATCACAAACCCTTGAGATCCTTGAAATGGATTAGTCCTTATGTAGGATGCATGCAATGGTATGATGGTATGATGTTATGCTATGCGTGGAGTGATGTAAGTAAACCCTATTATGAGACCAGATTAAGGACTGTAAACAAAACCTGCAAGAAACTCGTGTTGTTAGATAACAAGTGTACAAGTAGTCAAGTTTGAAGGCACACAAGTCACACAAGACAGCCCTTAGAGTTTAGGCCAGCATGAAGTTTAGGTACTACCCTCTTTCAGTTTCGTTGGTTAAGACCTGTCCTATCAGAAGTAACCGGGTTCTAGAGGATCCCAATATCACTGACTACCCTCAATCGGTCATAACTCCAGCATCGCAATCTTTTCTTGCGGCTAGAACCATCACGAGAGTTTAGCCTCAATGGGCGTAGCATACTGCTACCGTTCTATTGGCCAAGTTGGGTCATTTAAGGTTCTAAGGTCGGTTGGTGCTTAACGACTCCTCAGAAGACCCATATTCTCCTCGTTGCGACACAAGGGATATCGGTATAGACCAAGGCGCCACACCAACGTAGCCACTGCTTCACCCATGTCGGTCTACGCCGGACAGGTCCCTCACAGCTTATGCTACCTAACAGGGTATCCCCAGATCCGGGTTAGGATCTATGTAACTCCGAAACAGCCCACAATAATAAAGCAAACAAGCACAACAATTGAAAACACAAGTGATCTTAGTCCTAAGGTACACCTCACTTTATAGAATGTCCCCAGCAGAGTCGCCAGTTCTATGATCGGTGGATCTGGAACTGACTGTTTAACGCTGGTTCGCGAAATGTCGCGGAAGCAAGAGTCGCCACCGTCTTTTATTTTCTCCAACATGGACAGGACAAAAGCACAGCAAAATTCCTTATGAGATAGTTTCTCGGTTCGGGAGGTAGATTTATAGAAAGGGAAGGTGTTAGCATCCTTTCTATCCATGGTTATCCATGGGCTCTTAGATACTTGCTCATTTGTGTTTTCAAAAGTGTTTTCTTTTCAATTGTGAGTGAGTTTGAAAAAGTTTCGTCTAAAGATTTCAGATCGACTCTTGTATCGGTCCTCAAGAGTGTTTGAAAAATTGTTTTGAAAGCTTTTTGAAAGTGTCGGTGTGAAAAGGTTTTGATTTGTTTTGGAATAGAGCAAGTATCTACGAGTCATCTACCTACCCTAAGGAATTAGGCAGTGTAAATGTCCTTAAGGTAGTGCCATCCCACCATTGAGAGGTAGGTAGCACCACCGTTGGAGGTGTTCGGGTCAATTCGTTTGTAGGGACAGTGTGGTCACCAGAGCAACAGTAGGACACCTTAGAAGCTACCCTTATGCCATTGATCCTTTTTTATTCCGAGGCAACCGTTTCGAGGCAACTGGATCATGTCATGGACATAAGGACTTACTAAAACGTCCTATACTCGACGACCACATTTCGAAGGCAAGGCAACAGTGAGGCGTACCCTAAGAGTGGTGTGTGAATTTGTGTGTTATTTTCATGTCGATATTTATCTGGTACATGTATCATGGTGATCTACGCATTGTTTTTAATTTGACCATACATTCTTTCATGCAAAGTTTAATAGTTTAAGAGTGCGGAAATTTAAATGCGGAAAGATAAATCCTACGCTATTACAAGGCGCGGGTCTATACATCGCCAAATTACAAAGACCCGTTTTTAATAAAAATGCGGAAAGTAAAACCTAGTTACTATTACATGGCTTGAGCAGTTACATAACATTCACAAAGGAAAATAAATGCGCGAAAGAATTAAAGTTGCACGTTCGAGGGCGTTGGACCCTTTAGAAATTAAATGGAATTAAAAGTTAATTATTTATTTTATTAAAGGAAAAGAAATTGTTTTTTAAGTTTTTGGTATTTTTGAAATAAAAAAGAATTTAAAATTAGAAGGAAACCCTAGTTCTAAATATTTTTAATTATTAAAGAAAAGGTTAAAGTTTAAAATCTAATTTATGCTAATTAATTATTTACATGTTTATTTACAAAATAAATTAGTAATTAATAATAATAATAATAATGATGAAAAAAATTATTTATTAAAAAAATGATGAAAAGTTAAAAAACCTAATTTCTACATATTTTGATTTGTTAAGAAAAGATTTAAGCTTTAAAACCTAATTTAACTAAATTAATTATTTAACATTAGTGACCTGAATGCTTTTATGCCCTTTGGATAATGGATATCAAGCCAGCCTTATCCTTACTGAAGAAGTAGTGAGGTGTTGGTTTGTAACTGTGATGACTTGTTTGTAGTGAGAGAGGGATTTGTAATAAGGATTTCAAGGTTTTAGAGTTCTTGAAAGAATTTGATATTCTAACAGTGTTGTGGCAAGGTTTTTTCTCTCTTTTCCTCCTCCCTGGTTTGTGTGAAAAGAAGGTGATTATATAATAGAAATTAGGGTAAAGAAAATGGGCTTTGAATGTGCAATTGGGCCTCCAATGTTCACTTGAGTTCGTCACTTTCCAGGCTAAATCGCAGGGACTTAAGTGCAATTTTTAAAGTTGAAATGTGAAAACAAAATGTAGCCGATATCGAGAACTAACTCCTGTCCAAAAATCGGCTCAATCGGATAAACGGTGAATTAGTTATGAATTTTTGAAGTTTCAGCTCAGACAAACTTATTTTGGGCTCCAGTGTCGACTCTGACACGTTCTTCAATAAAAAACTGGTATTGATCGGAGCATAATCCGGTCTCGACTTTTGAAGCAAAGTTGTAGATCTACGAGTCAGGGACCTTGTGTAAAAATATGAGCCCAATCCGATAAAAATTGACCGAGTTATGAATTTTCGAAGTTTCGGCCCAGATGAAATAATATTCAGCATTCAGGATTTTCAGCGTGTCACGCACTCTAAGCAAAAAACGAAGGCCTTTTGAATACTGTTTGAACTCAATACCTTCTGTGAAAATGTAGCTAACTAAATTTGTGAAATTTTGGCGCCGGAACCAGCTCGATACGATGAAAATCGACCAAGTTATGATTTTCTGAACATGACGCAAATAAACTTCTGTCACAAATTTTTTGTGCGAAAATACTTGATAAATCTACATTTTTGAAGACCTTCTGATCAAAATTGGCTTCTAGCCGTGAGAGATGAAATCGTAGATAATGTCAAGACGAAATTTTGGCCACCGGAACGGGTTCAAAACGAGCCATGATCTTCAAGTTATGAATTTTTTAGCGCGTAAAAACTGCACTTTCAGCACACTTTTTCACCATATTTCTTCGAGAAAACTCACACATTCGGATACCTTCTTTAAAGAATTGACTCTTGAGCCGAACCTGAATTTGAAAATATGTTATCAGAGATATCTTGGCGAAAGAATACCTAAATATGACGCGTCGGGTTGGACTTGTGAATTTTTCTTGAAATATTTTGAGAAATATGGGAGGGCAAATTTTGGGGTACAACAGTCACCTTCAGTGAAAGTTGGTGCTTGTTATCTTTTTTGCTACCCTTAGTGAACATTGATAGTTCATCATCAATGAACAGTGATGCTATGATATATTTTCTCTTTCTACCTTCAGTGAAAGTTGGTAGGTCTTCGGCAGTGAATGTCGATGGTTTCTTCTCTCTACCTTCAGTAAACGTTGGTAGCTCTCCATCAGTAAATGTCGGTGTTATTATTTCTTCTCCCTTTCTACCTTCAGTAAATGTTGGTAGTTTCGCCTTCAGTAGAAGTTGGTGTATCCTTTGACCTTTTTACCATCCTCTATGAGTCGGGTCTTTTGATCCAACAGTGATTTATTTTCCTGGTTGGGTTTTTCTTTTTCTTTATTTCCTTTGTTATATCCCCAGTGGTGTTTTGCGTCTCTTTGATTCTGTTCATATGCATTCATAAGAATTGCATGGCATCTTAGGTCCAAAAATAGGGTTTGTTTTATATTTAAGTATCTTCGATCGCGTTGACACGAAGATTTTTTTTAAAAACCTTCGTATCTCCGGATAGAAGAAACTTAAATAAGGGAAGCTGTTGTACCCTAATTTCCCCTAAGATTCCTTCACCATACCATGTTGATTCAATAACAACAAGATCACATTAGGGATTTTGGTTCTCCTCCTTATCTTTAGCTTTGCTCTTTGAGGAATCACCAAGCACCTTGACTTGTTCCCTTTTATGATCATGAATGTTTTGTCCTGATTTTTCTTTTGATTAATAAAATACAATGTTGGCTTGTCTTACTTGTTAATAATGTAGGAAAAGGCAATGTGGCTTAGCAAGTTGATCCATGGGTTCATGATTTTATTTCCATGCCTTAGTCCATAAAACTTGAGAACTTCAAACCTCACCATTGAATTTGTTTTGGAAGGAATGGCATGGAAAGGTTTATTTTTGTTCATCATATTTCAAAGTTATCAAGATTGATTCAAAAGTACAAGGGGTTGATTGAAGAAGTTGTCATGGTTGGACAAGGCCTTGTTCCCATTGGTCACAAGTGTATATTTCTCTAAATTCTCAAGATATGGAAGTGGTTTTGATGGATATGAGTTCTCATTATCATTATTAATAACTTCTATTTACAAATCAAGAGTGTTGGTACAAGAAGGTTGTTCAAAATTGTCAAAGTCCCTCAAAGCATTTTCTTGATCTAGGAGCTAGGGTTTTGAACTTCAAAGAAGTATATCTTGCTCATCTTTTGGTATTTTTAAGTGATTCCAAAGACATCCTTATCTTAAAAGGGTTATTAATAAATCACTTCAAAAGACTCAAGGATTTTTCATTTGGAAGAAACTTGATGATGAAGAAAGATTACAAGTCCTCTAGACGAACCCTCATTTTCTCATGTGTGACTTCAAATGATCATAACTTGTTAAATATTTATCACCTTGAGCCCATTCTTTTTCCAAAATGATCTTGAGGATGTGAAATTTATTCCTTCTTTTATGTGCAAAGTTGGAAAATGGATGGAAGATGCCCTAAGGATACAAAATATTATAGGTCATTTCATGATTTTTTGCCAACTTCAATTATTCATAACTCTCTCAATTTTTGGATATTTTTAATGGTTCATGTTTCAAAATGTCATTAAAGAGGTATATTTCATACCATCTTTTTTGGTTAAGTGGAAGGCCATGTTTGGATGCAAAACATTATAAATCACTTTTGAAGACAAATTTGAAATATTTCTAAGTATGGAAAGTCAACCATTTTCCTCCAACTTTGACTCAATGCAACTCTCAGCTCAAACATCCATTCGATTCCATTCTTTTTCCAATTCAATGGTTGTAACCTCATATTTCTAAAGCATCAAGAATTATGCCCTAAGACCCCTTGAATTGAAAATGCCATTATTTTGAAATTGGTAGCTTGAAACTGAAGTTTCATCACAAGTCAGATTTAAATCTTTGTTTTGGCTTCTAATCACAAGTTTTCCATGTGTTTTTGCTTCTAATCATGTTTAGCAAATTTCGAAAGGTGTTTAGCATCATGAAACACACGATTTGGATGATTTTTGATGCTAAACAACTCACACTTTGTTCATGCTGCACACCTCCCATGATTTCCCTCCAAACTTCATTATTTCACATGCTTGAGGATCCCATTCATTCTCCTATAAATAGAGGGTCATCCCCCATTCATTTCCTCAAGCTTAGATAGCCAGAATCGCCCTGCCAAACTTGCTCCATAACTTAATTTTCTGTAACTTCAAAATTAGTTTTCAAGCCTTTTTCAATCCAATTTTTCTATCAATTCACCTTCTTTGATCTTCCCTGAGGCTAGCCATACAACTACCTTCAAGAATCGTGCCATATTTTTCTCCATAGAAGTCCAGTTTCAGAGCTTTGCAACTCAACTTCAATAGGTAGATTTCTCCATCAATTCTTCAAAACTTTGATATCATTGTAAAGCTCTCATTGCCCTGCTTCTAGTCGCAACACTAGCTTTTACCTGGAAACACGTTTTGACCATGAAATTTCAAATCCCTTTTCAAAACTATCTTTCCAAATTGCTTGAGTTATGGTTTATATAACTTTTTTGCGAAGGTGTGGTTGTCTTCGTCTTGAAGAGACGAAGCGAATGGCATAGGTCTCGTGCTCTAATTTTACAGATTAAGCAACCTGGTTTTGGGACTGGCTGGAGGTTGAAGATGACCTACGTGTCATCCTTCAACCAATGAAACAACGTCATTTGTCTTTTTTGAATTTCTAATTTACATTTGATTCAGTGCATTATTCACTAAAGTCCATAACATGCACAGCGCGCCAGGTCCACTTGATCTGTTTACTAACGCGTTTTGACATTGACCAGATGGCCCATACTTTTTTGGTTTTTATTTTTCTTTTCTGATTTTTATATTTAATTGTTTTAAATTTCAAAAAAATCATAGAAAATTCATTTTTAGTCCAAAAAATCTAAAAAATTATGAAAAATATTTTTGATTTTTCTTTTTCTGATTTTTATTTTTTCATAATTTTATTTTGTGTTTTGATATTTTTAATAAATTTTCACTTTATTTGAATTGTTTTAAATGTTTAAAAATACTTTTATGCATTTTTAAATTCTGAAAAAATTATGGAATGATTCAATGATATTGTGATGAATATTGGTGACCTCATTCATTTTTTATTTCTAAATTTGTTATTTTTTATCATTTTTTGGTTTATTTTGCCTAGTTCTTTTAATTTTAAAAATAGTTTCTGACTTTAAAAAATTACCAAAAATTTTATAAAAATATTTAATTCATTTCTGATTTTTCTATGGTCTTACTTAATATTTCTTGATTAAGTTGAATATAGTTTCCTTTTTCTCTATTATCTTCATTTTTTAATCATTTTTAAACCCTAATTCTTTTATTTTAAAATACAATTTAATTTTTGTATATTTTCTGGCTGGTCTTGGGTTGAATTTTTTATCATGAACTTTATTAACATCATTGGATCCATGGTGTTGGGTCTAACTCCACAAAAATGGATGAATGATTTTAATAATAGTTTGATTAAATTTTAATTCAAATATGGTTTGTATATTCTTTCCCACCCTTCTTCATATTATCCCTTTCTTATTGCACTAAGTGTTATTGGAGCATGATCTCTATATCATGTCTCAAAACAAATGGTGAATAAATTGCTATTGACCGGCCTTAAAATAGGTGCGACTTCTACATAAGTCCATTTACGATTGCTTAACATAGCGCTAAATTTTGTCCTGATTCGAATAAATGATCATTCGTGGCCCAAACCTATGTTTGCAAGCCTAAGTATGTTAATTTGATCTCTTTGATCCAATAACCTTGAGATTCATTGTGTGGAGGCTTTGGTTCTACCAATCCTCTAATGGATCTACAACACTTTTAGTCGACGCAGATCACTTAAACATCATTGATCATTAAATGGTACTTTTGAGGATTCCAAATGGATGATATACTTGACAAAAAGCAAATGCAACTTGTTGTGTGGAGGCTTTGGTTCTACCAATCCTCTAATGAGTTC